>CM014273.1:23080009-23098182 GCA_004135705.1 Alloteropsis semialata | reverse complement strand
AAGATCAGAGAAGAATGCCGACAGCCCCGGCACTTTCCCCAGACTACCCCTCACTCTCTCCCTATTCTCTAGATACTCTAGTGGAGTAGAGCTTCGCCTTTGGAGTAGAGCTTGTGGCTTCTCAACCTTGTGTGTGTTAAGAGTGAGGGGAGGGTCTTTATTTATAGTGTAGAGGTGCCTTGAGAGAGTGGAGATACTCCCCTTGATCCTAGGGAATATTCCCCCTCAAACTCCTCTCCCCACTCCACCTGGCCCAGGAACCGACCTGCCGAGGATCGGTTGCGCCAAAACCCACACTCACGCGGCTTTCAGAGGCGTGGGGGTGAAGAACCCCACAAAACCAGACCCTAGGTCCATGAACCGGAGTAAAACCGCCTAAAACTGTGCCTTTTCTCTTCTCTGTACGTCGGTGTAGCCAAACACAGGAAAACCAGTTGAACCGGCCGACCTGGTGAGAAAACCGGCTGCAGACCCCACCTGACCCGTGCTTGATCGCTCCCCTCCTCTCGCGCACGGCCACGCAGCCCGGCCGATCCTCTCCCGCGGAGAAACCGATGCTTAGCGTCTCCCCACGCGCCGCGTGTCCCCGACGTGTGGCTTCCCGCATCAGCGCGACGCGCGCTCGCGCGCAGAGTGTCGCTGGGTGTCACACCCGGTTTTAAGAACAAAACCGAATGATATTCATATGTGCGCCAGGATCAAGTTTACACACATATGAGACTTCATCAGTGATAAACAATAGCAGTATCACGTAAAACATTATAAAAGACTTACAATCTATCAGAGTCACAGCTGATCCTGGAAATGAAGGCTCCAACACTTCACAGGCAATCGACTGGGGGTTGCGTACGCCTAGCATCATCTTCAGCGGCTTCACAACAGCTTCTGAGCAGCAGTAAGAAAGGATGAGTACACTTATGGTTAGTACTCAGCAAGGCCATGAGAAATAACCGGAGTATGATTTATCATCAACTTAAAATATATTAATCATGTGAGGGTCCAGGCCGCTCTTAACCGTGAGCACGGCTGATATATCAGTTTTTAACACTCTGCAGAGGTTGTACACTTTCACCACAAGACGCGTAAAAGTTCCGAAGAACTTTGAACCAAACCATGCTGTGCTAGCTAGGCACAATACCACACTTCCGAGGTGTGATTGCATAGGGACGCTACGAGGCCTTTACAAAGACACACAGATAACTAGCAGCCCGCTAGAGTTTCGGCAGCGGTGAGGTCCATAGCCCTCCCTAATGAGGCCACCTTAGCAAAGGCTACTCCTCCAAGAGGACCGAGCTATGACCCCTTCACCGGCCCCCTCCTTGCCCTTTCGGTAAGGCCTGCCAATCACCCGTATATCTAATTAATTAGCCAAGACCAGAGCCATATAGTACTCGTGGTTGTACTGTTTTCCTGGGTGGTTCTCCATGTTCCAATTAACATCATCATGATATATTAAAAGCATAGATAGAAGGATGGTTAGGACACTTGCCTTTCTCCAACGTAAAGGTACTCTTACTGCTTGTCAGCTTTTGCTCACTTGGAATTCTTGATCTTGAACGCAACGAACAGCGATCCTTCTACTCGAAGCAATCGTCGGGCACATGCATACAAAGCAAATAAACAAGTACAGAACAATACACCAATCATAGAAAAGCTTAAAAGAACAAACTACAGGACGGGGCTCGAAACTATGGTTACGAAGGCTCAGAGAAACGTTGAAAACAACGCACAGTTGAAAAGACAACTATCGTGCACTTGCATTTGTGAGAGCACAAAAGACTATATGCTTGGTTTATTTTAATTAAGGAAAAGGACGTGAAAAGGATATTCAAAGAAATACCCAAGTTCATTTATTCAAATTATTTCCAAATTTAAAAGCGAAGTAAAACCTAGTCATATTTTATTTAGATATTTTCATAGGAATTAAGCCATTTAACAATTAACTTGAAATAAAAGACATGTGATGCATCTAATCGAATTATTTCATGTGACATGTTAAACTAAGCAAATTATTATTGAAAACACATTTATTTAATATTAGTCAAATTAACAAGAATTTATGAAATACTGAGGTATTAACCTAAACAAGTTTTATTAGAAAACTAGTGGAATGTTCATTAATCATTAATCAATTTAATATTTTATTTAACTTTAGACACACGAACTAGACGAAACAACAAGACTAAATGATAGCTCACGCTAAACGGAGACTAACGAAACAAGAACGGACTAAAACAGAGCTAAAACGCGGATTCTATGGCTGCAACAAGGAAAAGGGCTATCCTACGATAAATTGAGGACCTATACGTGATTAACCATAGATTACAAGGGGTAGCTAGGAAGATATTCTAGACTCAGTGAATAGTCACTGCGAATAGACCGATCTTCAAGGTTAGATGTGCAAAAAGGGATGGATAGGATGGCGGGTTGTATATTCGAAAAGCTCAGGGTTAAAGACATAAAAAGGAAGGGCATGGTTGTGAATACTTTGCACTGAAGGTGGATGGCGGGTTGATTACATGAAAGTTTGGGGGATTTTTAACAAAACTGCCAGGCTGAAATAGTTGACCAGATCTGAGCCGCATGTTTCATGATGGATGGCCAGATCTTTATGAAGCGAAGGGGTATGTGATCTTTTAATCTGAGCCATTGATCAAGGATCCTACGGTCTACGGCCATCTTCTTCCTTGCATGTGAGAGAACAGCAGCCAGGCCATGGGCGCCGCTGCAGCTCACGACCAGAGCTTCACCGGATTTAGTGAGGTCGAGCTATGGTGCACGGATTTCAATGGGAAGCGGCAAAATGGAAAGAGGACGAGATGGCGAGCTCACCCATGGGGTCAATTCCGGCAGGGATGCAGTACTGGCGGCGCGCCACGAAGAGGGGTGGAGCAGATCACGGTCACACGCGGGGGGAGTGGTTCCGGACCTCAGTTCTTCGCGTCTGGATGCCGGGGTGGTCACTTGGTGCTCCTGGGTGTGCAACACAGAGGATAGGGGAGTGAAAAGGGGTCTCTACGATGGCAAACGAGAGCGGCGGCGACTCTTACCTAGTGTGGCTCCGACGTCAAATTGCCGGTGGCTCCGGGCACAGTAGCAGGAAGACGTCGCGAGGGAGACCAAAGGCAGGGCAGGGTCTCATGCTGGGTGGTTTTATAAGGAAAAGGGGAGCTTGGGGCGCTGGGATTTGGAAGGGTCGGAGAGCCTGACCGGATGGCAATCAATGGTATTACTGCCATTGAAGAGAAATTAAGGCCGGGGTTTCCAGGAGGGGGGAAGGCGTCGGGTGAAGAAGAACAGGGGCAGGAGAGGGAGGCGGCTGCCAGGGAGGGGATGGAGAGGAGAGGTTAGTGGTGTGATATTTATTGAAAAGGATTAGGGTTAGGTCGTGGGCTTTTAAATGGGTCTAGGTTTTGGACCAGATTATTATCAGCCCACGAGATAAATCGATAACAATTTATTTCGTAAACCGCGGTACAAATGAATTAGACTAATTATCCAAAACAAATTAATTAAGTAATAATCAATTCAAAAATCTGGATAACGTCGTCATAATTCAAAACAAATTTTAGAGATAGTTTTGGATGAATTAATTAGACTATTTTCCAAATCAGATTAATTAAATAAATAATCAACCCGATCAAATAGAAAATAGCGTCATAATTCGAATAGAGTTTACAGAGACTTTGGATAGATATGGCCGCCGATGATTTCGACGTAGACTTTGATTCGAGATTAGAGAGAGATGTATGATCGATTTGATATGTTAGGGTCAACTGGCTGGAAGACCGGATAAGATTTGGGTAGCGGGTGGCTCGCCACCATGGCCGACTTGGGCTCGGTGGGAGAAGAGAGAGAGAGAAAGAGATGGCGACGGGAGGTAGAAGAGGGTGCCGAAAGGTGGGGCCCATCGGCGGTGAGAGGGAAAGGAGAGAGGCGAGGTGGAGATGAGTGGGCTGGGCCACTGAGCTGGGCCGAAAGGGAGGCCGGTTGGGATAAACGAGGGAGGGAAAAGGGAAAATCTTTTGCAATTTTCTTAGAGAATTTGAATAGGAATTTACGTTTGGGATTTCAGAATTTTGGGTGTCACACTGGGCCGCGGCCCACTAGCTTGGCCGCAAGGGCCGGCTTAGCAGGGTCGCTCCTGGGCCGCCTTAGCCTAGCCCCGCCTGCTGGCGCCCACGGCCGCTTGCTGCTGGCATCAGCGTCCGGGGTGCTGATGTCAGCGATGACGTCAGCACCTCATAATATATTGCAGCCTTCATATCATTTATTTCCGAACTCCAAATCCTATGAACAATATATCCATCGGAATCTCTCGACGAGAGCTACACAATTGTGCACTCCAATTCAGAATTTGAGATACTGTTTGATATTGTTATTTTATATCTTATCTCGAGCCCATAGTGTCTTTTCCTGCATGACATGGTAAAGCACTAACACTTGTGGAAATAGTTAGTAATAGACTCTATCACTATGTTTGGTATTTATATTCGATATATTTTCTGCAGGAGTTGACAGTCAAAAGTGGTACTTAACGGCCATCAACAAGCTCCCCCACACTTAGCCTTTGCTCATCCTCGAGTAAAGCTTAAAGACTGAGGTGAAAAATATGACTCCAAATGATATGATGCTAGCATATAAGTTATTCCAAGACATACATGTACTTGTGAATTTTGAAGTATCTATCATGTCTAACAGCCTTGATTCAAGTCATCTCCACTCTTCTCTTAAGTTGCTTTGGTTTTTTTGATAAATTTTCAAAAGCACAACCTTACATAGCTCCTTGAATGATTCTCTCAGATCGCTCTTTGTGTATGATTCCTTACCAAGGCATTTCTTTGCCTTTTTTTTCACCCTACTTCTAAAAAGCTTATATAGAGCTCAAGATAGGAGTAAAGATAAGGCATACTTGCATCACATATATTGCAAAGTCAAAGAGTGGATGCACGAAGAAAACTATTCATACAATCTGATTAAGATGTGCAGGTCTGTGGAACAATGGAATTTGTAGCTCCTTTTTGTATGATCTCTCTTCTCTTGAAAATATTTTGAGAACATGGCTATCTATTTTTTCTCTCTTTTTTTCAATGCTCAATGCTTTTGTGAGCATGTATTTTTTTTCTTCTTTTTTTTTCTTTTTTTAGTCCATGTCTCTTTTGCAAAGGATATTTGGAGAGAGGGAGATCAATAATTATATGGAGCATTTATTTTATGGATGGATGGAATATTGCTAACTTCCAAGGTAGAAGTTTAGCATGTGTATGTGGAGTGTACGTGATCTTGATCATGAAAGCATGAAGAGCATCTTACAAGGGTCACAACAATTTGACAAAGCTCAATGTAATAAACAAGCAGCATATGTGTATGGGTTTTTCAATGTGAACATCATATGGCTTTAGTAGGAATAAGGCATCACTGAGAAGCTTTGCAAGGCTATTGATTTTAAGGTTTTGCAAGAAAAACATCCCAAGCACTTTATACAAAAAGAGCCAGATTTCTTTCATCATACCATATCTCATTAATCAACCACTTAGATAAACATGTTTTCCTAAAGAGATATGTTCACAAGCAACATGTGTATGCGCAAAGAATAAAGTATATGCAAGCCAATCAAGGATGGACATGTAAACCAAAGGAGCATCCAAGTTCATTTTATCATGAGTTTAATTTCAGCGATCATCTCAAGATAAGGCTTATTAAACTCATCAATCAGAGAGGGTGAGGGATAGGATGTGCAAACCATCGCTCTGGATGAGAATGTGAATGAAAGGTGCCAGAGGGCCTTCGGCCAACCAGGGTGATCGGCCGACTCCTTCTGGGCCTCGGTTGCTTTGATCTTTCTTGACCTGACCTGTGCGATGTTGTACAACCTCTCTGTGGGTTGTCTCGATCATGTGCACATCAGGAAACTCGTGAGTCCCCCACACTTGATCTTGTACCTGCATTTATTCATACATGGTGGAAACAAAAACAATGGCTCTTTGGTTTTAAAGACCAGGAGCCTTATTGAATTCAAATATTTATTTATTTATTTAGTTATGCAAACTTTTATGGAACATATTTTATAAAGCAAGATGAAAAACCAACATCACCTGTAAACCAAGATAAAATTTTGTACAAATGGAACCTGTTGCGAAGTACTTATCGACTTCTTCCACACTTGGAGTTTTGTGTCGCGGGACACCAAAAATCAAGTGTGTTGGCTTCCTTCAAAATTCGTTCGACGAACAAAACTTACCAATGTGTTACTGTTGATGTAGCTCCATGTTCTTGAGCATCACCTGTCCATCGTTCTTCTTAATCTCCACCTGAAATGGTTAGCGACCAAAAATACTCGAAGGAAAGTCTATACTAAAAACATGTTCTTGCTTTTATTTGAAAGGAAAAATAAATGATAATCTAGGCCATCTCCCGGCAGTGCTTTATTTATGGTCCGGAGCTAGACCATGGGGAACCCTCACATTGCAGCTATCATTGGCGACATAGTTCCCAAGTTCATCGCCAATTGTTGATGTATCATTGAAGTTCTACCTGCAATGTTAGTGCCAAAGATGCAACACGAAATCTGCAATGTTTATGATAAATGAATGCATCCACAACCAACCACCTAAACATTTTAGAAATGAGAACATTAAGGTTGTTGTATCCCTCGTGTGTGCTTGTGGCACAAAGCATGACTAACTCTAGAGATTCATTAAATGGCCATGACTCTTGTGGGATTTTGAAAGAGAAGGCTTCATGCTCATTTATAGAATCCTTTCGCTCGGACTCCAGAGTCAATGCTTCAAGCGTGTCCATGGCCTTTGGGTTCTCCAACTCAGGAGGTTCATCATTGAAAATCGGAGTTGCTTCTCGACCATTATCGAGAACAAATTCCCGAGAGCCTGAGGGACATGGCTTCTGCTTGATCGAAGGTGATGGAGGTCGTTCGGTTTCATAGAGATGAGAAGTCCGTTCAGATGAAACGAATGGCGACACAAGCATCACCTTCTCAAGTGAGTTATGCTCGGGAGAGGCTTTGCCATAGGAATTTCTGGGCAAGAAATATGAGTGGCAAGAGTAGCTTTCCCGAGCTCTCCAATGAGGCTCCCTTGAGATACTTCTTTTTGGAGAAACTTTTCTAGTGGGTGGCCTAGGAGGAGATCAAAATCAAGGGTATCGAAGATATGGAAGTCTAAGTTTACCTCAATTTTGTCTAACATGATCGTCACGGCACTTGCGACCCCCCGACATTGAAGGATGTGTCCAAAAGGATAGCTTTTGAGGAGCGCGTCGGATGGCCTCAGCGGAACATCTCCCAAGAGGGCGTGCGCTAGGTGCCATGGCATGACATTGATCTCCATGATGGGGTTGAAATGGGCTTCTAAGATAGCTCCCCTTATATAACAAGGAAGGATTATGGAAGGTGAATTATTCTAAATTTCTTCAGAAAGGCACCTCACTCCATCCGACCATTCCTCCTTTATGGCTTTCATGAGAAATGCTTCGTTGGAAGGATCAGAAGGATGAGAAAAAGGGAGTGTCGAAGCCTTCTTGTGCCAAGAGTAGTCCGAGGTGTTTTCATGGTTTTCATATAGATCATTTCGAATTTAAAATTGAATCCTGAAGGTTAAATTTCTTCTTCCTTCAAGGATTTTGGTTTGGGAGTGGGCTTTAAGGCTAGATCTTGCGAGGTGAACAGGTTTGGCTCGGATATGGCCATTCTAGGATCATCTTGCTTAGATCTTATCTTAGAAATGTGATGGGGTTCATCCTGTGTTTCGGTGGAGGCAGTGTTTTCTAGAATCTTTTCTAGAAGAGCTCTCCCTTTATCCAAGGTTATGTACATGAACGAACCTCCGGCGGCACCATCTAGGATGAAAGTAGCTTCACGGTTTAGGCCTGATCGAAAATGTTGCATGAACATGAAGTCGGGTATGCCTAAGTCTAGGCCAAACTTGTTTAGTGAAGCAAATCTTTCCCAAGCTGCACCTAGAGTCTCCTTCTCACCCTGCCGGAAGCAAACGATCTCCCTCCGAAGGGCACATATATGGTGAATGGGAAAGAAGTAAAGACAAAGTTGTCCTGTAGTTTTCTTCGATTTTTGTTTACGTCCCGGACGGTTTGGTAGTACCATCTCCTGCCTTCTCATTGAGAGAGAATGCAAATAACTTCCATTTGATGGTCTCCTGTGCCATGCCTGAGATCGGACAGACATGAGCACAAAAAATCGAATTCTCGAGGTGATCGTAAGGGTTTTCGTTGTTGGTCCCTGAGAAGGATTTGTTCCGAACCATGGCTATAAAGCCGGGGCGGAGTTCAAAGCCAGATGTGGTGATTGGTTGATCAGAAGTTGGTAGCTCAAAGAACTCACGCCTTGGAGCGGAAAATTCTAGAATAGATAATTGCTCCATGGTAAGAGAGAAATTAAATAAAAAGAAAAGAAAACAGAAAAGATACAAGGACGAACAATGTTCAAAGATAATACAGCAACCGTTCCCCAACAACGGTGCCAGAAAGCTTGTTGGTATTTCTTACGGTCACAGATAAATCCGCAAGCGCACGGATACTGTTGTAGCTTTCACCGGAAGTATTCAGGGTATCGAATCCACAGGGAACGTGTGTACTAATCTTCTAACCAGATCATCCAAGGACAATAAGAGAAACGATGGCGAGGACAGAGAGGATTCCTATGGCTAAGGACCTTGGTGGAGGATAAGCTCAGCATCTGTAGTTTGCTTAATTTGGACACAGGGGTATCCTAGGCCTCTAGAAAATTGCCGGCATACAGCTCTACGCCGCACCCGAACGTGGAGAATTACAAAGGACGGACAGGACTGTCATCACCTGCTGCCTCCCTCTACTAATCCGTGGGGTTACGAGGCAAATGAAGGTAGTCCATAACCTAAGCACCATGCATAAGATATATAGTACTACTCTAATCTTAGATAGAGACTAGAGCACTTTATAAATAAATCGACGAACCCGCAACCAACAATAGAAGAGAACTTACTTAATCAAGAGTAATTAATACCATAAGAAATCGTGAATACTTACTAAGAGAAGGAAGCATCCGTCGAGTTACAAGATCGGAGAAGAGTGCCGACAGCCCCGGCACTTTCCCGGACTACCCCTCACTCTCTCCCTATTCTCTAGATACTATAGTGGAGTAGAGCTTCGCCTTGGAGTGGAGCTTGTGGCTTCTCAATCTGGTGTGTGTTGATAGTGAGGGGAGGATCTCTATTTATAGTGTAGAGGTGCCTTGAGAGAGTGGAGATATTCCCCTTGATCCTAGGGAATATTGCCCCTCAAACTCCTCTCCCCACTCTACCTGGCCCAGGAACCGACCTGCCGAGGGTCGGTTGCACCAAAACCCACGCTCACGCGGCTTCCAGAGGCAGTGGAGGCGAAGAACCCCGCAAAACCAGACCCTAGGTCCATGAACCGAAGTAAAACCACCTAAAACCGCGCCTCTCTCTCTTCTCTGTACGTCGGTGTAGCAAAACCACAGGAAAACCAGCTGAACCGGCTGGCCTAGAGAGAAAACCGGACGTAGAACCCACCTTTGGTAATTCTTACGGTCGCAGATAAATCCGCAAGCGCATGGATACCGATGTAACTTTCACCCGAAAGTATTCAGGGTATCGAATCCACAGGGAACGTGTGTACTAATCTTCTAACTTATCGTCCAAGGACAACAAGAGAAATGATGGCGAGGGTAGAGAGGATTCCTATGGTTAAGGATCTTAGTGAAGGATAAGCTCAGCGTCTATGGTTTGCTTATTTTGGGCACCGGGGTATCCTAGGCCTCTAGAAAATTGCCGGCATACAGCTCTACGCCGTACCCGTACGTGGAGGATTACAAAGGACGGACATGGCTGTCACCACCTGCCGCCTACCTCTTCTAATCCGTGGGGTTACGAGGCAAACGAAGGTAGTCGATAACCTAAGCACCACGCTTAAGTTATATACTACTACTCTAATCTTAGCTAGAGACTAGAGCACTTTATAAATAAAGCGACGAACCCGCAAGCAACAATAGAAGTGAACTTTCTTAATCAAGAGTACTTAATACCATAAGATATCACGAACAGTTACTAAAAGAAGGAGGCATCTGTTGAGGTACAAGATCGAGAAAGAGTGCCGACAACCCCGGCACGTTCCCCGAACTACCCCTCACTCTCTCCCTTTTCTCTAGATACTACACTGGAGTAGAGCTTCGCCTTGGAGTGGATCTTGTGGCTTCTCAATCTTGTGTGTCTTGAGAGTGAGGGAAGGAGTGCTATTTAGTACCCCTTTGATAGGGCTTATTGCCCAGCTTATCCATCAGCTTATTAGCTTCATTTACCAAACAATTCTATCGCAAAACAACTTCACCTGGTGAGCCGGCAAAAGCTGGTCTCGTTTTTTTACTAGATGGGTGAAGCCAGAAAAAGTAGCTCATAGCAGCTTCACTTTCATCTCAACAGTAAAAAGACGCATGTGCCTTTGGGTTTTCTCAGAAATTACATCACTTTGCCATTGCGGCCGGAAGGAACAAATATATATACACAAGGGCAAAACAGACATTTGACCTCTTTTACTATTTTTAAGAGCCCCGATAAGCTGTTTTACCAAACGTTTTTTCAAACACACAAGCCAAAGTCAGAAAAAGATGAATTAATAGATAAGCTAGAGCCAGAGTCATTTTTGCATGAACTAGAGATGTGCCAAACGGACCCTTATAATGTGGAAAGTACCTTGGGTGAGTGGAGATCCTTCCTAAGTACCAGAGAATATTCCTCCTCCTAATCCTCTCTCGTAGCAAGTGTCATAGGGATGGCGCGATGCAAGGTCGCGATGACCTTTTCCCCTGCGCGCGTGTGCTTCCTGAGGAAAATCCCGGACGTCCCTGTCGTCGTTGATCCGCGTGAAGACCTCAAGGACGAGTGGCAGCGTGACACGTAGTCGCTGGCTCGGTCTCCCGATACGCGTGCCGGCGCTCGGCCTGGCAATCGGGCCTGCATGCACGGGCGTGTGGCTCTACGCGCGCTGCGCACCTGCTATGGGCCCGCCTGGCTCCTGTCCGGCCTGCAGGGACCGCGGGTCCCGCAGCTGCTGCGTGGTGCAGCGGTGGCCGGCCCCCTGCGATGTTGACCGCATGTGCATGTGCCGCTGTGGCCGAGCTGCTGCGTGGCCTGTGGGCCACGTGGGCCCCAGCTGGGCTCCGCTCAGGTGGCTCTGCCGCCGTAGCTGCCTGCTCCCGGCCGTTGACCGGCGCTGGCATGCGCGCCCGCGTACGCGGTCCGTGTTTAGATAGGAGCTGTAAATTTTTGCAGGGTAATAAATGCAGCTTTGACCACTAATTAGGGGTATTAAATAATGTCAGTTCACAAAACTACCTCCACAACCTCTAGTAAATTTCCGAGAAGAATCTAATGAGGCCTTTGACCGCATGATTAGAGGATGATTAGAAGATGGTTACTGTAGCATCACTGTAGCAAATCATGGATTAATTAGGCTCATTAGATTCGTCTCGGAAAGTTACGCTCATCCGTGGCTGGGTTTTGCAAATAGACTTCATTTAGTACTCCATGCAAGAAAGATTCCCTTTTACAAATTTTTTTGGGAAGGAAGTAAACACAGGAGCAGCGCTGCTGGCAGCTCGGTCCGGCCGGAGTGGGACCGGCCGGTGTAGGTCTGGTAAGGCCAAGCCCAACGCTCCACTGTGACCGGTGGCTTCAGCCTCCACGTCAAGTTCATATCTCCATATCAGCTCGAACGGTGGCTCCGCAGATGAGGAGAGCTACTTGCAGAAGTCCCCGGTGCTTGGTCTGACGGAGAGCAGAAGCATTCGTTGTGGCGTGCGTTGTGGACAAAAAATGCAAGACCTACTGACAGATATGCATGGATCATACAAAATATGTGGTGGAGAGAGCTACAGCGCATAAAAAAGCAAGAGAATCTTACTGACAGAGCAGAAGCAGTTCTGCTTCTTTTGCCGTGTGTGACAGGTGCCCGGCATCGTTGGCTTCGTATCCCTAATACGTGTCTGGCCACTTTTTTTCTGGGGCTACCAAATCTAGTACTTGCGTTGAGCCTGCCCTAACAGTGGGATGCTGACGTCATGCTGACGTCAGCATCCCATAGTTATTGTGATTTTTATATCTTTTTCATCC
Organism: Alloteropsis semialata; assembly: GCA_004135705.1. Taxonomy (NCBI): domain Eukaryota; kingdom Viridiplantae; phylum Streptophyta; class Magnoliopsida; order Poales; family Poaceae; genus Alloteropsis; species Alloteropsis semialata. The sequence continues at coordinate 23,086,042 of CM014273.1, read as the reverse complement.
GATCCCAAATATTGCAACTTATATATTAATCGGAATTGTCTCGACGAGGTCTTCGCAACGATGTACTCCAATTAGGCATTTGAGATACTTTGTGATAATGATATTTTATGTCTCATCTCAAGCCCATAGTGTTATTTTCTGCATGACAAATTAAAACACCAACACTCGTGAAAATCGTTAGTAATAAACCCTACCACTATGTTTGGTGATTATATTTAACATATTCTCTGCAGGAGTTGATGGTCAAAATTAGCATTTAAGGACCGTTAACAGCCTGATCGCTCCCCTCCTCTCGCGCATGGCCACGTGGCTCGGCCGATCCTCTCCTGCGCAGAAACCGGTGCTCAGCGTAACCCAGCGCGTCGCGTGTCCCCGACGTGCGGCTTCACGCGTCAGCGCGACACGCGCTCGCGCGCAGAGTGCCACTGGGCCGCGGCCCACTGACTTGGCCGCAAGGGCCGGCTTAGCCGAGCCGCTCTTGGGCCACCTTAGCCGGGCCCCGCCTGCTGGCGCCCACGGCCGCTTGCTGCTGGCGTCAGCGTCCGGGGTGCTAACGTCAGCGATGACGTCAGCACCTCATAATATATTGCAGCCTTCATATCATTTATTTCCGAACTCCAAATCCTATGAACACTATATCCATCGGAATCGTCTCGACGAGAGCTACGCAATGGTGCACTCCAATTAGGCATTTGAGATACTCTGTGATATTGATATTTTATATCTTATCTCAAGCCCATAGTGTCCTTTCCTGCATGACATGGTAAAACACCAACACTTGTGGAAATAGTTAGTAATAAACCCTATCACTATGTTTGGTGTTTATATTTGATATATTTTCTGCAGGAGTTGACGGTCAAAAGTGGTACTTAACGACCATCAACACCATGACACGGGCTAGGGGAGGAAGAAGGAGCTATATATGCAGAGGCTCATTGGTACCGGTTGGTGACACCAATCTGTACCAATGGAGGCCTCATTGCTACCGGTTGGTGTCACCAACCGGTACCAATGAGGCAGCTGCCATGGGTACTTGGTGGGGACACCAACCGATACCAATGTGCCCCCATTGGTACCTGTCGATGTCCCCACCCGGAACCAATGAGGCGCCACTTACCTATATGTGCCTGACGGATGGCGAGGTTTCCAGTAGAGATAGAGAAAAGCCCACATGGACGTCTGAAGTCTTTTGGGCCATATATTGAGCTTCGGAGTTCTTTTAGAAGGGCAATTAGCATTACTTAAAGGATTATTGGAAGAATAATTGGGGCTAATTGTGAATTTATAGGGCATTTTTTAGGGGGGTGCATCGCCAGGGGCGGCTATTCGTCACTTAGTTGATGGATTTCCATCATCAACACCTAAAGCAGGTTTGCTGTGCACGATGGTGCGGCCCAGGTATGCCTCCTTCCTCGTCCTCCCCCATACCACCCTCCTTCAACGGCTCTAGCAGCTCCCACCACCAGATCCACCGCCTCTGTTCGCCACTGGCACCTCTCCTTGGCCGGAAACGTCCTTTTCACCTATCTTTGGCGGCCGGTGCCGCCGCATCCACCTCCACCTCCCGCTGCCGCACTAACCCGGCTTAGCCAGGACGTCACCATAATGCCTCCACCCAGATCCTGGCCCACCAGTTGTCAAGCGCCTGACCCCACTGTTGGCATTTCTTAACATCGCCACCGGGTTTGTTAAGCTCGGCAATGCCGCTTAGAAATGACTCGGGTATCTCATTATGTTACGTTTACGCAAGCGCACGGAAATACCAATGTAGCATTTCACCCGTGAGTATTTATGGGTATCGTTATTTATTTTTTCTCAAAGGATGGCATTTGGTGTCAAAGAATTTACTAGATGATCATACTCAAAGGATTTTGATATAAGTTCTAGACAAAGTCATACAGGGATAAAAGATAATATCGAGGTAATGCGACATATCATCAAATAAGCCTAACTCAAGAATAAGGAATAATTCCTAAGGTTAGATGGAGCATGGCAAAAGAATCCTAAGGCATTATACAAGACAGCACAGGTTATACAAGATATACATAGGACTTAGTTCTAAGACCCAGGCACACACGGGGAGACCAAACCGCACTGGTTTGCCAGCAATCGGGAAGGCTTTATGTACCTCCTACACTGTAACCAAACATGGGGGAATACAAGAGATCGACAGGGTTGTCACCACCTGCCGCTTACCCCTCCATACCGTGGGGCATAGTCATATTTGCTGGCTCTCGTCATGCATGAGAGAACTACTATAGCCCTCCCAGGAAATATGAAACTTGAGAAACCCCGAAGGAACAACAAACCGATGTCGTAGCTTAGATCGACTAATATATAACTCATGATAAGGCATGAATATGAAATAAACACTATAGAGATAGCATTTAGATCAAACTCCATACTTATATAAATACTGATAAAATATATAAAGACCATACCGAAGGCCGACGGTTACGTCCCACAACGGCCCAAGGACGACTCCGAATACTATAGCACTAAGCCTAGCCTGAGCTCCATTAGTCTAAGGATTACAAGTGTACTACTAGAGAGAGGGGGCTCTTGAGGATGATTGTGTATTGAAGAAGGCCTCCTACCCCCCTATTTATTCTAGGAGAGGACGGTTCCCGGGGGTCTTCAAATGGAAACACCTCCTGGGCATGAAGGGGAACGCGTGGGAAAACTTGCCGCAAAGAATTGGCGGCAACATGGCCTGTCCAGGTTCGGCCGAACTTGGGGTCGGCCGAAACCTGGTGGGCTCATTTCCCGCCAGTTTTCCTCTGGGTCACTAGCATGTGGGTCAATGGCATATTCCCAGTTGATTCTCCCACGATCCTGCCCTGATGTGACTGGTTTGTGGGCCTTCTTGACCATGTGCTCATGGAGTTGTATATGCGTGACACCTTCTCCATTGTTTGAGCAAGTTTTTCTCTCTATTGTAGTTCCTGTATCCTGCAAAGGCATAAAGCTACAATACAAGTAGAACTAGGTTATTTATAAAGATATATGTTAGTAAGTGTATAATAAATCCTTATAAAGTGAGTATATTGATGGTCGGATTTGGCATGTAAGGACAGTCAACATCCGACCGGAGGCATCCCTGCCGTGCGCCGTGCCACCACACAGTCTGCCTCCACTGCTGGGCTTCTTTGCCAACCCGGCGCTACCCATTTTCTAAGGCCGATAGGCATTGGACCTCCCCCACCCCCACCAACCAAGAAGCCTAACCCCAGCTGCGGTTGAAGGGGGAGGAGGAGGAGGAAGAATGTCACACCCGATTTTAAGGACAAAATTGAATGCATCGCATATGTGTGTCAGGATCCATTCATCACACATATGTTGACGTCATCAGTGAATATATCAAAAGATAGTGTACAAAAGCGAATAAAAGAGAGTACATAACTTTATTACACTCATTGATAATAGTCACGAAGGTCTTAAACGTTCACCGATAACCAAAAACGAAAGATAGCTTCACGACTCCATCCACAGGCACTTGACTGGTTGACGCGCCTAGAACTCATCGTAGTCGCTGCAGTACTCTACTTCATTAGTTTCTTCTGAATAGCAGTTGTTTAGCAAGGGTGAGTACAATTATGGTTGTGTTGACACCAGATTTTGACTCGGCTGGAGTTGTGTGCGACGGAGTTGACGTAGAGGCCGAGTCTGATTCTGAATCAGCCTCCGATTCGATTGGAAGACGTCCGATAGGAGTCCTGATCGGACACGAAGGAAAAGGCCGGAGCACGTACGACTTCTAAGGGGAGGCGCGTCTGGAAGCTTCTTCAGGGCCTGATTGTGCGTTAAGATTTGTAATAGATCTAGTAGTTTAAGATTAGATTGCTTTAAATAGATTAGAGATATTGTCGTAGCCGGCAAACTTTAGCTAAATTTCAGGGTATAAATATAAACCCTGCGCCATTGTAAAAAATGTTCACACAACCATTCAATCAAACACAACTTTCGGGCTGACGTGCCATCCAAACCCTTTTCATCGAGTTCTTCAGCAAGCAGGGCTGCATCATCTTGACCTCCGGTTTGTCTGTAAGTCCAACACCCTTATCGAGTTAATCTAAGCTTTAGATTGAGGCGTATCGCCCTTCTTCGTTTAGTTAATTCACCAATTTATCGAGTCGTTCTAGGCTTTAGATTGAGGCGTATCGCCCTTCTTCGTTTAGATCGCTCACCCTTTATCGTATCTTGCTGTTTTATCTTATCGGCTTACATCTATCAGAGAAGATCTATTCTGTTTTATCATAATTCAAGCTTCACAATAGATCTGTTCTTATTGTTTATATAGCTGATTTAGATCTAATTCGCAAGTTACAAATAGATCTGATTTAAATAAGTTGTTTGATATAAATTGATCTATCGGAATAAATAGGTTAATCGGTGCCCTGCTAGCAACGCTGTCTCGAGATCGATCCGATTGTTAGTGACACGAGAATTAGTTTATTTATCGCCTTTGGAAAGATGTATATTAAAGAATAAGTTTAAATTAGATCTATCTCCGATTCGGCCTTCATGGTTGATGATTTAATCTAACGCTGTATCTTCAAGATTTGGTTCTTATAGCCGATGGCCTATTTTAATAAATGTTGCATCTTCACAAATTGGACTCATAGCTGATGGTTTAATGTTCTCAAATCGGATTTCCGTTCATGTTGATCCGATCCGTTGGGATGAATCGGGGCTTTGGCCGATGAGTTCCTTGTTGTTTACTGATTAAAATCTACCGTGTCAATTTCAGGTCAAATTGACTGGCACGCCGCGAACCTCGAGATTTTGGACCTGCACTGAAGTAAAGCAAATCTTCCAGGCCACAGTGTTAATTTTCGAAAGTCAACGCCTGACTTTTTGGACGTCAACACATTTCGGCACGCTCAGTGGGACCAGAAAGCTTCTGCGATGGCACCTGGAGACAAAGCAGATGCGATCCCTACGATCACGATGGAGGATCTCAGTGACGAGCAGAAGAAACTCGTGGAAGCACAAATTGAAGAATTCAAGAACCTGTGCCTAGACTCATTCAGTAAAACTCGCAACGTGGTGATTAAGAAAAATCAGTTTCCTGTTCCTCAGGAAGCGTTCGATCGGATCACTGCCGAGGAAAGAAAATTCTTTCAAGATTTTGTTGATGCTGGTTTGAGTCATGCTTTGATTAACCAATCTGGAATATTGGTTAACACAGTGGTGGGACTGATTGCACAATTGCTGGATGGAGCTATATTAAAGGATATCCAGAAGAGACCTGCTTACTTTGATACTGGTTCTGCTCCGGCAATTAAGGATCTCAAGAAGAAGATGACGCAATTCACTTCGTCTACATCACCAGAAACTCACCCTGAGTGTTACGAGACTCCCAAGATAAAAAAGGCAAAAGCTAAGGCGGTAGAAGGAGGTGAAGAAGAACAGGAAGGTGAATCGGAAGACAAGGAATACGGCGGTACTCAACATATTGATCAGTTTGGCAGTCGAATTCCTGTAGTCGACGGCAAAATGGTGTATCCTGTTTTCTTCAACACTGAAAATCCACCCAAGAACAAGGGAACTGACAATCGGGAGCCGTCGATCGGACCTAATGAGACACCCGTCATAATGAATCGCGCTCCGATTAGTCAGGGAAACTACACTCAGGAGGATTGGGCAGATAAGATTGCTGACGTCATGAAGAATCAGTTTGGTCTGAAGCCCAAGGGTCAGTCTTATCTGTATCGGAAGCCGTATCCGGACTGGTTTGATACATTGCCTATGCCAGCCCGATTCAGGATTCCAGATTTTTATAAATTTTCTGGACAAGGAGATGTTACCACCATTGAGCATATCAGCCGATACATGATCCAGTGTGGTGAAGTAGCATCAATCGATCCATTGAAAGTTAAGCTGTTTCCTATGTCGCTTTCTGGATCGGCCTTTTCGTGGTTTTCATCATTACCACCGAATTCTATTAGTAATTGGGCCGATTTGGAAAAACAGTTTCATGCCTATTTCTTCATGGGAGTACAAGAGACCAGATTGTCCGATCTGACAGCA
>CM014273.1:23049907-23073788 GCA_004135705.1 Alloteropsis semialata | reverse complement strand
CATCGGACCTTCAACACATGGTGGGCCGAATGGCGTCAACACCTATTCTGTATCGCCTGCAAAACTTATGTTCGGAAGTTGCAGCCTACTTTTAAGGGCAAACCAGAGGTAACATTTGTGAACTTGCTTCCCTCCTTTTTCATAATTTTATTTTGTTAAACAATTCTTTACCAGGATGTCGATCGTACCCCTCCAACGATGACTCGATCGGGGAAACAAGTCGTCTACAGCAATATCTCGCCAGATCCGTGGATCGGCTGTGACTCTCCCACCATCGGCAAGCTTCTGTCGGCATACGGCGACAGCAGAAAAAGGAAGAAGCGGGCGTCCTCTAAAATTCCAAAACGCCCAAAGACTGCTCTGGCAAGTTCAAGAACTTCATAAACTTGATTTCTCTCTTTATTGAAATTAACCCTCTCTGTAAACTCAGGTCATCGGAGAATCTTCTGCACGCCAGCCCAGTCCAACCGAGTCTTCAAGCCCATCGGCCGAGGAATTACCAGAATCGAACCCAGAAAGATCACCAAGCCCAGCTCAGATGCAACCAAGTCCGGCACAGGCCCGCTCGTCTCATTCGTCCTCATCCGAGAGAACCATAACTGGCTCGCCTCGTCAACCAAGCCCACTACACCAAGAAGAACAAGCACAATCAAGCCAGGGCCTTCAAAGAGATCAACCAGCAACTTCTCCACAGATCCAACTCCCTGATCCAGAAGCAACGGTAATTATCAGCCGACTTATTCAATAATTGATATCCAACTTGTTCTTATTTTCTTTCTTCTAGCAAATCATCCAGAATGTCTTGACGGATCTTGAGATTGCCCAAGCAAACATCCAGGGCAGTAATAACCCTTTGATTGGACCCGAGCAAGAACTAGCCTGGAAACAAGTAAACTTTCTAGCCTGATATAATCATACCAGCTTCTTGACATTACATCTAATTATTTCTTTTGCAGGCTCAAGATACTCCTCAAACCAGCCAGACCATATCAGTCGATTTTGATCGGCTGCAAGCTGAAGAGGAAGAAATTAGCTCTGGGCAAAGCTTGCTATCTGATGAAGTGAAGGCAAAATTGCTTGACATATCTGCTCTCCTTCACCAAGATATCATCGATCTTGTTCAAGATGCAGAGCCGATTCGTCAGATTATCAAAATTCTAAGAGGCCAACTTCCGTCGGACCTGGAGGAAGCATTGATTCCGGCGGCATACATAGAAGGCCACTCCTTTCCAGTGTTGCAGGCCAATCGCCGAATCAACAATCGGACCTCCCAGCAGGATCTAATCAAGGCCAGGGATGAAAAACGTGCCCAAGCTGACGAATCAACAAAACTGATCAAAGATTTATCGGCACTTCCTGTCTCCATCCAATCAGAACTTGAGAATCTGCGAGCCAGAGAACAGCAGTTGGAACAGGAACTCATCCAAGTTCGATCAAGCATCCAAGCTAAAGCAAAAGAGCTTGATGACATCCCGGCTTTGAAGGTAAAGGCTGAAGAGGACTACAAGATCCATATCAAAGCGGCCAAAGAGATTCATAAATTAATCAAGCCTGTAGAGGGAAATGCTGAAGCTGATGCCAAGATCATTGCTGATGTTGACAAGATCCGTCAGACTGCTCTTGACTCGATAGTTAAATACCTGCAGCCTTGAACACTGAGACTTGTCTGTCTTACCAAGTGATCTGATACATTGATAGTTTGCTCCGCCATCGAGCGGCTTAATGATATAACACACTCTTCTTTTGTCGTATATAATCCTTAAGGCGATGCATATCGCATCGGCTCTTATCTTTTTGTTCTTGAGGCGATTTTTCACCGGCTTTCAAGCCTGACGCGTAGCATCGGCTTTACAAATCTACCTAAATGCTAAGGTAGTATTATCGGATAAACAAACTCGAACCTTGCCCCCCAAGGCGAAACAATAATCAGGCCGATTCAATTTATAAGAAGAACTTTCAAAATACATATTTGAAAGAACTGATTAACCATATCGGCCTTTAAAATCTTCTATATAATCATCCATTTAAAACAAAGTCTCAGAGCCGACTGCTTGGATCGGCTTTAGTCCTTGATCGGACACCTTGAGAAAGTCACCATCCCATACTTTTCCTGACAGGCATTCAACTCCTTCAAACTCCCAAATTGTTGACTCAGCTGTAGCAATGCTAACCGAATCATCAGCTGGGACAATCTCCACTTTATTGCCTTGCCATTGGATCAAACACTGGTGCATTGTGGATGGTATGCAGCAATTAGCATGGATCCAATCACGTCCGAGGAGCATGCTGTAAGAACCTTGGCCATCAATCACAAAGAAGGTAGTCGGCAATGTTTTGCTGCCGATGGTCAATTCAACATGAATTGCCCCCGAGGCTCTGAAACGTTTCCGCCAAAGTCCTTGAGCGTCATATTGGTCTTGATTAAATCATCAATCCCTTTTCCCAATTTGCGGAACGTGGAATAAGGCATGAGATTGACTGCAGCTCCTCCATCAACCAGCATCTTGGTCATCGGCTTCCCGTCAACGTATCCTTTGATATACAGAGGCTTCAGATGCCGATACCCATTTGCATTTGGTTTCTCAAAGATAGCTTTCTCTGAATCCAGAACCAAGCATGCAGCGGCTTCCTCCAGTTCATAATCGACCTCATGGTCGTCTTGTTCATCAGGAGCAGCGAAATCAGAAGGCAACATCAAAACCATATTTATTGCGGCCGATGCACTTGCTTCATCATCATTGGCCATCTTAATGCGCCACTTCTTTTCTTTTGCCAATTCTTGCTCCTGAATCTGCTCATTATAACGCAAGCGTTGCACACGTCTCTTCTTGGACTTAGAAATCCCTGATGGGCACCACTGTCCAGGCCTCATTGGAGGTTCTTCAGTCCGATTCTGAACTGGAGCCTTTTCTTCCATTTTTTCAGGGCCATGAGCATCAGCCCGGCCATCATTATTTTTGTGGCCATGAGTATTAACCCGGCCTTCATCTCTTTGATGATGATCATCAATCCTGACGCCGATCCGTTCATGAACTGATCGTCGACCTCTCTTGGAAGCTCTGTATTCTTCATACTGGAAGCTACATTCAGGACAATCTGCTTTTGATGGCAGTCTAAGCTTCTCGTTCCAGCAGAATACGAAGAAAGGACACCCCCAATGACCATCATTCTGATCGTATCGGTCATAAACTTGACGTTCATCCGTATACCAATTGGACCTATAACCGTACTGATGACCGTCAACTCTATCATCAAACCAGCGCCGGCCATCGGACCTGTCATCATACCGGCGTCGGTCATCGGACCACTCATCAAATCGGCGTCGGCCATCGGACCACTCATTATATCGGCGTCGGCCATCGGACCTGTCATCACGTCGGCGCTGATCATCAAACTCTTCATCAAGCCGCCTTGCCTGATATTCACGCCTCCGACGTCGTCGTTCCTCGCGTTCCTCCCATGCTCGGGCTGCTGCCTGCTGCCTCTTGTATTTGTTAATCAACATTTGAGAAGTTACACGCGGCCGATACCCACCAGGAGCATTAGATTCACGTCCAAACGCCTGATGATTCTGCGTAGCTCTTCAACAGTAACTTGAACCGCAGAATCAACGGCACCAGAACTCTTGGCGTGGTCCGATGTAAGCACTTTGAACTTCCCCTTTTCATTAGCATCAACCATATTAACAGAAAAGGAGAAATCAGCAAAGTTATTAGGAAAGGGATGACCATCGATCTTCATGGCTTTCTTGTTGTCTTCAAACTTGATCTTGCCAGATTCTATAGCCAATTGGATCTCCCTTCTGAACACTTTGCATTCATTGGTCTCGTGAGAAGTCGAGTTATGCCATTTGCAATATTTGCGTTTCTTCAACTCATTGGCCGATGGAATAGAATGATTTGGAGAAAGCTGGATAAGCTTCTCACTGAGCAGCAAATCAAAAATCTTATTGGCCTTTGTTATATCAAAACCAAACTTTTCAGGGTTCTGTTTGATCCATGGGAGCGATACTGGCTTCTTAGATTTGGTCCATTCAGCTATATTGACATCAGCTTCCTCTTCAGATTCAGAGAGATAAGATACTTGCTTGGAAAACTTCACACGCTTCATCTCCTGATATCGGACCTCATGAGCTGACACCTTCTGAACCAGTTGCCCCAATGTCTCAAACTCCTGAGCAGAAAACTTTTCTTTAATCGGCGTGAGCAAACCCTGGAACGCAAGCTCGGCCAACTGCATATCAGACAGCTTCAAACTATAGCATCGATTCCTAGTATCACGGAACCGTTGAATGTACTCCTTGACGGTCTCATCATTCCTCTGCCTGATAGCAATCAAATCAGAGATCTTCATCTCATTGAGACCAGAAAAGAAGTATTTATGGAATTGCTTCTCCATATCGGACCACCCTGTGACTGATCCTGCTGGCAACGACGTAAACCAGGTAAACGCCGGCCCTGATAGTGACAGAGGGAAAAATCTGAGCCTAAGTCCCTCCTCAGAAGCAGCCTGACCACACTGAGCCAAGAATCGGCTCACATGTTCGATGGTGGTCATATCATCTTGCCCGGAGAATTTGGAAAAATCCGGCACTCTGTAACGCGGAGGAAGTGGCACTGCATCAAAATAAGACAGGTACGGGTGCCGATACAACCTCGCTTCATCTTTAGGCTTCAAGCCGAATTGATTCTGGATCACCTCGGCTATTTTCTGTGACCAATCGGACTGTTGACTTCCAGTTGGCATCCCATCAGCTATGTCCATCACATAATTATTGTAGTCTCCGACCATACGCTGATGTGAAGGAACCTCTGCACGTAGCCTCGCAGCTGCAGGTTGCTTTTCTCCTTCGTTCAGAGTCCTGGCATACTTTTCACCATGTGGGCCGACAATAGTTCCATCGGCCATCAACAGAAAACCGTTGGCCAGTTCAACAGGAGGTGGTGGAGCAATCGGCATCTGTGGAGCAACGGTCATTGTATTATCTGCAGTTTCTTTGCCTCTTCCTGATCCTGATGCTCCTGCAGAATCTGCTATAAACACTGGACCCTTCAAGCAAATAGCATCATCCACCGCCTTCTTGATGAGATTGTCCAAAGAATTCACCAAAGTGCCTGATTGGTTGATCAATGCATGATGAACAGCCTGGTGAATCATCTCTGTCATGTTAACCTGGTACTCCCGAGCATCAGTTGTCTTCTTGATCAACTCTGGATCCGGGAGAGGACCTTTGAGTATAGGGCCTGAACGATTACGCCCAAACTGGCCAAAGCAGAGCTTTTCAAACGCATCAATCTGGGCCTGAACTGCATCCAACTGAGCTTTGGACAGATCGGCCTTTGTAATGGGCATGGCCGTCTCAGGCGTCTTGTTCTTGTCGTTTTTAGCCTTCTCAGCAGCTTCTTTCTCAGCAGCAAGTCTTGCTACAGTTTCTTGTTCAGCATCAGACGACGACATCTTGGACTTTGTTTCTCGTGTCCCACTGGGCGTGCCAAAAAATGTGTTGACGCGGAAAATCGGCGGTCGTATTCCCCGCGGTCAGCACACGAAGACCAGGGAGATCAGCTTCGCTCCAGTGCCAGTCTACACTCCAGTTCAGGTTCGCAGCGTGCCAGTCAATTTGACCTGAAATTGACAAGGGAATAAACAGTTAAATTGCTCTTTGATTGTGCCGGCTCTATTTCAGACGATGGAGTGACGTCGAATTTTAGCCAAGACCCAATCAGACATGTATCGGCCGATATCAATCGGACCTCAAAATTGGACCTCATTGATTACGTCAATCGGACCGAGTGATCGGACCTCAATCAGACACCAAATCGGACCTCAGAATCGGACCAATCAGGATCGGACCTTGATTGATATAACAGATCAGCCTTTAAATAATGAAATAAAGCGTAAAACAAGGCCAATATGTAAAATAATGGATCAGCTGTGTCTTGAAACAAGATATTAAATAATCAAAGTGTAAGCCGATACATTGTCCACCTTGTCTAGTTGCCAGTTTGACTCGTCTTATCGGACCATCTAACCAACCAATCGGATTATAGCCTTTTCAGAGAAATCTAGCTCCGACGTAGGGAATCTAGATTTCTCCAACTATGATCAGATCAGATAGCTAGATAATCAGACTCGATTCATCAACCTGTCAATTAAACAAGATGCTCGCACAGATGTTGATCAGATTAAGCAAAATAAACAGGTAAAATATTAACAGATTCGTTCTGATTCTAAGATATGCTACCAAACAATTAAGCGAGATCCAGCTCCGACGTAGGGAATCTACACCACACTTAACATTCAAATAGCAATAAGGCATAACCAAAGCTTCCTTTAATTAATCAAGATGAATCTAGCTCCGACGTAGGGAATCTAGACCAAGCATGACAATCAAAGATTAATCTAGGCGTATTACAAAGATCCAGCTCCGACGTAGGGAATCTACACCAGTGTAATACTCAAAGAACAACTAGATTAAACCACAAAGCAGGATCGGACATAGAACGATGCTGTAAGATAAATATTGCTTAAATCGGACCAAGACCAATGCTCAAAGCCGTTGAAGAAGTAGAATTGATTTACATGGCGTAGATCTAAACCAATCTAGCAACTCCAACAAACCGCAAAGACTACCTTTAGTAACCAAGATTACTCTAGCTCCGACGTAGGGAATCTAGACTAATCTTGATACCTAGCTCCGACGTAGGGAATCTAGGTTTAAAGTGTAGTCCGATAAACGATAATCTGTTGAATAATCAATATTGATCTAGCTCCGACGTAGGGAATCTATATCAATCTTGATTATCCAGAGATAAATCGGTTGAACAGTATAAACGAGAAAGGGCGATGCGCCTTAATTCAAAGCCTATACTAGTTCGATAAATTGACTAACTTACTGGTAAGCCGGAGATCAGAACTGATGCAGCCCGTCCACCAATGAGCTTCGTCGGTAACTACTACTAGGGTTTTGGCGTGAAGCCGGGTTGTATTGATTGTGAGAATAATTTTTACAATGGACGAGGGTTCATATTTATACCCTGGTCATGGAGAGTCCTGATCGGACCAGACTAACTAAATAAAGTAAACTAAGCTTAAGATAAAACGGGACTCTCATACGCCTTCTGAAAAGGAAATAATCCCTGGATCTGATACGCTCCCTTCTTAGCCGATGCGCCTTTCCTCTTGAACCCGTCATCGGGTCTGACTCCTGCTTCATCGGACCCCTCTTCAGCATCAGCTTCCTTCTCTGTCACCTTCGGCCTTGACCAGTCAACGGGTCCACTGCGCAGTCTCAACCTCACCACGTCATCATCTGACTCAGCATGTCAGGTGCGAAAATCCGGTGTCAACACCCCGACAATACTTATCAAAGAATTCGTTTAAATTAGATCTATTTGTAACTTGCTTATTAAATCTAAGTCAGCTACATAAACAATAAGAATAGATCTATTATGAAATTTGAATCACAATGAAGTAGAATAGATCTTCCAACAGATGTAAGCTGATAAGATAAAATCAACAAGATATGATAAGGGATGAGCGATCTAAATGAAGAAGAGCGATACGCCTCAATCTAAAGCCTAGAACAACTCGATAAATTTGTGAATTAACTAAATGAAGAAGAGCGATATGCCTCAATATAAAGCCTAGATTAATTTGATAGGTGTTGCACTTACAAACAAACTGGAGGTCAAGATGATGCAGCCCTGCTTGCTGAAGAACTTGACGAAAAGGGTTGTTGGCGCGTAAGGCCAAAAGTTGTGTTGTATTGATTGGTTGTGTGAACATTTTTTACAATGGCGCAGGGTTTATATTTATACCCTGGAAATCTAGCTAATCCTTGTCGGCTATGACAATATCTCTAATTTATTTAAAGCAAACTAATCTTAATCTACCAAAACTATTACAACCTGTCGCGCAATCCGGCCATGAAGAAGCTTCCAGACACATCTCCCCTTTAGAAGTCGTACGCGCCCCGGCCTTCTTCGCTCCGTGTCCGATTGGGACTCTATCGGACGAACTCCGATCGGAATCGGACTCTATCGAACGAACTCCGATCGGACTCGGAGACCGCTCAAAATCGGACTCGGCCTTAGCCTTCAGCTCTGTCATGCACAATCCTAGCCGAGTCAAAATCTGGTGTCAACAATTAGCATCATACGTATGGGACTTGGATATACTACAATACCCTATACAACGCATTCAATGATCATATGCAAGAGGACATATCGAGGTATCCAGTGGTTCCCTCATCAAGGGACGACAGTAGGATGTCTTATCATAAAGGCCTAATACCCACTCCCGAACGTGGAGGATTACAAAGGACGGACAGGGCTGTCACCACCTGCCGCCTACCTCTTCTAATCCGTGGGGCAGCGGTACCCTCAACAGTATTCTATATTCCAAATACCATGCTTGCAATATGAGATACAACTCTATCTATCACGTTAATAAATAGAGCAACCAAGAGGCACATTGAGCCAATGTCATAGCATACATTCACTTGAATAAGGTGCAAGACATAAGTAGTATTGTAACACCCCGCCCTCCAACACCGCACAGCACCGCCCTTCCGTAGGGGCTCGCCCGCTTACACATAGCACCCTGCTTACACTTTCGTCCTCGCTTCGTGTAAAAGGGTTAACCCGAAGGTGCTATGGCTGGAGGACAAAGGCTTATAAGCTGGTTCCACCCTTGCTCAACTAGCAATGTGGTACTAAACATGTGCACCTGCACTCATGGGCCACAACTGGGCCATATCCAAATTGGGCCGGGTGTCACATACACCCCCCTCAAAGAACCCGACGTCCTCGTCGGTCCAGCTCACCCACACTTGGGCAAATGTCCCAGCAGACCGCCCCCTCTTAGCGCACGACCGTACGTCCAGGGCCTGACATATGCCATGCCGTGTGTCCCATCCCGGGCCCACACGCGCCATGCGCCATATGCCTGCACACTGCGCCCGTACGCGCAACCGCGAGGGTCGGCTCTGATACCACTTCTGTCACACCCGATTTTGTAAACAAAACCGAATGACCATCATATGTGCGCCAGGATCAAGTTTACACACATATGAGACTTCATCAGTGATATAAAAGACAGTGCAAAAACGTAAATAATATTAATCAACATCATTACACTCACGGAAATGAATTACTAGCAGCGGAATCTTCAAAACTTCTCCACAGGCAGCTGACTGGGGAAACACGTACGCCTAGAAACTCCAAAATACTCCACTGAAACTTCTGTCTAAGCCTGAGCCGCAGATAAAGCAAGGTTGAGTACACTTATGGTTGGTACTCAGCAAATGTAGAGCAAAAGCAAATGACATGCAAAGGCTTAACAAGGAAATAGTTTGGCTTCTAATTAAATTGCTTTAAGCACTTAAGTTGGTCAAATTTTAATTAGCAGCATAATTACTAAGGTATAAGTATATACCAACCCAATTAAACATATGGTAAACCCATAAGCATCATCACCATAAATAAACCAATTTAATTCTTCTTTCGATATATTAATCATGTGAGGGTCCAGGCCGCTCATGACCGCGAGCACGGCTATTGCAATAGATTTTAGACACTCTGCAGAGGTTGTACAGCTTTCCCCACAATTCGTGTTTCCCACGTCGCCTGAGGTCGCGAGCCTCTTCAACACTTCCTTAGGTGAGGGGCTAGGGATTCACTACGAGGCCTTTCCAAAGACTCCCTCTATGTATGTGTTTGGCCCCTGACCGAACGGGTAATCGGAAGGCGCACCTTCGTTCCCCGCACATCACACACAAACCAAACATCCGGCCAACACACACCTCCAAACACAACATAGAGTTCATCTAATTACTTAGCCAAGACCAGAGCCATGTAGTATTATGGTTGTACGGGAAATCCTGGGTGGTTCTCCATGTTCCAATTAATCAATGTGGTCTTGGTTTAACATTCTCATCAGATCATATATATCACATATGAAAGATATCACAATATTATTATCTTCACATTTAGTATAAACCATTCCCAAGTATAGCAACTAAGCAAATGCTACCCAACATGAATATAAAACCCAGGTTAACAAGGTAGGATTAAAGAAAACTAGTCATCCTAAAGATAGGACCCATCATGATTAAGCATGCAAGCATAGCAAACTACAGTGTGTAAGCATGTCATATGGTTATTAGGACAAAAATATGATCAAGAATACACTTGCCTTAAATCCAGCTAATAAATGCTATGGCTCAGGGTCTTCTCAACTGAATCCTCGAATCACACGAACGTTGCACTTCTATTCGTAGCACAGGGTCACATACAAAGAAACATACAACAAATAAGAAACAGTACACCAAACATGGGCAACAGTACAAAAGGACGGTATAAAGGTATAGGTAAAGTCCTTACGGTCACGTGAGCGAAAGAATCACTCGAATCGGAGTTGAAACGGTCAAGATATGGATAAAACAGTGTTCCAGGGGCTTATCTGTGAATACACACAAATTCCAGGGGTTAGATTGTTGGAAACCGAGGGCATATACATAATTATGTATAATAACTCAGGGTTTCACTCGTAAAAAGGTAGAATTGGACGGCGGGTTAGATACTTTGAAAGATCGGGGGCTAAACCGAGAATGATAAGGACCTTTACGTAATTACTTTACACTAACAATGGACGGCGGGTTGATTACTGAAAAGCTGAGGGTCTCTTTATCAAATTCGCCGAGGCTGACCGGTACCTTGATTGGTTGACTTGATCTGGAGCGTTGGTCTCCCGATGGACGGTCGTGACGGCTTGTGGTCGCCGGAGTTGGGGGCGGTGGCGGCGCCGCGGTGGCGCACGGCGGGGAGCTCGCCGGCGTAGCCCAATATCGGTCTACAAGGCACCAATACGCGCGATTCTTGGACCAGGACGATCGTGGGATCACGGCGAACTCAACCAGCACGGTCTCGTCGACGATTGAACGGAGATAGCGATGCTCGGCTCTCCGAGACGGCTCGGCCTGTAAATCGGAAAGACGGTGAGGAATTCCGGGGAACCCAGGGCAAGGCCACGAGTTCAAGCAACACCAACAGCTTCCTTACGTCCTTGCGCACCTCCTGGTGTGATTTTCGTCGACGGGAAGGCGGCGGAGCAGCGGATCGACAGCGGCGGCCGGTCTCGGGGTTCGGGAGGCGGCGACGCTGCTTGAAGCTCTTCGAGCAGGGGCAGCTAGGGTTTAGGGTCACGGGGTCACGGGCGGCGCTAGATTTATGGGGCGGACGCAGGGTCTTGGCGTGCGGGCCCAGAGAAACCAGGGCGATGCGCGGTCGGACTCGTTCTCGGCTCGGACTCGCGTCGGTCTCCAGGAGAGAGACGACTCTGACCGGCGGGGCCCGCGCGGCAGCGAGAGAGGGAGGGCGCCGGGATGGATTGGGCCGGCTGGGCGAGGAGCTGGGCCGAAGCTGCTGGGCCAGGAGCGGGAAAAGGGCCGGGCTGAAAGGCGAGCGGGACGAGAGATGGAGGGCGACAACCGGACTATTCAAAAGCTTAGGGAGGAAAACTAGACTTACTGAAACAACAAAACTCACTCAAACAAACGCTATTCAAATTCGAGTTTAAAAGAGTTTAAACTCAAATTTGAAAAGCAACCAAACAAAAACAAATGCAACACCCCAAAAGCCGTAATACACTTATTGAGTCTATTAATTAATTATTAAATTGAATAAAAATCCTAATAATTCCACTTAAATCACAAAAATTCATTTATACCTCAAATAAATCCTAGAAAATTACAGAAGTGTTTCTTCAATTTCTTGTGATGAAAAATTAGGGTGTTACAAGTATATACTAAGTAGATAAGGTATAACTGAGGCATATGACATAAGTATGAAGGTATTTCCATTAAGCTCAGAGTATTGCAAGTAAGTAAGAGAATACAAGAACTGAACTCTAGAACTTACCAAGACTCCTTCAGAAGCCCTTCAGAAGATCTAACACTATGACTATCACTACTAAGACTAAGACTAAGCTTGTAGCAAAGGAGAGCTCTTCTTCTGGTGTGTGTTGAGCACCCCTTGCAGGTATTTATAGCATCACATAGGCGGTTGGAGCCAGCCAGAGGCGGTTGTGGCAGTTTGGAGGTGGGCCCAGGTCGGCCAACCCTTGGATGCACCGTCTTCAGCATTGCACAGCTCAGATGGACTCCTGATGGTGGTTTACAGGTACTGGTCAAGGGGGAAACGAAACGGCCGCAGGGCCAAGTCGGCCGACCTTGCCCGGTCGGCAGACCTGGTTCCACCGCCTTTCGACCCCACTCTTCTCTGGTAGACTGCCATGTGGGTCCTTATGACGGTTCCAGGTGGGTATACTCTGGGTATACTCCGTTTGGGTGCAAATGAGTTGAGATATGGACCCTTCAATCCATGGGAATGCCACGTGGCTCATCCTCACGCTTGACTTGAACAGACCATGATTCAACGTCCATGATCCTTCCTTTGTGTGCTTCTTGACCTATGTGGAAAATGGGCTCAATTGGGGTCTAGGCCAAGTCGCCCGACCTAGCCAGGTCACCCGACCTGTGTCTATGCCCAATTTCGTCCATCTTTTGCACCGTAGTCCCTGTACTCAAATATATTCCAGATATGCATCGTACAACTCTATTTGAATACAAATGTCCAAGTTATGCTTTGATCTTTTTTGATTTTCTAAGCCTATTGACGGTCGGATTTTCGTTGTAAGGACCGTCAACAACTCCCCCAAGCTTAGTCTTTGCTAGTCTCAAGCAAAGACTAGAACTTTTAGGCTCAGTGGATCAGGAGTTACTTCCTCAGTACTCCTCAAAAGTACCAGTGGTTCAGCAAGATATTCTACCAAGAATTGAATAAGCTGTAAAATGAACTTCCCTTATTATCTTGGCCTTTCATGGGGCTTGTAGCTTCTCCTTGTCTTGGGTAGTTGACGGCTAGAACGACTTAGACCAAGCACCTTGCCTTCTACCTTGCTTGACAATCAAACCAGAGGTTTTTGGAAGTTTTTTTCAAAAGGGCAGAGTTCCTTAGGTGGTACTCTAAAGTCGCTCAAGGTGTATTTCCTTACCCATTTCCTCAACTCTCATGTCACTCATTGGAGTGGAGTTTGTGCTAGGAGAGCTTTATAGCACACTTGTAATGCATATATTGTAAAGTCAAGATCAGGATTCAAAGAGAAATAAGTCATACTCTCAAACCAAGATGTGCACGTGTGTAGATGGCATGGTAAATGATAGCCCCTTTTTATAGGTTCCTCTTCCCCTTACAGAGTCGCTTTTAGAGACACGATTTTACTTTTTGAACCAAGCGCCTTCATATGCTCTCTCTCTCTCTCTCTCTTTTTACATACTTCGACCTTCATGTGTCTATTTTTTTTCAGCAGCCCATGTCTATTTTTTGCAATAAGGTGGGGGAAAATACCATACTTTATGTAGAGCTTTTATTTGGTGGAAGAATGGGTGTCATGTTTACTTCCAGAGTAGAAGTGTAACATGTATGAGGTGGCATGTGCGTGATCTTGGCTTTAAAAGCATGAAGTAAATCACTAAAAATTGCAGTGACCGTGACAAAACTCAATGCAAAAGCAAGTAGCTTATGTAGGGGTTTAAAACAATATGAGCTTTGGTAGGGAATTTAATCACCATAAGGAACTCTTTATTATTATATTTTTTTAAAGAGAAACTCCGGTTATCAAGTCTAACTTAGTAAGATCTTAAGGTAACTAAAGTCTCATCATATCATAGCCAACAACAACCTAGACTAGAGCTTGCATATGCTACCCATAGATAGACAAGGTAACAGAGAAGATCATGCTCAACCAGCAAACTCAAAGCTTAGGAGAATAGCAGGTTGAAACATAGGTACAAGAGAGAAATAAGAGCAACTATTCATCATGTCCAAAGTAAAGATTTAAGCATAGACTTAAAACAATAAGGGACTAGCATGGATAGCTCTCATTTACTAACTTTGTTTGAAAGAAAAACTTATTTCAGCAATACTTACCTGAACTTACCTGATTGGGGGTCCTCCCCCAAGCTATTTTGTTGACACTGATGTACCTGTCGGCGCAAGACTCGTGTTTCACGTCGTCGAGTGAAGACGTCTCCGATATAGGATTTCAACTTGATGAAGCAACATCTGACCCTGGAGATGAGGATACAGATGATTTAACCTGCCATACCTGTTTTACCTCCTTTTGGCAGTCGACAGCTTGTTCCGGTGTTTTCTTCATCTGTGCTTTCGCACCTCGTGTAGACTTCTTGTTGTTCTTTGCATAATACCGAATGGGGAAATCCTTCTCCCAAAACTTCTCCCAGAACTTAATTAGGCTGTCTTTTTCTGGAGGTGTCACCTCCACCACTTTGACGTTCTAACTGTTTCTTCCATACTTGATCTTGATCATGGAGCATTGCTCCACCTTTGGCCTGAACTCAAACTTCTCCTTCTTACCATTAATGTGGAGCTGGATTTCTCCAACACCCACATTAATGTGAGCGCCCTGATGTGCTCAAGAAGGGTTGCCCAAGGATGAGCGACGAGTTGTTGCTCACATCCATGTCCAGTACCACGAAGTCGACAGGGACAAAGCAATCCCGGATGCGCACCGGAATGTCCTCAGCTATCCCCTCTGGGTAGCGGACCGTGGAATCGGCCAGCTGCAGTCTCATGGGAGTAGGGGACAAGATAGTATAATTAAGGTGGTCAAATACTACCTTTGGCATGACGCTGACGCTTGCCCCTAGATCACAAAGTGCGTGCTCAAAATGCTCTATCCTGATTGCACACGTGATGGTGGGACACCCTGGGTCCTTCTTCTTCTCTGGGACCTTGTTCAGGATAGCTGCACTGCACTCCTCTGTCAACTTTACGACCTTGGTACTTGGGAGAGGATGTTTGTTGTTGAGGATGTCCTTCAAGTACTTTACGTAGGTCGGTACCTGCATAGCATCCAGCAATGGCACATGTATATTTAACTTTTGTATAACTTCTACGAACTTGGCAAATAGCTCATCCGCCGATGGTTTCTTTTGGCGTTGAGGGAATGGCAAGACATTGCTATCGTAGAACTCATGTGGCGCAGTTTGTCCAGCTTGTGCTAGCTCAGCTTCAGGCTCTTCTCCATCTTCTGGGATCTCCTTCCTTGATGTTGTTTTCCCTGCATGGTTAGGTGGGACTAGATCCCGAGTAGCCTTACCGCTCCTCGTAGAAACAACCTTTACATTCTCAAAAGACGGATCCGGTTGCCCAGGAATTCGCCCCTTATCCCCAGAAGGAACAACGGGCTAGCTGAGCTAATTGGGTTTCTAGAATTTTGTTAAAACTTAGCTGGCTCTGGAAGGTGGAGGACAAACTTTCTATTTTAGAATTTATGCCCTCTAGAGCCTTATCATTAGCAGCAAGCCTCTTAGAGATAGATTCATTAATCTTGGCCTGACCAAGGACAAGATCTTTAAGGGAAGGTTGGTTAGAAAAAGAATTATTATTGTTACCTCCCTGGTAGAATGGGTGTTGCTGGTTCCAGTTCCCTTGAGGCCGGTACCGGTTGTTGCCGTTCATGAACTGTACCTCCTCTTGTGTCTCGGGGCAGTTGTTCCCCAAGTGGCCGATTTCTCCACAGACTTCACACGTCATGTGTGAGTCCAATGGCCCTTCGTTGTCGGTTCCTCCATCCTTGTTGCGGTCATCAAGGCGCTTCATGATGAGATCCATCTTGGCAGCTAGCATGTCCACCTCCTTTATGGTGTGCATACCGCATTTGCGTCCCTGAAGACGGTCGTCATTCCAGGATTGGTTTGACACCATATTCTTGATGAGTAGCTTAGCGGCGGCTACGGTCAAGGATAGGAATGCCCCTCCAGCAGCAGCGTCCATGTGTTCACGGGCGGTCTGAGACAGCCCGTGGTAGAAGTTCTGGAGCAGGAGCCACTCTTGCATACCATGGTGGGGGCATGCCAGAATGTAGTCCTGGAAGCGATCCCACGCTTCCGGAACCGTCTCCCCGGACTCTTGCTGGAAGCTGAAAATTCTTCCCCGAAGGACATTGGTTTTCCCAATGGGGAAGAACTTTGCCAAGAAGGCGTTGGAGCCCTTAGTCCATGTGTTCACCGTATCGCAGTTGGAATAGAACCATTGTTTGGCTCTTCCCAACAGTGAGAATGGGAACAAGCGGAGCCTGATGGCCTCTTGATCCACTCCGCGGATGGTGATGGTGCTGCACACCTCCAGGAAGTGTTGCAGGTGAGCACTGGCGTCCTCATTGGCTTTCCCACAGAAGGGGCTAGCCTACACCATCTTAATTAGCGGGGCCTTCAGCTCAAAAGCATGATCCCCCACTTCCACTGCTGGACCCGTAGGGATCTGGGTAGCTAACGGGGCGAAGTAGTCATGGATGGTCCTGTCGGCCATGGCTTCTTCCGGTCGGGAACGGGTTGTTCTCCTTGATTGGAGGATTCTCCGATGACTGGTTCGGTTTCCGACAAGAACACCTGAGGGATTACGACACGAGAACGTACCCTCCTTCCTATGGTATTTGGGTTCTCGACGTAGTTGGATGGTAATCGGAAACCAGTCATGCACTACCCTATTTCACATCACAGAGAAACAGAGCAAAAGGGTAAACTGCTAGATTACTAGCAATTAATCATGTTGCATTAAATACATGGATGATCAAATCTCTTTAACCATTGCTTTCCCCGGCAATGACTCTACTTGTTGGTATTTCTTAGCATCACCACTTGGAGTAGTGATGGTACTAGAGATACTTCATCGTAAATCTAGACGTTACAGATATTCTGCAAGCGCACAGAAGTACGTTGTAGCATTTCACCTGGGAGTATTCCAGAGTATCATTATTTGTTTATCCGTAGGGAAAGCGTTTAGTTAAAAAGAGGTGTCATCCAATGCATTTACTTACAATAACATTAATATACCATAATCTAAACAGGGGTAAATGATATATAAGTGAATGGGTAATGTGACACACAGAAGTTTATTGCTCTTCATTATGGTAGTCTTAGTTAGGAATAGTACATTAGTAAAGATTAATAAGGGTTCATTAGCATCATACATATGGGACTTGGATATACTACAATACCCTATACAAGCTCATTCAATGATCATATGCAAGAGGACATATCGAGGTATCCAGTGGTTCCCTCATCAAGGGACGATAGTAAGACGTTTCATCATAAAGGCCTAATACCCACTCCCGAACGTGCAGGATTACAAAAGATGGACAGGGCTGTCACCACCTGCCGCCTACCTCTTCTAATCCGTGGGGCAGCGGTACCCTCAACAGTATTCCATATCCCAAACACCATGCTTGCAATATGAGATACAACTCTATCTATCACGTTAATAAATAGAGCAACCAAGAGGCACATTGAGCCAATGTCATAGCATACATTCACTTGAATAATGTGCAACACATAAGTAGTATATACTAAGTGGATAAGGTATAACTGAGGCATACAATATAAGTATGAACCTATTTCCGTTAAGCTTAGAGTATTGCAAGTAAGTAAGAGAATACAAGAACTGAACTCTAGAACTTACCGAGAAGATCTAACACTACGACTATCACTACTAACACTATGACTATCACTACTATCACTACTAACTTTTCGGAAGCCCTTCAGAAGATCTAACACTACGACTATCACTACTAACACTAAGACTAAGCTTGTAGCAAAGGAGAGCTCTTCTTCTGGTGTGTGTTGAGCACGGCGCCCCTTGCAGGTATTTATAGCATCACATAGGCGGTTGGAGCCGGCTAGAGGCGGTTGTGGCAGTTTGGAGGTGGGCCCAGGTTGGCCGAAGTCCTCAGGTCGGCCGACCCTTGGATGCACCGTCTTCAGCATTGCATGGCTCAGATGGACTCCTGATGGCGGTCTACAGATACTGGTCAAGGGGGAAGCGAAACGGCCGCAAGACCAAGTCGGCCGACCTAGCCCGGTCGGTCGACCTAGTTCCGTCGCCTTTCGGCCCCACTCTTCTCTAGTAGACTGCCATGTGGGTCCTTATGACGGTTCCAGGTGGGTATACTCCGTTTGGGTGCAAATGAGTTGAGGTGTGGACCCTTCAATCCGTGGGAATGCCACGTGGCTCATCCTCACCCTTGACTTGAACCGACCATGATTCACGTCCATGATCCTTCCTTTGTGTGCTTCTTGACCTATGTGGAAAATGGGCTCGATTGGGGTCCAAGCCAGGTCACCCGACCTAGCCAGGTCGGCCGACCTGGGTCTGTGCCTAGTTTCGTCCATCTTTTGCATCGTAGTCCTTGTACTCAAATATATTCCAGATATGCATGGTACAACATCAAGAAGTTTGATTGTCGCTCCAGCCCCAAGCTCTGGCTGAAAACCTACCACACGGCAGTCAAGGCTGCCCACGGTTCCAACGATTAAGCTGTTGCCTACATCCCTGTGATGTTAGGCAAAGAGGCGTTGTTATGGCTCGAGGGCCTCCCTCGAGACAACATTGACAGCTAGGCAGACCTCAGCCTAGCCTTCACCAAGAACTACCAAGCTAGATACACTCGCCACAGTTCCAGATTCGATCTGGACAACATCAAGCAGAAGAAAGGAGAAAGCTTACGCGACTACACGGATCGCTTCTTTGACAACCATAACAAGCTTACCGACGTTGAAAACCGTGATGTCATCAACGTTTTCAGGCATGGCCTCATCAACACCACCCTTTTCCGTACCCTCTTCAAGGTCGACCCCAAGATGGTCGCCCAGCTGATGGATGTCGTCAACCTTGAGACTTGGGCTGACGAAGCAGAACTGGCTCAGTTCAAAGGTAAGAACAAGCACCAAGAAGACGACGATCGTCCTGAGAACCCAAAGCGCCTCAAGGACATAGAGCGGGACCCGAGCCATTGGTGGCCTTAGCGGAGGGAGAGGAACAGGTAGAATCCAGGTTCCTCTCGGATGAGTTCCATGACACCCTCAATGACCAGTGCCCCTTTCATAAGGACGCGAAGCACACCCTCCGCAACTGCCATGCGCTGCTAAAAGAACTCGGTGTCATGCCGCCGACAAAGAAGCAGTGTTACAACAACAATAACAACAACAACAACAACGGTGGCCGCTACAACAACTACCGCCGCGATGGTCACGACAACCGCAATCACCGCTGACGAGGGTCTAGATCGGGGGTACCCAATCAAACCCTTAATCCGCGTCATAACAATGATCCACCCTTTAAAAGCAAAAGCTGAAGACCCCAGTCAAGAGGATCATCCGTACCCGAACAGCTCTCGGTTCGCCCGGGGAGTCTCCGTCGCCGAGGAGCCTCTCGGTTCGCCCGAGGAGTCTCCGTCGCCGAGGAGTCTTCCGGTTCGCCCGACTAGTCCTCTCGGCTCTGCCCGGCTTCACCCATCCCTGGCCGTACCCGCTTGGTACCTGCCATGTCAGAGTAGGACGGGCATCCGTCCTTCGCCACGGCAGCCACAGGAGCGCCGTCTCGTCCGAACAGGAACTCTACAGTTCTAGGGAAGAACGCATGCAGGACACCTGGGACCCAAGGACGACACCTGGAGCCCGAGGAGGACACCTGGAGTTCCCGAAGACACGGAACAAGTCAACCGCGACCCAGAAACTGCCCGGAGGCTTACCCGCGAAGTCATCTACATCAACCACCCGGGATGTACGATCCCGGGTCAGGCGGGGCGCCCACTCCGTCAACACCTGCTCCATGTACGGCTCGGCATGCGGCGCAAGTTAAAGGCCTCAGGGTAGTAACACCCATTGTAATTTTCTCCTTTTTACCTCCCCACTCCCTTCTCCCCTTGAGACTATAAAAGGGGACAGGGAGGCACCAGTGAGGGGGATCGGACAACGAACAACTGATCAACTCACACACTCACACAGGGACTTGGGACCCTCTCCCTCTCCCGACTAGTTTGTACCCCCTACTACAGACTTGGACTCGAGAACATTGGCACTCACTGGACGTAGGGTATTACTCTCCGGAGGCCCGAACCAGTATAATCCCCTGTCTCTTGAGTCACCATCCGGTCCCTGACACGCGATCGTAGAAATCTCACTTGCCGGCGGTAGAGAACCCCGACAGTTGGCGCGCCAGGTAGGGGCCTTTTCGCGTGTCACGACATTTCACCAGGGCCCGGATGGCCCACGGCGGCGCCTCGCTGGCGCCGGGCGCTCACCTGCGTTTCGGCTCCCTCGACTTCGTCTTCGGCAAGTCGGTGGAGCCCATCATCGGGGCTACTTTCGTGCGCCCCAAGCTTGCCTGCGACGACGACGGCAAGACGATCCACGACAAGGGGCCCGAACCCTCCTGAGCCACCACGGGAGCCACCGCCTACGTCCTCGACCTGCTCGGTGGGGACCTGGCGGCCGCCCTGGGACGGATCCCGTCCCAGGAGCGCTTCCGCAACATCTCCTACATACTCACCAACCTCGCCCTCCAGGCCGGAGGGGAAGAGCAGCTCCCCTGGGACGAGTTCATCGACTGCTACAACGCCATGTACCCGGAGGGTCAGCCGGGCCTGCCACGTGATCCGGTGACCGCCCCCACGCCGGCGGAGCTCGACGGCCTGTGGGCAAGGCGGGCTCCATCGACGGTCCGTGACCCTTCCCAGGAGTGCTTCATGTGCCACACCCCCGACGGGGATGTGCAGTCTGTTAGCAGCTCGACGAGGGACGGCTCCCGCCAAGCACCGCCCCCGAACGGCCCCGCGAGCGATGCCCGCGGGTCATGGCTGCAAGAGCTCGATGAAGCACAGCGTCAACTTGAGGCCGAACGTCAGCAGCTCCACCACGAGCTCGGGAGAAACGCGGACGGAGGAGCCGCTCGCGCGCATGCACGGGACGTGCAGCAGCGCATAATCAACGACGGCAACAACGCCAACGACGCGCCGATCTTCGGACGAGCGTCCCAGAACCTAGCGGCCGCCGTCGTTCTACTACGCGGCCATCCCGAACCGGCAACCCCCGAAGACCGGAGGCTCCATCAACAGCTCCGTGCGCTCCTGGAGACCGCAGCAGTTCAACAAGCGGAGAGCTCCGCCTCACGCCAGCGGGCTCCCAGGGAACCCGACCGAGAGCACTCCGTACATCATCACGGGGCCGTAGCGGACGGGGGCGCCAGGCGACGGGACGAGCACCAAGAGCACCGCCCACGCCGAGCTTACAACAGGCGGCGTGGGGGCCATTACGACAGCGGCGAGGACCGGAGCAGGAGTGCGTCACCCGACCCCAGGGGGCCGCGCGCCTTTGGACCTCGTGTCCTCGGCGCTCAGGTCCCTCCGCCCTTCCGGGCTCCCACGACGGTGCCCAAGTACGATGGGGACACAAATCCCAGCGTCTGGCTGGAGGACTACCGGCTCGCGTGCCACGCGAGCGGAGCACAAGACGACCACTACATCATCAAAAGCCTCCCCCTTTACCTCGCCGACTCGGCGCGAACGTGGCTGGAGCACCTCCCTGCAGGCAGGATCGACAGCTGGGCGCAGTTGCGCGATGCCTTCATCGGCAACTTCCAGGGGACCTACACCCGTCCCGGGAACCCCTGGGATCTACGCAACTGCCTCCAGAGGGGGATGAAAGTCTGCGTGACTACATCAAGCGCTTCTCCAAGCGCTGCACCGAGCTGCCGAACACCGCCGACACCGACGTCGTCTCGGCGTTCCGGTTCGGAACCACCTGCGCGACCCTCATCCACGAGTTAGGGCGCAGGAAGCCGCGAACCATCCGAGAGCTCCTCGACATCGCCACCGACTACGCCGACGGGGAAGATGCTGTCGCCGCGACCCTTGATCGGCCCCAAGGCAAGGGCAAGCAGTCGGGGGCAGCCGGCGAAGGCCCCTCTGCTCAGCCCGATAAGAAAAAGAAGAAGGACAAGCGGCGGCGTGACGGCAACATGGTGGCGGCGGCTGAGCGAAAGCTTACCAAGCCCAAGGGCAACGCGCCGAGGGATCACTTCGAGAAACTCCTCGAGGCGCCTTGCACCAATCACGAGGGCCCTGTCAAGCACACCCTGAAGGACTGCAAGCTCATGAAGAGCTTCCTCGCCGGTACTCTGAAGAAGAAACCCCATGAGAACACCAAATATGGGGCCGGAGGCCCGAACGACGACGACGGCTACCCCAGGGAGGACGGCGCAGTCCAATGAGCCTGGCCGACCAGCTCGCAACCTCGTTCATCATGCCTTACGGAACTTTCTGCTATTCATCAATGCCGTTTGGGCTAAAAAACGCAGGCGCCACGTTCCAAAGATGCATGCGTCGCGTCTTTGGCGACCTTATCGGCCGACTGGTCGAGGCGTACGTTGACGACATAGTAGTGAAATCCAAGCGCACCGGCGACTTGGTCCCCGACCTCACGGCGGTCTTTGAAAAGCTCCGGCTGAACAAAGTAAAGCTCAACCCTGAGAAATGCGTTTTCGGGGTCCCGAGAGGCATGCTCCTCGGCTTTATTGTATCAGAACGAGGCATCGAGGCCAACTCCGAGAAGATCTCGGCCATCACCGACATGGGGCCAATCCAAAACGTGAAGGGAGTCCAACGCGTCATGGGATGCTTGGCCGCGCTCAGCCGTTTCATCGCCCGACTCGGGGAACGAAGCCTGCCCTTGTACCGCCTGCTCAAGAAGTCGGACCGCTTCGCCTGGAACGCCGAGGCGCAGCAGGCCCTCGACTCGCTTAAGGCGTCGCTCAAAAATCCGCCGATCCTGACCGCCCCGGCGGAAGGAGAGCCCATGCTGCTCTACATCGCGGCGACCACCCATGTGGTAAGCACCGCCCTCGTCGTCGAGCGCAACGAGCCCGAGAAGGTTCAAAAGGTGCAACGCCCCGTCTACTTCATCAGCGAGGTCCTGTCCGACACCAAGGTACGGTACCCCCAGATCCAAAAACTGGTCTACGCTATCCTCATCACCAAACGGAAGCTCCGGCATTACTTTGACGCCCACCCCATTACGGTGGTGTCAAAGTATCCGCTCGGCGAGGTGATCCAGAGCCCCGAGGCTGAGGGGAGGATAGCCAAATGGGCCCTCGAGCTAATGGAGAAGAACATCACCTACGCCCCCCGGACGCCATCAAGTCGCAAGCGCTGGTCGACTTCGTCGCCGAGTGGACCGAGGCCCAGACTCCCCCGACCACCATCGAGCACGAAACGTGGGTCATGTACTTCGACGGATCGCTCATGAAAGAGGGAGCCGACGTCGGCCTTGTCTTTGTCTCGCCTCTGGGCGTGCGCATGGAGTACATGGTTCGACTGCACTTCCCGGCCTCCAACAACGCCGCCGAGTATGAGGCCCTCATCAACGGACTCCGTATCGCCCTCGAGCTTGGCATACGGCGTCTCGAGATCCGAGGTGACTCGGAGCTGGTCGTCGATCAAGTGATGAAGGAGTCGAGCTGCGTCAGCCCCAAGATGGCCGCCTATTGCCGGGCGGTCCGCGAGCTGGAAGACAAGTTCCTCGGCCTCGAGCTCAAACACGTCCAACGACGGTACAACGAGGCGGCCGACACCCTCGCCAAGGCGGCCTCCAACCGGAAGCCCGTCCCCCATGGAGTGTTTGCCAAGGACCAGCACGCCCCCTCCATCCGGCTAGATGACGAGCCACCTGAGCCTCCGACGCAAGAGGAAGTGGAAGTGATGGAGATCGACGCAGCACCAGAGCCCAACCTCGAGGATCCCGACTGGAGGATCCCGCTCCTCGAGTGGATCGTACAGGGCAAGCTTCCTCCCGACAAGACCGAGGCTCGGCGGATCGCTCGCTGGGCCAAGACTTTCACGCTCATCGAGGGAGAGCTTTACCGACGAGGAAGCTTCGGCGTCCTAATGCGCTGCATCCCGATCGACCAAGGCAAGGAGTTGCTACGGGACATCCACGCAGGAGCCTGCGGGCACCACGCTGCGC
>CM014273.1:23019398-23048907 GCA_004135705.1 Alloteropsis semialata | reverse complement strand
CGCCTTCTGAAAAGGAAATAGTCCCTGAATCTGATACGCCTCCTTCCTAGCCGACGCGTCTTCCCTCTTGTACTCGTCACCGGATCGGACTTCCTACTTCATCGGACTCCTCTTCAGCATCGGCTCCCTCCTCTGTCACTTTCGGCCTTGACCAGTCAACGGGTCCACTGCGCAGTCTCAACCTCACCACGTCATCATATGACTCAGCATGTCAGGTGCGAAAATCCGGTGTCAACAAAGAGCCAGAAGACGCACAGGAATCGGAGAAGGAGGTCAAATCGGACTTACGCCCAGGAGTCAATCCGCAATGGTGTCCTGATGGTTTGACCAAGACTCAGAAGAGAAGGGTTCAGCGTCTTCGATTCAAGGAATTACTGAAGGAGAAGCGTCAAAAAGATGATAATTCCAAGGTCTGGAAAGCTAAGCCCAAACGTGATGAAGATGGGCCATCAGCGTCGGTGAACATGGTTTTTGTGCTGCCTGCAGAATACAATGCGAATTCAACCAATGATGAGGCTAATGAAGTTGAAGAAGCTATGGCACAGTTGATTCTACAACCACAACAAGCTGTATTTGACAAGCCAGTTGATGAGAAGTATCGGCACTTGAGGCCTTTATATGTCAAAGGATATGTTGATGGTAAGCCGATGACTAAAATGCTTGTTGATGGGGGAGCTGCTGTAAATTTGATGCCTTATACTACATATCGGAAGCTTGGCAAAGGGCCTGGATTTGATCAAGACTGATATGATGCTTCAAGATTTTGGCGAAAATCCATCGCCGACTCGGGGGGCATTAAATATTGAATTGACGATGGGGAACAAGACTTTGCCTACTACATTCTTCATCATCGACAGTAAAGGGTCTTACAGTTTGCTCCTGGGTTGTGACTGGATTCATGCCAATTGTTCTGTGCCATCTACCATGCATCAGTGTCTTATTCAATGGCATGGAGATCACATTGAAACTGTCCAAGCCGATGAATCGGTCAGCGTCGCCACCGCCGATTTAACGGTCTGGGAGTTTGAAGGGATTGAATGCTTATCGGGCAGGAATTGGGAAGGCAATTTCATCCAAGTGTCCGATGATGGTTTAAAGCCGATCCTAGCAGTCGGCTCTGAGAGTTTATATTAATGGATGATTTTATTGAAGATGAGGGTAAACTTGGTCAAGGGTTTATGTCGGCCGATGAGTTAGAGGAAATAGATATAGGTTTAGGAGATAGACCTCGGCCGACATATGTAAGTGCAAAGTTGGATCCTGAGTTTAAACAAGAATTAATAAAGTTATTAAAAGAGTATCGTGATTGTTTTGCTTGGGAATACTACGAGATGCCAGGTTTAAGCCGATCTATTGTTGAACATCGGCTCCCGATTAAACCAGGGTATCGGCCTTTTAAACAAGCGCCGAGACGATTTAAACCTGAGTTGGACCAAGAAATAAAAGCCGAAATAACTCGGTTATATGAAGCTAAGTTTATTCAACCTTGCCGATATGCTGAATGGATATCTAATATCGTTCCTGTTTTCAAGAAAAATGGGAAGTTGCGAGTTTGTGTTGATTTCAGGAATCTTAATAAGGCGACTCCGATGGATGGGTATCCGATGCCGATTGCCGATATGTTGGTTGATGCAGCTTCAGGACATAAGGTGATTAGTTTTATGGATGGTAATGCAGGATATAATCAAATTTTTATGGCGGAAGAGGATATTCCTAAAACTGCATTCCGATGTCCTGGTGCACTTGGATTATACGAGTGGGTCGTAATGACTTTTGGTTTAAAAAATGCTGGCGCCACATATCAAAGGGCAATGAATTATATATTTCACAAGTTGATCGGCAGGATTGTTGAAATTTATATTGATGATGTAGTAGTGAAGTCCGATGGATATAAACAGCATCTGGCCGATTTGCGAGAGACTCTTGAATGTACAAGGAAGCATGGTTTGAAGATGAATCCTAATAAGTGTGCGTTTGGAGTATCGGCCGGACAATTTTTGGGTTTCATGGTTCATGAAAAGGGAATTGAAGTCGGACAGAAGAGCATGAAGGCTATAAGAGATGCTAAGCCGCCCACCGATAAGACGAGTCTCCAGTCGTTAATCGGTAAGATTAACTTTGTCAGAAGATTTATTTCAAATTTATCTGAAGAATTCATCCTTTTTCCCCGCTGCTGAAATTAAAAGCCGATGAAGAATTCGTCTGGGGAAAGGATCAACAAAAGGCATTTGATGAAATAAAGCAATACATGATGACACCGCCAGTTTTGATTCCACCTCAGAGAGATAAGCCATTCCGATTATATTTGTCGACCGATGAATTGTCGATCGGGTCTGTGCTTACACAAGAATTTGAAGGAAAAGAAAGAGTGGTTTATTATTTGAGTCGGAAGTTAATTGATGCGGAAACAAGATATTTACCAGTTGAAAAATTATGCGTATGCCTGTATTTTTCATGCACTAAGTTGAGACATTATTTATTATCTTCTGAGTGCACAATCGTTTGTAAGACTGATGTGGTTAAATATATGTTGTCCATGCCGATGTTGAAAGGAAGAATCGGAAAGTGGATATTAGCATTATCGGAGTTTGATTTAAAATACGAATCGGCTAAGGCGGTTAAAGGACAAGTAATGGCCGATTTCGTAACACAGCACATCGGAGATGAAGTTAAATTGGTCGATCCGACGCCTTGGACATTATTCTTTGATGGATCTTCATGTGGTCAGGGATGTGGCATCGGAATCGTTATTGTTTCGCCTCGGGGGGCAAATTTTGAATTCAGTTATCCGATGGATCCAAGTTTTACCAACAATCGAGTTGAGTATGAGGCATTGCTTAAGGGATTGAAATTGTTATTAGAAATCGGAGCTGAAGCTATTGAGATTTTTGGAGACTCCCAGTTGGTGATTTATCAGTTAATCGGTAAATATGAATGTAAAGATGATGTTTTGATTCAGTATTTTGATGAATGCCGATTATTGTTGAAGGAATTTGTGATGGTCAATATTGAATATATCCCCAAAGCTCAAAATCAGGAAACTAACAATTTGGTGCAAGCTGCTTCTGGTTATCGGCGTTTTCATGAGATCATAACGATTGAGCTAGAAATCGGAGATTGGAGGTATGAGATTGTAAATTATCTTAAAGATCCATCACAAAAGGTTTCCAGGAAATTAAGATTCATGGCTGTTAAGTATGTGTTGCTCGATGATAAATTGTATTATAAGATGATTGATGGTGTGTTGCTCCGATGTTTGAGTAAATCGGAATCCAAAGACATGATGGATGAAGTGCATGAGGGAGTTTGTGGTGCACATCAATCGGCTTATAAGATGAAGTGGATTATTTGAAAGACAGTTTGTTTTTGGCCAACGATTCTGGAAGATTGTTTTGAATATTATAAAGGTTGCCAAGAATGCCAGAAGTTTGGAAATGTGCAAAAGGCGCCTGCATGAGCCATAAATCCGATTGTTAAGCCATGGCCTTTTCGAGGATGGGGAATTGATTTGATCGGACAGATTTATCCATCATCGAGCAAGGGTCATAAATTTATATTGGTGGCAACAGATTATTTCACTAAATGGGTTGAGGCGATTCCTTTGAAGGTTGCCGATTCTAAAAACATGGTGGAATTCGTTAAGGAGCATATTATATATCGGTTTGGTATTCCTCAAACTATCACGACCGATCAGGGAACTATGTTTATGTCTAACGAATTTCAAGATTTTGCTGCCAGTATGGGTATTAAATTATTAAATTCTTCTCCTTATTATGTGCAAGCCAATGGTCAAGCAGAAGCATCAAATAAGAGTATTATCAAAATCATCAAGCGAAAAATTGATGAACAACCAAGGCGATGGCATCTAACATTGACTGAGTCGTTATGGGCATATCGGATGGCCTGTCATGGATCTACTAAATTGTCCCCGTATCATTTGGTTTATAGACATGAAGCTGTTTTGCCTTGGGAGAATAAAATCGGATCGAGACGAATATCGGAACAAGGAAACTTGACTGCCGATGAATATAAAAGTTTGATGAATTTTGAGTTGGATGATTTGGCTGAAACCCGATTGAGAGCATTGGAGAATATTGAGAATAATAAAATACGTATTGCCAGATATTATGATAAAAAGATTAATCCAAAAGCATTCATCGAAGGAGAATTGGTGTGGAAGCTGATTTTGCCGATAGGGACTAAAAGTTCTAAGTTTGAAAAATGGTCACCTAATTGGGAGGGTCCCTATCGTGTAAATCGGTGTGTTCCAAGGAATGCGTATATTTTGGAAACATTGGAAGGAGAAGAGTTTTCAAAAGCACTTAACGGGAAATATTTGAAGAAATATTATCCAAGTATTTGGATCGATTCTTAAAGCCGATATTCTAAGCAATATCGTCTAAGATAGCCGATACGATACGTATCGCCTTAAGGGCAAAAATATTTACACAAAATAAATGTTCATCGGCGATCGACATCGTCGGAATCACCCAGGTTCATCAATGACTACTGTCATCGGAGTGATACAGCTAAAGAGTTTAACTATTACAGGAATTTGCGGATTGCTTCAATTGCGCTCAATCGGATGCTATCGATTTTTCGAATTTCTTCTAAGTCTTCCACATCGGAGCCTGGAATGTTCTTGATGCTTTTGTGAATCTGGCGAACTTCCTCGAGGCGTTTGTTCAAATTTTCTTGCGCCAATTTGATGGAAGCTGGAATTTGGTTGAGCTCGTCTTGGGTCTCCGACATTTCCTTGCGGGTTTCTTCGAGCCGTTTGAGTAAATCGGTTTCGACGCCTTTGAGATGCTTCATCCGATTCTCTAGCTGTGTTGGTTTCGCTTCAAGGGTCTTAATCTGGGCCTACATAGTTTTCAATTCATCTTTGCCGTCATCACGCTTCTTGGTCAAATCTTGTTGGGTCAGCCGCTCTGATATTCTGTGGCGAGCAGCGAAGACTTGGGGTTGATGACCCTCGATAAAGGCGGCTGGGATGATAGCATTTTCCAGCTCCGATGGCAGTTGACCCTTCAGTTCCTTGTAAATTTGGCGAATCGGCTCGGCGTCTTCAACAAGGATGGCAATGCTTTTGTTCAGATGATTTAGCATTTCTTGAAGTTTTGCCTTGGCCTCATCGGGGATGGTAGAAGACGATTGCGCAGAACTGACTTCTTCCTCTCCGATGGCGGCATCCAAGTCGAATGATGTAAAGCTCATTGCCGATGGATCGTGTGCCTGAAATAGAATGTCAATAAAATGTCATTAAAAAATTAATATTGACACAAGGAGATGAATCGGTACCAGTTTAAATTGTCCCTCCCGAACGTAATCGGGAATTACTTGAGGTTGAGTAGTACTCGTTTCAGGAGCAGCTATTTGAAGAGTTTGGACTGGTTCAATCAGAGGAGACACTGGTGGGGTTATTATTGTTGGTTGTTCAGGAATGGCCTCCGATTGAATGTTTGTAGAAAGCTCTCCAGTCCGCTGCCCAGGGATGGCCTCCGATTGAACGTTTGTGGCTGACTCTCCAATCTGCTGCCCGGGGATGGCCTCCGATTCAACATTTTCTTCAGTCTGTTGCTCAGGCATTACCTCCGATTGGACAGTCGTACTTGGATCCTCGATGATAGGTTGCAGATCAGGAGTCTACGATAGGATTGGTCAGTTCAAGCATTTATGTTTAAAGATAATATGAATTGGATCAAATTTACCTGATGGGCCGATTCTGTTTGTATATTTTGAATTGGAGCTGGTTGAGGATCGGGCAATTGGATATTTGTTTGCTAAAAAGAAAGAAAGAGATAGTGTTATTGCCGATTTAATTTGCGAAAGAGTATGAGTTAAGAGAAATCGGATTATTACCGATATTGCATCAAGTAGCATCCTTGCACCCTCAGTGGCCTTTTGTGCAGTCTCTTCGGCGTCT
Organism: Alloteropsis semialata; assembly: GCA_004135705.1. Lineage (NCBI taxonomy): Eukaryota > Viridiplantae > Streptophyta > Magnoliopsida > Poales > Poaceae > Alloteropsis > Alloteropsis semialata. Next base: position 23,042,981 of record CM014273.1, on the reverse strand, counting down.
CTGGAAGTCGATTGGCCAAGGATTTTTCTGGGAGGCTGTATAAAAAGATTATTTGATTAAGGTGTGAATCAGAATCGGAAAGAAGAATCGGAAAAGAGAATCGGAAGGATAAGAAGATCGTACTACTTGGCTTTTCTTCGGTTTCTTTGGTGCAGGAACTTTGGTGGGAGCAGTCTTCCTCTTGCCCTTGCCATCCATAATGTCCTTCAAAGATGGAGCGGTAGAGCCGATTCTTGGATTTGGAGTCTTGATAAAATATTGGATCGGCCTTCCGCTGTTGCTCACTGCTGGTGCGTTCTCTTCAACTGGCTGTTGGGAGAATGGAATTCAAGTTATAAAGAGTTCGTTTAAGATTAAATGGATGAAGTGGGGAGATTTCGAAGACTTACAGGATTTTCTATGGCTTCAAAATCGGAATCAATGAGTGTGCAATACGTGATGGCCGGAAGTCTGAATATGTGGAGACGCAATTCTTTCCACCAAATTCTGAAGAGCCTGGATGAGAAGCTGGTGCACAGCCATTCTGGTATTTCAAAGTTGGCTTGGGGGGCAAGAGATAAAATCCTATCCATCTCCAGGGATGATGAAACCGATTCTCTGTGCTTGATTTTATCGGAGAAGTAAAGACCGATCGGGAGTTGACCAAAGCCCAACTGACGAGCTGCCACCGATGGATTGTAAAATTCATATGATGTGGTCTTACGGCCAAACGCGATGTTGCTGCCTAGAATAGTTGGTGTGATGAAAGACTTGAGGACAGGCATGATCGACGCCAGCTCATTCTGAATGTTGAATAGGGGCAGTTCATAGTCACGATTGGGATCACTGTAAGCAAAGTAGCTGAAGCGCTCCGATGCGATCCCATGGTAAAAACTTTCAAAGTACGTGGCCATGTCCTTTGATTCGAGCCTTGATCCAGGGCAGACTGATGCTGCTTCTCCAAATGACATGCATCGGCGATTGGTTGCATCTTCTTCTTCTGCATAATAGTTTGGAAATTGGTGTTCTTTGAAATTATATCCAAAAGCAGATCGGAACTGTGTTTGCAACCATAGCTGAATAAACCACCAGGGGCCTCCGATATGACCAACTGCTTGGCCGTCTAACAGTCTGGCCGATACCTGGTGGAGAAGATGATAGACAGCTCCGAGAAGAAGACGGCCAAGGGGGACTGCTTCGCCGCGAGACAGTGCTTCTGCGATTGCTTGCATATTGGAGGTAGCACCAAGGGTTGGCCCGCAGAATACAAATCTTTCCAACCACATGTTAAGGAAAGCTGCATGTTCCCTATCTCCGATTGTGCCGGTTTTGCAGTGATCGGCGACATATTTCTTCCAGCTCTTGAAGCCTGTGCCTACCAGTTTGTAATTCAGTTCATTGGACAGCCTTCTTGGGTTCATGGCGTTGATGGTGTTGAGGCCGGTCAGCATGTGAACATCCATGAGTGTAGGCGTCATCGGGCCATGACCGAATATGTAAGCATTGAGAGCATCGGACCAAAAGAGAGAGGAAGCGGCCAATAAATTCTCGTCTTTGACCATGTCAGCAAGTGAGAGTGTGAGACATTGGCCGATATCTTTCTCATCCCAAAAAGCGGACTTGGCAGTTTGCATTCTGAGAAACCAATTTCTCCATCCTGGGACACTGCCAGGCCATGATCGGAAGGAGCCAGCCCAATCGGTAACTTGTAGATCCGATCCTTTGAAGGGGAGTCTCTCCGATTCCATATTTATCAGGTCCGTCGGATCGGGATCACCCATCGGACCGAGATAGTACCCGGCTTCAACATGGGAGACAGGGACGACCAGGTTGTTCTTAAGATGCTACAATCGGAGAGATAAAATAATAAACACGAAGATGGAGGCTCATAAATGGTTCTGGAAAGGAAATGCAGAGATTATAATGGAGATTTTTGGGTGATTTTTACCTCAGGAACTTGATCAGTATCCGCCTTATCAAGGGGAGCCGCCATTGATGGAAGGAAATGGATCTACAATGAACAGTAATATAAAGAAGGGAAGACCTAAGGGATTGCAGAAGAATGCAGTAAATCACAGATGCGTGGTATGAATCATATGCGGAAGAGTTCCTTACCTGATTCGCGGCGAAAAGTTGAGGCTTGAAGATCACAGGGTCACCGAATGAGAGCTTATGGAGGTGGCAATGGCGGACGAGCGAACGCAATAGCAGATGCGCTAGGGGAGACGACGCTTCGGGTCTGCATTTATAGGCTTATGGGAGAAGGAACCGCCCGAAGGCCACGGCGCCGAATCCGCACGGGATTCGAGGGTTGCAACAATGAAGGGTGCGGGTTTCCATGAGCTGTTTGCTGCTAGGGTCATCATTGCTCGGAGAATTTTGGAACAAAATAATATTTTATCCCAAAATTGGGGGGCATGTGTTGACACCAGATTTTGACTCGGCTGGAGTTGTGTGCGATGGAGTTGACGTAGAGGCCGAGTCCGATTCTGAATCAGCCTCCGATTCCGATTGGAAGACGTCCGATAGGAGTCCTGATCGGACACGAAGGAAAAGGCCGGAGCACGTACGACTTCTAAGAGGAGGCGCACCAGGAAGCTTCTTCAGGGCCTGATTGTGCGTTAAGATTTGTAATAGATCTAGTAGTTTAAGATTAGATTGCTTTAAATAGATTAGAGATATTGTCGTAGCCGGCAAGCTTTAGCTAGATTTCCAGGGTATAAATATAAACCCTGCGCCATTGTAAAAAATGTTCACACAACCATTCAATCAAACACAACTTTCGGCCTAACGTGCCACCCAAACCCTTTTCGTCGAGTTCTTCAGCAAGCAGGGCTGCATCATCTTGACCTCCGGTTTGTCTGTAAGTCTGACACCCTTATCGAGTTAATCTAAGCTTTAGATTGAGGCGTATCGCCCTTCTTCGTTTAGTTAATTCACCAATTTATCGAGTCATTCTAGGCTTTAGATTGAGGCGTATCGCCCTTCTTCGTTTAGATCGCTCACCCTTTATCGTATCTTGCTGTTTTATCCTATCGGCTTACATCTATCAGAGAAGATCTATTCTGTTTTATCATAATTCAAGCTTCACAATAGATCTGTTCTTATTGTTTATATAGCTGATTTAGATCTAATTCGCAAGTTACAAATAGATCTGATTTAAATAAGTTGTTTGATATAAATTGATCTATCGGAATAAATAGGTTAATCGGCGCCCTGCTAGCAACGCTGTCTCGAGATCAATCCGATTGTTAGTGACACGAGAATTAGTTTATTTATCGCCTTTGGAAAGATGTATATTAAAGAATAAGTTTAAATTAGATCTATCTCCGATTCGGCCTTCATGGTTGATGATTTAATCTAACGCTGTATCTTCACGATTCGGTTCTCATAGCCGATGGCCTATTTTAATACATGTTGCATTTTCACAAATCGGACTCATAGCCGATGGTTTAATGTTCTCAAATCGGACTTCCGTTCATGTTGATCCGATCCGTTGGGACGAATCGGGGCTTTGGCCGATGAGTTCCTTGTTGTTTACTGATTAAAATCTACCTTGTCAATTTCAGGTCAAATTGACTGGCACGCCGCGAACCTCGAGATTTTGGACCTGCACTGAAGTGAAGCAAATCTTCCAGGCCACAGTGTTAATTTCCAAAAGTCAACGCCTGACTTTTTGGACGTCAACAGGTTGGTACTCAACAAGTGGGGAAATATGCAAGGCTATCAAAGGGGGTTCAGGCTCATGCGGTTAGCACTTTTAGTTGATCAAGTTTTATTAGCTAGCACCTATTTACTAGATGTAAGTTTATACCAACCCAAAATTAAGCAGGATAACCAAATTATTCCATAAAAGAGACCAAGAACCACAAGTTAAATCATGTTTAAGTTCAATTATCATGTGAGGGTCCAAGCCGCTCTTAACCGTGAGCACGGCTGATATATCAGTTTTACACTCTGCAGAGGTTGTATACTTTCCCCACAGCTCGTGTTCCCCGTATCGCCTGGGTTTGCAAGGCCATTAAACACTTCCTTTGGTGAGTGGCGAGGGTTCACTACGAAGCCTTTACAAAGACATAAAGCCAACTAGTAGCCCGCTAGAGTTTCAGCAGCGGTGAGGTCCACAGGCCTCCCTAGAGAGGACGTACCTTAGCAAAGGCTACTCCTACAAAAGGACCGAACCATGACCCCTCACTGGCCCCCTCCTTGCCCTTACGGTAAGACCACTAGCCAACCCCACGTCCAATTAATTAGCTAAGATCAGAGCCATTTGACACTGTGGTTGTACTGTTTTCCCGGGTGGTTCTCCATATTCCAATTAATCATGATGATCTTGTAATTAAACCAGTGTATAGCAACATAATAAAATCATGATTAACAGAACCAACCCAAGTATAAACAAGCTAAGCATTTCTAACCATATCATAACCAAGTGATTCAAGGTTCGAGGCAAAAAGTCAAATCATGTCCTAATAGGTGACCCATCAAAATTAATGCAATAACAGTAAAGTAAAGGTGAATTGCATGATGTTACTGGGACAAATAAGAATTATGTAGAGGGAGGCCACTTTCCTTCCTCAACAAACTGCTGTTGATCCTCCTTGTACAGCTACTGCTCCTCTCCTTTCTCGAACGGCACATTCTCCATACGATCACACAAAGCAATACAAAAAAATAAATACAAAGAGTACATCAAATAGTACTAAAAGAATAGAACAAACACCCAGAACTATAGAGCATGCAGAGATGATCGCGTGGACGCAAGAATCGCCCAAAACGGATTTAAAACGACGAAGTTACACTAATTACAAGGTTGCAGGGACTAATATGCAATTAAACCTATAGTTTCGTACTGTTTTGAATAAAACCGAGGGTCTAAACACAATTACACATACAAACTCAGGGGCTAGCATGCAAAAAGACCAAGAATGGATGGTGGGTTCGATTATTCAAAAGTGCAAGGGGCTAAACAGAGAAACTAAGCGCGATGGACTACGTGTTGAATAAGTAAAAGAACAGGGGACTACGTGTTGAATAAGTAAAAGAACAGGGGCTCTTTAACATAAAAGACAAGGGCGGCAGCTTTGACTGGGGTTGACCGGTACGTCGAGAGGGATCCGGGCCGTTGATTTAAGATCAAATGACGCAGAACATTCAGAGCGGCCGGAGGCGGAACAGGCAGCGGCGCCGCCGCGAACCTTGGTGGGGGATCGCCAGCGACAACGCTGCGCGGTGCTGCAGAGCTCCAAAAGCGAAAGGAAGTGCACTGGGGGAGAGAGCGAGGCATGGGAAGATCACCATAGGGGTTTGCGGTGTCGGGGGAAGACCGGAGATGCTCGGCGACGAGAAGAGGCGGCGGCAGAGTTGACCGAGCGGTGATGACGGGATCCGGCGCGGGTGCTTGCTCCTGGGCGTCGCGTCCGAACTCCTGGGGTCCTATGTAGGTGGCAAAGAGAGACGGGGAGGTCAGAGGGGTGCAGACGGTGGTGAATGGTGATGGCGGCGCTGCCTACCTTGGCAATGGCCACGGCGAGCACCGGTGAGCAATCAAGCGCGAGGGAGGGGTGGCTTCTGGGTGTGGAGAGTGTGTGCACGTGCGACGAATGGCGGGCGCCCTTTTATCGAAGGCCTGGAAGGGGGAGCAGAGGGGAAGGAGCTCGGCCAAGCGGGTTTATGGAAGGCCATTACTGGCCGGCGGCCGTTGCAGATAAGGAAAGGAAGAGGAGGGAGGGGATCGCGGAGCGGCTGAGGTTGATGACGCCGAGACATGAAGTGAAAGAAAAAGGAAGGGAATTGCGGGGGAGTGTGGGCGCGGGGTGGGGATCGCGGGCGAGGGCGGCTCGGCGAGTGCCCCGAGTAGCGGGAGGAAGGGGATGGTTCCGACAAGCGGGCCCGGGCTGTTAGCGAGGGAGGGAGAGGGGTGCGGGGGCGCGAGGGCGGCCTGATGGGGCGGCTGGGCCGCGAGTGGGTTGGGCCAGAAAGGAGAAAGGAGAAGGGAGGGAAAAGAAATGTTTGAACTTTTTATTTGGATTTGGATTTGAGAGTTTATGAAGGATTTGGATGGAGATTTGAATTTGAGATGAGTTTGGATTCACACAAATCAAACAAAAACCAATGCAAAGAGCATGCAATGCAACGTATACTTTTTGTACTAGAATTAATTATGGTTTAATAATTAAGGCCAAAAATTAATTAAAAGACAATTCATTAAACCCTAGATAAAACTAAATAAAAACAATGTTGCTAAAATTTATTATGTGATGGAATTTAGGTGTTACAAATCCTACCCCCTTAAAGAGAATCTCGTCCTTGAGATTCGGATAGATTAGGATACAACTGAAGGAAGTCTGCAGTGAGTTCTCTCCTCTTTCCCAAGTAGCTTCGTCCTCCGAGTGATGACACCACTGTACTTTGCGCATTTTGATTACTTTGTTCCTGGTGACCCTTTTAGATGTTTCCAAGATTTTGACTGGGTGCTCTGAATAAGTCAAGTCATCTTGCACATTGAGTTCTTCCAGTGGTAGTTGTTCTTCGGGTACCCTTAAGCACTTTTTCAACTGCGAAATATGGAACACATGGTGAACATCCGACAGTCTCTCGGGTAACTCCAACCGATATGCCACTTCACCCTACCTTTCCAAGATCTGAAAAGGACCGATATAGCGAGGTGACAACTTTCCTTTGACCTTGAATCTGCGGAGACCTCTGATAGGTGACACCATGAGATACACATAATCTCCTACCTCAAACGTCAGTTCTCTTCTCCGGGTATCAGCATAACTCTTCTGTCGTGACTGAGTAGTTCTAAGATTATCCCGGATTATCTGGACTTGTCTTTTGGCCTCTTGTAGAATTTTGGGTCCAAAGACCTGACTTCAGTACAGCGGTGTCCTACACTTTCTTCAATACAGAGCTTCAAATGGGGCCATCTTGAGAGTGGCTTGATAGTTGTTGTTATAAGAGAATTATGTGTATGGCAAACTCTTATCCCAATTACCTCCATGCTTTAAGGCACAAGCTCTTAGCATATCCTCTAGGACTTGATTAGTCCTTTCACTCTGTCCATCTGTCTGCGGATGGTATGCAGAACTGAAATTAAGCTTGGTGTCCATTGACTCATGCAGTTTCTTCCAAAAATGAGACGTGAACTGGGTACCTCAATCAGATACTATCTTCTTTGGCACTCCGTGTAGACACACAATTTTGGACATATATAGCTCTGCCAACTTGGCTCCCATATATGTGGTCTTGACTGGAATGAAATGAGCAACCCTGGTTAGCCTGTCCACAATGACCCATAAGGAATCATAGCCGTCACGAGTACGAGGCAATCCAACGATAAAGTCCATACCAATCTCTTCCCATTTCCACTTGGGTATTTTTAGCGGTTGAAGCAAACCTACTGGCCTTTGGTGTTCTGCTTTCACTCTTTGGCATACATCACACAGAGCCACGTGAGTTGCCACGTCTCTCTTAAGACCATACCACCAATATTTCTCCTTCAAATCTTGGTACATTTTGGTGTTGCCGGGATGAATGGAATAGACAGATTCATGTGCGTCCTTCAATATGAGTTCATGAAGACAGTCAATGTCAGGTACAAAGATCCTTTTCCAGAACCACACAATTCCTTGATCATCTTTGGTGAAATCCGTTGTTTTTCCTAAACCAATCAGAGTCTTGATTTCTTTGATCTTGACTGTCAACTGACCCTGTCTGATTTCTTGCTCAAGAGTGGCCTCAATTACCATAGTCATTGCTTCCGATTGATAGAGAATCCGAGATTGAGTCGCTCCAATTCCCAACATAATTCCTGAGGCATCAGGCGGGTTATAGCCATATTGGCTTGACCTTTCTGACTCAAAGCATCTGCCACAACATTGGCCTTGCCCGGGTGATACTAGATATCCAAGTCATAATCCTTTACCAATTCCAACCATCTATGCTATCTGAGATTGAGATCCCTCTGAGTGAAGATATACTTCAAGCTTTTATGATCTATGAAAATTTGACACTTGTTTCCAATTATATAGTGCCTCCAGATCTTCAGTGCGTGCGCAACAGCGACTAGCTCTAAATCATGAGTTGGATAGTTTTGCTCATGCTTCCTCAACTGCCAAGATGCATAAGCTACCACTCTGCCTTCTTGCATTAACACACATCCGAGACCGAGATGTCAAGCGTCACATTAGACATCGAACCCTTTGTGTATGTCTGGCATTATCAACACAGGGGCCATGGTTAGCCTCATTTTCAGCTCCTCAAAACAATTCTGACAAGCTTCATCCCATATGAACTCTCATTCCTTTTCCAACAACGAAGTGAGCCTGCTAGTCCAAGGAAACTCCTGATCTCTGACACATTCGTGGGCTTCCAATTCAACACATCCTGAACCTTGCTGCGGTCAACTGCTATTCCTCCATCGGTGATGACATGACCAAGGAAAGAAACTTTTCTCAACCAAAAATCACACATACTAAGCTTGGCATACAGCTGATTCTCTCAGAGTTTCTGTAGCACCAACCTCAGATGTTCTTCATGTTCTTCTTCATTCTGGGAAAACACCAAGATATCATCGATGAACACTACCACAAACTTGTCGAGGTATTCTATGAACACCTTGTTCATCAAGTACATAAAGTACGCCGGGGCATTGGTTAATCCAAAAGACATCACTGTATACTCATATAGACCATATCTAGAGGTGAATGCCGTTTTGGGGATATCTTCTGGACGGATTCTCAACTGATGATATCCTGTTCGCAGATCAATCTTGGAGAATACCTTAGCACCTCTTATTTGATCGAACAGATCTTCAATCTTGGGTAGCGAATATTTGTTCTTGATGGTTGCATCGTTGAGATACCTATAGTCAACACACATCCTTCTAGTGCCATCTTTTTTATCGACAAAGATAATAGGGGCTCCCCAAGATGATGAGCTAGGACGGATAAATCCTTTTCCTAATAGCTCTTCTATCTATTTCTTTAGTTCACTCAAATCCTTAACATCCAATCTATAGGATTTTTTGAATATAGTTGCAGTGCCAGGTAAAAGATCAATACGGAACTCAATATCACAGTCGGGTGGCATACCTGGTAACTCCTCAGGAAAGACGTCGGGGTATTCACACATGACCTTGATCTCCTCCAAAGATGTTCCCTTTATCTGATTCACAGTTCCTTCATCCTTGGACGAGTCGTTAGCCACGAACTCAATCTGGTCCCCTTGAAGGCTGGTTAAGAGCACTGACTTCTTGGCACACTGAATAACTCCTTTGCACCCAGATAACCAATCCATTCCAAGAATCACATCGATCCCACTGGACTTTAGGACTATTAGATTTGCTGAAACGTCTACCCCCATAATTTTCAGATTCACCCGCGGGCATATGTGACTAGCCTTAATCTCACCGCCCGGGGAACTAACTAGTAGAGTTTTCTTCATAAGGCTCATAGGTGTATTATGTTTTGCCACAAATTGCTCAGTAATAAATGAATGTGATGCTCCAAAATCAAACAAAACTGACGCGGGTTCAAAATTGACGAGGAACGTACCGAGCACAACGTCCTAAGCATCCTAGGCAGATTCAGCTGACACGTGGTTCACCCGACCACGCATGAAGTTCTGCTGGCCCTTGTTGCCCTGGGGGTTCTGGTTCCCATTGCGCATCTGTGGAGCCTGATGTCCAGGCCTCTGACCATTGGTCTTCTGACCCTGTGGGTTCTGCATGTTGCACTTGGGGCAGTTGTTTGCATAGTGCCCCACTTCTCCACATTTGAAGTAGCCACTCGGTTGAACCGGCATGACCGGGGTTGTTGTTGTGGTGGTTGCCGTTGCGCATTGGAGCACCCGATGAACTGCCAGACCGATTCTACTGGTAGTTGGGGTTGCGCTGGGCCTGCTGGTTGAAGCGCTGGGGCTGCTACTGAGTATGGTACTGCTGGTTCTGCTGAAAATTTCTGCCTTGCCCTCCAGAGCAGAACTGCGAACCAGGCTAAGAGTTGAAGCGTGAGCGGCTGTTGCTGCTAGATTGTCCCTGTGACTGGGACTTTCTCTTCAGCTCGCCGAGTTCCTTCTAAGTGTTCTCCAGACCAATGGCTTTGTCCAGGAGCCTCTGGAAGGTTGGGAAGGTGTGGCTCTGCAACTGGTACTTCAGCAGTCCAATCAAGCCATCCAAGAAGCGATCCTGCTTCTTCTCATCCTCATCCACCTCATTGGGCGCATAGCGGGACAGCTGAATAAACTTGTCCTAGTACTCACTCACAGACATGTTGCCCTGCTTCAGTGCCAAGAACTCATTCTTCTTCAGTTTCATCACACCAGTAGGGATCTGGTGTGAGCGAAAGCTATCCCGGAACTCTGCCCAGGTGATGGTGTTGGCATCAGCGTGAGCAGCAGTATACGCATCCCACCAGTCGGATGCAGATCCCTCCAGACATCCTGCGGCGTACAAGACCCTCTCACGGTCATTGCACTGCGTGATATCCAGCTTCTTGCTAATGACCTTCAGCCAGTCATCAGCATCCAAGGGGTCCGTCGAGTGAAAGTAAGTTGGCGGGTGGTGGCTCATGAATTCCCGATGCTTGTCCCTGGGCTGTGGAGGCATCTAAGGTGGCTGCTGATTCTGCTGAGCCTGTATGTTGTGCACAGTGTGGGTGAGGTCTTGCAACAGTTGCATCTGGGCTGCCAGAAACTTCTCCATCACTGGATCTGGGGGTGGAGGCGGTGCTTGATTCTGTTGGTTGATAACGTGAGCACGCCTGACACTGGGAATGTCACGACCTCCGCCTCTCCTGGTATTTACCATCTGATTGTTAGATGAATATTTTAGATAGGATAGATAAAATGATAAACAGAGCCAAGATTGAAACTAAAACCCACTTTAACTTAATTTAATAATGAATTTGTGGCCATCACTCCACAAAAGTATGACAATCATTACATAAAAAGATCCAAATCAAACAAGTAGCAAACAGCAAACATAAACATTGCACATCCTTGCAGGAACGGTTATAACGCGATGACTTATTGGAGGACTCCCTAATCCTAGCCTAAGAGACCGGTTACGGGGCCAGGTGCGCCGTAACGAAGCCTCTTGCAAGCTGGCGAAGCGGCGGGGCAGTGGGTTTTCTATAACTCCACTAGGGATGCCTGTCCTTCCAATCGTGCCTCCAGCTCCCAAATCCTAGCCTGAGCACTGGCCAGCCCCTCGTAGGCCTCCATGAGCTCCGAGGTGGTGCCCTCCAAGTCGGTGTTGAGGGCGGCAGTGATGTGGGTGAGGTTGTTGATGCGAACCTCCATAGGTCCTCCTAGTGGCACATGGGTCTCTTCCATGCCACTGATCCGTTGGGGAAGGTGACGGAACTCAGTGATCCTCAGCTCGCCACGGTGAGTGTGGCTAAGAGACCACAGAGCCCTCCTGGCGGTGCTGCTGACGGAGGCGTCGTAGGTGGTGTAGGGAGTGTCGGAGTCGTGCATCGAACAAGTCCTCTGTCCTCCAGTGGCAGTAGCCTCCCGGATGTGGATGCGAGTGATGTAGTAGACCGGCATCCCCGGATGGGTGATACGCTGGGAGACGTACGGGGGCTTGATGTTGATGCCCAGCTCCTGCAGTACGTCCTGGAGCATGGAGGGGAAGACGCTAGCCTCGTTGATGGAGGTAGTAGACTCGTAGGTTGTCCTCACAACCTCAGCCTCTCCAGTGGGCCCATCGTTCTGGCCGACACCAGATCCGTCGTCCTGGGCGTTGCCCTGGCCGTCCTCCTGAGCATGGCTGTTATCGTGGCCATCTCCATGATCATCATCGCCCTGGTCGCCATCGTCGTCGTCGCCGTCTCCGGAGTCGTCTGGCTTTCCTCCAGTAGCGGCAAGTGCTGGAGCGTCCTGAGCGGGGGCAGCTGGTGGTGGAGTGTCAGCTGGGGTCCACCTCTGCTATGTATCCTTCCTCCATCTCCTCAAAGAAGTAGAGCTCCTCCGGCTCCTCCTCCTCTCCCACCACTGGTGGAATATGCTGTACTGGCTGTGAAGGAGCGATGCGGATCCTGCCTCTGGTGTTATTGCGGGCTGTCTTCTTGCACCTGGCCATCTGAGATAGAGCAAGAACAAGACCAAATACAAGAATAAAAAGAGACAGAACGAGGAACAAAGTAAGTTTTTATGCAAATAAATTTTTTCTAAGAGCAAAAAGGCTTGCTAAGAATGTGAATCCTAAGTTTCGACCATTTTCTAACTAGGCTCGCGTCCTACAGTCAACACGGCTCTGATACCCCTTCTGTCACACCCGATTTTAAGGACAAAATGGAATGCATCGCATATGTGTGCCAGGATCCGTTCATCACACATATGTTGACATTATCAGTGAATATATCAAAAGACAGTGTACAAAAGCGAATAAAAGAGAGTACATAACTTTATTACACTCATCGATAATAGACACGAAGGTCTTAAACCTTCACCGATAACCTAAAATGAAAGATAGCTTCACGACTCCATCCATAGGCACTTGACTGGTTGATGCACCTAGAACTCATCGTAGTCGCTGTAGTACTCCACTTTATTAGTTTCTTCTGAACAACAGTTGTTTAGCAAGGGTGAGTGCACTTATGGTTGGTACTCAACAAGTGGGGGAATATGCAAGGCCATCAAAGGGGGTTCAGGCTCATGCGGTTAGCGCTTTTAGTTGATCAAGTTTTATTAGCAAGCACCTATTTACTAGATGTAAGTATATACCAACCCAAAAAATTAAGCAGGACAACCAAATTATTCTGTAAAAGAGACCAAGAACCAGAAGTTAAATCATATTTAAGTTCAATTATCATGCGAGGGTCCAAGCCGCTCTTAACCGTGAGCACGACTAATATATCAGCTTTACACTCTGTAGAGGTTGTACACTTTCTCCATAGCTCGTGTTCCCCGTATCGCCCGGGGATTGCAAGGCCCTTAAACACTTCCTTTGGTGAGTGGCGAGGGTTCACTACGAAGCCTTTACAAAGACACAAGGCCAACTAGCAGCCCGCTAGAGTTTCAGCAACGGTGAGGTCCACAGGCCTCCCTAGAGAGGACGTACCTTAGCAAAGGCTACTCCTACAAAAGGACCGAACCATGACCCCTCACCGGCCCCCTCCTTGCCCTTACGGTAAGACCACTAGCCAACCGCTCATCCAATTAATTAGCTAAGATTAGAGCCATGTGACACTATGGTTACACTGTTTTCTTGGGTGGTTCTTCATGTTCCAATTAATCATGATGATCTTATAATTAAACCAGTGTATAGAATCATAATGAAATTATGATTAACATTTGCATAAGATTAACAGAACCAACCCAAGTATAAGCAAGATAAGCATTTCTACCCGTAACATAACCAGGTGATTCAAGGTCCGAGGCAAAAAGTCTAGTCATGTCCTAATAGGTGACCCATCAAAATTAATGCAATAACAGTAAAGTAAAGGTGAATTGCATGATGTTACCGGGACAAAGAAAAACTATGTAGAGGGAGGCCACTTGCCTTCCTCAACAAACTGCTGGTGATCCTCCATATACAGCTGCTACTCCTCTCCTTCCTCGAACCGCACGTTCTCTATACGATCACACAAAGTAATACAATAAAATAAATACAAACAGTACATCAAACAGTACTAAAAGAATAGAACAAACACCTAGAACTATAGAGCATGTAGAGACGATCGCGTGGATGCGAGAATCGCCCAAAATGGATTTAAAATAATGAAGTTACATTAATTACAAGGTTGCAGGAACTAATATGCAATTAAACCTATAGTTTGCGTATTGTTTTGAATAAAACCGAGGGTCTAAACATAATTACACATACAAACTCAGGGGCTAGCATGCGAAAAGACCAAGAATGGATGGCGGGTTCGATTATTAAAAAGTGCAGGGGCCTAAACAGAGAAACTGAGGGCATAAGTATAATTACTTTACATGTGCGATGGACTGCGGGTTGAATAAGTAAAAGAACAGGGGCTCTTTAACATAAAAGACAGGGGCGGCGGCTTTGACTAGGGGTTGAACAGTATGTCGAGAGGGATCCAGGATGTTGATTCAAGATTGAACGGCGCAGAACATTCAGAGCGGCCGGAGGCGCAATAGGCGGCGGCACCGCCGTGAACCGCGGCAGGGGATCGCCGGCGACAGCGCTGTGCGGCGCCGCAGAGCTCCAAAAGCGAAAGGAAGAGCACTGGAGGAGAGAGCGAGGAAAGAGAGATCACCAGAGGGGTTTGCGGCATCGGGGGAAGACCGGAGGTGCTCGGCGACGAGAAGAGGCGGCAGCGGAGTTGACCGAGCGATGATGACGAGATCCGGTGCGGGTGCTTGCTCCTGGGCATCGCGTCCGAACTCCTAGGGTCCTGTGAAGGCGGCGAAGATAGACGGGGAGGTCAGAGGGGTGCGGACAGCGGTGAATGGTGATGGCGGCGCTGCCTACCTTGGCAATGGCGACGGCGAACACCGGTGAGCAATCGAGCGCGAGAAAGGGTGGTTTCTGGGTGTGGAGAGTGTGTGTGTGTGCGAGGAATGGCGAGCGCCCTTTTATAGAGGGTCGGGGAGGGGGAGCAGAGGGGAAGGGGCTCGGCCGAGGGGGTTTAAGGAAGGCGGAAATCATGGCCATTGCTGGCCGGCGGCCGGTGCAGAGAAGGAAAGGAAGAGGGAGGAGGGGATCGGGAGCGGCTCGAGTTGATGACGCCGAGACGTGCAGTGAAAGAAAAAGGAAGGGAATCGCGGGGGAATGTGGGCGCAGGGCGGTCATCGCGGGCGAGCGGCGGCTCGGCGAGTGCCCAGTGTGGCGGGAGTAAGGGGATGGTGCCGACAAGCGGGCCTGGGCTGTCAGCGAGGGAGGGAGAGGGGTGCGGGGGCGCGAGGGCGGCCTGATGGGCCGGCTGGACCGCGAGCGGGCTAGGCCAGAAAGGAGAAAGGAGAAGGGAGGGAAAAGAAATGTTTGAACTTTTATTTGGATTTGGATTTGAGAGTTTGAGAAGGATTTGGATGGGGATTTGAATTTGAGATGAGTTTGGAATTCACACAAATCAAACAAAAACCAATGCAAAGAGCATGCAATACAAACATACACTTTTTTACTAGAATTAATTATGGTTTAAATAAAAGACAATTCATTAAACCCTAGATAAAACTAAATAAAAACAATATTGCTAAAATTTATTACGTGATGGAATTTGGGTGTTACAAAGAAGAAAACGGAAGTAGGCCAGACGGGCATGGGCCGGCGCGGCCTCATTGTGAGCGATAA
Source organism: Alloteropsis semialata (assembly GCA_004135705.1). NCBI lineage: Eukaryota > Viridiplantae > Streptophyta > Magnoliopsida > Poales > Poaceae > Alloteropsis > Alloteropsis semialata. The sequence goes on along the minus strand of CM014273.1, from coordinate 23,027,737 downwards.
AGCGCCCCTGGACATCGCCCCCGCCCCCTTGTCTTCGCCTTTGCTCCTCCCCATCGCTTTTGGCCTCATCGTGTTTTTTTAGAGTCGGCTACAGGCGACCAAGCATTTGGTGGATCTGTATGGGCTACAGCAAAAGCATGCACCTGTGGTTCTGAATATGTATTTTGTACTTATCAGCGTGATGGATAATTGAATGGCTTGTGGACACTTCATAAAGTATGTGCCTACAGGAGGGAGCTGATCCGATCAACCTTGAAACTAATTTGCATGCATCGTCAGCCATTCAAGCGTATTTACCGGACTGCTAGCATGCAATTGATGAGTAGGTTCTCAATGGGCTCGTTTGTGAGAGCCCCGTGGTGCTCCGGCTTCACCTACTGTAGCAGTACTGTAGATTCCTGTAGCAGTACGGGAGCTGGAGCTGCCAGAGCCACTTTTTCCAGCTCCACCGGCTCCTCCATCTAGTTAGTTGACTGTAGCTCCTCGATTTGCGTTCTGGCTCCATGCTACAGTGCCATATAGTGCTGCTACAGCAGTTGTGTCAGTGAAGCTGGAGCCGGCGAATCTCTCCCAAAGAGGCCCCAAACTAATGAAGTGTGGATGGTGTTGATAGATATCGTCTATTACATGATAAAGAAATCAACGTTATAGATACCTATTGGAGTGAGCTTACCAAATTTGCTATTGGAGTGAGCCTACCAAATTTCACTTGTGCATGTCTAAGAGCACGTCCAGTAGATTACCAAAATAGCATACCCTATGTAGTTTCTTTCTTCCTTACCAATAGCTCTGTTTGTGATTTTGTAACTAGCGCCGTAACAGATTACTAAAAACTAGATAGGATACTGGGATTAATTCCCTCTATTTGAGTAAGAGGGGGTGTTTTGGTAATCACCAAAATTGTTTTGGTAATGGGGACCGGATTGGTAATCTGCTAGACCACTTCTATCACCAAAAGAACTGTTTTTTGGGATTGGGAGCTGTTTGAGATGCTCTAAGATGGGTAGCAATGTAGGGCATCAGACAAGACGAGATTGAGTTTGAACCAGGCAAGTTCAGTTCAGGCGACTTAAGCTGACCAAGAGACTGAGCTAATGAACTCAAATAGAATTTGGATCAGACCTTGATTTATACCAAGTAAAAAATAAGTCTAGCTAGCCTTGGTTTGAACTAAACACTCATTTATCAACCGAAGTGCAGTAGTGATCAGACCCACCAAATCATTCGGTTTCGAAATTAGCATTTCTGACCAAACAAATAATGGGCCGAAACTCGAGGGGCTTGCAATGTTTATTAACTGAATCTTTTTTTGTTGTGTTACAGAAGGGGTTGCCCCATACTGGATATATATAAAATATTAAAAAGAGTTAATACAACAATGGAACTTCAGGAAACAAAGAAACTCAGGCAACTTACAAAATCAAATCTAGCTATAAAGACATGAAATGTTTTAAGCTCTCATTTGCTCCGAGAATAACTCTAGCAAATTGTTTATTGAAGAGGGCCTTGCTGTCATGAATTGATGGTCATTTATCTTTGAAAATTAAGTCAATCTAGGCCATCCAAATACACCAACTCATGATAATGATAACATCCATAAAAAAGTTATGGTTTCAATGTAATAGAAGAGCAACGACAACTTCACAAGGATCCAAATCAGGGACTTGTCGGCCAAGGATGTTCCAACATGCATGCACGAGCAAAAGGACAAAGAATAAAGAGGTGCACCAAAGTTTCTTCAATAGAATCTAATAAATGCACATAGTTATAAGAGGGCAAATGCATAGTTCTCTTTCTCAAAAGATTTCTAGTACCTTTAGAAGTAACCAAAAAAAGACTGTATTTGTGCTAGCAAAAAGCATTCCATAACCATCGAAAGATAGGATGAACCTCCCGGTGGCCAAGAATTTGTTTATATACCTTAGTTGATGCAAAAAGATGAGGTCCCCAAATGTAAATCCAAAAAAATCACTTTCCTCCTGATTGGGTAGCGCTTTTAGGCTTTGTGTGAGGTTTGTGAGCTGAACATAAGCTTCCTTGGAAAGGGGCAGATGAAAGAGCTGGTCCAAAGATTCTACATCTCTAGCATCTTTAACTGATATGTGTATATTCTTAGCATTAGAGAAAAGATCAGAGTAAGCTTATCTTGGAACTTGTCCAGACCAAAAATCATTCCATAAGAAGTAGGAGGTACCATCTAGGAAAACAACTTAGGCTCCCTTGAAGGTATCTAAAAGCTTCAAAATATCATGCCACAAGGACATTTTGTCACACAAGACCTGATGAACCCATGGAATATCTGCTTTGTTTAAAAAACTTGCGCAGATTCTTCATAAGCAAAGCTTCATTCTGATAACTACAAGGCCACCTTTAGCCTTTGGTAGACTAACCATTGTCCAAGCAGCCTTTGGTGAATTTTTGGCATTGACATCTTCTCCTCTCTATAAGCAATGTTTTCTGTATTTATCCACTTGTTTAATGATAGTCTCGTGGAGTAGGAAGGTGCACATAAAGAAGGTTGGCAAAGAGAAAAAAAAACTGAATTTGTAAGCTCAGGTTGCCTGCTTGAGAGAGATAAATTACTGTCCAATCTTCTCTCACATCGTGTAACCAAAGGCAAGAAATCATGTACTTTGGGTTTGGAAAGCCCCAAAGGCAATCAAAGGTATCTAAATGGCAGACTACCAATACTGCATCCAAAACATTGTGCCGGCATATTCATCCTCTTATAATCGATGTTTATTGGAACCATATTTGGAATAATTCACTTTAAGTAGTCTTGTCAATTCTGCAAAGGTGTTTAACTAACCTTTCAAGAACAATAACTAACTAGGACTACCTTCCGTGATTATGAGGGTGTCATCTGCATATTGTAATAAGGGAAATTCTTGGCTATAGTTTAAAGGAATTGGCAAGTTGAGAAGACCTTGCTCCTTCGCCTTATGCAAGAGGATTTGTAGAAAGTCAGCTGCCAGTACAAAACAAATAAGCAGACTGTGAATCATCTTGTCTGACCCGCTCTTTTACGATGGAAAGTCTTTTTTGGAACTCCATTTAGAAGGAGATTAGCCTATAATCAGAAACATATATAGCTAGACCAATTGTCCTTGGGGATCACAGACACGCAGGAGCCATTGATACTCACCTGAGCACTGAAGAAAACATCACAAAGGTTATAGAATCCTGTTTGATGATGGGCCAGCAACTTTTGATAAAGTAAATATTGGACCCATTAGGCCCCGGGGATTTATCTAAAGGCAGGTGTTGCAAGATCAATCTCCTGTATGTTGAAGGGGACTACAAGACAATCAAGATTATCTGCTCTAACTCAAAATGCATATTCTGAAACTCAGTTGTATGGTCTTTGTTTAGGGTAATCGTGTAATCAAGGCAAAATCCATCCAGACAACTCAAAAAAAATGTGCTAAATTTGTTTTTCAGAGAGATACAAATTTCTGGACAATTGGTACCGAGGGATCAGAACAATATCTTCTGGTTGGGGCTTGGGGCATTAGTCCTCCTCGAGTAATCCCATTTAAGGGGTTTGAGTGTTTAACCTTTATGAGACCACGTTCTTACTTGGTCATTGGTACAACTTCAAACTGAAGATATGCAGGAGTGCAAAGTTTTAACATACCTTGACGACATAACAAACAGAATTTCGGAATAAGCACTTCTGTGGTATCGAATAGGTTCAGTTGTAAATTCATTTTGACTCTATATTTCCTCTGTACGATCCCGTACTGTAAAGCAGGATATGGCCAGTCAGGGATGCCCTTTTCCCTTTACGACATATATTAGATGTGTTCCATAAGAAAGGATGCAAAATTGGTGGTCCAAAGTTTGTTCAAACAATCACGTCATCTCCATCTAAAAAGGCTTCAGGAACATGTAAGCAACACTTTTACATTCAAAATTGCTTAAATAAGATAATAAGAGATCAATCGGATTGTTAGCGCGAAATACTGATATCAAAATCAAGGTACACATTACCAGAGGGCTAAAAGGATTGACACTTGACTTCAATTTAGTCAATAGCATTTTTATTATCAAATATCAATATCACCCATTTCTTTGGCATGCAAAACCTTTAGAAAAATTGTGACGATAATCGATATGAGTCCTTGATCAAACAGCGATGACCAAGTGCAAATCGATGGATGAATACAACTAAAAGCACAAAAAAGAAAGATCACAACACAAGTACGATAATAGGCACGGACATGGGACGCTTACGCCAAGATTAAACTCAGTTAAAAGATTGAAAAAGACCTCCGCACCAGCATTTTATTGCTCTTGTTAGAAATTAGGACTGAAAAATCCGGCGGCGAGACGGCGGCGGCGGCGGCGCTTGGCAGGAAGATTAATTAGTGATGCTGCGGGTTGGGACCACCAGGGCTGAGCCTCTTGGACCCGTCGTAGGGTATCTCCGGCAGCGTCTCCGGCGACCAAGCAGAGCCAGAGGTGGTGGTCGTGTTCCCCGCTGGGCCGGTGGCAACGATGACGGCGTCCTGCAGCCAGCGCCGCCCCAGCGTGGTGCTGCTATCCGAGAGCGGGACCGGAGACGAGGCGATGACGAGGACGACGCAGATGCAGAAGCACAGGACGAGCTTCGTCATGGCTGGCCGATTGAGCTGTGTATAACACACTATCTTTCGCTAGAGGAATGTGAAGGTGATGATCCAAGACCTGCCGGTTCCTACGTGCATTTATAGTCCTAGAGCTTGAGTTTTTTATGTCGAGGTTGAACTGCGATAGGCCGATGGTGGAAACTCGCATGGAGCTTACCCAGCATTCGGCTTCCTCACCAGACCCTCCGCAGCTGGCCGACGGCCAGCTTGCTCCACAAGAGCCAGTAGCTATGGGGTTACGCAGACCCTAGAGCTCCATGTATGGGACCTTTTCGGCTCATTGGAGTGGAGAGCGAAGAGCAATACGGAAAACAAAAACCATGAAACCTGTTTTGCATGGATCTTTTCTGTTTTCTTTAGGAAACAGAAATTTATTTTGAGTCCGCGAAGAAAAACATATAGTATTACTGTGTTCAATCATATTTAGGTCACACACACGTGATTGGTGAGTATGCATAGCCAATGGCTACTCCCACATGTGCATTAAACTTCTCTAAAAGAGGGTAACCATATCAACACAAATCCTACAAAACTATGGCTTTTACATCTATTTTTTTCTCAACTTTCTAAATGACTTGATTTTAGTATTTCCATAGTTTTTTTTTGTGAAAGTGGTATTTCCACAGTTAGTAAAATTACCCGTGAACCAAATGTAGTTTAGATGGTTAGGTTCCTTATGGTGGAACTTGCACACCCAGGTTCGAGTCTCCCGGCATGGGTGTTCCATTTTTCTGGATTTGTTTGAGTATTTAACCGGCGATGTTCTTTCAGTGGTAAGTGACGTGCCTGTCGATAGTGAGATACTTGTGATGACTTCGTCAATCTCAATATCAGAACAACTGGTCTAGTCTTTCGGAGGTGCACATAGGTGTAGGGTTTGTGTACACATATTCATATGTATGTGATTGTGCGTGCGTGTGTGAGCGTTTGTGTCTGTAATGGTCTTCTACAATAAAATAGTTGCATTACCCGAATTACCCATGGATTGCACGATTATTTCTTAAAAAGACTGCAGCATCTGTGGTTATTGATATAATAAGTTCGTCTAAATATTTTAAACAAAAATTAAATTAAAAATTACTAAGGTGCCTTCAATCCAACCGGGCATTTATATTTATAGAATTACTCCCACCGATTAAAAATATATGTCATTTTAGGATTCCTGCTAGTCAAACCTTTTTAGCTTTGACCATAGAAATTAATCATGTAAGATACATATTACTAGATTCATAAAAATTTTTTGAAATAAGGAAAATATTTCAAAGACCCACACATATGGCGTAACTTTAGTTTGAGATCCTCCATAAGCCATTTTGTTGCAAGTTTCCACCTATGTGTACTTGCTTAACTAATTTCTCTAGTTTTGAATGATGTGGAGCCACAAAAAGCTAAACTAGCCATGTCAAGCTTGTTCATGTTACACTGAAATTTCTTATTTACAATAGAAAACTTGGTGTGATAAGTATCTAACATCGATAAAGACTATATGGCAGTTTCAAATTATGAAAAAAAAAAGCTAAATTGGTTAAGAAGATGCACACTAGAGTGGTTTTCCAACAAAAAGTAGGGGTTATGCATTTGCAACAAAGTATGGAGGGATTTCAGACTCCAAGTGGCATAGGGGTGGTTTTTGCAATTTTTCCAAAAAATGTTATCTTTCTTTGAAATGTCAAATTTTCATAGAAATATTTAATCAGAGTTCCACCTTGCAATTCAATGCGTATTTTGAATTGTAGGTTAGTTTCTTTGATCTACAAAGTTTCACCTTTCTTTGTGTATTTTTCCTTCAGAATATTTTGAATTGATGAAGATGGACAATATGACCAACCTGATGACTGATCCCCATGTGTATCTTCTTTCACCTGTTGTGTATCTTCTTTCATGAAGAAAACCCAACCCATAGAACTAGAGCACCTTCACCTGAACCGACGCTAGACATGGATCCAAAACGATAGTTAAAAGAAAACAAATATTAAAAGGTGTGTGCGAAACTATGCCAATGTTCAAAAATGGTGGTGAAAAGTTAAATAAGTGGTGAAATAAATAGTTGTTTTCAAGAGAAAAATTCGAGGCTCATGTGCCAACTTGATGTAGTGGACAAGGACAAGTAAGATATAGTCCAACCATCTTACTATTACTAATTGGAGGCTCCTTTTGAAGTCTCCAGATGAAGCCACCTAGGATCCTAGGTGGACACTCTAGAAAAAGAGAGAAATCCTAGAAATTCTCACAAAAAAGCAAAACATCTGGCCATCAATTTGAACACTCAAATCATCATAGCCATTAGATCCATTATAATTTCTAAAAAATTACCCACCTATGCCATTATGAAAATAGCTTAAATTAACCCCCTAAATCTATATCAAAATTACCCACATCTGCCATTATATAAAATAAACCAAAGTAATCCCCTAATCTTCATCAAAATTACCCACTATGCCATTATAAACAATATTTAAAATAACCTCATAAATTTGCAACTAAATTATCCACTACGAATACCCAAAAAATAACTTAAATTAACCCCTTAACTTTACATCTATATTACCCACATATGTCACTATTAAAAATAACATGAGGTAATCCTACATTGGAATCCAAATCACCTTAATTAAAAACATACACCAATATAAGATTATAAATCATGTATTTCATATACTATTGGTATATTATATAGTGATTAAGGTTTATACCCATAATGGGCATTGTCATTTATAAATTTATAGGGGAAGTGACCACAATATAGAATTCTACATTAAAGTTGTAGTTCAAATTTAGGGTTCATTAAATAAACTCAAAGCATACACGTGATGCAAAGTAAAAATTTAAAGATTATAATTATGTATGAAAACATTATAGAGTAATTACTAACAAAATCTATTATAATCAGATGAAAATAATAAGTATATATCTATATAGGTATTCTGTTCGAATATTTAAACAAATGAGAGATAGCTAATAGTAGTTTGGTAGAAATATAGCCTTAATTTTCTAATTGGAGACTCTGCATTAGTTCTCACGAGACATGTTAGAAAAAATACAAATCCTAGAAATTCTCACAAAAAACAGAAACATCAATCATGTAAACTCTAATAACCATAGTCATTGGTCTATTATATTTTTTAAAAAGTTACCCACCACTATTATTATAGATGTATTCTAAAATAAATCCTAAAAATATATCTAATTATCGAGCTATGCCATTATAAAAAATAATTTAAATTAATCCATAATTTTATCTAATTTACACATGCATATCATTATAAAGGATAAATTAAAATGACATTTAAAATTTGTATCTAAGTTACCCACGTATGTTGTTATTAAAGATAATCTAAACTAAACACCTAAATCTTAATCCAATTATCTTCATGTGCATCATACCGAAAAGTCCAAAAGTAAACTGATATATGATTCTAAGTTATGGTAATTTATCATTGTTAACATAGAAATAATAAGTTAAGGTATGTACGCATCATTAATGTCACCATGTACACCATTTATACATTTACTAGCAACCTTGCCCGTGTGTTGCTACGGATGAAGACTGTTATATCATTTTTCTAAGCAAGTTAAAGTAATTAACTTGCTTTTTCTAATCTGATTGCGGTATACAATGGACTACTCCTAATCCGATCAGATGACAAGATGAATCTTGTCTAATCCGATCGTGAGATGTATATGACAGATCGCTGAAATGTTCCTTCC
>CM014273.1:22983603-23016304 GCA_004135705.1 Alloteropsis semialata | reverse complement strand
AACTGCATATCAGACAGTTTCAAACTGTAACATCGATTCCTAGTGTCACGGAATCGTTGAATATATTCCTTGACGGTCTCATCATTCCTCTGCCTGATAGCAATCAAATCGGAGATCTTCATCTCATTGAGACCAGAAAAGAAGTATTTATGGAACTGCTTCTCCATATCGGACCATCCTGTGACTGATCCTGCTGGCAACGACGTAAACCAGGTAAACGCCGGCCCTGATAGTGACAGAGGGAAAAATCTGAGCCTGAAGTCCCTCCTCTGAAGCAGCCTCACCACACTGAGCCAAGAATCGGCTCACATGTTCGATGGTGGTCATATCATCTTGCCCGGAGAATTTGGAAAAATCCGGCACTCTGTAACGCGGAGGAAGTGGCACTGCATCAAAATAAGACGGGTACGGGTGCCGATACAACCTCGCTTCATCTTTAGGCTTCAAGCCGAATTGATTTTGGATCACCTCGGCTATTTTCTGCGACCAATCGGACTGTTGATTTCCAGGTGGCATTCCATCAGCTATGTCCATCACATAATTATTGTAATCTCCGACCATACGCTGATGTGAAGGAACCTCTGTACGTAGCCTTGCAGCTGCAGGTTGTTTTTCTTGTTCGCTCAGAGTCCTGGCATACTTTTCACCATGTGGGCCGACAATAGTTCCATCGGCCATCAACAGAAAACCGTTGGCCAGTTCAACAGGAGGTGGTGGAGTAATCGGCATCTGTGGAGCAACGGTCATTGTATTATCTGCAGTTTCTTTACCTCTTCCTGATCCTGATGCTCCTGCAGAATCTGCTATAAATACTGGACCCTTCAAGCAAATAGCATCGTCCACCGCCTTCTTGATGAGATTGTCCAAAGAATTCACCAAAGTGCCTGATTGGTTGATCAATGCATGATGAACAGCCTGGTGAATCATCTCTGTCATGTTAACCTGGTACTCCCGAGCATCAGTTGTCTTCTTGATCAACTCTGGATCCGGGAGAGGACCTTTGAGTATAGGGCCTGAACGATTACGCCCAAACTGGCCAAGGCAGAGCTTCTCAAACGCATCGATCTGGGCCTGAACTGCATCCAACTGAGCTTTGGACAGATCGGCCTTTGTAATGGGCATGGCCGTCTCAGGCGTCCTGTTCTTGTCGTTTTTAGCCTTCTCAGCAGCTTCTTTCTTCAGCAGCAAGTCTTGCTGCAGTTTCTTGTTCAGCATCAGACGACGACATCTTGGACTTTGTTTCTCGTGTCCCACTGGGCGTGCCAAAAATGTGTTGACGCGGAAAATCGGCGATCGTATTCCCCGCGTGCAGCACACGAAGACCAGGGAGATCAGCTTCGCTCCAGTGCCAGTCTACACTCCAGTTCAGGTTCGCGGCGTGCCAGTCAATTTGACCTGAAATTGACAAGGGAATAAAACAGTTAAATTGCTCTATGATTGTGCCGGCTCTATTTCAGACGATGGAGTAGCGTCGAATTGTAGCCAAGACCCAATCAGACACGTATCGGCCGATACCGATCGGACCTCAAAATCGGACCTTATTGATGACGTCAATCGGACCGGATGATCGGACCTCAATCAGACATCAAATCGGACCTCAGAATCGGACCAATCAGGATCGGACCTTGATTGATATAACAGATCAGCCTTTGAATAATGAAATAAAGCATAAAACAAGGCCAATATGTAAAATAATGGATCAGCTATGTCTTGAAACAAGATATTAAATAATCAAAGTGTAAGCCGATACATTGTCCACCTTGTTTAGTTGCCAGTTTGACTCGTCTTATCGGACCATCTAACCAACCGATTGGACTATAGCCTTTTCAGAGAAATCTAGCTCCGACGTAGGGAATCTAGATTTCTCCAACTATGATCAGATCAGATAGCTAGATAATCAGACTCAATTCATCAACCTGTCAATTAAACAAGATGCTCGCACAGGTGTTGATCAGATTAAGCAAAATAAGCAGGAAAAACATTAACAGATTCGTTCTGATTCTAAGATATGCTACCAAACAATTAAGCGAGATCCAGCTCCGACGTAGGGAATCTACACCACACTTAACATTCAAATAGCAATAAGGCATAACCAAAGCTTCCTTTAACTAATCAAGATGAATCTAGCTCCGACGTAGGGAATCTAGACCAAGCATGACAATCAAAGATTAATCTAGGCGTATTACAAAGATCCAGCTCCGACGTAGGGAATCTACACCAATGCAATACTCAAAGAACAACCAGATTAAACCACAAAGCAGGATCGGACATAGAACGACGCTGTAAGATAAATATTGCTTAAATCGGACCAAGACCAATGCTCAAAGCCGTTGAAGAAGTAGAATTGATTCACATGGCGTAGATCTAAACCAATCTAGCAACTCCAACAAACCGCAAAGACTACCTTTAGTAACCAAGATTACTCTAGCTCCGACGTAGGGAATCTAGACTAATTTTGATACCTAGCTCCGACGTAGGGAATCTAGGCTTAAAGTGTAGTCCGATAAACGATAATCTGTTGAATAATCAATATTGATCTAGCTCCGACGTAGGGAATCTATATCAATCTTGATTATCCAGAGATAAATCGGTTGAACAGTATAAACGAGAAAGGGCGATGCGCCTCAATTCAAAGCCTATACTAGTTCGATAAATTGACTAACTTACTGGTAAGCCGGAGATCAGAACTGATGCAGCCCGTCCACCAATGAGCTTCATCGGTAACTACTACTAGGGTTTTGGCGTGAAGCCGGGTTGTATTGATTGTGAGAATAGTTCTTTACAATGAACGAGGGTTCAAATTTATACCCTGGTCATGGAGAGTCCTGATCGGACCAGACTAACTAAATAAGGTAAACTAAGCTTAAGATAGAACGGGACTCTCATACGCCTTCTGAAAAGGAAATAGTCCCTGGATCTGATACGCCTCCTCCTTAGCCGACGCGCCTTCCCTCTTGTACTCGTCATCGGATCGGACTTCCTGCTTCATCGGACTCCTCTTCAGCATCGGCTTCCTTCTCTGTCACTTCGGCCTTGACCAGTCAACGGGCCACTGCGCAGTCTCAACCTCACCACGTCATCATCTGACTCAGCATGTCAGGTGCGAAAATCCGGTGTCAACAACAACAATGACTTAATGTTTTGCTTGTGTGCTTGTGACCTCCCGTGATGGTTGTTGTGAAACTTCTGTGATTTTGATGGATATTGTGCTACTTTTGTGATTGTGATGGATATTGTGATACTTTTGTGATTGTGATGGATATTGTGATATATTTGTGATTGTGATGGATATTGTGATATATTTGTGATTGTGATGGATATTGTGATATATTTGTGATTGTGATGGATATTGTGATATATTTGTGATGCCTGTGTTGATTGTGAAGTGGGGTACGTTATACGTGAATGAACCCTCAAAACAGGGCAGATATGGTCACTTTGCCAAGTGTTTTTACCATAGCACTCGGCAAAGTGACCATATTGGCAATTCTGGAACTCCCCTTTGCCGAGTGCCATGGTCAAGGCACTCGGCAAACATGCCCCCTTTGCCGAGTGTCTTGGCCCTGGCACTCGGCAAAGGGGGAGAGTTTGCCGAGTGTCAGACGTTTGGCACTCGGCAAAGGTGGAGGTTTTGCCGAGTGTCAAACGCCGGACACTCGGCAAAAGGGGACAGTTTGCCGAGTGCCAGACGTCGGGCACTCGGCAAAGGGGCCATCACGCCGTCCGTTTTGGCCGTTAGTGTACGCCTATTTGCCGAGTGTCTATCGTGTTTGCCGAGTGTTAGGTGACACACGGCAAAGAGTTTGCCGAGTGCCCGACAAAAGGCACTCGGCAAAGCCGTCTTTGCCGTTACTTCGTTCGCCGTGAGCTCTTTGCCGGCGGCGGCCCACGGCGACAACTTTGCCGAGTGTTTTTGGGGCTTTGCCGAGTGCCCCAGGCACTCGGCAAAGAGGGGATCTCCCGTAGTGATGGCCATGAACTCGTCGTGGGTGAGGTCAGAGAAAGGGATCTCGCCGAGCTGGTAGCTCATCCGGGGGTCCCGGTTCGCCACCGCGATGAACTCCATGTTGCTCCGGTATATCTCGAACCGGCGCAGCTTCTCCTCCTCGGTGGCGTACGACCGGCCGTGCGCCGCCATCCACCCGTGGAACCTCCCCAACGTCAGCAGCTCCTCGCCATCCAAGCCATTGACTTGGGCAGGTGAAGCTGAGCACAGAGAAGGGATGGACGCGGCTGCCAGCAACAACGGCAGTAGAGCGAGAGTCACAGACGAGGACGAGCGCGTGGAAGCCATACCCGATATGGAAATTTAGCTAGCTTCTGGTGCCTTCATATAGAGGTCTGGTGAGTGTTGATAGATCTCACTGATTGTCATCCTCTTGGTCTACTGTCTTTTTGTGGGCATGTGCTTAGTTCTTCCCCCAAGTACTACTGGATCGGAAGAGGGAGAGTCCAGGTCAAGTGGAATTAATTCTCTGAGAATAAAAAATAGATAAAATAAAAAAAGGTAAGTATGAAGATTGGATGAAAAGCTAGGGCCAACATTTTTGTGGAACAAATTCTAGGAAGCAAATTTGGCGTACCAGAAATAACTGAGTTTGTGATAAGCTAGTAGCCTAGTACAGAGAAAATATTTCTTTTTTAGAAAAAGGATATTGTTTGCAGCCTCTGCGACAAAGAAAATATTTCTTTTTGATGCAATATAATTGTTTTTTTCCAATTTTGGTCAAGTCTGAGGGTATTCAGTCAGCTTTTCTACTATATGACTGTCCATGAATGAGTAAGCCAAAGTTGGTTGGTCTTTGTTATGATTGTTGGATAATATATAGCGGATAAATTATTTTACGCACATGTTTCGATAATTTCTTGCTCGTGTTCAGCTGTATATCCACGTGTACGTGAGCATCACATATTGGTATGCTAGATCCGAGAACAGAAATGTGTAGTTGTGCATCCATATCATATCTGATTGATTGAAGAGATTCAAAGAGGGGGGCAGCAAGGAGCACGTCAGGAACGGTTTCTGTTTCAGACTCTTCAAAGTCCAACTGCGGCGAGGCTGTCCCGTAGTTGCTCACATTCTTGCAGTGAAACAGAGAAAATACAAAATTTCCAACAAATTAGCTTGTAGACACATGTGTGTATACAAGGGCCTGTTCAGGAAAATTAATTCATGAGAGTGACTTATTTCTTAGATCTAATTTGATTTTACTACCGAAGACTCTCCCTCCCAAAATCTCTTTAAAGGTTTGTTAAGAAAAGGATTTGTGGGATCTTGCTGGGGTCAGAAATGGCACTGGATGTAGGCAAGAGATAATCACTTCTAAATAAGTTCTGGGTCAGGAAGATAACTGTTGTGCTTTCCAGGAAACATGCAAATATGCACTGCCATTGCCATCACCCCATTTGTTATTCAAAAGGATTCAGGTTTTCAGCCTTTTGATTCATTATATCAGTTAAATTGTACACCATGGATCTCTTGAATATTTGCAGTGCTTGGGTTTCAAATGATTGTAACAAACTGTCTCCTAAGTCCTAACACTTTTATTGTCTTTCAAGCTGACTTTTGGAATCAATGTTAAAGAAACTGTTGCAAATTCTTCTCATATTTGGTCCCCATATGAGAGATGGGAGTTATGTGGGGACTATTTTTCTCTCTCAATACAATGAAATGCAGCTCTCCTGTGTTTTCAAAAAAAAAGAAACTTCTGCAAATTCTTGTTAATTTACTTCATGGCAACAGAAACCATGGATCTAGCTTGCAAAATGAAGTTTTGTAACACCAAGGGCCACAAAGATCCCTGACTTGGCAGTGAACCTTGAGGCCACTTGAGGCCTCAGTAGAATCAACTAATAACTTAAACAATCATTAATTGATGGGGATAGCTTGATGTCAAAGATCAACTGAGTTTAGTTGGTTCTGCATTTGATCAAACAACATAATAATGATGTTCTAATGTATGCACAACTGAAAGTTTAGTAATCTTTCGCTTTGTGACAGAGAAAAGAGTTAACACTATTAACTCGTTGCTCCATAGGGGGATCTTCATGAATCCAATTCTTGACCTAATTTTGGAGAAGCTTCTGAACTGGAATAAAGTTACAAATTCTGTTGTTATATTTCAGCTCCATGGTCAATGGCTCTAATGGACATGCTAGTGTATTCATTAGTTTACACAATTACAAGTCGAAAGCTGTGGTTCTCCTTTTTACTTTTCAATTATTCACCATTCACCTTACGCTCTTACAATTGTGTATGTTTCTTCTTGCAGACAACGATGGAATATTAGAATTTGTGTGATTCATGAAGAAACTGAATCTATGTGGAACAAAAGGATGAAAGGAAAGAAAAAATCACTTTTCATCTAACAGTTGCATAAATTCATTTTGCTCCCAACATCTCTGTCAAACTTTTTTTTTGTCAAGAAATAGAAACATGGAATCTTGCTGTAGGTCAAAATTGCACCAAATATGCAAGAGATACTGACTTTTCAGAACCTGATTCAAGTAGCACCATCCGAAAGTGAACTGCCACGCCTGGAGGATAGAGATGTCATCGTCACAATCCACTGGAGATGACACTATATGAATCTGATGAGAACAAGGTATCAACATAGGATACATTAGTGAATTAAGGATTCAGGTTATCATACTTTAGATCTTTTGGTAATGATCCTATGTCGTCTTTTTTTTTCAATACACTGGCTATTTGTCGTAGTGACTTTTTCAATTAATATGCAAGAAAATGTAACAAAACGTCCAGTTTTTACTTAATCAACAACACAGTACTGCATAACTTAGCTAGTAAAAATGGGTGGGTTAAATAAAAGATAAAACTTGCTAAACACCCGTGCCCATTCCATAAAACAACATACGTGATATGTGCCCAACCTGTGATGATACTCTGATCCGTTATCTCCACTCGTTCAGTCCTTTCAGTTTTGGGACACGTAAAGTACTTAGAAAATCAACAAAAACAAATGGGCTATAGGTTGCACATATGAGATTGAACCTCAGTTGATGAACTATACTGGAAATACGAAAACAGGTAATAACAAGATCTCAATACACACCACCATTGCATCAAGTATGCACTACCTTTTCCTTTCTTGTATAACTGGACACCACCATTGCATCAGTATGCACTGCCTTTTCCTTTCTTTGTATAACTGAGGAAACTTGCAGTGGTTTCTTTCAGTTGATGCCTCTATGGATTTTACTTGGAGATATATATGCTAATCCATGGAACTTTATTCGACACTAATAGATAGTTATTAACAACAAATGTCGTTAAGTAACTTCATATGATTGATCTAAAAGCAGTGCTGTATGCACTGGGCACTATGTGTGATCTGGATTGCAACTGGTATGGATGAATGAGACTTCACTGAAATGCAACTATGCAAGGATAAAATATTTATGAATGAGTTCGCTATCCAAATTGTCAAGCAGTGAATCGCTTCGCCGCAGAACAAAAGGGGCATAATGGTAGGTGGAGGTTGAAGCTTAATTCCACTAAGCATGTTGCCCTTGGAGTGGAATCATTTGGAATGTGTTGTTAGCTTTTCAGCTTAACAGATTGAACTTCAAGCAGTGGTGTCCTAGTAATAAGAATACAAGCATATTAAACTGATGTGGCAACTTGCAAATGCAATTAATACCAGCGCACCTGGGTTCGCTACTTCAATGTAATTCAATAGACAAGATGATAAACAGTGGGAATTCAGTATTGAAACACCGATCTCTACAAATACAAGGACAACAGAGCTGTTTATTGAGGTTCTGAAGTTGGTTAGAGCGAATAAAAACCAGAAACTAGCACACGTGAGCCACATTTTGTTGAAAGAAGTTTGAATTATCCTTCACAAATAAGAATGAAGACATAGACCTTAGGGATGTCAATTCGATAGCTTTGTTGTACCATGTTTTTTATTGTTTACCAAGTACAAGTAGAAGCAGAAGCATTAGATTACTGTACTGAAGTCTGCAAACTTTGATAAGGGATAGCCATGATTATTAGCATCATCTCGGTAAAAAATATCTTCAATAGAATATGTTAAATTGATGAATTCTATAAGGCTTTACCAAGCAGACACAACTTATACTATAAGCGAGGAAATAAGATTGCTAAATAAGAAACTTTGAATTATCAAACCCTCCATATTGAGAAATTACCAAGTTCAGATAACAAAGGCTATTGCAACATAGGCATTTTTCCCTTGAAGAGAGAGTTTTACAAAAGAGACCAAGGCAAACAATCCATCCAATATTTGGTCAATCAGTCAATGGCTAATATTTCTTTTTTCACCTAATCACCAAGTCATGCAAACTCAAATTTGAATACTCTCTTCCATTCCCTGTGTTTCTTCTTTTCCTCGAGCACACAGGAGTACACCCGCACCCCCCACCCCAACCCACCCACTCAACCAACACCTGTTTCTCTAATCCTAGTACCCAACACTCATGAAGCCAAGATTTCAGAGGTTCGAGAAGCTGTAATTTTGTCTTCACAATATATCAAGTATAATAGAAGTCCACAATGTAAATGATGCAGCCATGCAGGGTGCCCTGTGTCTACTGCATTTTGACAAGGAATGCAAATGAAATCCTGTAAATAAAAGGCTTCTCATGAAAACAGATTTCTTGTATCCAAACTGCCCTTGAGTAACACCGACAAGAGTACATTGTGTTTGCATGACAAGGAGCTTCTCCGGAGAGTCAATTGCATTGAAAGGTACTGGAGGCACAAAAAAAAAAGGAATCCCTTATCCAACATGGCTAAAAAATTGCAATAGAGCTGTTACAGCTTTCACATTTCAGCTCCTCTGTAAAGTTTTAGCAGCTTAAGATTTTTGGTATAAAAATGAACTATGTAAGCCTATCACAAAATGATTATGTTGGCCTCTTTAAACAAAATTATTAGCATACCATCAAAAGGCTATAAAGTACCGTTGAGCTTACACAGCTACAATGATTACACGGACATATTTGTAAGTGAAATAAGTTTTAGAGGAATGCCATAGACCAAACCTGGAGCTGAAGACAATATTACTGGATTCTGGAATAGCTAACATCCTAGAACATGTGCAGTCAAACTTTAGAACTTGGACTACTAATATACATGTACATAGTAATGATATAATTTTTATGTTTCATCTAAAGTACTTTGGTATCATTCTGTTTGAATTAATCTTTGGCTATTTGCCACGAAATAATAATGGACAAGGATGTGCCTTGCAGATGGTATAGATGTCCAAAACAACAAAAGAACAGACTTAGCACCCGTTTCTACTTACCAGGTATGCCTGTTACATCGCATGGTTCAGATGAGGAATGTACACCATGAGTCCTTCCCAAGAAAATAATATAGTGTAGCTTTCAACAATACAAGTGAAAAGAATGCCCCTGTTTAGAATTAGAATCACTCCTCACCTTTATTTAGCCACATCATACAATCCAGCCATTGTGGAAGGTTACATCCCTACAGAAATTTGGCCCAGAGTAGTTCAGGAATTCTGTGATATTGCAATGGTGATTACTTGAAATGTATTTATGTATATAAGCAAAGCATAAGAAAACTTAATGATGTATAAAGATGCTTCAAGAAAATTATGATCCAATCATTTCATAATCATCAGAGGTCAAATCACATGAGATGCTAGCAGAGGGAGAGGGAGTATGTCAACCAGATGCAACAACAAAAGGCAGCACTTATGTAAACCTCTTAAACAACAAGCTCTCTCAAATCTCATTTGTAACACGAGCTACTATAAATAAAAAACTTTATGTGAAAAAAATCGAAAGGCTGGGAAGGGACAGTGTTCTGATTTATACTTATAAGGTGTTTGAAGAATTGTGCGGTTCTTCTTCAGAGAACACTGTTGTTCAGGCTTCAAAAACTGCCATCGGACCATTCATAGGCGATCCAAAGGTCTTCTCTTATAGTCAAGCACACCAAGAGCTACGCATCATGTTTTATGAGCAAGGTTACTCAGTATTTCTAGGCAATTGCTCTTTCCCAGGAGAATTCCTCTGCAGAAACACCTATTGAAGCCATCTCCCATCAGTAAGGCTTCGCAAAGAACCCAAATAAGCCTGATCACCCAAGATCATTAGTAATGAGCCGACAAAAGTATTAGAGGCAAGAAATACAGCAGCCTAGCTCGAGGATCAAGAACTAACCTGATGACACATTGACACCAAGAGCAGTGGTGGAGCCAGGAAAGTTTTCCTAGGCATGAACATATAGGATGCTATTGGATATGACTATCTGAGATGGTTAGTTGGCTTAGTGAAGAACTAATCCCTAGTAACATTTGTGAGATTGGGGAGTGTCCATGCACATAGGGTACCCCCAACCCCAGCCATGCCAATGAGGCTAATGCTCCAAACCACGGAGCCTGTATACACCTACATGTTATAGAATTTGTAGTTAACTGAACACAAGCTGATATTTATAGTTCCTGCTTCTTTTCACTATGAAGACCCATACATGCCAGATAAACATGCCTTCAATCATAAAAAAACCAGAGCTAAGCACAGGAAATGCACCGTGAAATTATCTAGTCTGGTAGGACTTGTATACAGCATGGCAGCAACATGACCAGCAGATCACTAATCAAGGGACAGTGTCTGTATGCTAGTCAAGAGACTGAAATACTGAATTCCCTGCTACAGCCCTCAGGGCCTTGCAGAGCATGAGCAAACAGCATCATAAAGGCAGTAGGAGTATCTCCTAACATTACTAGTTTTTTTAGAATTTGCAATTCACAATGTGATATCATCAACAATGAGGACAAGCAGATCAACTTTCAATTTGCACGCAAGCTATCAGTTTTGCAATGTATCATATCTTTCTCCCTTTGTGAACAACT
Organism: Alloteropsis semialata; assembly: GCA_004135705.1. NCBI lineage: Eukaryota > Viridiplantae > Streptophyta > Magnoliopsida > Poales > Poaceae > Alloteropsis > Alloteropsis semialata. The sequence goes on along the minus strand of CM014273.1, from coordinate 23,005,430 downwards.
CTCGTTTGTTATTCTCAAGAACAGAAAAAAAAAATCCAAACATATATCCAATAGAATGCAATCGAGTCCAATGAGCTATTGGACAACGAAACGAGAACCGAACCGGTTCCATCACCTCCAGATTCTACTGTACAGCCTATCTGAACCCCTTCCGGAGCGAGTATCTGGCCACAGTGGGCGCCTTCTTCGCAGCCGGGCCAGCAGCGGACCCATGGTGCACTGCCGCCACTCTCGCCACCGCCGGCACCACCGCATCTGGCTTCGGCAGCTCGACCGCAGCGGCCGACACTTCCTGCTCGAGCGGGGCCTCGGGCTCCGCGACTACCGAGTTCGCCGCAACCAGGTTGGTGATGTCCCGGAGCGGCACCCGGCCCAGCAAGCGCGCCCTGGACGGCCGCTTCTTCACCCCGCAGCTCTTGACACCGTGGCTGTGCCGCCGAGGTCCGGCGGTGGCGGCCGTGGTCGAAGGAGCAGCGTTCTCCTTGTCAGCTCCGGAGCCGGCGGCCATCGCGGGGTGCTAGCGGAGGGGCTCGGGCTCCAGGCGCTGTCGGGATCGGGGGGCGGCGCGGCAAGCCTGGAGATGAATTGGGATTTGGGAGCGCAGCGACCATGGGTATTTGAATGCTGCAGCCGAGGAGGGAGGATTTGAGTTTTGGACGAAAATGGTTTGGGAGGAGTGGAGGGAGGGGATCGGCGGGTGGAAGCGCAGCCGAATCTGGGGAAAATTTTGCGAAGAAATTTGGAACCGGGACTGGGCGGGACCTGGAGGGAGGAGACGAGCAGGCGGCCGCCCAATTTTTTTAAGGGGCTGTCCGGCTGCTAGCTTTGCGGAGGAACTTCAAATTTTGTCGGCCCTCGGGCGGTCGGGCCGAGACCATGTGATGTGAGCATGTGGATGGGGCGAGGCGCCTAGTGTTGGCGCCTTGGCGGAGGCGCGTGGCCGTTCTGAAATGTGAAATCTGAAATGTGCCGTTCCGTCGTGAGCGCGTTTACCAGCTTTGTTTCAACTTTGGAGGCGTGGAGCATGGCGGGTGTGGAGACGGGAAACTCTCGTTGCTATTTTTTTTAACTGTGTTCGCGCCTTTTTTTTTTTGCCAATGCATTGAAATTGTACTCCGATGAAACCAGTTTTATAGGGTTTGTTGTACGGACCTACAAACGCATGCCTGGAAAGGACCCTGTCATGGTTCGCGCACATAAGGTTGCTCTGAGGTCGGCAGTCCACTCAGAGTGCCGTCAAATGCCATAGAGACAAAGCAAGGATAGCAAAATAGGGCTAGAAAGCTAGAGTTTGTCAAGAGACGAAAAAATAAAGGTATTTGTATTTGATCAATTGAATAAACCCTCAATCGGGTCATGGTCCTTTATATTCATAGGGTGGAAAGATCTTGTCCGCAAGTAAACTCATTTACAAGTCGGAATCCATATAGATCTCCAATTCTACCAAAACTCAATCTAAACAGGATCCACAGGATCGCTACCGGATTGGCTAGAGGGCCCAAACTGGTTTCACCACTTTCATAAACTGGTAAAGCCGGTCTGCCAAGCTAGAACGATCTCGTGCCAATTTTGGCTGTCAACATATGGCCCCTTATTTTTTGGTAAAGCTTGCGTTCCAGAAAACATATAATGTCAAAAATATACACCTTAGAGTGATGCTTAACATAAAATCACCGGCCTTTTTCTCTAAGGATGATATTCAAAGATATCGACAATACTCAACTAAGCTTCCTGCCAAACACTCAGATAATATTTCTTCAATTACCTCCCATTAAGAGCTCTAGATAGCCGTTGACCTTGCGAGTTTGGGGTCTTGTTGATGATTAACTGGATCTGTGTAATGCATGCCCACAATCAAGATTCAACTCTACCTGTCGGGGAAAGACCCCCAGGGGTACCCAGAAGGCGGATTGGCCCAACCAGCAGGAGGCGGCCCAATCCGAGTGCCACCAGGCCGGCTTGTCAGGTTGGAGGACCCACCATTCGGGAGGCCCACCAGTCAGATAAACCGGGATGAGTACGACGGCGTGCGGGGCAAGGAAGCAGACGGCGTATCTCGCAAGAAGATCGGAGATCAAGATAAACTAGTCGGAATTCTAGGGAAAGATATCTGTAATCGTTATAGGATCGAATCCTTGTATTCCGGGTAGGTTACGATCTCTAGCCGACTTGTAACTCAAGGCAACCGGACTATATAAGGTGCCTTGGGACCCCCCTCCAGAACACGAACTTCAACCTAGGACAGAACCCAACTACGGAGATCCTTCAGGAACTTCATACACAGCAATCCATACACCCAACACAGGACGTAGGGTATTACGTCATCTTGACGGACCGAACCTGTTCAATCCTTGCGTCTTGTGTTACCATCGTCTTGTGATCCTCGATCTGTCCCTCAACAAATCAACCACGTAGGCTACCCTGTGTGGACTGCTGGGTCCATAAATCCAACAGTTGGCGCGCCAGGTAGGGGAAGATCGACGAGATCAATCTACAAGCTCGATGGCATCTACTTCCGCCATCATCACGCCGGCATCTGCCAAGATCTCCATCGCTGAAGGGGCCATGTTCTTCTTCGGATCCATGGTCTTCACCGCTGGACCCAAGGGAGAGCTCTCCTTCAGCCGCGACGCCAACCCGGAGGAGAGCGCGCCACGACTCGACGCTACTCCGGACGGGGTCGTCACCATCACCACTCCGCCACCAACGATCGCCAACAACCCGACGATCGCGACGGTTGACGCCGCCCTCCCAGTTTCCGAGGGGAGCCCTTTTCCGCCTACGCCGCTGACTGCTTCATCTACGCCGCCTCCACCACGCAGGGCTCACCAGACACCCGAGGAACGAAGGAGGCGATGGGCCGCACGCCAACGCGAGTTCGAGGCAGACATGGACCGAGCCATTGCCTCCATCGGTGAGTGCGTTGGACTGGTCGAATCCGCCCGCCAGGACGTCACTTCTCCGACACGATTCCCGTTTGGACTCAGAAACAGCGGGGCCGTGTACCAGGAGGCACTCGGCAAACGGCCAAACGCCGACTACTCTCTTGATGCAAGCGGGGCGACCAACCCCATCACGATCGCCCAGATCGAATATGCCCCGGATGTCACGACAACGCAACCACCTCGCCATCAAGATGCGCCGACCCCTCCCGAGGAGGAACCATCGCCAACTTTCCCACAAGTCACGCGTGTCCTCCCGCCTAACAAGAGGATCGTGCCGGCTAAGCGGGAAACTTTCGTCTCCAATATATCCGCCGATGAAGCAACAGTCCAGGGAGAGGATCAAGCACAGCGCGACGCCAGGGTCAGGCGCAATGACGAGAAAAGACAGCGCCGCAACGCGCGACGAGATCGCCGACATCCCAGGGCCACTCGTAACCTCAACGACGATTTCATCCAGGAAGTCGGCGGTGTAGGCGTCTACGCTACTCCGTCAGCCAACCTCGCCGCCGCACATCATGAACTGGAAGGGATCCCCGAAACGCCGGAGCTCAACCGCATCAAGGCTAGACTAACCGCAGCCGCGGGTATGATCAATGCCCAGAAGTCCGTGGCTTCTTCCTCTCATCACTCCAGGTCAGCTAGCCGCCGTGAAGCCGAACAAGGCGTAGTCAACCAGCCGGACCTCCGCGAACAACTTCGCAACCGCGACCTCCGCAGAGATCTTGACGACCGCCATCGGCGAAGGGACGAGGAAGAGCTCCGACGACGCGCCGAGTACAACCGCGAACACGGCGCCCCGGGGCTGGACCGCGACACCCGCCTGCGTCGAGAACTGGAGGCCAATGAGGCCGCGCGAGTTCGATCGCAAGTACGGACCTCCTCTCGAACAGCACAGACCGCCACGGGCTCGCACTCCTGAAGATCTCCCCGCTGACTCGGGACATGAGAACGCTGAGAACCTCAACGACTGCGACGGCTTCCCAGCGTTTACCGCCCGAGTAAGATCCATTCGAATGCTTGCTAACTTTAAACCTACATGCATTGAAAGATACGATGGGAAGGCGGACCCTACAATGTGGCTTCGGACGTACAGCATCGCCATCCGCGCGGTGAACGGCGACCACGACTCCATGTGCGCCTACTTCCCGGTCGCCATGACCAAGGTGGGGCTAAGTTGGCTCCACAGCCTCGAGCCCGACTCCATCGACAACTGGGACACACTCTGCCGCAAGTTCAAGAGTTACTTCCAGGGCAGCTCCGTCCGGCCAGGCACAGCATGGGACTTAGGGAAGGTGAAGCAGAATCGCGGGGAGAGCCTCCGCGACTACACCGACAGGTACATGGAGAACCGCAACCTCGTCCCCGGCTGCTCCGAGTCCGAGATCATCCACTACTTCCTTGATGGCCTCGCCGAGTCGGTGGTCTTCGAGCGCCTCTGCGAGGACCTGCCAAAGACCTCCGGCGAGTTCTTCGAGCGGGTAAACAAGCTAGCCAACGCCAAAGAAGCCACTCGCCTCCACTACAACAAGAGAAGCACTCGGGAGGACGATCGGCCGCCTCGCCGAGAAGATCGACCAAGGAAGGAGGACCCGCGCCGAGCCCGGCCAGAACCGAGCAGGCTGGGCGACCGAAAGCGCTCGGGGGATCGCACCATCGCCGCCATGGATCGCGGAGGCCCTCGCCCGCGGACCAACTTCAGCGCCGAGTTCGACAAGATGCTCCAGGGGCCCTGCCCTATACATAAGCAGTCCAAGCACCGTATGATCGACTGCATGGGACTCACCGACGCCTACAAGAAACAGGAAGGAAAGCTGCCTCCACGCAACGACGACAAGGGCGACAAGGGGAAAGGGGCTCCCGCAAACCCTGCTTTCCCGAACGTCGAGAGGCAGGTAAACTTCATCCTCGGAGGACCGCCTCAGGTGGATGACAAGCGCCGGGAGAAGGTGCGCGACAGGGAGATATTCTCCTGCTACACATCGCCGATCCAACCACTCCGCTGGTCAGAGCAGCCGATCACCTTCTCCAGGGAGGACCAATGGTTTCAGATCTCCGATGTTGGTGAGTACCCCTTGGTGCTCAGCCCGATCGTCAACAATGCTCGCCTCACCAAGGTACTCGTAGATGGCGGAAGTGGGCTCAACATCATCTTCGCCCAAATGCTGAGGGACATGGGAATCGGCCCCGACGCTTTGGCCCCTTCCCCTCACCCATTTTACGGGCTGATTCCGGGCAAGGGCTCCAAACCACTCGGGCAGATATCTCTCCCTGTCACCTTTGGCGATCAGAGTAACTTCCGAACCGAGTACCTCAACTTTCAGGTCGCCGACTTTACCACCGCCTACCACGCCATACTCGGAAGGCCGGCGCTCGCCAAATTCATGGCGATTCCCAACTACACGTACCTCCTGATGAAGATGCCGGCACCTAACGGTGTCCTCTCCGTCCGCAGCGATGTGCACACCGCCAAGGGGTGCGACAAGGAAGGGCTCCACCTCTGCACCGGCATCGAACGCAGCGTACTCCAGATGGAAGTGGTCAATGACACGAGAACATTCCAGGGTGATCCTGGCTCCGTCCCCGAGTCCTCCAAAAGAAGAGCCGCGCCGACCACCATGCAGCCGGCCGAAGAAGTACACCCCGTCTCACTCGGGCTCGCCGACTCCTCCAAGACCGCCCTGATCGGTTCAGGGCTCGACGCCAAATAGGAAAGCGCTCGTCGCCTTCCTCCGGAACAACGCCGACATATTTGCATGGACTCCATCAGACATGCCGGGTGTTCCGAGGGAGGTGATCGAGCACTCCTTGAAGGTTGACGCGAACGCCAAACCAGTCCGCCAAAAGCTCCGACGCTTCGCGCAGGACCGCAAGGAGGCCATTAGGGTAGAGATTACAAGGCTTTTAGCTGCTGGGTTCATTAGAGAAGTCTTTTATCCCGACTGGCTTGCTAATCCAGTCCTTGTAAGAAAAAAGAATAATGAATGGAGAATGTGTGTTGATTCTCAACAGGCACTGCCCTAAGGACCCCTTCGTCCTGCCCCGCATCGACCAAGTCGTCGACTCCACCGCCGGATGCGTACTCCTATGCTTCCTTGATTGCTACTCCGGCTACCACCAAATCGCCTTGAAGGAAGAAGACCAAGAGAAACGTCCTTCATTACTCCGATCGGTGCTTACTGCTACACCAAGATGACGTTCGGCCTCCGCAACGCTGGCGCCACCTACCAGAGGGCCATAAACCTAACCCTGGGAACACAGATCGGCCGCAACGCCGAGGCCTATGTGGACGACATAGTAATCAAGACGAAGAATGAAGCCGAGTTCATCGCCGACCTCTCCGAAACATTCAGCAACCTCCGCAGACTCAACTGGAGACTAAATCCAACCAAGTGCGTCTTTGGCGTACCAAAAGGGAAACTACTCGGCTTCATTGTCAGCAACAGAGGCATCCAAGCCAACCCAGAGAAAATAGACACCATCCGGAGGATGAAACCGCCGACTGGAAAGAAAGAGATCCAAAAGCTAACTGGTTGCATGGCAGCCTTAAGCAGGTTCATCTCCCGGCTAGGAGACAAGGGCTTGCCTTTTTCAAGATTCTCAAGAAGACCGACAAGTTCGAATGGACCCAGGAGGCGCAGCAAGCTTTCACCGACCTCAAGAATTACCTCTCCAACCCGCCGATACTCGTCGCCCCGCACAACGATGAGGCACTGCTCCTATACATTGCAGCCACGACTAATGTGGTAAGCACCGTGATCGTTGTGGAGAGGGACGAGGAAGGAAAGGTGCAACGCGTGCAGCGACCAGTCTATTATGTGAGCGAAGTACTAAGCGAATCCAAGGCGCGCTACCCCCAGGTGCAGAAACTACTCTACGCACTGCTGATTACGTCAAGGAAACTCCGCCATTACTTTCAGGCGCATCCTCCATAATAAGGATGTCACCGGACGAATCATCAAATGGTCCGTTGAACTCGCCTCGTTCGTCATAGATTTCGTCCCGCGCACCGCCATCAGATCTCAGATTCTCGCCGACTTCATCGCCGAATGGACCGAGAGCCAGGACGCGAAGGAAGACACCAGCGGCGAACACTGGAAGATGTACTTCGACGGCTCCTTAATGATCGACGGCGGGGGCGCCGGCGTACTTTTCATCTCACCAAAAGGGGAACTACTCCGATATGTCCTTCAAATACGTTTCCCCGTCACCAACAACGCCGCCGAGTACGAGGCAATTCTCCACGGGCTCCGCATCGCCACTTCACTCGGAATAAAGAGGCTGCTGGTTTATGGTGACTCTGCTGTCGTTATAAACCAAGTTAACAAAGAATGGGATCGCCATAGCGAACGGATGAACGCCTACTGTGAGGCAGTACACAAGTAGGAGGGAAAATTCTACGGAATAGAATACCATCACGTTCCACGAGAGAACAACCTCGCAGCTGACGCACTCACCAAACTGGGGTCAACCCGCGTGGAAGTACCAGGAGGCGTGTTCGTGCAAGGTCTCCTTAAACCCTCCGTTAAAGAGTTGGGAGATGAACCAGAGCCCCCCCTGAACCTTGTGAGGTAATGACGATCGACGCCGAAGAAGATTGGATGGCCGAGTTCATAGATTACCTTGCCCGTAACAAGGTACCAGAAGACCCCACGGCACGAAAGATTCTGGAACGCCGAAGCAGGAACTATGTGGTGGTCGGCGATGCCCTATACCGACGAGCCGCTACAAGCCAGGTGTTCATCAAATGCGTCACAAAAGAAGTCGGCCTTCAGATTCTTGACGACATCCACTCGGGAGTCTGTGGAAGCCACGCCGCCGCAGGGACACTAGTCGGGAAAGCATACCGAGCCGGGTTCTTTTGGCCCACCGCCGTCTCCGACGCCAAAGCACTCGTCCGCCGGTGCCAGGGGTGCCAATTCTTCGCCAAGCAGAAACACCTACCAGCCCAAACTCTCGCACCATCCCGCCCTCGTGGCCTTTCGCCTGCGGGGGGTTGGACATGGTGGGACCTTTTCGAGCAGCTCCAGGAGGATACACGCACATCCTCGTCGCCATCGACAAATTCTCCAAATGGATAGAGTACAAAGCCATTGTCGGAACTCCAACGTCAAAGCAAGCCGCCGCCTTCGTCGAAGAAATCACGCACCGGTTCGGGGTCCCAAACAGGATCATAACCGACTTGGGAACGCAGTTCACCGCATCCACCTTCTGGGATTTTTGCGAGAGCAGATGCATTGATGTATATTACGCCTCGGTCGCCCATCCTAGGTGCAATGGACAGGTGGAACGAGCTAACGCCATGATACTCCAAGGTCTAAAGGCAAGGATCTTTGACCCGTTAAAGAAGTTCGCCGGACGATGGCACCAAGAGCTACCACAGGTCATTTGGGGACTCAGGACTCAGCCGAGTAGGGCCACAGGCCACACTCCCTTCTTCCTGGTCTACGGCTCCGAGGCAATCCTCCCGACCGACATCGCCTTTGGATCACCGCGCATCGACAACTACGAGGAAGGCGAAGCGGAAGCAGCTCGCGAGGTGGACCTCGACTCCATCGAGGAACATAGAGTTAATGCCCTCATACAGCATGCGCGCTACCAGCAACAACTCCGATGCTACCATGACAAGAACGTCCAGCAACGGGACTTCAACATCGGCGACCTCGTCTTACGCCGAGTGCAATCGACAGCAGGAGCTCACAAACTCTCCGCCCCATGGGAAGGACCATTCATAGTGACCCAGGTCATATGTCCAGGTACTTTTTGACTCCAATACGAGGATGGCACCGAAGTCCCGCACCCGTGGAATATAGAGCACTTACGCCGATTCTACCCATAACAAAGCTATGTATCACCAAGTTCAATAAAGATATACCTTCTTCATTTAATATTTCTTCTCTTAGCAAAACCACTCGGCATTACTCCATTCCGAGTAGTTCCTAACTAAATGCTGCGTAACCGGGCCTGGAACGATGCCTAAGCCTTTCTACACGTGCACGGGATCCGCTCTCGACGTCATGAACTTAGGATAAGTGAAGCGAAGGGAAAAGCACATTCAAGCAAAAGAACTACTCGGGCAACCTTAAAATATGAGATAAAATATCCAATATTCCTGCTTTATTCATTTCTGAATATTTGTACATACAAAATCTATTCTATTCTACTCCACGGCGCAGGATCCTACTCCAGCTTGAGGGCCTCGCCGACCTTCTCTGCGATCGGGCGAGTTTGAGCCAGTGCCTCCTTCACTTGCTCGCTTGAAGCATCCGCTGCCACCCCATCACCAACTGGTGCAAGGTCAATCCATGGGTAGAGTGTCCGAACACGCGCGAGAGCGTCGTTCGCGCACACAACCGCCGACTCCTTGACCAGGTCGGCGATCCGGGCCGGCGCGGCTTGCAGTCGGGCGACGAGGGCAGTCGGCTCGCCCTCTTCCGGAGCAACGGCGTCCATCAGATCCTTCGCCGCGTCGTGGATCTCCGTCAAGGCCAAGTGTGACGAAGCCAGCTCTTGCTCCAAGCCTGTTATGATTTGAGCGTTATTCTGGATAGTATACATCGCTTGAAGCATCGTCATGTCCGCACCTTTTCAGAACTCCTGCTCCCTCTTCAGCTTGCCCGCCATGACCTCCTCGGACTTCTACAGATTGGCGTTCGCAAAGAGCAAATCCTTCAGTTCGTCGAGGTGACGGGCCCTCTCCATTTCCTTCTCTGAAAAAGCAGGGGAGCACTCGGTCAGGATGAAAAAGCACACCACAACACTTGATGACAAAGAAAACAGAGCACTCAGGAAGACACAAGGACAAGGCTTTACCATGCAGACTCGAGCGATGCTCAACAATGGCGTCATTCAAGCTCTTCTGGGCAACGTCACACTGACGCTTGACCCGTTTCAGCTCCGCCTTTAGCTCCTCCTCACGCTGTCGCATCGATTGCGCGTCACGGAGCTGCTCCAGGCGCGACTGCCTGAGCGTAGTCAACCTCTGCACCAATCAGCGGAAAGCAGAGAAGTCAGGCAAGGTACAATGAAGCACGACAAATAAACAAAGCAGATGAGGAGACAAACCTCCACGCAGCGCCGGGACTGGTCAACTGCGAGCTGCAACTCGGCAAGCACTGCCTCCTCCTCTGCCACGTTGGCGTCAATCGCGGGGACCGTCATAGTCCCCGGTCGTCCGACTGCTTTTGGAGGACCTCTCCTTGAGCAGCGGCATCTCTGCCTGCGTGCAGGGCTAGCACCGAGGGGTCCACTACAGGATCCCCAGCGCCACCGCTCGGGGAAGCCGCCGCCTTCCCGGCCCCGCCCTGCACGTCCTCCGTCCCGGGCACCACCACGTTCTCCTCCGGCGCAGGCCCGGCTAGCACCTGCTCCGGTTGCGGCGCCATCGACCCCTGGGCCGAGTCCGTCACGCCGGGCACCACGCCTAAGGGCGGCGTGCCAACGGGTGTAACCGGGGGGGAACTCGGCTTCTGAGGGGTAGCAGTCGATGACCCCATCCCGCCGGCCGCCGCAGCATCAACATCGGAGGATTTGCTGAAAAAAGCAGTCGGAAGTTAAAACAGGAACTCAGAAATAATGACATGCAAAAGAAGCACGAGAACCGATGACTTACTGGGTACTTTTCACCACAACAACCCGAGGCCGCAAGATCGGGAGCTTGGGTCGCTGTTGCGCCGTGGCTGTCGTCAGGATCGGCCTGGTCCCCAGATTGGAGACCGGCCTGGCATCCGCGGCAGCCTGGACAACGGCTTCCGCCACCATCCGCCGCTTCTCCTCCACTGACACGCCCATGGCCCGGGCATGCTCCTGCTCCTGGAATAAGGAGTCGGACATTGCTTCGTCCTTCTCCTCTTCCTCTCCCTCCACGACGGCCGGGGAAGGTCGTCCCGGCTCGTCAACGTCGGCGTTAGAACTAGCAACCGGCTGCTTGGCCGGCTGCGCAGTCGGCTTCTTCGTGGTCATCTTCCTCGAGTGCTTTCGCTTGGGAGGCGGCGCCGCATGCGCCACTGCTTCCTGGACGGACGGCGCCTCGTCGGACAGCGTTGCCGAGTCGTCGTCAGCCGCATCGTCGACTCCAGACGCCGCCGGCTTAGAAACACGGGCCCTGCGTGTCCTGACTTTTGCCACAGCCACCCGCCGCTTCCGTGGGCGGGTCTCCTCCACGTCTTCATCCGAAGGGCTCAGGGAGCCCTCCGTGTCACTGGCCGCCCACTCCAGGGGAGCAGGCGGGTCAACTGGACCTCCCGCAGGGGCGTCGCCTTGATCACTCGGGGGAGCTATCCCTAAGTACGCCTTCCGAGACGAATCTTCGGGAAGCGGAGAAGGAGAAAAGTATTCGAAGACCCGATCCTGCATGAGTCACAAAATCAGACGACCAACGGACGATTAGATCAAAATCAAAGATCAGTATCAAGGCGAACATGCTAAAGTACCCGAAAAAAGACTTACCAGCGGAGCAGGCCTCTTCAAAGAAAACAGGCGCGACTGATGCTTCTCTGACACATGGCAGAGGAAGAAGCCGCCTACGCGCGCCTTCATCTCCTCCTTGCCCACCGTCCGGCGAGGCCCCTGAGTAGGATCTTCCTGGCCCGAGTACTCGAAGCCCGGGTGCTTCCTTTCCTGGATCGGCTGAACCAGCCGCATGCTGAAGTTGCAGGCGACGCCGACTGCTGTCAAACCCTGATCCTTGAGATCCTTGATCATCCCAAGGAGCTCCTCCACTTCACGCATCTGGTGATCCCCGGGGAGTTCATTCCATCACGTCTTGATCTCCGGCTGCGCACCGCGATGGCAAGGGATCGTTGGCGCATGGTTCCCGATGTAGAACCACTCCGCCTTCCAGCCCTTGTTGGAAGTGTTGAGGGCAATGTCAAAGTACTAGTCTCTTCGGCCTTGACGCAGCATAAATCCAGCACCTCCCACCACCACCATCTTTTCCTCACTGGGTTGCGGCTTCAGCCAGTAAAGATACCTCCACAAGTCAAAATGGGGAGTGATCCCCAGGTAGGCCTCGCACAGGTGGATGAAGATGGAGATGGCCATGATCGAGTTGGGATTGAGGTGAACGGCCTCAATCCCGTAGTAGTGGAGCAGCCCTCGGAAGAAGGCTCCCGCCGGCAAGCCGAACCCCGCCTCGAAGAACGGCTTGAACAGCACCAGTTCGCCGGAGTTCTCCGACGGGAAGGCCTCCCTGGAGCTCGGGTGCCACTCCGCTACAGCTTGAGGTGGAAGGACGCTCTGCTCCACCATTTCCTCGCGCCCATGCGACGGCGGGGGATGGGATCTTATCCGACTTGGGGAGGTCGGCGAGCTTCCTCTTCGGCGCCATGGCTTTGGGCATGGAGCGCCTTGTTCGCATCCGCGAGGCTACGCTCCCCGTGGTGGCTAAATCCGCGGAGCGGATCTAGAAGCAAAGAAAGGCTCTGGTGGCGGCTGAATGGAGAATGAAGAAAGGGGGGAATGGATCTGGAAACAGAGGGATTTCCCCGTCAGACCTAACCCTCGCCTTTTATGGCGCTTCACAACGCCCGAAATTACCGCGAGACGGCGTGATTAACGGATGAGAGCGCAACGGTAAAAAGAGCCGTTGAGCGCCCTCGCGAACCGTTACGCTCGGAGCATTACCGTTAAAAACGACCCCATGCACTCGGGCAAGACGAAGAAGTCGGCGTGCCGCTAAGGCTCGACCAGCATTCGGACTCGGGGGCTGGTGCCGCATTAAAGACAGTATGCCTCTTGGGCTCGATTGGCCCCGAACCACTCAGGAGCCAACACTGCAAAATAGGTGGTGTGCCGCTAAGGCTCGACCAGCACTCGGACTCGGGGGCTGGCGCCGCATTAAAGACAGTGTGCCTCTTGGGCTCGATTGGCCCCGAACCACTCGGGAGCCAACACTGCAAAATAGGTGGCGTGCCGCTAAGGCTCGACTAGCACTCGGACTCGGGGGCTGGCGCCGCATTAAAGACAGTGTGCCTCTTGGGCTCGATTGGCCTCGAACCACTCGGGAGCCAACACTGCAAAACAAGTGGCGTGCCGCCAAGGCTCGACCAGCCCTTGGACTCGGGGGCTGGCGCCGCACCAAAGACAGCGTGCCTCTCGGGCTCGATCAGCCCCAAAGCGCTCGGGGGCTGACGCTGCAAACGAGTCACGGCAATTAGACAAGCGCGGCCGAGCTCCGACGGCTCGGGGGCTGGCGCTGCAAAGAAAGCAAACGCAGAAGCTCCACTCTCGAGGGAATCAAGGACGGAAATTCTCTTGCATATTATACAGTCACACAGGAGCCGGTCATGCGCCGGTTACAAGGAACAAAAAACTTCACCGCCACGAAGACGGCTTGGGGCCCCGCCGGTGCATCGAGCGTCGCATCCGCCGCAAGCTTGGGCCACATGAGCTCATCGCAAGCTCTCTTGCAGCACCACTGCAGCCATCGACGAGGCAGCCCCTTTCGAGGGTTGGGAGCGAATGCCCCCGGCTATCCCTTGGTTTGTCGGAGCATTACGCCCAGACAGTCCTAAACCAAAGGCAAAGCTGGGAGCCAATGGGGCAGCATCCAGACGCTGATCAACACCTCGAGTACATCGCAAGCACTCTTCTAGCACCTCGCTCTTATGACTCTACGGATTTTTCCCGGTGGATGAACCCAGCAATGAGCCTCCGGCATATTCGCCACAAGGTTCCTATGCATATTCGCCTTTGGGTGGCAGCCCTGGCTCCCGGTGAGTATTTATAACCTCGGGTTACCGAGGGACGGGAAACCACCCTGCACTGTGAAGCACGTGAGCTCCGAGCCACGCGTCCTTTTCCTACCCAAGGCGCACAGGTCACCCTTATCGCCTTTGGTTTTACTTGACCACGGGCGTGCCCTGCGCGTTCACGGGAAACTGTGCTTGTCGCCGCATGCCAAGAACGATGCTCCTCCGTTTATGTTCCCTTTGGGGTATTCGAGAAAAGGCGAATCCTTAAGGACTCGGGACTCACGCGAAGCTAAGTATCATTTTCAATTAAATATTTTATGGTTTTTGCATACTTTCGTATGCCTTGGCTCCAATATGTTTCTCCGACTTTCGTCGACCACCCTGGTCACATCCTGACTACAACTCCATAGGCTTTTACACGAGTCGCTAAAGTACTCGGGCAGCACACGTCTTAATCCGTGAAGCCTCGACTCTTCCGTATGCCTACGCTCCTACGCGTGCATGCGGCCCAGCTCCCTGCGCTACGGACTATGGCTATCGGGGATCAGGTGCATAAACGTAACAGGCTAACTACCCGGAGAAATTAATAGACTTAAAAAAAGCTGGGAGCAGGAATCATTTTCATGCATTGCCGAAAACTCTTCTTCTCGGATTTGCATTTTATTGCGTCATATACTGCCGTCGCATTGTGTTTTCACTGCAGGGTACGGACGACCACTCGGCGTGCCTCGGCCCTCACGCTCGGGGGCTGGCGCCGGGACGACCACTCGGCGTGCTCAGCCCTCACGCTCGGGGGCTGGCGCCGGGACGACTACTCGGCGCGCCTCGGCCCTCACGCTCGGGGGCTGGCGCCGGGACGACTACTCGGCGCGCCTCGGCCCTCACGCTCGGGGGCTGGCGCCGGGACGACTACTCGGCGCGCCTCGGCCCTCACGCTCGGGGGCTGGCGCCGGGATGACCTGTCGGCACGCTTGGACCCTCACGTTTAGGGGGCGGGCTGCCGAAATTGACGCCAGAAGGAAATGTCAAGATGCTCCTCGAATAAGCCTTGAGCCGATTCCTACGGAATCGCCTTAAGGCTCGGGGGCTACGGCCAACGGACGCACCTCGCGGCGCATCCGTTGATTGTCTGGCGACCACGACGAAGATGATCAGAACAAGGCTACAAACCCTTGGACCGATTCCTCCGGAATCGCTTCAAGGCTCGGGGGCTACGGCCAACGGACGCACCTCGCGGCGCATCCATTGCAGACGGCTCTCTTTTCTTTCCAGTATCACGCGGTTTTGCTTCCAACCGCAGCAAGCTCGAAGCTCAGCAGATAGCACGACCTCGCCGGGTTGTCGCTCAACCACGTACTACTCGGGGGCTTGTCGGGGATAGACCCCCGGGGTACCCAGAAGGCAGATTGGCCCAACCAGCAGGAGGCGGCCCAATCCGAGTGCCACCAGGCCGGCTTTTCAGGTTGGAGGACCCACCATTCGGGAGGCCCACCAGTCGGATAAACCGGGATGAGTACGACGGCGCGCGGGGCAAGGAAGCAGACGGCGTATCTCGCAAGAAGATCGGAGATCAAGATAAACTAGTCGGAATTCTAGGGAAAGATATCTGTAATTGTTATAGGATCAAATCCTTGTATTTCGGGTAGGTTACGATCTCTAGCCGACTTGTAACTCAAGGCAACCGGACTATATAAGGTGCCTTGGGACCCCCCTCCAAACAACAACTACAACATCCGATCATTCAACCTAGGACAGAACCCAACTACGGAGATCCTTCAGGAACTTCATACACAGCAATCCATAAACCCAACACAGGACGTAGGGTATTACGTCATCTTGACGGCCCGAACCTGTTCAATCCTTGCGTCTTGTGTTACCATCGTCTTGTGATCCTCGATCTGTCCCTCAACAAATCAACCACGTAGGCTACCCTGTGTGGACTGCCGGGTCCATAAATCCGACACTACCTGACGTAAGATTCAGGCGCCCTAGTTCCCATCAGAAAATATCTCTTGTGGCAAAAGATATTTTCCTTACATCTCTAGAGAGCTCATAAAAGATACCAAAGTTATTGGTTAAAATTTGATATCTAGTCATAAAAATCGGCATTTCAATGTTATAAGTTCAATTTTAATACCTTACCATCAGTGGTATCATTTAAGGGCTCTCTTAGGATAGTAAAAGGTTCTGTCTAAAGTAGTGATTGTTGCCATCTTATTTTCACCTCTCTCCATCTTTCAGTTTTCGTTTGGATGCTAAATTCATTCTAATTTAGTATGCAATGAATTCGATTTGATCGAATACTGACATTAGGGTACCATTGGGGTCACCTAGAGGGGCCACACTCTCCCAGCTAAGTCCAACAACTCATAAAATATTGTTTGAGGTCAAAACTGAATCAATTCAAAAAGTTCAGGGAGATAGATTTGGAAGTGGTTGATCCAAATTTATATTTTCATATGCTACCTCAATGTTTGGGTCTGCATTTGCACATATGTTGAAGTTAGGGCTTCCAAAGTTAAAGGGGTCTATTTGATCTATGTGAACATATGTAGTTTAAGATGTTTATTTGATATTTTACAAATGTTTATTGAACTAAAATAAGCTTATTGATTTAACAGTTTCAAATTAATTTTTGAATATCACTAAATCGAATTAGAAGTTATATGAGTCAATTTGATATTTTTCATATTTTCTAAAGTCAATTCTGGATTACGAGTTTTTAAGCAAATGGCGATATTGAACAACAAGCCGACGACTTAACACCAAAAAATGAAATAGATCTCCATTATACTCAATGGAAACAAATTAAAAAATTGAAATGAATAATTATCCAAAATTAGATTTTTCAGACATATGATTGTTGACTGGTTTAGTAATAGATTTGGGTTCAGACTATAATTAAACTTTCAGATTTAGTACAAGGCTTCAACATCCAACTATGGAAATAGATAGTTATAAATAAAGATTTTGTATCCCCAACCTTAAAATGTTTAGAACAATCAATAAGATGAACAATGGAACGTTAAAAAATTTATATGAATAATTAGGTCACTTAAAATTAAAACTCACAATTTTGTGTAAGTGCTACTTTTATCACCTTGAAATAATGCGGCATGGTGGCGGCACTATGAAGCTGAACATACATGTGATGGGCAACAGACTTGGTTGTTAAAGAAATAGGCTGAGCATGGCAAGATGAGGAAATGGTTGGTGAGCTGTTGACACCAGATTTTGACTCGGCTGAGTTTGTGCGCAACAGAGCCAGAATAGAGGCTGAGTCCGATTCTGAGTTAGCTCCGATTCCGATTGGGGTTCGTCCGATTGGAGTCCTGATCGGCCACGAGACGAGGGAGGCCGGAGCACGTACGACTTCTGAGGGGAGGCGCGTCTGAAAGCTTCTTCAAGGCCTGATTGTGCGTCAAGATTTGTAATAGTTTTGGTAGTTTAAGATTAGATTGCTTTAGATATATTAGAGATATTGTCGTAGCCGGCAAGTTTTAGCTAGATTTCCAGGGTATAAATATAAACCCTGTGCCATTGTAAAAAATGTTCACACAACCAATCAATCAAACACAACTTTCGGCCTTACGTGCCAACAACCCTTTTTCGTTGAGTTCTTCAGCAAGCAGGGCTGCATCATTTTGACCTCCAGTTTGTCTGTAAGTCCGACACCCTATCGAATTAATCTAGGCTTTAGATTGAGGCGTATCACCCTTCTTCATTTAGTTAATTCACCAATTTATCGAGTTGTTCTAGGCTTTAAATTGAGGTGTATCGCCCCTCTTCGTTTAGATCACTCACCTTTTACCGTATCTTGTTAATTTTATCCTATCGGCTTACATCTATCGGAGAAGATCTATTCTGTTTTTGTTGATTATTCAAGTTTCATAATACATCTGTTTTTATTGTTTATATAGCTGATTTAGATTTAATAAGCAAGTTACAAATAGATCTGATTTAAATAAGTTCTTTGATATAAATTGATCTATCAAAATAAATAAGCAAATCGGTGCCCTGCTAGCAACGCTGTCTCGAAATCGATCCGATTGTTAGTGACATGAGATTTGATTTATTTATCGCCTTTGGAAAGATGTATATTAAAGAATGAGTTTAAATTAGATCTATCTCCGATTTGGTTTTCATAGCCGATGGTTTATTTCAATACACGTTATATTATCACGAATCAGACTCAAAGTCGTTGGTTCATGATGTCGAAATTGGACTTCCTTTTATGCTGATCCGATTTCTGGAACGAATCGGGGCCTTGGCCGATGAGTTTCTTGTTGCTTACTGATTAAACTTTACTTTTGTCAATTTCAGGTCAAATTGACTGCCACGAACCTCAAGATTTTGGACCTGCACTGAAGTGACGCAAATCTTCCAGGCCACAGTGTTAATTTTCAAGAGTCAACACCTGACTTTTTGGACGTCAATACATTTTGGCACGCCCAGTGGGACAAGAAGGCTTCTGCGATGGCACCCCTGAGATCCCTGCTGTCACGATGGAAGATCTCAGCGATGATCAGAAGAAACTCGTAGAAGCACAACTTGAAGAATTCAAGAACCTGTGCCTCGACTCATTCAGCAAAACTCGCAATGCGGTGATCAAGAAAAATCAGTTTCCTGTTCCCCAGGAAGCGTTCGATCGGATCACTGCCGAGGAAAGAAAATTCTTCCAAGAATACATAGATGCTGGAGTGAGTCATGCTTTGATTAACCAATCTGGAATATTGGTTAACACGGTGGTGGGATTGATCGCCAAGTTGCTGGATGGAGCTATACTGAAGGATGTCCAGAAGGGACCTGCTTATTTTGATACTGGTGCTTCCTCAGCAATTAAAGATCTCAAGAAGAAGATGGTGCAGATCAATTCGTCCACATCACCAGAAACACATCCTGAGTGCTATGAAACTCCCAAGGCAAAGAAGGCAAAAGCCAAGGCGGGGGATGGAGGTGAAGAAAAGGAACAGGAAGAGGAATCGGAAGACAAGAGTTACGGCGGGACTCAACATATTGATCAGTTTGGTAGCCGAATTCCTGTAGTTGATGGCAAAATGGTTTATCCTGTTTTCTTCAACACCGAAGATCCGCCAAAGAAAAGGGAGCTGACAATCGGGAGCCGTCGATCGGACCTACTGAGACACCAGTCATAATGACTCGTGCTCCGATCAGTCAGGGAAATTACACTCAGGAAGATTGGACAGATAAGATTGCTGATGTCATGAAAAATCAGTTTGGTCTGAAGCCTAAGGGACAATCATATCTGTATCGGAAGCCGTATTCGGACTGGTTTGATACACTGCCTATGCCAGCCCGATTCAGGATTCTAGATTTCTACAAATTTTCTGGACAAGGGGATGTTACCACCATCGAGCATATCAGTCGCTATACAATCCAATGTGGTGAAGTAGCATTGATTGATCCATTGAAAGTTAAGCTATTTCCCATGTCGCTTTCTGGATCGGCCTTCTCATGGTTTTCATCATTGCCACCAAATTCCATCAGTAATTGGGCCGATTTGGAAAAGCAATTTCATGCCTATTTCTTCATGGGAGTACAAGAAACCAGGTTGTCCGATTTGACTGCGCTCCGACAGAGAAATGGAGAATCAGTTAGCGAATTTGTTCAGAGATTCAGAGATATACGCAGCCGATGCTATTCATTGAACTTATCGGAGGGACAACTGGTGGATTTGGCCTTCCAAGGATTGTTGCCTCAAGTCAAAGATCGTTATACAAGTCAAGATTTCGAAGGCTTGGGTCACATGATTCAAAAGCTCTCCCAGCATGAAGGACGTGGAAATGACTATCGGGGGGAGAAATTTCAGAGGAAGATTGCTAATATCGAGTATGACTCCGATGGGGAAGAAGCTGAGATCGATTTGGCCGAATGGACCAAGAACAAGAATTCTGTCGCCTGTCCATGGGTAAAGGTCGAGCCAGAAAGGTACAGTTTTGATATTACGAAAGTCGATAAAATATTTGATTTATTGTTAGCAGAAAAACAAATCAGGCTTTCCCCAAATCAAACAATTCCTTCTGCCGAAGAATTAAAGAAAAAGAAATATTGCAAGTGGCACAATTCAGTTTCTCATCACACTAATGACTGCAAAGTTTTCCGCAATGAGATTCAATCGGCAATTGAAAAGGGGATTGTCAAAGTTGAAACTGGTAAGAAACCAATGAAGCTCGATGGACACCCATTCCCTCAAAATATGGTGGAAATCAGAGCGCCTGACAGGAAGTTGAAAGCTAAAGTCCTCACGTCGGAGAATGCGAAGAAATCGGGAGCTGTTGATCCAGATTGCCAAGTAACGGCCGATGATGTACAAAATTGGAATCATCAGCAATATCGGGAAGATTACCGACGTAGGGAGAAGCCTAGGGTTACATCAGGACAGCTCATTGATAAATATATACGTCAACAGGAAAGGGATCGGAGTCCTCCAGCGAGAAGGTTTGACAAAGAAGACCATTGGGGATGTCAGTTCTTTAGGTTCTGCTGGAATGAAAAGTTAAGGCTTCCATCGATCTACGATTGTCCGGAGTGCAGTGATCAGTATGAAAGTTACAGAGATTCAAAGAGCCAACGGCAATCTGTACATGACCGATTGGATTTTGGACGCCGATGCAGCTGGCATGATGAAGTAGCTTATCAACAAGAGCGCGAAGATTGGCGTGAATACCATGATCGGCGTGAGTATGAAAATCGGTGCTATGACCGATGGAACGATGATCGCCAAAAGTATAATGATCGCCAAAAATATAAAGGAGACCGTCTTTCTGTGTATGATCGTCTGGTTTACAGGAAAAAAATTGTTCAAGAACCAGAAGATGCATAGGAATCGGAGGAGGAGGTCAAATCGGACTTGCGTCCAGGAGTCAATCCGTAATGGTGTCCTGAAGGTTTGACCAAGACACAGAAAAGAAGGGTTCAGCGTCTCCGATTCAAGGAACTGGTTAAGGAGAAGCGCCAAGGAGATGATAATTCTAAGGTTTGGAGAGCTAAGCCCAAGCGTGATGATGATGGGCCATCGGCATCGGTAAACATGGTTTTTGTACTGCCTGCTGAATACAATGTTAGTTCGACTGATGATGAGGCCGATGGTATTGAAGAAGCTATGGCGCAGCTAATTTTGCAACCTCAACAAGCTGTGTTTGAAAAGCCAGTTGATGAAAAGTATCGGCATTTGAGGCCTTTATATGTTAAAGGATATGTTGATGGCAAGCCGATGACCAAGATGCTTGTTGATGGGGGAGCTGCTGTGAATTTGATGCCTTACACTACATATCGGAAGCTTGGCAAAGGGCCTGATGATTTGATCAAAACCGATATGATGCTCAAGGACTTTGGTGGAAATCCATCGCCAGCTCGGGGGGCATTAAATGTTGAATTGACGATCGGAAACAAGACTTTGCCTACTACGTTCTTCGTCATCGACAGTAAAGGATCTTACAGTTTGCTCCTTGGGCGTGATTGGATTCATGCTAATTGCTGTGTGCCGTCTACCATGCATCAATGTCTCATCCAATGGCATGGAGATCACATTGAGACTGTCCAAGCCGATGAATCGGTCAGCGTCGCTACCGCCGATTTGATAGTTTGGGAGTTTGAAGGGATTGAATGCTTGTTGACACCAGATTTTCGCACCTGACATGCTGAGTCAGATTGTGACGTGGTAAGGTTGGGACTGCGCAGTGGGCCCGTTGAATGGTCAAACAGAAGATGACAGAAAAGGAAGCCGATGCTGAAGAGGAGTCCGATGAAACAAGAAGTCCGATCTGATGATGGAAGAAGGGCGCGTCGGCTGAGGAGGAAGCGTATCAGATGCAGGGACTATTTCCTTTTTGAAGGCGTATTGAGAGTCCCATTCTATATTAGATTTAGTTTTCTTTATTCGCAAGTTAATCTGGTCCGATCAGGACTCTCCATGACCAGGGTATAAATATGAACCCTCGTCCATTATAAAGAACTATTCTCACAATCAATACAACCCGGCTTCACGCCAAAAACCCTAGTAGTAGTTACCGACGAAGCTCATTGGTGGACGGGCTGCATCAGTTCTGATCTCCGGCTTACCAGTAAGTTAGTCAATTTATCGAACTAGTATAGGCTTTGAATTGAGGCGCATCCCCTTTCTCGTTTATACTATTCAACCGATTTATCTTTGAATAAGCAAGATTGATCT
>CM014273.1:22964250-22981572 GCA_004135705.1 Alloteropsis semialata | reverse complement strand
ATACAGGAGTTTGAAGGAAAGGAAAGAGTGGTTTATTATTTGAGTCAGAAGTTGATTGATGCGGAAACAAGATATTTGCCAGTTGAAAAGTTATGCTTATGCTTATATTTTTCATGCACTAAGTTGAGGCATTATTTGTTATCTTCTGAGTGCACAATCGTTTGCAAAACCGATGTGGTCAAATATATGTTGTCTATGCCGATGCTAAAAGGTAGAATCGGGAAGTGGATATTGGCATTATTGGAGTTTGACTTAAAGTACGAATCGGCTAAAGTAGTAAAGGGACAAGTAATTGCTGATTTTGTAACTCAACACATCGGAGATGAAGTTAAAATGGTTGAGCTGATGCCTTGGACATTATTCTTTGATGGATCATCGTGTGGTCAAGGATGTGGCATCGGAATCATTATTGTTTCGCCTCGGGAGGCAAATTTTGAGTTCAGCTATCTGATGGATCCAAGTTTCACCAATAATCGGGTTGAATATGAAGCGTTGCTTAAGGATTAAAATTATTGTTGGAAATCAGAGCTGAAGCTGTCGAGATTTTTGGAGACTCCCAGTTGGTGATTTATCAGTTAATCGGTAAATATGAATGCAAAGACGATGTTCTGATTCGTTGTTTTGAAGAGTGCCGATTATTATTAAAAGAATTTGTGATGGTTAATATTGAACATATCCCCAAGGCTCAAAATCAGGAAGCTAACAATTTGGCACAAGCTGCTTCTGGCTATCGGCGATTGAGCCAGAAATCGGAGATTGGAGATATGAGATTGTAAGTTATCTTAAAGATCCATCACAAAAGGTTTTCAGGAAATTAAGATTCATGGCTGTTAAATATGTGTTGCTTGATGATCAATTATATTACAAGACGATTGATGGTGTGTTGCTCCGATGTTTGAGTAAATCGAAATCCAAAGACATGATGGATGAAGTGCATGAGGGAGTTTGTGGTGCACATCAATCGGCTTATAAGATGAAGTGGGTTATTCGTAAAACAGGTTGTTTTTGGCCAACGATTTTGGAAGATTGTTTTGAATATTATAAAGGTTGCCAAGAATGCCAGAAATTTGGAAATGTGCAAAAAGCGCCTGCGTCAGCCATGAATCCGATTATCAAGCCATGGCCTTTTCGAGGATGGGGAATTGATTTGATCGGATAAATTTATCCATCGTCGAGCAAGGGTCATAAATTTATATTGGTGGCAACAGATTATTTCACTAAGTGGGTTGAGGCGATTCCTTTAAAGGTTGCCGATTCCAAGAATATGGTGGAATTCGTTAAGGAGCATATTATATATCGGTTTGGTATTCCTCAAACTATCACGACCGATCAAGGAACTATGTTTATGTCGAACGAATTTCAAGATTTTGCTGCCAGTATGGGTATTAAATTGTTAAATTCTTCTCCTTATTATGCGCAAGCCAATGGTCAAGCAGAAGCATCAAATAAAAGTATTATCAAAATCACCAAGCGAAAAATTAATGAACAACCAAGGCGATGGCATCTAACGTTGACCGAATCGTTATGGGCATATCGGATGGCGTGTCATGGATCTACTAAATTGTCCCCATATCATTTGGTTTATGGGCATGGGGCTATTTTGCCTTGGGAAATCAAAATCGGATTGAGACGGATATCGGAACAAGGAAATTTGACTGCCGATGAGTATAAAAATTTGATGAATTTTGAGTTGGACGATTTGGCTGAAACCCGATTAAGAGCTTTGGAGAATATTGAAAATAATAAAGCGCGTATTGCTTAAGTATTATGATAAGAAGGTTAAGCCAAAAGATTTCATCGAAGGTGAATTGGTTTGGAAGCTGATTTTGCCGATAGGAACTAAAAGTTCTAAGTTTGGAAAATGGTCGCCTAATTGGGAGGGTCCCTATCGTGTGAATCGATATGTTCTAGGAAATGCGTATATTTTGGAAACATTGGAAGGAGAAGAGTTTTCAAAAGCGCTTAATGGAAAATATTTGAAGAAATATTATCCAAGTATTTGGGTAGATTCCTAAAGCTGATATTTTATATCATCTAAGATAGCCGATACGATACGTATCGCCTTAAGGGCAAAAATATTTACAAAGTAAATGTTCATCAACGATCAGCATCGTCGGATCCAACAGAGTTCATCGATGATCGATGTCATCGGAGTAGTGCAGCTAAAGAGTTTTAGCTATTACAAGAATTTGCGGATCGCTTCGATCGCGCCCAACCGGATGTTATCAATCTTCTGGATCTCTTCCAAATCTTCCACGTCGGAGCCGGGGATGTTCTTGATGCTTCTATGGATTTGGCGGATTTCCTCCAAACGCTTGTTTAAGTTGTCCCGCGCCGATGTGATGGAAGCTGGAATTTGGTTAAGCTGATCTTGAGTCTCCGACACTTCCTTGCGGACTTCATCGAGCCGTTTTAGTAGTTCAGTTTTGATACCTTGGAGGTGCTTCATATGATTCTCAAGTTGTTTTGGTTTGGCTTCCAAAGTTTTGATCTGGGCTTGCATAGCTTTCAGTTTATTTCTGCCGTCGTCACGCTTCTTGGTTAAGTCTTGTTGAGCCAACTGATCCGATATTCTTTGACGGGCAGCAGAGACTTGGGGTTGGTGCCCTTCAATAAAGGCCGCAGGAATGATTGCACTCTCCAGCTCGGATGGCATTTGACCCTTCAAATTCTTGAAGATTTGATGAACCGGCTCTGCATCTTTCACAAGGACGGCAACGCTCTTGGTTAAGTGATTCAGCATTTCTTGAAGCTTTGTCTTGACCTCATCGGAGATGATAGAAGATGATTGTGCAGAGCTGATTTCTTCTTCTCTGATGGCGGCATCCAGATCAAATGATGCGAAGCTCATTGCCGAAGAATCGTGTGCCTGAAACAAAACATCGATGAACAAGTGTTATTAAAATAATAAATATTGACACAAGAGGGGATGAATCGGTACCAGTTTAAATTGACCCTCCCGGACGTAATCAGGGATTACTTGAGGCAAGGCAATGTTTGTGCTGGAGGCTTCTATTTGGGGAGTATGGGCTGGTTCAATCGGAGGTGACATCAGTGGAGTTGTTGTCATTGGTTGCTCAGGAATGGTCTCCGATTGAATGTTTGCAGCCAGTTCTCCGATTTGTTGCTCAGGAGTGGCCTCCGATTGAATATTTGCAGCCGGTTCTCCGATTTGTTCAGGGATCAAATTGGACGGTTATTCTTGGCTCTTCCATGATTGGTTGCAGAGTGGCAGTCTATAGACTGAATCGGTCAGTTCGAGCGTATAAGTTTGAAGAAAATACGGATTGGGTCAAGATTATCTGATGGGCCCATTCAGTTTGAATGTCTTGGGCTGGAGCCGGTTTAAGATCGGGCAATGTAATATTTGTTTCCTGAAGAGAAAATTGTTATTACCAATTTATTTTCAAAAGAATGAGATAAGTGAAATCGGATTGTTACCGATACTGCATCAAGAAGCATTCTTGCACCCTCAGCGGCTTTCTGTGCAGTTTCTTCGGCAGCTCTGGAGGTTGATTGGCCAAGGATCTTTCCGGGAGGCTGTATAGAGGAGTTATTTGCTTAAGATATGAACCGGAAAAAAGGATTGGAAGGATGAGAAAATCGTACCGCTTGGCTTTTCTTCTGTTTCTTTGGTGCAGACACTTTAGTGGGAGCAGTTTTCCTTTTGCCTTTGCCATCCATGATATCTTTGAGAGATGGAGCAGAAGAGCCAATTCTCGGGTTTGGAGTCCTGATTGCGTATCGGATCGGCTTCCCGCTATTGCTCACTGATGGTGCGTTTTCTTTGGCTGGCCATTACAAGATTGGGATTCAAATTATGAGGAGTTCATTTAAATAAGAGACGAATAAAAGTGGGGAGATTTTAGAAGACTTACAGGATTTTCCATGGCCTCAAAATCGGAGTCTATGAGGGTGCAGTAGGTGATAGCCGGGAGTCTGAATATGTGAAGGCTTAATTCTTTCCACCAATTCCTGAAGAGTCTGGATGAGAAGCTGGTGCATAGCCATTCTGGTATTTCGAAATCGGCTTGGGGAGCAAGCGATAAGACTGTGTCCATCTCTAGGGATGATGAAACCGATTCTCTGTGCTTAATTTTATTGGAGAAGTATAGGCCGATTGGAAGCTGACCAAAGCCCATCTGACGAGCTGCCACTGATGGATTGTAAAATTCATATGACGTGATCTTGCAGCCAAATGCAATATTGCTACCTAGAATAGCTGGTGTTATGAAGGACTTGAGGATCGGCATGATCGACGCCAGCTCATTCTGAATGTTGAATAAAGGCAGTTCGTAGTCACGATCGGGATCACCATAAGCAAAGTAGCTGAAGCGCTCCGATGCGATCCCATGGTAAAAGCTTTCAAAGTAGCTGGCCATGTCCTTTGACTCAAGCTTTGATCCAGGGCAGGCCGATGCTGCTTCCCCAAATGACATGCATCGGCGAGTGGTTACATCTTCTTCTTCTGCATAATAATTTGGAAATTGGCAGTCCTTGAAGTTATATTGGAAATCAGATCGGAACTGAGTATGTAACCATAACTGGATAAACCACCGAGGGCCTCCGATGTGACCAACGGCTTGGCCGTCTAACAATCTGGCCGATATTTGGTGGAGGAGATGATAGACAGCTCCGAGAAGAAGACGACCAAGAGGAACTGATTCGCCACGAGATAGTGCTTCTGCGATTGCTTGCATGTTGGAGGTGGCGCCAAGGGTTGATCCGCAAAACACAAACCTTTCCAACCACATGTTGAGGAAAGCTGCATGTTCTCTATCTCCGATAGTGCCGGTTTTTGCAGTGATCGGCAACATATTTCTTCCAGCCCTTGGAGCCTGTGCCTACTAATTTGTAGTTCAGTTCATTGGAAAGCCTTCTTGGGTTCATGGCGTTGATGGTGTTGAGACCGGTCAGCATGTGTGCATCCATGAGTGTTGGCGTCATCGGACCATGACCGAATATGTAGGCATTAAGAGCATCGGACCAAAAGAGGGAGGTAGCGGCCAATAAATTCTCGTCCTTGACCATGTCAGCAAGAGAGAGCGTGAGACATTGGCCTATATCTTTCTCATCCCAAAAGGAGGATTTGGCAGCTTACATTCTGAGGAACCAGTTCCTCCATCCTGGGACGCTGCCAGGCCATGATCGGAAGGAGCCAGCCCAATCGGTAACTTGCAGGTCCGATCCTTTGAAAGGGAGTCTCTCCGATTCCATATTGATCAGGTCCGTTGGATCGGGGTTACCCATCGGACCAAGGTAGTACCCGGCTTCAACATGGGAAATGGGGATGACTAGGTTGTTCTTAAGATGCTACATTCGGAGGAAATAGAATTATAAGAACAGATGTGGAGGTTCATAGATGGTTCTGGAGGAAAAATGCGGGAATTAAAATGGAGATTTTGGATGATTTTTACCTCAGGAACTTGGTCGGTATCAGCCTTGTCAAGAGGAGCCGCCATTGATGGAATAGATCTACAGTGAACAGTGGTTCAGATGAATAGATTGAGAAAATCACCGTGGGAAATGTAGTAAAACTCAGATGCATGGTGTGATTCATATGCGGAGTAGTTCCTTACCAGATTCGCGGTGAAAGATTGAAGCTTGAAGATTGAAAGGTTGCCGGAACGGAGCTTGTAGAGGTGACAATGGCGGGCGCGTGAGCGTGATAGCAGATGCGAGGTGAGGAAGACGACGGTTCGGGTCTGCATTTATAGGGCTTATGGGAGAAGGAACCGCCCGAGGGCCACGGCGCCGAATCCGCACGGGATTCGAGAATTGTAACAGTGAAGGATGCGGGTTTCCATATACTGTTCGCTGCCAGAGTCATCATTGCTTGGAAGAATTTTGGAACAAAATAATATTTTATCCCAAAATTGGGGGGCATGTGTTGACACCAGATTTTGACTCGGCTGAGTTTGTGCGCAACAGAGCCAGAATAGAGGCTGAGTCCGATTCTGAGTTAGCTCCGATTCCGATTGGGGTTCGTCCGATTGGAGTCCTGATCGGACACGAGACGAGGGAGGCCGGAGCACGTACGACTTCTGAGGGGAGGCGCGTCTGAAAGCTTCTTCAAGGCCTGATTGTGCGTCAAGATTTGTAATAGTTTTGGTAGTTTAAGATTAGATTGCTTTAGATATATTAGAGATATTGTCGTAGCCGGCAAGTTTTAGCTAGATTTCCAGGGTATAAATATAAACCCTGCGCCATTATAAAAAATGTTCACACAACCAATCAATCAAACATAACTTTCGGCCTTACGTGCCAACAACCCTTTTTCGTCGAGTTCTTCAGCAAGCAGGGCTGCATCATCTTGACCTCCGGTTTGTCTGTAAGTCCGACACCCTATCGAATTAATCTAGGCTTTAGATTGAGGCATATCGCCCTTCTTCATTTAGTTAATTCACCAATTTATCGAGTTGTTCTAGGCTTTAGATTGAGGCGTATCGCCCTTCTTCGTTTAGATCACTCACCTTTTACCGTATCTTGTTAATTTTATCCTATCAGCTTACATCTATCAGAGAAGATCTATTCTGTTTTTATTGATTATTCAAGTTTCATAATAGATCTGTTTTTATTGTTTATATAGCTGATTTAGATTTAATAAGCAAGTTACAAATAGATCTGATTTAAATAAGTTCTTTGATATAAATTGATCTATCGGAATAAATAAGCAAATCGGTGCCCTGCTAACAAACAACGCTGTCTCGAAATCGATCCGATTGTTAGTGACATGAGATTTGATTTATTTATCGCCTTTGGAAAGATGTATATTAAAGAATGAGTTTAAATTAGATATATCTCCGATTCGGTTTTCATAGCCGATGGTTTATTTCAATACACGTTATATTATCACGAATCGGACTCAAAGCCGATGGTTCATGTTATCGAAATCGGACTTCCTTTTATGCTGATCCGATTTCTGGAATGAATCGGGGCCTTGGCCGATGAGTTCCTTGTTGCTTACTGATTAAACTTTACCTTTGTCAATTTCAGGTCAAATTGACTGGCACGCCACGAACCTCAAGATTTTGGACCTGCACTGAAGTGAAGCAAATCTTCCAGGCCACAGTGTTAATTTCCAAGAGTCAACACCTGACTTTTTGGACGTCAACATGAGCGAATTGTGAAATGTTTTCGAGTAAAAAGAGAAACCAACATTTACATTGAAGACGACAACGCATTTGATATAAAATATTTTGACACATTAACAAATCGATACAAAAGATTAATTTTTCTATAATAAATAAATAAATGTTTTTAAATCACATAAGCTTGTAAAATTTTTATTTTTATGTTAGTAATAAAAAATAGTTTTAATATATATTTTTTATTGCAACAACTTAATATTTGTTACGAGATAAAAAGGTGTGTCTTTGTGACCATATTGATTCAGAAAACTACACAATTTGTGACTACGTGGAGTTTGGTGTGGTAGACATATCGTGTTTTCCCATTTTTCACCTATAATGCATTATTTGTTTCCCGTTTGTTTCGCCCTGACTTCATATTCGGAATTCCAAATGTTAATTCTTGAAATTATTTAATATGAAAGTTTTTTACATATATGTTTGTTAGAGATTTTAGCTTTTAACTTGAAAATCGAACACTTTTTAGACAGATGTGGATGTTTAAATTTGAAAAGGTTATAAAAATTTGGATTAAAAGTCTCTAAAAAGGTAGATGTTTTTAGTTGTTGATATGAATGGCTACCCCTTAATATATACAAATATACTATGATTTATCTAATGAAAATAGTATCAAGTAGATTTTATACAAAAATGCTAAATGTACTATGATTTGTCTAATGAAAATAGTATCAAGTGGATTTTATACAAAAATGCTATCAACATATTATTTTATTTTCAATTAAGAATCCTTAGAAAAAAAAGTAATGGTCCAAGACATCATAGAAGTATCGATATTCAAAATAACAAATAAAAGAAAATGATGTAGTGCTGGCACCTGATGATTAGAAAGCTTCAACGAGAATATAGAGTACTATAATTCGTCTTCTTAAACAAGTAACCACTATGCAATGGCTGACTAAAGTCATAACTTAACGTACATCCAAAAATGTGAGAAAAAACATTTCTCTATAGCAATCAAATGACCGGTGAACAGCAATTCCTTTCAAATTTTGGGTAAATCTCTTTGTTACCACTGCAATTTAATTCAATCCCTTGTTTGTCATTGTCAGTGGCGTGGCCTTGCGTCACTCAAATAGCAACGGCAAATAAGAGATGACAAAATTTGAATTATTTTACATGGCACAAACAGAAAAATTCTAAACCCAAACGACCTCCCTGATTATGATTTGAGTCGTTGGAATTTCAACGCATCATTCCATGGTAGCTAGTAATATAATGGACACGCCGCACGCTAAGCATCAGCTTGCAAAATTTCCGCGTTCGTCTACGTGCAAGCCATTTCCCGAGCTCAACCTACCTTCCATGGCGTACCACACTAGCTACCCACTACGCCACCACCCAGCCTCCACGAAAGAAATGATGCAGAACACAGATAGCTTCCCGCGACATTTCCGTCACAGCCCTTCCTCTCTGCAAACTCTCCGTCGCGGACGCTCCCGCGTACTTTTGAATAATGCCCGGTGCGTCGCCGTCCACGACGGCGCAGTACGCGGGCATCGGCGTCTTCGTCGCCATCGTCCTCTTCGTCGTCCTCTACTACAGCCACTCCTTAAGACCCCACACGCGCCGACACGGCGCCAACGCCGACGACGTCGCTGCCGGCGCCGGGGACGACGCGGTCACCGTGCTCCCCTTCCCGGTGCAGGCGCTCGGCCTCGGCCCCGACGACGTCGCCGTGCTCCCCACGTTCACGTACCACTCCCCCTCGCCGGGCCGCGGCAGCGCGAGGGCCCCCGCGACGGCGGACTGCTGCGCGGTCTGCCTCGACGAGCTCCGCGAGGGCGCGCTGGTGCGCATGCTGCCGTCGTGCAAGCACTACTTCCACGCCGGGTGCGTCGACGTGTGGCTGCTGTCGCACGCGACGTGCCCGGTGTGCCGGGGGAGCCCGGGGCCGGAGAAAGTCCGCCTGGGCGTGGCGTCCCTGTCACCGCCGCTCCCGCAGCTGCGCCGGCTCGGGGCGGCGCCGTCGCCCGACAGGGGTGACGCGTCGGGACCGAAAGACGCCGCCGTCTCGTCTAGGTCGCCATCTCCAGTGAGGTCCCCCATGCATTTTGAGCATATGGTCGCCACGGGCAGTGGTAGTTCGGCAATCTCACCGGTGCTGTCTCGGCCGAGGACGCCGGACGGTGGATTGTGCCGGACAAGATCACCTTCTCCGGCGCCTACATTGGAGCTGCATGACGCCGGAGTGTAGAGTATGCAAAAATGTAACTTGGGTTTTACACGCATTTCGGGCAAGATTTTCTGTTCTCCACTTTGCCCAGCATATCTGTGATACAAATAAGTTGTGTATTCTTCAGAAATAAGCAAATTAGGATTCGTCTGACTGACAGGATGCCGAAATTAGCAAACAGGTTCCTGACTGTTGCAGTGCTTAAATTACTCTGTTCTATGATATATATCCCTATATACACTCAAGAAAAAAGATCCCAAATCTGCAAAGTAATTTCTTGCTTTCTGACAACGCCATTTCAGACTGACGGTTGAATGAATCCCAGAGCCAACGATCTTACCTGAAACTCATGCAAACGCAGGTTAAGCATTACAACCGTTGAAGAATCCATGCATCATTTTGCCTACGAAACTATGAAGTTGACTTCAATCCTATCCAAGTGTCTGCCAGCAAATTCAACCAAACTATTCACTATTTTATTCTAGGATCACCAATCATGCCTCCACTAGATGATCACTGAATGATCCATCGATATCAAACTAGCAGTTCAACGATTAAACCAGTTAAACTTCACACAGAAGACAAAATAATACTAGCAAAAACTCATTCCATTATCCTGCACCGTATGAACACCAGCAACATACAATTTACAAGGTCATACAATATTCAGCACGCAACATCATGTTTTAGCCCAGGGCTGAGTCCAGCAAGCGACCCAACTGCAAATCTATCATGCAATTGGCATGCATGCGGCGCCACATTCCCTTTCATGCCCGGCGCCTCTAAATCCCACGTCAACCACCGCGCCCAATGATTCACTGATCGGTTGCCAGCGACACGTCTCTCAAACCATCTCAAGAGCAGGTCATCGGAATTGGACGGTCTTGTCAGCAGCAGCAGCCATGTCCTCGCCCACCACCGCTGTCTCGCCGCCCGGCCCTTCCGGCGACGGCCAGCAGGGGGTGCCCAGCACCAACAGCTCCAACTTCACGCTGATGTACATCATCATCGCGGTCCTCGTCGGCGTGATACTCTACATGGCCATCCGCTACGGCCGGTCGGTCATGGCCGAGTGGCGCCAGCTCCAGGGGGGCGGCCACGGTGCGGCGTCCGGAACGAGGCTGGGCCTTAGCGCGGACGACATCGCCGCGCTGCCCACGTTCACGTACCGCGCGCGGGCCGCGTCGGCGACACCGCCGCCGTCGCCGTCGCCGTCGCCGTCGCCACACGGCGACAGGAGGAGAGGCAGCAAGGGGAGGGCGGCGCCGGGGGCGGTGGAGTGCGTGGTCTGCCTGCAGGAGCTGGAGGACGGCGACGTCGTGCGCGTGCTGCCAGCGTGCCGGCACTTCTTCCACGACCGCTGCATCGACGCCTGGCTGTGCGCGCACTCGTCGTGCCCGGTGTGCCGCGCGTACCCGGAGCCTGAGCGCGCGCGGCTGATGGAGGAGTTCGTGTCCCCGCCGCTGCCGCAGCTGCGGCGGTGCGGCGTGTCGCCGGAGCGACCCACGGCGTCGAGGGTCCTGGCGGACATCCTGGCGCGGTCGCCGTTGAGGAGTGGCTGCTCGACGAGTGGATCCAAGGAGACGATCGTGTCGAAATCACCATCACCGAGGCTTCACTTCGGGTCGAGGTCTCCGTCTCCAACACCGCCGGTGTACGGCAGGGTGGACGACAGGTGCTCAAAGTCGCCGTCGCCGGGGGTGTCTGAAATCGTAGTTGTCCCATCAAAGTCGCCGTCGCCTATATGAGGTTCAGCACCACCAGGCAGTTGTCGGCGAGGAGCATTGCAACATTGCAAAGGATAGAGGTGAAGGTGATCACGTCGGCATCACCGTCGCCAGTGCCAATTAGGGAGGACGGTGGTGGTTCCCTGTCGAATTCGAAGTCGCCGTCGCCGGTGCAACATTGAGTAATGGCTAACGGGTAGTTGCTCAACAGGGGCCTGAGATACATTTAATATTTGATTTTTTTCGTGTATTTCTACACTTTATGAAAAAGGGGTTCATGTGCAATTTTCATAACCTTTCCTAATTATTTGCTTAGCATTATTATGAATGTAGTCCCATACTTCGATACAAAGCAAAAGATAATTTTTAGTTAGATTACACCAGCTAGAATATTTGTTTTAATATATCTGGCTTTATACCATTTGAGTTATATATGCACCAGTAGGCAATTCATTTCTACTTTAATCTAAATCATGGCTTTTAAAAGCGTCACCTAGGTGTCCAGGCGGTAGAAATTCCTGTGGGTCGGCGTCGCTTTACCATTCCTCGCCTTGCCGCCACCTCCTCCTCCTCCGATCTTGCATTGTGCGAACGCGGGCCTCCACCGGACATAGAGAGCCCGCAGCCAGAGGAGGTAGGGGTGGGCGGCGATGGAGGAGGCTGGGCTCGGCAGCGGAGGCGGAGGAGGAAGTGGCGGTGGCGGCGGCGCGGTCGGAGGAGGAGGAGAAGGAGGAGGCAGAGGTGGGATAGGAGCTAGTAGGGTTTATTGGGATAATGTGGTGGAAGTTTGGCTGATTTGATGGGCCTTCTTTCCACCATTAGGCCCACTGGTTCTCTTTGTTTCCTTTTATTTTACGAGTACATGTGTACGTGGGGGTGTAAGACGTCGCCTCGCTGCATGCTTTAAGCGCCTAGGAGTTGGAGTGGTGGTGTGTCGTCTCGCCTCGCCTTAACGCTTTAAAAACCAAGATCTAGATTTAGTTTGAAACTGAAAACATACCGTTAAATTTTGTGGTGCCCGTCTATGTTTTTTATGTGTTCTCTTTCCGAACCTAAAATAAAAACAATGAACGGCTCTAAAAGCAATATATATGCAACCATTGTTAAATGTTATAAGTAATTGAATTAAACAATATCTTTAATGTTTGTAGCATGATAAATAGTGAAAGGCTTGCAGAGCTAGATGTTTTCAGGTACCGTAAATGATGGCACATTCAGAAGAAAACAAAAACTTTTGTAAAGCTACTTATCTAAAAATGAAAGGAACTTTGCCTCTCAATTAATATTGCACTAAAAATGGTTAGGTACGCTTTTATGTTCTATGATTTATCTCCATTCCAAATTATTGGTCACTTTAACATTGTTATAAGTCAAATTTATGAATTTTTTTACCAAATGTATAGAAAAAGCAACATCTATCATATCAAATAAGTTTTATTAAATCAATAATGAAAGAGATAATACCCTATTTAACATCCAAGAAATGACCTGTTAGTTTCTTGGCCTAATAAACTTCGTTATGCTCTATCTGATATGGAGTTAAACTTTGGTTCCTGAAATGACATCACCGTAAAATCTGGGGGTTAATACTTTGAAATGGCACTTGAAAAGAGACATTTTTGCTGTGCACGTCAACCAATATAGCACTACTATAGGTGTATCTACATACTTTATATTTTTTATAATATAATGAGCATACTATTTTGGAATTTGGGCAATAGATTGTTTGCATCATTCATAACCAAACATGAGCAAACAGTAAAGCATGTTCACACATACATGAGGTTCTTTAGGAGTTGCAACTAGAAAGATGTATAAATAATATTCACAGATAGCAAAGTGAACTATTGAAATAAATTTTGTAATGGGTGTCTAAACTCTAATCGTGCTCATTCAATAACATAAATATTATCATTATTTTTTATAAATTTAGTTAAACTTGAATAGTTTGACTCAACACAATTAATCACACTCTGCTAGGAACGAGTTCTCAATATACTTAATTAGGGATATTATTACAAACTGAACTTACCTATTTACCCTCCACGAAAAAGAAGAGTTACCTAAGCGGTGGTGCAGAGCACACGAGTTGTTGATGGTACTGTTATTATTTAGGAGCCAAAATTGATGGTTCATATTAGGGTTGGCTGATCGGAACTCGTGAGCTAGCTCGGCTTGGCTCATCTTCGTGAATTTCTGAATGAGCTGAGCAACTATTTTTTGCTTGTTTCATTAACGAGCTGGCTCGAGCCAGCTCACGAGCCATATCATCCGCCATGCTCTTCTGATCTCTAGTCCCGTCCATGTAATCTACTTATTAATTCTATTTATTTGAAAGTTTAGATCTTATAAGTTACTACAATTTTTGTTTCATATTGGTAATCGAAATTTAGGTCCAGCTCGTGAGGCTAACGAACTGGCTCATGTTAGGATTAATTAGGAATTAATTAATGATCAATAGACATCTTTTGCAAATAGACACCTTTTGGACTTGCCTCTCCGAGCAAGCAACTGCCCCTTTGGGCCTGTAATATATATATGTTTTACACACAGTACAATCAAAGAGATCCATCAGTTTTTCCCATTCATTTTTCACTTAACACGTTATCACGCACTTGCTCTGTCCACGCTGTAGTTCGTAGGCCAGAAAGAAGGAAGGCAGAACTAGTTCACCGGAGATTCTTGCCGGAAGTTCGCCGGAGTCACTGTTCACCAACGAAGGTAGAGCCATGTCGACTCCTCCTGATCCTTCCATGAACGCCAAGGTCGACGCCATCACCGATGCCGTCGAGGCCGCCATCGTCCGCGGCAGCATCCACCCTGGAGGCGTTCGTCGCTTCATCCTCCAGGGCGCCATTCGTCGTGTCCTTCGCGACATCGCCGAGCATCGCATCGCTCCTCGCCGTTCCTACGGCGCTGGACCGAACGCCGGCGGTCGTCCGACGACGCCGCGCCAGGTGCCTCGTTCGTCGAGGCTCCAGTACGCCCCCGGCCTTTGCCCCTGCCACGGCCCGACGATGTTCGTCCGCCGTGTTGGGGCGTCGCCGGAGGCTCCGCCAATACCGTCGTCCGTGCCGAGGCCGTCCTCGGCACTGCTGCCTCCACCTCCACCATTGTCGTCGTCGAAGACGCCGACGCTGCCTTGGAACGGAGGCGGTGGCACCATGGCTGCACGCCGTGGCGCCCCTCCACTCCTCAACAGCAACGTCGACGCGGAGGCATGGCCTCCGGGCTTCGCATACGACCTCGACATCATCTTCCCGCAGCCGGCACTTTCTCCGATCCGTACTCCTTCACCGGCTCTGTCTCCAATTGTGACTCCCTCGACCCGCACGACGCCGTCGTACGCCGACATCGCCGCCAACCGCGGCGAGGACCTGCGCCGGAGCACCATCGGAGCGGGGGTTGCCTCTTCCTCTGTTGAGGGGGAGGCGGCTCGCCGCCGCTGAATCGATGTCGGAGGGCCAGTTGGGCGGCCTCGCCTTTTCTCGGTTGGGAGCGACAGCCTCATGGCTGGAACTCGCCGGGGATGCGCGGGGGTCGCCCTGCCGGCCGGCCTCCATGGCTGGAGAGACGGGCATGGGCCCTGATCTGCCATGGGAGGGAAGGAGGGAGGAGGAGCAGAGACGGCTGGACGGCGGCGCGGCGGCGGACATCGGCGGACGGCGGTGCAGTGGCTGTGGCCTAGCGGCGGTGCAAACCGTTGCGGTGGCCGTGGCCTTGCGCTGGTGGCGGACGACGCGGCGGTGGCCACACGACGGTGGGCCAGCGGCGGCGGCGGCCGAAGCGGCGGGTTGGGGTCGGGCGGTTAGGGTTTCATCCCTAACCGCCGGCCTTTTATACTGCGCGGCTGGGCCTCTGGCCGACTGGGCCACGCCGGCCTCGCGGGCCTGGCTGGCTGACTGGGCCGCGCCGGCCTCGCGGGCCTGGCCGGCTGCTGGGCCAAAGCCGGCCGCCTTGGCCTATCTCTGTTTGTTTTCTTTTTTCTTTTATTATTTTCTATTTCAGTAGTAAATTAGTATTATTAGCATATTATTTGCTAGTTAATTTCTGCAAGAACATCAGCATTTTATCTTGATTGTTGCTGCTATGTACTGCTGGATATTGACATTGTGAATATATGTGTGGTTTATTTATATTACTGTGCAATGTCTTGTATTTCTATCATATTTTTGGAGTATGTGGTGCATCAAATCACCATTCGCACCACATACATATTACATTGTGACTTGCTAATTTTGTTTTTGGCTTATGTTGGTGCACCCAAATCCCCTATTTGGCACCAACATACTAGTTGCAATTGTAATTTTATAATAGAATTGGGTATGTGGGTGCCCCAAACCACAATTTTAGCACCACATACAAATTCAATTTGCTAGTTGACTTAATTGCAAGTTAACTTACAATCTATAGTATTAGAGAATTTTAGTTACTATAGAATTTCAGTTGCAATATATATCTTGTTTATTTTGGTTATATACACAAGGTAATGGAGTTTATGGCATTGGCTGTGTTTAATTCCCCGTGAATTATCCTGCCTAGAGACCGTGCCATAGCAGTGATCAAATCACCCATTACTGAGAGGTCTACATCTTGTTTCTTTGAAACTTGATGATTACCTACATTGTGTTTTTAACCAAAATAAAGGTTTTGGATTGCTATGTTCATCACATTATTTTGATATTACACAAGATAGTAGAGTCCTAAATACACTGGCTGCGTTTAATTCCTTGTGAATTATTCTGCCTTGAGACCGTGTTTAGGCAGCAAATCAATTGCCTACTACAAAGATCTACTCTTTGTCTATGACATCGAGATTATCTGTCTTGTGTCTAACAAATTTCATGATGATTTGTTTGTATGGTCTACACTCTCATGTGATTACCTACTTTAATCCAAAAATCATGATTAGATATAACTTTATTTAAATTTATATATACCATTTTAATATTACAACATTACCATGCTGATCTTCATCCATGGTTATCCATGTAGCACTATGGCCTCTAAGGAGTTTGATGAACTTGCCTTAGACGGTAGCAATTACCCTACATGGGCTTCCGATATCAAGATCGCGCTTGCATCTCGTAGTCTTTCCGCTACAATTCAAGACCCCCAACCTGGGGTTGCACTTCAGGACAGACATATTAATTCCGCTTTGGCTTTACTACGATTTTATATTCATAAGGATCTCAAATCTGAATACCTTATGATTGATAACCCTCGTGATTTATGGAACTCTCTTAAAGAGAGATATGAACAGCAAAAAGAACTCATTTTGCCTGAGGCAAATCATGAATGGAATCATTTACGTCTCCAAGATTTTAAATCTGTGGCAGATTATAACCATGCTGTTCATAAAATTTGCTCTAAATTGAAGTTTTGCGAGAAAGAGCCATCAGATGCGGATAAGATAGAGAAAACATTATCTACTATGCTTCCGTCTGATAGAGTATTGCAACAGCAATACAGGGCTAAAAATTACCAGGCCTATTCTCAGCTTATTCATACATTGACTCAGGCAGAAAAACATGATGAGCTTCTTATGAAGAATCATCATAAGCGCCCTGTTGGTTCGGCGCCCCTACCTGAGGTTCACAATGTACAGAAAAAGACTAAGAATAATAAGTTCAATAAGTTCAATGGATCATCTCCAAAGAACAAACCTGGTCAACGCAAACACAATAAGAAGCAAAGACCCCATTCATACACGTGGAAAAGAGAAAATGCGAGACCCAAAAATGACACTAAGTGTCATAGATGTGGTGATTTCTCGCATTTTGCTAAGAATTGTCGTACTCCA
The DNA here is from genome assembly GCA_004135705.1 of Alloteropsis semialata. Lineage (NCBI taxonomy): Eukaryota > Viridiplantae > Streptophyta > Magnoliopsida > Poales > Poaceae > Alloteropsis > Alloteropsis semialata. The sequence continues at coordinate 22,964,718 of CM014273.1, read as the reverse complement.
AAGCATTTGGTTGCTTTATACCAAAAATCATTAAAGGAGAACAAGCAAGCAGGAGGAACAAGATATGAGACACACTTCAATCTTGCATCCGAGATCGTCAAGGACAAAGATTGCTCACATCAAGAATCAAAGAAACAAGTGAACGACAACGCTCTCAACATTGAGGAGAGCCTTCCATCCACGGACAACATGCTCCTAGACTTTGAATCTGGAGATATGTTTGGAGATTTGAAATAATCTCGGTCCTGAACTTGATATCATATTAGATATTTGTTGTAATAATTTAGGTTATATATAGTTCCCTGACTTGTACTTTTAATATGTTTGAGTTTGTACAAATTTGTTTATACTATTGTCTAGTTGTACCAACTCATAGTTTTTATAATATCATATTCTTATTTTGATATTTTCTACACCATATGCATTCTTGCATACATTATATTTAAGCATTCTTATTTTATATAGAAA
>CM014273.1:22935891-22948722 GCA_004135705.1 Alloteropsis semialata | reverse complement strand
CTCACCAAGTCCACTCAATCCCCAGGTATCCTGACCGATGAACAACACAGATATGCCAACAACCAAACGATGTCCTCTTCAGCTCATCTAAACCTATCCCCAACGGCACAAAAGCTTCGGTTGCCTGGGAACACACGGACGTTTCTTCTTGGTACATTCCAAAGCGTAATTTGGCAGGTGCAACAACATTCACACGCACTCTCGTGGTTCATGTTCTCTCTACGAGTACGATCTACATAAGCCGCTGCAGCTGACGCGATCGACTAGGTTGTCTGGTAGCGGCCGATTTCAAGCATGTCAAGCTCTGCACTCCGTACCATCTGGTACCGGTCTCCATCGGCTAGATGCTCCTTAGTCCTTATCTCTCTCGCAACTGGAAGCTACTGAAAGTTTCTGCGGCCATGTCCGGCGGGGGACGCACGTCTGTCCGTTGCAGTCTCGAAATCAATCTTGGCTTGGTCATGTGTCGTAATGATGATACTTATCCACTAATAAAAGAATTACACATCAGTGACAGTGAAAGCTGCTAGCAAGCAGCTCACTAATCCCGTATAATCATCTGTCTAATCTGTGTTTATGCTGTGTTAGGAATGAAGAATGTACAGTGCAAACTGCGAACGAAACCGCAGCGCCGAGCTTTCGGTGAGATGGGTGGATGGGTCACACCGGCGGCAGCGCGTCTGCTGCCGGTGATTCCGTGGCGGCGGCGGCCTTTGAGGTGAGGTTCCGCGGGGAGAGCTCGCAGCGGCAGAGCGGGCAGGTGCGGTGCGCGCGGAGCCAGGCGTCGACGCAGTCGACGTGGTACAGGTGGCGGCACGCCGGCAGCTGCCGCACCATCTCGCCGGCCTGCACGTCTTCCAAGCACACCGCGCATAGCACGGAGCTGCCGCGCGGCTTGTCGTCGCCGCCCTTGGCCGCGGGCGGGTCGTACGCGAACGCAGGAAGCGCGCCGATCGCGGCGTCCGCCAGCCCGCACGCGCAGCGGTGGTGCACCACCAGGCGCACCCCCGGAGAGGGAGCCTGCTGGTGCCGCGCCGCCGGGCCCGGCAGGCCGTCGTCCCCCGAGGGCACGAGCCAGCCCGCGAGCCCGAGCAGGAGCACGGCCGCAGCGGCGATGGCGCAGGCCTTGAAGACGCTGCCGGTGGCGGCGGCCAGCACGACGAAGAGCAGCAGCGAGACGCAGGCCGCCACCACGCAGTAGCACACGCGGCCCTCCTCGTGGTCCTCCGCCGCCGCCGCCGCCTCCGTGGCGCTCGCCACCACCACCCTCGGGTGCAGCGTCAGCATGCTGCCCCCCGCGCGTCCTGTCGCGCTGCTTTCTGCTGATACGAATCCTCGACGACAGAACCCAAGCTCCGGTGTCCCTGCTTCCGGAAGAAAATAGGAGAGCGAGGACTCCGTGGCGGCGAGAGGAGGCGGGCAAGAAATAGGCGCGCGCGCGCGCGCGGGGCGCCGTTGCGTTGCGTGGTGCGGGGCGGAGAGCGACGTGTCTCCTTCGCTGAGCCGCCGTGGCCGGTGGTTTTTTGCGATGCTTACGGTTTCCGAGCTCTGCGTTCGGAAATGTGGAAAATTGGCTGAGGGGACGGTCCGACGGTGATTCTGGACGAGTCTATCCCGGCGCGCGCGGCGGCCGCAAGAGGTCGCTGTCGATCGGCCGAGCAAGCTAGCTAGGGCCTAGGGAGCGAGATGGACTCGCACGCACGGCAAGTTAAGGGGGTGTTCAAGTTAAGGGGTTATATAGGTTTTATCATTAACACATGTTTACTACTTCATATATGTAAGATTTTTTTGAAAAAATTTTGGTGAAAATTTTTTTGGAAAATTGAACACCCCTTAACGAGGTTTCTGTGGTGCTCGAGCTGGACTGCTGGCGTGGTGGCTTGGACGCGGAATGTGTGACGAGCTGGGCACATGTAGGCAGGTTCTGGGTCAGGCGAAGGCGACAGAGGTGGGCTCGCAAAGACCTGGTCTACGGTGGCCCGTCGCCGTGGACGCGACACTTGGCAGACAAGGAGCAGGGGCACGGTTATAGGATCTTCTCCTACAAGCATGTATTCTGTTTCTCCGAAGGAGAAGATCCTGGAAACGTTTTGTGACGATCGACTTAAATTCTGCCTTCCATAGGGTTCCAGAAGCTTGAAGCACAGGGCCTCAACCCGTTCAGATGGTTCTTTTGCTTCAAGCTTCCTCATAAGCCCCTTTAGCTCGTCCACACAAATGTCATGAGTGAGAGAGATATACAGATGCATCTTGTCGATGCTAAGAATATTTCGGACTCTCAGAGATCATATAGGCCACCCGCCAATCGTAGGCTCGCCCACATCAATTTGGACGTCATTTGCTTCAACGCTCGTGCGTTGGCGCATCAAAACTTCCACGGCCGCATCCGCGCCATGGTAGCTGTTTTTTCAGCACACGAGTTGGCGCCCCGCGAGCGGAGGAATCGGCCATCCAAGCCTTGGCGAGACTAGGCGTTGCCCGGCGAAAACAAAGTGTCCATAGTATCCTAGCCGCACGGAGAAACTCCAGCAAATCTAGGAATGGATTCAGATTGGGTATGCATCAAATCAAATATGGATATCATCTTTTACAGTATTTTGATTCGAATACAAATCAATATGAATCTTGTCGAATACGAATGTGAATCACATGCTCGAGTGACCGCTAGCTGCCAGCAGTTTCAAGCGTGCCATGCGATGCGACTAGTGCTACAGGTATAGTATAGATGTGTACAATGTCGGTACGAGTCTCCATCTGCTGGATATCGCCCCACCTCTGGAATGGAAGCATGAGGCCGGAGCAGAACGCATCCGATTTCGCCAAGTCTTTTGCCCCCGTCCTCTCGCTATCGAAACATATCCCCCATCCGTGGCGCTGCCGCCTTGCAACAATTCAAAACAGCCGGGAGACGGTCACACAACATGTTGTGAAACACTTATTTAGTGATCAATTCTTTCATTAATTAATTAATGATTAATGACATCACTAGGTAGTTACTAGTGTGTGAAAGGGCCACTTTCCCCAAGGGGTATGTCCCTTGGGAAGAGGCACCTCCATGCCCCTTGGGCTTGTATAAATATGTAAACAACCCCATCAATGAGAATCAATCATTCTACTCTTTCATTTGAGTTTTTCACTCTCCAACACGTTATCATGCACTTTTGCTCTCTACTGAGTTCCTCGAGAATAGAATAGAGGCATTTCGACCTCCACTTCAAGGACAGAAGAGACAACAGTTGGAAGCCACATACGGTTTCAAGATACAGAAGAAGGCTGCGGCCACTCCATGGCCAATTGGCTTGAAACTTCATTGACTAATTGAAGTAAGTCACTTTGTAATTTGTTCTCTACTGAGCACATGAAGGCATGAAGAACAGAGGGTAAGAATGGATTCCAGACCTCACAGTTCCTTGCAATGGAGACTGGTTTTTCTTGTTCTTCTAATGGTGGCCGGCGGTAGAGCCCTAGTCGTTGTCCTGTACTTCGATTCCGGAGCAGAGGAGACCGTTTCTTTCCACGCCATGGTCGTCGTCCTGTAGGACGTCATCAAAGGTGTGATCACCACGGTCACCAAAATGCACATCGTTGTCGCCGGCAGCCTCGTTCTGCTCTAGCGCATCTTTGCTCCACCATCAGGCCAACGGCCGGCACCCTGTACCATAATAACGGCCACCAGCAATCTCTCACCGGCCATGGCCCCAGGCGTCCGCGCCCTCGGTGGCCACCTAGACCATCACCCAGGAGTCCACGCCATCGGCACCATTAGCGGCCAGCGCCCTTTGCAGCCATAGACAATCGCACGGCAACTTGCGCTCGCTGTGCGAAGCAGGCGCCCTCGGCAGCCATCCCGGACTATGGTGGTGGGCGTGACCTTGGCGACTACCACGGTATACCACCAGCCTCAAGGTCCACCGACAGAGGCCCTTCCTTCCCAGGCCGCCCTGCTCGGCCGCACTCCGGCCCGGGACCACCGTCCATGGGTCCGGCGCGGCCACGGCAAATGGAGCCCAGCCTCGCTGGGCTTCTCCTCCGAGCAATGACCGGCCGGCCAGGCAGGCGGCCGGCGCACGCCGGCACCAGGGGAGGAGAGGCGCACGGGGACTGGATGAGGGCAGAGGAAAGGGTGGCGCAGGGGGTTGGCTCGGGCTACAGCAGGGAGCAGCGGCGGCGCTGCATCACCGACGCAGCGCAGCGAGCGCAAGCAGCGGCGGCATGCAATAGCACAATAACTGCCCCTCTGCCATTTATTTGGGTCAACAGGCCACAACCCCGCCCGCAGGCCGGGCCAAGCAGGCTATTTTCCCCGCTCCAGAGCCCAAGTTTGCCCCCCTTGAAACAAGCCCTCAGGCTTTATCTATTTCATGTTTTAGCATGATTAGACTTTATGATTAAGTCATTAGATTATTCTATATTGTGTCATGTACAATAAATACCATCGGTATTGTTAAGACCAATAAAATAAAAATGTTACAATTGCCGCAGCGATTGAGCATTATTATGATCCGCAGATCTCTCATTGGTTACACATGCTTTAGAACAATCTTTTTCATATGCAACTCTTTATTTGCATTTGATTTATTCAAATCAATATTCTACATCAAGTAGAAAATCATGCAAAATTCAAATAAAATGTATATATTTTGTTTAAACATAAGGTAATGGCAACAAGCATCTACTACACTCATGCAGATTATGCTCCATTACTGTGAGGTTCTACCTTCAATGTGTTTAAAAAATAAATTAAACTAATGGAATAACACAAGGTGATGGAGACCTAGGCACTGGCTGCAATAAATTCTTTGAATTTATTTGCCCAGAGACCGTGCTTTTAGGCAGGAAGTTATTTGCCCATTGCTTGGAGGTCTACATCTTATGATGATTACCTTCACAGTGTACATCCAAAGTTTAAACAACTGACTATCAAGTCATTAATTCCTTTAGGAATACAAATTATAGCAGTTGCACTTCCCATTGATATATACCTTAATTTTGTTGCAAGAATCATCTTGCCTTTGAATCAATGCAAAATAAATCAAAAGGTATAGGTAAATAAATTTTGGATTGAATAAAATAATGGAATTAAGCGTATACTATGCTCCATTATTAAAAGATACACATCATTTCTATGATGATTAATTCATCCAAAAGTTTAAAATAGAGACTATATATTGACCATGACTATCAGTCATTTATTCCTTCAGGAATAAAGAGCAATATATAAGCATCAATGACATTGCCTATTTTAAACAACTATACCTAATTTTGATACAAAATTTATCTTGAATTCAAATATTTTGCATATACTGCAACACTACATTTCATGAATTTACCGCAGTAAATTAATTTAACACATAACTATATCACATGTGGTACATGATTCAAAATAGCCATTATGAAGTCAATATAAGTTGCATTACATGCAAAAACTTATATGGCATGGGAAATGAATTTGAAATTCATTTCATGTTCTAAAGATTCTATTTATATGGAATAAATCATAGCCCGGAATTCAAAATTTCAACCAAATTATTGCCTTATTAAAGGCATACTTTCCATATAGATCTCAAAACATTGAGTATCAAATGGAAATGGTATACTCAATCTTTTGAGTTACACTCAAAAGAGGTTATGGCCAACATAAGGTCATAATATTACCAAAATTAAAAGACGGTTGGTTATACATTCATCTACATGATTAAATTCATAACAAATTACAACATCGTTGTATACATAGAGAAAATCCATTCTAGATTTGCTTCTATGATGAATTTGTATATCATACCAACCCAAATTATGAAGTCTTATCCACAATTTTCTCAATAGGTGATGTATTGCACCAGCAATACCATACCCAAAAATTGCACCACACTTTCTGAATACAATGCTATGCATTATGATCTCTTAACAAAGAGTATCTGCTTGTACCTTCTGGTTACAGCATAGCAATTTGAACTATATTCAAATATTCAGAATATCAAATGTTTGATGTAAACAAGCATCAATATTAGGAGAAAGTGGGCCAACACAAAGGCAATAAAATAAGAATACCGACAAAGACATGCATTTGTAAAACCACAATGACAACTCGCATGTATGTCAAAATTGTGGATATCATAATCACATTACAATGCAATGTCACAAAATCAAGTATTTGGTTCAATACATTATTGACAAATGGCAAATCAATTTAATGGGACAAGTTTGAAATGCACTTCAATATCGACCTAAATTATGCCACTTATATACCTATTTCATATGAATTAGGATCAAATCCTACAACTGTAGGATATATTTGAAGGCAATAACAACTTGTTTAGAGACACAACTCAGTCTCTATAACCCATCACTTAATGATCATGTACATTATGTTGCAATTACATAAGTTGTCATTCACACAGTATCATCATATGATACATGCTACTAGTATGTACTCTATATTATGAAAGTAATCATAATGCATTATGATTTACTCAATATAGATAATTATGGGGACAATCCAAATGGAAGAAAATTTTTGATTAGTGAACTTTTATTTCACTAACACTATACTTTGAGATATCAAATATTCCAAATTCTCTATAAGAGAAAAGGAAAATTACTAAAAATCGCAAATGCGATATGTTGTTTATGGTTTTGGTCGAGCCATAATCATACACTCTCAAAGTATTCAATTAGATATGCACTCATGCATTCTAATTCAACTCATACCAATTGAGTTAGAAAAATATCCGTTATAGTGGTTTCAACATGAAATCACATTATGACAACAATGATGAATTTTCTATTCATCAACCAATAAAACGGATATAAAACAAGCAAATGCTTGAGCAAATTTCTCCATTATCACAAGGATTGCGTTTTACATACATCAAAACCCATACCAAATGTTGCGTACAATAAATTTTCAGTCTGTCATTCCATCAAGATTGGAAAATATTGCCTTTTATCAACCTACACAATAGGTGATATGAAAATTTATTGATAATTTCATTGGTCATATATTGCAAATTTCCTATAAATCCTCAAATTTAATATGCACCGCATGTGCATTATGGAAATTAATTTTAAGATCCTCTTATCTTAAAATTCCAATTATACCATTATAATTCCTTGAACGCATTCAATGGAAATATGGTAGCATATATCCGTTAACAAAATTATTCAAAACCTTCGTATGATTGGTTGATAAATCAACTACATGATTTCATGTGACATATATAGTGCACTAAAGAACTATGCTTTTGCTATGTTCATTGCTCAAATTATCAAATTATGAGCACAATATCCTAAAACATAGGATACATTCATCAGGATGGAAAATGTCACATGATTTCTTTACAAGTCTACAATAAACTGTTGTATGACTTTGGCATAATTATAAAACATTATGTACAATATATACATACAACGGATTTTATAAATCTCTCGCAAGAGATTGCAACTCATTGCATGACCACTATATTAAAATTAAAATTTACCAGCATCTAGTTGGTACTATGTGGACATACACACCACATAATCAATCAAACTGCAATCATACGGCTCCCTCCGTTGCAGTATGTACGTGGAGTTTTGGCTTCAGCCAATTATTTCCCATCTGCAAATCGTTTATGCTTTGCACATAACGATATCACCACCTCAACATACATCCATGGGCATTGAGGATCCACACAATATAGTATTATCTGTCATTCACATAATACTTTGGATCTCTCATGGGGATTTTTACATAGCCCGTATGTTGATCATACTTTGAGGACAATTCTTGGCATTAGGGGGAGATTTATACCACATTACAGAATGCCAAATAATTAGAATGTCTAATACATTCAGTCCTCACATCTACGTACAAATTGTCGGCATGACAATATATATTTGCAACACATTGCAAATAAACTGCCAATTGCATTTACTTGTAAAAAGTGTCAGCTAATCTCATTCCCATCATTTGTGTACCAGAAAGAGTGGGGGTACCTAACAAAACCACTCAACTCCCAAATTAAAATAAGAGGGGGAGAAGTATGGTCACTAGGGATATTGCTTATTACAAGCATCCGCGGAACAGGGGGAGACATCCTCCAAGATAGTAAATGCAAATCAACATCATACATGATGTTAGACACTTTATGAATTTTCAAATCCAAAACCTATGAATGTTCAACATTCAAAGCCCAGTACATGTGCACATAAATTCAAAGCACTGGGTCATTGGAACGCCCTACTCTATCATCTTGGGAAATGAGATAGAGTTAGAAAGGGTTGATATTTTCACAAGCTATATTGATTCCATTGAATCAATCACACTAAGACTACAAATTGTCGACATATTCTCCTACTCAAAATTGTTATACACCTTCAACTGGATCCAGACCAAAAGTCCTAGGCAGAGTGTCTCAACACTCAAATTGGGTCAAATTAAAGGTGATAACTCAGGAGAAAAGCTCTTATTCATCAATGAGAAGTACTTTACCGCAGTAAAATATTCTTCTCATAATGCTTTCTTGCAAAAGCAAGGTGGTGAGACATTAAGAGCTTGTAGCATATGGTTTCATGCAGAGACCAAGCAAAAACATACCCACATGGTATGTGTGAAAATTTTGTTCCTACATTCAATCATTGGCAGATCATATAATTTGGATAAATTCAGACATATATGTCCTCATTGGACTCATGTTCTGAATTGAGATATAAACCGCAACATATATTGTGTACAACTCAAGTCACTCCATGACTTGAAATAGTCAAGTTGATTGTGGTACAACTGACTAAGTGAGTATCCATCATAGAAGTGTCGAGGTTGTACTCGTCAGATATTTGTCCGGCAGACACCCCGCTCTGTGCGAAGATTGATCACGGTGATGAACAGAGAGACACGGGATTTTTATACTGGTTCGGGCCCTCGAGATCGAGTAATAACCCTACGTCCAGTTGCTGCTTGTATTATTTCGTCGAGTACAGATTACAATGCGTAACGAGTACCCTCGGGTGGATTGTGGAATACAAACTTGGATGTTCGATACCCTCTACACACAGGACCCCGCTATTTATACCCAGGGAGACGTGCCTTACAAGACAAAACAGACCTAAACCTAGTAGGACTCGAACTGTCTTCGGGCTTTCCTCCTGCAATCTGGCTGTCGTGTCTTGTTCGGAGTCTTGGTCGTCTTGGAGTCGGTAGTCGGCAATCCTCGTGGTCGGGTACCCTGGTATTATGGCCTCAACAGTAGCCCCCGAGCTTATCTTNGAGTATTATGGCCTCAACAGTAGCCCCCGAGCTTATCTTGTTCAGAAAAGGTTGATCGTTCAATAGTCTTCGGGTCTTTTTGCTCTTCGGGCGATTTCTGGATATGAGAATATCTCGTCAATCATGAGAGCCAGAAAAGTTCCCGAACTCTTGAATGTGGAAACCTGCATCTGAATGATAAGGTCAAAGAATATCAGCCATAATAATAAAAAAGAACTGTTCCGTCTTGGAAAATGAAACGCCCCAGGAGTGATGTAACTGCTGCCCAGCGTATTTAAAACCCACTCCGCACGTCTCCCGGAACTTTAGCAGTGCACGCGGTACGGCTCTGCTCCGGCTCCTCGAATCCCGCGCGAAGCGTTGCATCTCTGAGTCTTTTAAATATCAGATCTCCTAGATTGATCCGTACTTGAACTTTCCATTCTAAACCTTCTCCCTCCCCTCGCCATGGGAAAGAAAAAGCTTAGCCGCAAGTTCAAGCTTCCTCGCCTCCTCTTCAGAGACTCCCCTCGCAGCTCCGGCGAGCAACCGCCTGACAAGCCGGAGGACCCGCCGGCGACGACACCACCCGTCGCTCCTCTTCAGGCTCCGCTCCTGGCTCTCCCCTGGCATGGGGATGAAGGAGTCGAAGTTGAGCCACCAAAGGAAGAGGCTCCGGTGGCTGCGCCACCATCTCCCGAGGCTGCTCCGTCGAGCATTGCCGCCAGGAAACGCCCTGCGTCTTCCTCCCCGGCTCCGGCGTCCCCTATCTCCCTCTCCTCCGACGACGAGCCAAAGCAAGGAGGGAGCGGGATCCGGTTGAAGCCAGAAACGGCGGACGCAGGCGCATCTTCGTCTTCTGCTCCGGTGGACACCAGCGGCGACGAAGAATTCGCCCGGTGCCTCTTCGTCTCGCTGAACCGCGATCTGATCGGGATTCCTGGAGATGGAGCGCTCGTGGATCTCGTCAGCGACTCCGAAGAGGAGAACGCGATAGATGATAATCCACCGGAGACTACGCCATCGCCCTGATCAGCAGTTGATATTCATCAACCCAAGATCAGGGTGCTTTAGTATTTTGATTTTAGGATAGTTATCGATCCATTGTGAAATGTTCCCTCTTTTGGATTCAATGAAGAAATTTCACCTGATGGATACAACTTGAATTTCTTGTGCTTTGAAATTTTATCTATGTCAATCTGTTCATGAAATTATTTATCCAGAAACAAAATTCCCGAACGAAAATTTTCTCCCGAACAAACTGACGATCTTTAGTGTATTCGGGAAATTTAACCCTAATCAGACGAGATCGGGGAATTTCCTCGCTTTACACTAAATGTTCGGTCATTTAAAACTGATAGCTTCCCTTATAAGCCAACAATTTTAAATGCATTGAATCTGATCTGCACGTTTTTCGAAACGACGCATGCCACAGAAAAAGGAAAGAATCTTTTTGACCCAACAGTCACTGCGGATTGCGCGGCTCAAGGGCAGGTTTTTCGGGGCTTGCGCTCCCCTGCAGAACCATAAAGCCCCCAAGCGCGGCCGCTTGAGACCTATTTGGGACTTCGTCTTCCTCGTTCGCATCCACACAACATTCGCCATTCTCAACCTCTCTTCACCTGCTCCTCCAACCCTGCTAGCCTCCAGTCGCCATGGCATCCACGCAGCAGTCATCCTCCGGCACTGAGTCCACAGATAACCAGAGCAGTGGCGCGGCCGGACGCGAACTCCGCAGTGGGAATACAATCCTGACCGCGGATCAGTATTGGAAGAAATCAACCACGACGAAGAAGCACTTGCAGAAGCTGGAGGATCTTGGATTACTCCCAAGCACCGAACTTTTTCCTCGTCGTGAGGCCAAAGGTCAGATGTATCCGACCCCCGACACTCTTGAGATGGTGGTGTTCTTGGAGTTCTTCCATTGTGGATTCGGGGTTTATCCGTCTGAGTTCTTCCACAGCGTCTGTGAGCATTACCAAATAGAGCTTGTGCACCTTAAGCCCGGCGCTTTGACAATGCTTAGCGTCTTTGCCTTTCTGTGCGAAGCCTGGTTAGGTATTAAGCCCTCACTGCTGCTGTGGAGGTATTTTTATAGCCCTTCGTACTATAAGAATCAGATGATGCTCGGCTCCATCAGTTTCTCCTTGAGAAATCGGGAGATTTACATCCCCTTTCCAGTCAAAGATAGCTGGAAAGGATATGAACGTCACTGGTTTTACATCACCCTTCCCCAAGCCTCTCGGGCAAAAGGGAAGTACTTGATGCCAAATCTCAAGGACGAGGTCAAGGCCGTGCCAAGACTCACCCCGGACATGAAAAAGCACATTGACCAAATCTTGGAGCTCCGCGACACAGGTCTGACGGCAGTTCATGTAGCGGAAATCTTCATTAGATGGAGATTCATCCCACTTATGACCCACGACCGCTACGCCTGGACGTTCACGGGCGTCAACGACCCGAACAGGATGAAACCTGACGGTGAGCATTTATTTGTTTCTGTTCTGTTGTTTTTCCGAGTTAGTTCGGTCATTTGAATTCATGACTCTTAACTAGCAGTTGTCCCAGAGTCAGAAGTGTTCGAACGCTTGAACAAGATGTTCGGGACTGGCCTCCCGGTTTGGGAAGACGTCCCAGTACCTTATAGCGCTGAGAACCCCCCTCCAAAGGTAAACTGTTTCTCAGAAAAACGTTCTTTCTTGTATGATAATGATATAACATTTCTCTTTTCTCCCGACCAGGCTCCAGCTATTGTTGATGCCCCTCCCCAGAGCGGTGCCATCAATGTTGAAGAAGGGAAGAGCAGCTCGTTGACCAAGGCACCGAGGCCCGACCAACGATCCACCCGAGCCATCACCCAGTTTGGAGAAGGAGATCCCGAGCAGCCCCCAGGCGAATATCCCCCGAACTCGGAAACGCTCTCGCAGTGTGGAGGGGATAGTTCCAGATTCGGGAGTTTCCGGATCGCCTGGGTCAGCCAATCTGCAGCCCGATCGTGATCAGTCTCGCCCTGTTGCCCAGGTACCAAGCATGATCGTATTCGGGCGTTTATTCGCAGCCTTTGATCGCATATCCAAAGCTAAACATGATCGGGAGATTTCTCGACAGGAAATTCGTCCGACCAGGCCATTATCAAAGCTAACTGCTGGTGCCAAAAGGTTTAAATTCAACATTCCGACGGCCAAGTAAGAGCTTTGACAATCTTTGAATATGTATGAACATTTTTCTCAAATGTTGTTTTCATTGTACGTTGATTGTTCGGGAATTCTGGCGTCCCGATCCCACAGCCTCTTCTCCTGTTAAGCCATCTGTTAAGGAGAAAACTCCCGAGCTGGACTCGACAGCACAACCCGATGACTCAGAGAAGACTGCGGAGATTGTAGGACCCGTCCCGACGCCCCTGGGCCCGATCTATAGCGTGCTCTCGACAGCTGAAGAGCAATGGCGTTTGCTGGACGCTCGTGCCTCTGTTGCTGAAGCGTCTGTGATCAGACTGGGAGCCCAGGTGACTGTTCTCCAGTCCGAGAAAGAAGGTACAGGTTTTAAAGCTTACGCTTCGCTTATTGAGTCTTTATCTTTGAACTTTTGTTCATATGCTGCCTTTGATC
>CM014273.1:22890310-22934891 GCA_004135705.1 Alloteropsis semialata | reverse complement strand
AGACTGGCTCATTGAAAACATCCTGGGTTGCTAAGGCAACTTACCCGCCCTTGCGCGGATGCTTGAACTGCACACCCCGCAGCACCTGCGGAGGCGTCTGACTTGGCAGCAGGGTCGCGTCAGGCAGCAACGATGGTTGGGCGAACAGGCCCCCTTGGCCCTGCAGCCTCTTGCGTGGGCTGCTCCGACTCAAGCCCCGAAGGGGACCCGTCCACGCAACTTTCAGCATCACCTGCCGCCTTTCTCTTCCTCCGCGCCTCGGTCTCGGCCTGCGCGGTCGGCCCCAGCGTTGGAGACGGCTTGGGGGACCCCTCTCGGGCCGCCTTCTGTGACGTGGTCATCTTGCGTACGACCTGACGCGTTGGTCGTGCCAAGCCAGTCCCAAGCACCCGCGCCACTGGGTCCTCTTCCGCTCCCTCCTGGGGGTCCGGGATGAAGTCGGCCACCTCCCAGGCGGCTTGTCCCTCGTCCACGACTTGAGGTGCCCGGGACACCTCCTCCACTGTCATCAGCTTCTCCACCCGGACATCACCCTCGGGCAGGGGTGCCGGGCTGAAGTACTTCGTCGCTCGGTCCTGCAAGACAGAGGCACGGCGTAAGCAATGATACAATTTGTCAGACATCCAGCAGTTCGGCAACCAAATATACAATTTGCAAGTAAGCAGGAAACTAACCACAGGAGGAGGATTTTGTAAAGAAAATGGGACCGGTGTCCCCTGGTTGAAGATCTTGCCGCGCATGAAGCCGGAGATCCTCTCACACGTCTCCTCGACAGATACAGTCCGGATCTGCTCCCGGGTCGGGTCCTTACCACAAGAACTCATACACAGGATGCACCCAGTCCTTGATTGGCTGTGTCAATCGCCGGATGAAGGAGATCATTATGGCCACCGCAGTCAGGTTCTGCTCCTTCAGCTCGGCAATCAACTTGAGCAGCTCCTCGGCCTCCTGAAGTTCCTGGCCCTCCGGCTGCGACTCCCAACAGTTCTTCTTTGCCGGCCGGTGGCCAGTCCGGGCAGGCAGCGCAGGGGGATGGTTCGCGACATAGAACCACTCCTGTCTCCAGTTTTTGTTGGTATCGTTCATGTCCAGTGCAAAATATCTCCTGGACATGCCGACCCTCAAGGACAACCCAGCCCCTCAGGTGATCCTCGCGGGACCCTTCCCAGAGCCTTCCCCAATGATTTTCATTCGATACAATCGCCGCCACAACCCGAAATGTGGCGGGATCCCAATAAAAGCTTTGCAAAGATGAATAAATACAGAGATGGACAGAATGGAGGTGGGGTTCAAATGACTCATCTCCACTCCGTAGAAGTGCAGCAGCCCCCGAAAGAAGTCTCCCGTGGGCAATCCAAACCCCCGCTCGAAGAATGGCGCGAAGACGGCCATCTCGGTCTCCGAGCGCTCCCATGGACGGGCGTCGTCCCCGGCGGCCCGCCATTGCAGGATTTCCCGTGGCCCGAGAACGCCTCGGCGCTCCATGTCCTGGAGTTTCTCCTCGGTGACGGAGGATTGGCCCCAGGCCGGCTCCTGTGGTCACTCCCCCGGGCACGGAGGTGGGCTCCGGGGTCGTTTCGGGCAACGCCACGGCCTTCCCTTTGGCGTCCGCCCCCGCAGCGGCCGCCGGAGCATCAGGATCACCGCCCTCATGGGCGGCGGCATCCTCCACGGTTCCAGATTGGCCCGCGGAGGGCGCCACCCTCCTCCCCGCTTCAACATCGCCACGGCCCGTGGCAACGCCCGCGTCCGCCATTTCCGTCGCCGGCGGCGCTTCCTCCCCTGTCGCTCGCGTCCTCATCTCTTCCCTCGAATCCGCCATCCCTGCTATGGAGCTTGGGCGCGATGCGAACGCGTAGCGGTGGTGGCGGCGCTTGAACTCCGGCGGCGGTGTGAGGGCGGAGGGGGAATTGCTCTTGCGGCAGCGCTAAGCGGCGGCGGAGGCGTGGGATGTTTCTAGATTCGGATATGACAGTGGTAAAAGTCGCCGGTTGACAGATCCAATTTATCCCCTCCTGTCGATTCAAATTACCCTAACGGCGCCATAACTGACGGACGGAATCCGGAAGACCCGTTAGCTGCGGGCCAACAGCTCTCCGCGCGCCAACGGCTCTTTGCCCCAGTACTCGGCCAGCCCCGACCCTCGGGGACTCGGCGCTCTTGACTCCGGTCAACGGGTCTCCGGACTCGGCCAGCCCCGACCCTCGGGGACTCGGCGCTCTTGACTCCGGTCAACGGGTCTCCGGACTCGGCCAGCCCTGACCCTCGGGGACTCGGCGCTCTTGACTCCGGTCAACGGGTCTCCGGACTCGGCCAGCCCCGACCCTCGGGGACTCGGCGCTCTTGACTCCGGTCAACGGGTCTCCGGACTCGGCCAGCCCCGACCCTCGGGGACTCGGCGCTCTTGACTCCGGTCAATGGGTCTCCGGACTCGGCCAGCCCCGACCCTCGGGGACTCGGCGCTCTTGACTCCGGTCAACGGGTCTCTGGACTCGGCCAGCCCCGACCCTCGGGGACTCGGCGCTCTTGACTCCGGTCAACGGGTCTCCGGACTCGGCCAGCCCCGACCCTCGGGGACTCGGCGCTCTTGACTCTGGTCAACGGGTCTCCGGACTCGGCCAGCCCCGACCCTCGGGGACTCGGCGCTCTTGACTCCGGTCAACGGGTCTCCGGACTCGGCCAGCCCCGACCCTCGGGGACTCGGTGCTCTTGACTCCGGTCAAAGGGTCTTCGGACTCGGCCATCCCCGGCGCTCGGGACTTGGTGTTTCGACTACGACCAAGAAGTCTCTATGACTAGTTGCTACTGTACAAACCTACAATGCCTCTGTCAACTTTCAGGTCCAGGGAATACAGATATTGCGTCGATAGGGACAAGATTCATCAGAAAGCTATAAGTTACAAAGGAAGCCGGTCATAGACCGGTCACAGAGATCAAATACATCAACTGTCAAGATGACGGCCTGGGGCACTCGTCCCTGCGCCTAGTGCTGCATCCGTAGCAAGCTTTGCCCACATGAGCTCCTCGCAAGCTCTCTTGTAGCACCACTGCAGCCGTCGACGAGACAGCACCAATTGAGGGTTGTTGGCAAATGCCTCCGGCTATCCCTCGCTCTACAAAGCATTTCACCCCACATGGCCCTCGTCACATGGGTATGCAGGGGTGAATGTGACAGCATTCAGACGCCAATCAACACCTCAGGATCTTTGCAAGCACTCTTCTAGCACCAAGCTATCAAGTCCCCATGATTCCTCCCTGGAGGATGAACCCAGGAGCAAGTCCCCAACATTCTTCAAGCTAGGTGGTTGCTATGCCTATCTTCTCATTACCGCAAGGCCCTGTGCCTTGGTGACTATTTATAGCCCTGTGCTAGACCATCGCATGTGACTCCGGTTGCATTGTTCAGTGCGTGAGCTCTGTGCCACGCAGCAGCTCCTCTCTTCGAGGTGCTCAGTCCGCCCTTATCACCTTCGGCTTCATCCGACCACGGGAGTGTTCTGTGCATTCACGTGAACCCTGTTCTTGTCACGACTCGTCTGGCAAAGCTTATCCTTTGGGCGGCCTGACTGCCCCGAAGCTTGGAGATCCTTTTCTTTTGACCATTAGCCCGACTTTTCTAGTCGGCCCAATGCTCGGGGACTACTCCATATGGAGGGCTCCTTGCGTCGCCCTCCATATGCCCCATCAGGATGTGTCACTTTCCCCAAGTGGTGCAGCTCCTTGGCGCCCGACTCGGCCACGACTCGGCGCTCCATCACTCGAGGCTTCGCCCCGGGTTTGTCCAGGGTCATCCCCGGATGGCCTGCGGTTTTCTTTTTTGAGCACCACCCACCCTTGTGTCGGCCTGCCGACCAAGATGCTTCAGCCGACCTGGTAGGCTTCGTTTCTTCATCGACAGTCCGACACGCGCCTGCACGTTGCTCGGGGACTTGTGGGATATGGGTATCGCTGGGCCCACTACCGATCGGGTAGCCAGTCGGCCTGGTCCCGCATCTGACAAGAAGGTGGCCCGATCCCAGGCCGGCCCACGAGGATCCTCGGCTTGATGGACAAGATTGGGGAAGACTTAGCCCGCAAGGCATTCGGCGATATCCTCGGATCCCACCCGGAGATCATGGAGATTATATGGCAACCGACTCAGATTAGTTTCCTAGTCAGAGCCGGATATGATTAGAGATAACCGACTTGTAAACCCTAGGCCGCCAGCCTATATAAGGGGGCCTAGGTCGACCCCTTTAGATCATTCAATCTCACCTCCACGCATTGTAACCAAGAGCTCGCCGCTGTTCCCCGGAACTTGCTGAGCAAATCAATACAAGACCCCGAGCACAGGACGTAGGGTATTATACCTCCAGGTAGCCCGAACCTATATAAACCATGTGTCCCTGTGTTACCTCGAGCTCCCTAGTCCAGCGATCTCCCTTTGCCTACAAATCAACCATCTGGGTACCCCGGGTGGACTGCCGGTCAAAAGATCCGACAGAAAGGACAATAGTCAATAGGGCATGTCGCATCATTAAAATGGACATTCGTCAGCCAAGGCGTGTGTATGCGTATTGGGGTTATTGAAGTGACTGGGGAGTAGGGCTGGACGCCAAGCCTCGGCTCGACTTAGCTTGGCTCAGTTTGGTCTAGCTCGTTAGTCTACTAGTTTAGATCGATCCGTGAATAAAACGAGAAAGAGTGCTAACTCGATTGAGCTCATTAACATTAGGATCATGCATGGGACATAATTTTTTTAATGCAAACATAAAAATAAAAAATGTATAACATGTCATAAGATTCTAAACTTCTAAATAAACAGACTTAATGATTAGAATAGTTGAATTAGTTGATGAAACTTGGCACTGAAAGAACAGTATACTTATCATATTAAACCATGATCGACTGTGGCTCCCTTTGTTGCTCCTATAGCTCGATTGTCTCGGGAGCCAGCTCAGTTGGCTCGAGCTAGCCCATTAAAGAAACGAACAAAAATAATTACTCAACTTGTTTAAAAATCAACCTAGTTATACTGAGCTACAGTCAAGCCGAGCCAGCTGGCGAGTTTGTAGCTTTCGGTCCAGCTACGAGGGAGCCACAGATCGATGAACTACATCATACTGACATTGTATAGCCACTAGTAGAAAATGGGGCTTTCGTCCCGGTGCGTAACAGGCTTTAGTCCTGGGTACGCAACCGGGACTACGGCACCTGGACTAAAGGTCTCGGTCTTTAGTCCCGGGCATTTACCCGGGACTAAAAGGAGCCTTTGGTCCTAGTGGATAACACGAACCGGGACTAAACAATTTCAAAAAAAATAATAAAAAAAGCTGCTTTGTGCCTGCTAGTTCCGCCACCTCGTCGCACAATCGCCACCTCCTCGAGCTCCAATTTCACTCAGGTATAGGATCAAATCCGACCATCCACAACAAATCATTCACAACACATGATAATTCTATATGATTCAAAAATCATTCACATATTCGTCGACATAATCGAATTCACAGCACAAAAGTTCATTCGATTTGATTCACAGCAGAGGATTCATCAGAAAAAAATCACTCAAAAACAAATTTCATCCACTCCTCACCGTGGCTGTGCCACCAGGCCACGCGACCGCCAGGCCGTGGCCGCGCCTCCCTCTCGCCGCGCAAGCTGGCCGCACCGCCCTCTCGTCGCGCAGGCCGTGCGCAGGTCGGCCGCGTCACCAGGCCGCGCAGGCCGGTCGCGGGGCTCCGTGCCCGCCGCGCAGGCGCGGGCTCCCTGCCTGCCGCGAGGCTAAGTCGAAGGGCAGTCTCGTCGCCCACCGCGTAGGCCAGCCGGCAGCCGCGCAGCCGTCATGTATCATTCTATCTAGGCCATCCAACACAGCATTGTTGACACCAGCGGTGGCAAACAGAAAGTCCGCAAGCGCACGACTATCGAAGTAGCTTTCACCCGTGAGTAAACCAGGTATCGAATCCACAGGGAACGTAAAAGTGTATCTAATCACTAAAGCTGAGCCGGATTGATCAAGTGTATATAAAGGCTGGGTAGAGAGGATAACTTAGCACTAAGGCTCTGATTATAGTTAAGAGAATTCTCCTATGCTTGCTTTAGGCACCGGGGTATCTTAGGCCTCTAGGAAATTGCCGGCCAACAGCTCTACGCCTACCTCTACTAATCCGTGGGGCTACGAGGCAAACGAGGGCAGATATACACCTAAGCACCACGCCTAAGATAATATCAGCTATCCTAACCTTGATCAAAGATTAGAATACTTTATAAATAAAGCAACGAATCCACAAGCACAATAGAGACTTAACTTATCTATAACACAGACTTAATTACTAATTGAATCCCGGATACTTACTGAGTAGCTCGCATCCGTCGAGGTACAGGTGGAGGGTCGCCGACAGTCGGGACTCCTCCAGACTCTCCCTCACTCTCTCCCTATTTCTACTCTGGATATGAGGAGGGCTTCGCCTTGGATCTTCACTTCTGCTCGATGATGATTAGCCCTGCCCCGAGTTCAGCTATTTATAGCTTGGAGAGGCGGTTTGGAGTCGGTTTGCAGCGGTTGAGGCGGTCCAGAGATGGGCCCAGGTCGGCCGACTAGGGGGGATCGGCCGACCGTCAGATTCACCGACGTTGATGATACACGGCACGGATGAACTCCTGGTGGCGGTTGACAGTTGCTAGTGAAGGCGGTGGCGATTTGGGCGCGCGGCCCGGTCGGCCGACCTGGCTAGGTCGGCCGACCCAGGGTTGTGGCCCCTCGGCCCCACTTCGTCAGTGTCACTCTCCAGTGGGTCCTTTGGTCGGTTTTCAATGGGTAATGGCGAAGATGTGTCAGTTAAGTTAGGGATGTGGGCCCATGAATCCATGTGCTTGCCACATGACCCAATCTCAACTCTTCATTTCCACCGTCTTGATCTCAACGTGCCTGATCGCTACTGAGTGTGCTTCTTGTTGGTGGGCTGAAGATGGACCTCACCGGGACTGGACCCAGGTCGGCCGACCAGAGAAGGTCGGGCGACCTGGCCCTAAGCCCATTTTAGCTCTTCTTTTGCCACTTTATTCCTGTAAGCACATATGCACCAAAACTCATGGAATTCATTAGTAAACAACCCTATGTCTATTTGTTTTATCATGTTTTATATCTTTGTTGGCAGTAATAAGTTGTCATTAAGAATCGCCAACAAGCTCCCCCACACTTATCCTTTACTCGATCGCCCTCGAGTAAAGTCTAAGCTTCATCATGGAGATCATTAACAAACATATAGGTTATTCCCAAACATTCAGGCTTAGTGGAATTATATGAGTGGCTGTCATGTCTTCTTGAGTTATTGCAGGAAGGAACAACCTTTTCTATGACATGATACACTTCACTCTCAAGTACTTGGGGTTTTGAAATTTTGCAAAGAAAACCTATGCCTTGCTCCTCAAAGAGTTTCTCTCTAGATAATTATGGTGGTTGGACAACACTCATACTCTCCAAAATAGAACTTTTTGTGTGGAGCTCTCAAGATACATACCTTTTCTCACTTATTTTGTCATTCCAAGGATTGGATCCAAATCAGAGACAAGTCATGTAATCAAGTCAAGATGTGCAAGTGTGTGATATGAGGTGGACATGTAATGATACTCCTTTGTCTTGGCCTTTCTTCCCCCTCTCTTTTCTTTTGGATATGGGCTATTGCACTTTTCTTCTTTTTTTTCTTCTACTCAATGCTCTTTTAGCATGAGTCTTTTTCTTCTCTTTATTTTCCTATGCATTTAGCCCATATCTTCTTTCCATCTTAATTTTGGGAAGAAGGGTCATTTTTTCAGGAGTATTTATTTCATGAACATGAGACAAAGGCATGTTTTGCTTCATCCTCAGTGTAAGGATTCAGCATTTATGGTGGAGTGTACGTGATCTTGACTTTAAAAACATGAAATATCTCTAATAAGGGTCTCAAAACTTGAAATAACTCAAAGCTCAAAGGTAAAGTTTGATCATATTTTGTAAGTGTTTGTCTCTCAAACTCATGAGGAGCATAGCAAGGTACAAAGTTTTAAAACTTTTCATAAATTCCAAGTACTCAAATAGTAAAGGTATCTTTCATATTAAAGCCATATCTCAAAATGCAATAACCTATATGACATGAGTTCCTATAAATATGAGGATTTCCACAAGCCAAAAGGTACAGGGAATAAAATATATGTAAGTTAATAAGAACTTCCATGTGATGGTGAGATGCAAAGGGTTGATTTTACTAAGTTTTTGAATTCCTTGATCAAGTTCTGCAAATATTCAACTGAAACAGAGTTTAGGATGACCAAACCAGCGTGCAGGAGGAAGCAGAGGTCAGGTGGGACCCAGGCCAGGTCGGCCGATCTGGTGGGGTCGGGCGACCTGGGGGTGACTCCCCTGGTTCAGATCTTTCTCGTGCTGCTCTGTTGCGTTCTGATATTCTCTGTTTCACGTTGGATCTCTCTGTTTCCCGTTGCAAGTTTCCCCCACACTTGTACCTTGAAGAGGTTACCTTCATCATCTTGGAGTGTGATTGCCCCGTGCGACGAAGTCTCCACCACAACGAATGGTCCTTCCCATTTACTCCGAAGTTTTCCATGTCCAAAGAGTTTCACCCTGGAATTAAAGAGTAATACCTTATCCCCGGGGTGGAACTCCTTCACCTTGATCCTCTTGTCGTGCCATCTCTTGGTTCTGTCCTTGTAGATTCTGGCACTGTGGTACGCTTTGTCTCTCCACTCTTCCAGTTCCGATAGTTGCATCCTTCTCATCTGCAGGGCTGCTGGCAAATCCATGTTCCACTTTCTTATGGCCCAGTGCGCCCGATGCTCTAGCTCAACTGATAAATGGCAAGTCTTGCCATAAACCAGCTGGTATGGGGACATCTCGATTGGCGTTTTGTACGCCGTTCGGCAAGCCCATAGAGCATCTGGTAACTTGCTCTTCCATCCTTTTCCCATTTCTGTCACAGTCTTCTGCAGAGTGTTCTTGATCTGTTTGTTCGATGTTTCTGCTTGACCGCTTGTCTGGGGGTGGTACGGTGTAGCTATATTGTGCTTTGCCCCCAGTTCTGCCAGAAATTTCCAGAAGGTCTTGTCGATGAAGTGCGACCCTCCATCACTGATCACCATCCTGGGGGTTCCAAAACGTGGAAAGATGATCTCATGGAACATCTTTCGCGCGTGTTTAGAGTCAGCGACTCTACATGGCATTGCTTCAACCCACTTCGAGACATAGTCCACTGCCACCAGGATGTACTCACTGTCATAGGATTTGACAAAGGGTCCCATGAAATCAATGCCCCACACATCAAACAGCTCAACTTGTAAGTTGTTTGTGAGTGGCATTGCATCTCTTGCGGTGATCCCCCCATGTTTCTGGCACTGCTGGCACCGTCAAATGAACTCTTTTGTATTCTCATACATTGTGGGCCAGTAGAATCCACTCTGCCAGATCTTTGACCTTGTCCTGAACGCCCTGTAGTGACCTCCATATGGGGTTGCATGGCACTGCTCAAGGATCTTCCTTGCTTCGTTTGTTGGTACACATCGCCTGAGCATGCCATCTGAACATACCCTGTACAGGTATGGTTCGTCCCATAGATGGAGTCTACTCTCGTAGATCAGCCTTCTCTTGTTCTCCCCTGGTGGTACATATCCTACAACCATAAAGTTCACAATATTTGCATACCAGGGGTCGGAGGCGGTCACCTTGAGTAGGGTGTCGTCGCGTAGAAAATCATTTATCGGTAGATCCTGCATGTCAGTAAACTGCATACGCGACAAATGATCTGCTACTGAATTCTCTACTCCCTTTTTATCTTTAATTTCTAAATCAAATTCTTGGAGTAAGAGAATCCAGCGGATAAGGTGAGGTTTAGCATCTTTTTTGGTAAGCAAATATTTCAAAGCAGCGTGATCGGTGTAGACAATCACCTTAGCTCCTACCAAGTAAGATCTAAACTTGTCTATAGCAAAAACTACTGCCAAGAGCTCTTTTTCAGTGGTAGCATAGTTAAGTTGAGCTCCTGTCAAAGTTTTACTAGCATACGAGATAGCATGATGGTTCTTATTTTTGGTCTGTCCAAGGACAGCACCAACAGCATAATCACTGGCATCACACATAATCTCAAAGGGTAGCGTCCAGTCAGGGGGTTGAATGACTGGTGCTGAGATGAGAGCGTTCTTTAAAATGGTGAAAGCATGTAAACACTCATCATCGAAGTCAAAGGGCACGTCCTTGGCTAAAAGGCTAGTGAGGGGCCTGGCTATCTGGGAAAAATCTCTGATAAAGCGCCGGTAAAACCCCGCATGACCTAAGAAGCTGCGGATCCCTTTAACATTGGTGGGAGGTGGAAGCTTTTCTATGACTTCTATTTTTGCTCTATCCACCTCTATTCCCCGTTCGGACACTAAGTGTCCCAACACTATTCCCTCTCGGACCATGAAATGGCACTTCTCCCAGTTTAGCACCAGGTCCTTGTCTCGGCATCTTTGTAGTACCTTGTCTAAGTTCTGCAGACAATGGTCGAAAGTCTTTCCATAGACTGAAAAATCATCCGTGAAAACTTCCATGATCTCTTCAATCATGTCTGAGAAAATAGACATCATGCACCTTTGGAACGATGCTGGCGCATTGCATAACCCGAATGACATCCTACGATATGCATACGTTCCATAGGGGCAAGTGAAGGTGGTCTTTTCTTGATCATCGGGGTGGATGGGAATCTGGTGATAGCCGGAATACCCGTCAAGAAAACAGAAGAAGGAGTGGTTCGCGAGTCTCTCCAACATCTCATCGATGAAGGGGAGTGGGAAGTGATCCTTCTTTGTTGCCTTGTTGAGTCAGCGTTAGTCGATGCACATCTGCCACCCAGTAACGGTACGCTGAGGAATCAGCTCGTTTTTCTCGTTACTTACGACGGTCATACCTCCCTTCTTGGGCACTACTTGGACAGGGCTGACCCATTCACTATGAGGGACGGGATAGATGATCCCGGCGTGTAGAAGTTTCAAAACTTTCTTCTTTACGACTTCCCTCATTGCATTATTTAGCCTACGCTGAGGCTCCCTAGAAGGTGTAGAAGCTGGATCTATGGGAATGCGATGGGTACAGAGTGCAGGGCTTACTCCCTTCAAGTCCTTGAGGGAGTACCCGAACGCCGAGCGGTGTTTCTCAAGCACCTTTATGAGTCTATCACTCTCGTCCTGCGATAGCTTGTCACTAATGATGACAGGGGTGTCTCGGTCTTCATTTAAGAAGACATAGCGAAGGCCAGCAGGCAAGGGTTTTAACTCTACGTGCGTCTTAGGTGGCTCCTCGGTTTCAAGCGGCTCAGAAGCGTCATCCTCTTTCTCTATAAAGTTGTGAACATTCTCTTCGAGGAATGACTCAAATGGGTCACTATGTTGTAGGGATTTCACTTCCTCAGTCGGGTTAGGTTCTGTCAAAGGTTCAACTATGGAGTTCTTAACCCTAGCTAATGGTATAGTGAGAAGATTCCTTCCTACCTTAGCTAGGAGGTTTCCTTCCGAGGTTACATCCTGTAGCAGGCCCTCGATAGGATGTCCTATAAGGAGGTCGAAATCTGATGTCTCAAAGACATAAAAGTCCAGAGGCATCTCAATCCCGTGGTGAGAGAGGAGAAAATCTCGTACTAGGCCGAGACTCTTGAGAATACGACCTGAGGGTGTTCTAAGAAGTCTTGACATTGGGGCCATCTTTTTACGACGTCCAAGGATGTACGCGAAAGAACTAGACATGATGTTTGCCCCAACGGTCGGGTTGTACAGAATGTCTACGGCCACCTTGCTTATGAAACCTCGAATGGTCTGCGAAGGTGAGTTAATCCGAATGAATTCGGAAGAAGACTCAGATTCGTTCAACCATTCCGTGTTTAGGATGGCGATCAGCTCCCTCACGGTTTCGTTCAAAATTTCTTTCTCCATATAGATGGAGAGAGTCTTTACCGTAGGCTTCTTCTGTATTGAGTAGTTCAAGGTATTCCCAAAATCTTCAAAAAGATCTTCCTCGAACTCAAACGGTAACCCGAGAGGTTGAGTTTCCTCTTCCTCAACGGATGGGGTCTCAGGAGTAGGACTGGGCAAGTCTATGGGTTCTATCTGGGAGTCTTCTTGCTCAGTCTCGGTCGCGTCCGCAGGAGAGTTCTCTCGGATGGCCGCTAGGACTTCTTTTGCTCTGGCCGGGGTTATGTGTAGGAATGAACCCCCGGCTGCTATGTCTATGTACCGGGCATCTTCACTATTCAACCCAGACCGAAAATGCTGCATGAGCATGTAGTCTGGGAAGCCTAGATCTGTTCCGGTTAGACATGAGTCCTGGAATCGGTCCCATGCTTTGGCGATCGTTTCCTTCTCTCGTTGCTGGAAGTTAATGATCTCCTTCCGAAGTGCACAGATCCGGTGAACAGGAAAGTATTCAAGACAAAACTTGTCCCGTAACTTTTCCCATTCACCGTTTGTTAGTGCAACGTGTGGTCATACCACTTCCTTGCTCTCTCTTTGAGAGAGAACGGGAAGAGCTTCCATCTAATCGTTGCCTGCGTCATGCCTGATATGGCCAAACACGAGCAAAGCAACTCGAATTCGTGCAAGTGATGGTACGAGTTTTCACCATCACCTCCAGAGAAGGATATGTCCAGGACCATAGCTATGAAGGCAGGGCGTAGTTCATAGCTATCGGTTAAAATAGGATTTGACGAGGGGTGCGGCTCCAATAATCCGCCCTTTGGAGCAGAGAACTCATGAATTTGGGTGGAATTCATGGTTGATAAAAAAAGAGAAATATAAAATAAAAGATATACGGGCAACCTTAGATCTTAGATAACAGCTACCGTTCCCCGGCAACGGTGCCAGAAAGCTTGTTGACACCAGCGGTGGCAAACAGAAA
Source organism: Alloteropsis semialata (assembly GCA_004135705.1). Classification (NCBI taxonomy): domain Eukaryota; kingdom Viridiplantae; phylum Streptophyta; class Magnoliopsida; order Poales; family Poaceae; genus Alloteropsis; species Alloteropsis semialata. The sequence continues at coordinate 22,922,002 of CM014273.1, read as the reverse complement.
GTCCGCAAGCACACGGCTGTCGAAGTAGCTTTCACCCGTGAGTAAACCAGGTATCGAATCCACAGGGAACGTAAAAGTGTATCTAATCACTAAAGCTGAGCCGGATCGATCGAGTGTATATAAAGGCTGGGTAGAGAGGATAACTTAGCACTAAGGCTCTGATTATAGTTAAGAGAATTCTCCTATGCTTGTTTTAGGCACCGGGGTATCCTAGGCCTCTAGGAAATTGCCGGCCAACAGCTCTACGCCGTACCCGTACGTGGAGGATTACAAAGGACGGACAGGGCTGTCACCACCTGCCGCCTACCTCTACTAATCCGTGGGGCTACGAGGCAAACGAGGGCAGATATACACCTAAGCACCATGCCTAAGATAATATCAGCTATCCTAACCTTGATCAAAGATTAGAATACTTTATAAATAAAGCAACAAATCCACAAGCACAATAGAGACTTAACTTATCTATAACTCAGACTTAATTACTAGTTGAATCCCGGATACTTACTGAGTAGCTCGCATCCATCGAGGTACAGGTGGAGGGTCGCTGACAGGCCGGGACTCCTCCAGACTCTCCCTCACTCTCTCCCTATTTCTACTCTGGATATGAGGAGGGCTTCGCCTTGGATCTTCACTTCTGCTCGATGATGATTAGCCCTGCCCCGAGTTCAGCTATTTATAGCTTGGAGAGGCGGTTTGGAGTCAGTTTGCAGCAGTTGAGGTGGTTCGGAGATGGGCCCAGGTCGGCCGACTAGGGGGGTCGGCCGACCGTCAGATTCACCGACGTTGATGATACACGGCACGGATGAACTCCTGGTGGCGGTTGACAGTTGCTAGTGAAGGCGGTGGCGATTTGGGCGCGCGGCCCGGTCGGCCGACCTGGCTAGGTCGGCCGACCCAGGGTTGTGGCCCCTCGGCCCCACTTCGTCAGTGTCACTCTCCAGTGGGTCCTTTGGTCGGTTTTCGGTGGGTAATGGCGAAGATGTGTCAGTTAAGTTAGGGATGTGGGCCCATGAATCCATGTGCTTGCCACATGGCCCAATCCCAACTCTTCATTTCCACCGTCTTGATCTCAACGTGCCTGATCGCTACTGAGTGTGCTTCTTGTTGGTGGGCTGAAGATGGACCTCACCGGGACTGGACCCAGGTCGGCCGACCAGAGAAGGTCGGGCGACCTGGCCCTAAGCCCATTTTAGCTCTTCTTTTGCCACTTTATTCCTGTAAGCACATATGAACCAAAACTCATGGAATTCATTAGTAAACAACCCTATGTCTATTTGTTTTATCATGTTTTATATCTTTGTTGGCTGTAATAAGTTGTCATTAAGAATCGCCAACAAGTATCTGAACCTAAAGCCTAATGCATGGTTGCACCGACAGTTTTCTGCTCTGTTTTATGCACCGTTTCCTGCTCTATTTCCTGCACAGTTTCCCGCACTGTTTGAGCTTTTCGTTTACGCACTGTTGTAGAGGCTCCATCAGTTTCATTCTGACCACTCTTCCTGTTGACGCCAGTCACGGCCAACACACCAAACTTGCCCTAGCACGTGCGGATCCGCAACGGATCGAGCAACTGCAGCAGACCCAGACAAAACCGGTGAAACCGGTTTGAGGATCCGGTGAAACCGGTTCTTCGGGAGCTGCTGCGTAGACCTAAGATCGCCGGCTCGGGAGGGACCCCGTCAGGGCAGGTGCGCCTAGGGTTTCTCTGAGATCGGCAGACCACTCAGAGAGCCGTCAAATGCCGTAGAGACGAAGAATGAACAGAATTAGGGTTGGAAAAGCTAGGGTTTGGAGATGACAAAAAAGTAAAGGTAATAAATGTTTTGATCGATTGGATGATACTCAATCGGCCGTGACCCTTCATATTTATAGGGTGGGGAGGTCGTACCACGCAAGGAAAGTCCTATTACAACTCGGATCTACAAAAAGAGTCCAAACCTACTAGGATTCGGGGAAAACCGGTTCCACTGGTTCCCTAAACCGGTTCCACCGGTTTGCCCTGCCAGACGGGCAACAGTGAGCCAAACCGGTTCCACCGGTCTCGGAATCCGGTTCCACCGATTCGTCCTGCCATGTTATCTTGTGCCAATTTTGATCGCCAACATATGCCCCCCTGTGTTTTGGTAAAGCTTGCGTACCAGAAAACATCTTAACACAAGAAAACACTCCTGAGGACGATGCCAAACAAAATCCATCTGCCTTCTCATTCTAAGGGCGATATTAAAACTATCGGCCATATAAATCAAGCTTCCTGCCAAACACTTGGATAATATGTCTTCAAATATCTTCCATTAAGAGCTCTTGGCAGCCGCTGTCCTTGCAAAGTCTCCACCATATAAGAATTACCGAAGATTACTTTAATCACCTTGAATGGCCCTTCCCAACTTGGAGACCATTTACCAAACTTGTTGCTCTTCGATCCTATAGGTAGAATTGTCTTCCAAACCAAATCACCAACCTGAAAAGACTTTTGTTTTACCTTCTTGTTGTAAGCCTTAGCAACCCGTATCTTATCTTTTTCAATTTCCTTCAAGGCCTTCAATCGCTTATCGGTCAGTTCATCAATATTGTCCATCATCAAATCATGATAATCAACAGCATCAAGATCATTTTGTTTAGCTAACCGATAAGCATTCAAATTCACTTCAACAGGCAAAGCAACTTCTTGACCATACACAAGCTCAAAAGGAGTAACCTTAGTAGCACCATGTCTAGATATACAATGAGACCACAAAGCTTCAGATAAAACCTCATGCCACCTCTTAGGGTTCTCCTCTATTTTCTTTTTAATTAACTTGATCAAGATCTTATTACTAGACTTGGCTTGACCATTAGCCTGAGCATAGTATGGAGATGAATTAAGCAATTTAATACCATACATATCAACAAACTCACGAACTTCATTCGATATAAACGAAGTGCCTTTATCAGTAGTCAAAGTTTGTGGAATGCCAAATCTATGGATAATATGTTCAGTAATAAACTTAATTACCTCCTGATGTGTCATATTCTTCAAAGGTACAGTTTTGGCCCACTTTGTAAAATAATCAGTAGCCACTAACATGAAGCGATGTCCCTTTGATGAAGGAGGATGAATCTGCCCAACAAAGTCCAGTCCCCATCCTCGAAAAGGCCAAGGTTTGATAATAGGATTTAACATAGCTGCTGGAACCATCTGAATATTCCCAAACCTTTGACATTCTTCACAACCTTTGTAGTATCGAAAACAATCAGCTATCATATTAGGCCAATAAAAACAAGCTCTTCTCAAAAGCCACTTCATCTTAGGAGCCAATTGATGTGTACCACAAATTCCTTCATGAACTTCACCCATTGCAATTTTAGCTTGATCAGAATCCAAACATTTCAATAATAAATCCTCAGCTGTCCGACGATATAATTCACCATCAACCAAAATAAATTTAAATGCCCATCGTCGGACTTTTCTATCAACTTTATGACTAGGATTCTGTAAATATTCAATAATGGGTATTCTCCAATCAGCAACTTTGTCCTTATCAATTTTAGACTGCTCATTGGCCGAAGTGCTACTGTCAGCAGATGAACCGGTTTCACCGGTTCTGGAAGCAGTTTTACCGGAATTTTCGGTGACACCGGTTTCTGAATCCGGTGAAACCGGTTCTTCCTGGGCAGAAGACTCGGCTATGCAAAGTGTTGGCTTTCTTTCACAAAAATTTCTTTTCTGAACATCATAGCCAGACGCTTGCTGAGCCAGAGCATTCGCCCTTGGATTCTCATCTCTTGAAACATGATATATAGAGAATTCATCAAATTAAGCAATTATGTCTAAACACTTATCAAGATATGCATTTAAAAATCCATCAAAGCATTGGTATACTTTATTAACTTGCTGTACAACCAGTAAAGAATCACCAAATGCTTCCACATGTTTCACCCCCATGTCATGCAAAATTTCTAGTCCGAACAATAAAGCTTCATATTCGGCTTGATTATTAGTATAATCATTTTCTAATCGGTTAAGAGCCTCAAATTCAGCACCACTTGGAGATATAAAAATAATACCAATACCACAACCGCTCTTACAAACCGATCCATTAAAATGCAACTTCCATGGGGTAAAAGTAATATAACCGATATCTAAATCATTATCATTAATACTATGCTCAACAATAAAATCAGCAACAATTTGGCTTTTCATTGATTTCAAGGGTTCACAAGCCAAATCATATTCAATGAGAGCATAAGCCCATTTACCAATTCTCCCACTCAAAATTGGTCTATGCAACATGTATTTAATAATATCGGTTTGACAAGCTACTATACAAGTATTGGATAATAAATAATGCCTCATCTTAGTACAAGCATAATATAATGACAAGCAAAGCTTCTCAATAAATATATACCTCGTTTTGGCATCCAATAATCGTCGACTTGCATAAGTAATAATATGTTCTTTTCCTTCGGTTTCTTGAGTCAAAACAGCCCCAATTACTTTATCTTCAGCAGCCACATATAATTTGAATGGAACCCCTCTCCTAGGAGCTTTCATAACTGGCGGCGAAGACAAGTAATATTTGATCTTTTCAAAGGCTTCTTGCTGTTTTGCCCCCAAGTAAATTTGGCTTCATCTTTTAACCGAAGAATAGGAGTAAAATCATTGACCTTCCCAGACAAATTACAAATAAACCTCCTCAAGTAATTCACCTTGCCTAGGAACTTCTGCAAATCTTTCTTGCATGTAGGAGCTTTGATCTTCTTAATAATATCAATTTTCTTAGGATCTATCTCTATGCCTTTCTCATGAATAATAAAGCCTAAAAATTTTCCAGCCGACACGCCAAATGCACATTTAAGTGGGTTCATCTTTAATCCATACCGACGCATTCTCTCAAAAGCAAGTCTTAAATCAGCCAAATGAGGATTTAAACCAGCCGATTTAACAACAATATCATCGATATAAACTTCTATGATTAATCCAAGTAAGTCATGAAAAATTAAATTCATTGCCCTTTGGTAAGTAGCACCAGCATTTTTTAAACCAAAGGTCATGACTACCCACTCAAATAAACCAACAAAACCTGGACATATAAAAGCCGTTTTAGAAATATCCTCCTCGGCCATGAATATTTGATTGTAACCAGCATTACCATCAAGAAAACTAATAACTTTATGTCCAGAAGCATCATTAATAAGCATGTCGGCTATAGGCATAGGATATTCATCTTTAGGAGTAGCTCTATTAAGATTTCTAAAATCAATACAAACTCTGAGCTTACCAGAATCCTTGTTCTCAACTGGCACAATATTAGATAACCATTCAGCATAACGACAAGGCCTAATAAAATTTGCATCCAACAACCGATTAATTTCTTCTTTAATTCGGTCATACATATTAGGATTGAAACGCCTAGCAGTTTGTTTAAAAGGCCTAAAACCAGGTTTAATAGGTAGCCGATGTTCAACTAACTCACGGCTTAAACCAGGCATCTCTTGATAATTCCATGCAAAACAATCAACATACTCTTTCAACAGCTCGATTAATTCAGCTTTATAATCAGCTTTCAAATTTTTGTTTACAAACGTCGGCCTAGGTACAGTGCCATCACCAATATCAATCTCCTCTAAAGGGTCAGCCGACGTAAAGCCTTGTCCTAATTTACTCATGTCATCAAAATCTTCAATGGCCTCACACATATCGTTCTTTTGTGCCCGATAGTGCTCAAGTCTCTGCTGCAACCATTCTAAATTATTCATTGATTCACAACAAATGGTTTAGCCGATACTCAACCGGCTTTAGAACAGCAGGCACAAAGCCATCTCTAGTACAGCTGATCATCTCATAATCAGATATGTCTAAACCTGTTAAACACTTGACATGATCATGCATAGACATGGTAGAACCATCAGCCACAGCAACACAAGCTGATGTATCCCCATGTACAACCTCAATATCTTTGTCTACCCATTGAATAAGAAATTGATCCAAACTAGAAGGTACACACCTATTTGCATGAATCCAATCACGACCCAATATTAAATTAAAGTTACCTTGGGTCTCAGCGACGAAGAAAGCGGTAGCCAACGTCTTGCTCCCAACGGTGAGCTCCATAGAAGCAACGCCCTTGGCACTCATTGTGACACCCGGCCCAATTTGGATATGGCCCAGTTGTGGCCCATGAGTGCAGGTGCACATGTTTAGTACCACATTGCTAGTTGAGCAAGGGTGGAACCAGCTTATAAAGCCTTTGTCCTCCAGCCATAGCACCTTCGGGTTAACCCTTTTACACGAAGCGAGGACGAAAGTGTAAGCATGGTGCTATGTGTAAGCGAGCGCGCCCCTACGGAAGGGCGGTGCTGTGCGGTGTTGGAGGGCGGGGTGTTACAAGTGGTATCAAAGCAGTGCTGACTGTAGGATGCGCAGCCTAGAGTAGAATGGTCGTTTAGAGTTTATACTCCTTGCTTTATTTCATTTTGATTTAACCTTGGTTATTTTATTTATTGATTATACATACCTCATTTTATTTATTCAATCTATCCTTGCTTTGCCTTGTCAGTAATTTATTAAAAATCCTTGCTTATACTTCTATCCTTATCTATTGCAAAATTTGACTTTCCCCGTTGTTTTCTTTCATGAGATAGGCTCGAATCACCATAGATGAGGATCTTTAGGTTTGTCCCATGAGTTATAATAAACGACTTAGATGCGTTTTGAGTTTGTTTTAAGTTTCTCATGTGTGAACATGTGCTCTTGGGTGATTTGAATGAATTGTGATTATGTTAAATGCATGAGTTGGCTTTTTGTAATGATTGTGATGATTGTGGGTTTTATACTCACAAGCATCAAGTTATAGGTTTAAGTTAAGTGTGTAAATAGTTGGGTGGGTTTTTTTGTTCTGCACATCTACCATTCCTGGAGATTCACTACCATCCAGAAAGACAAATTTGGTGGCAGATGCTTTAAGCAGAAGAAGTCATGCAAATAGAGTTACCCAGTTGCCAGAAGAACTCGGAAGGGAATTTGAACGGTTGAATTTGGGAATTGCTGCTAGCACAGTGGAAATGGAAGTTGAACCAACACTAGAAAAAGAGATTAAAGAAGGGCAACAAGAAGATAAGAAGATTCAGGAAATCATATCTTTGATCATTCAGGGAAAAGCACCAGGATTTAGCATGGACGAGCAAAGAACTGTGTGGTTCGGAAAAAGAATATGCGTGCCTAATCTGAAGCATATAAGAGATGCTATACTAAGGGAAGCACATGATTCAGCTTACTCCATACACCCGGGAAGTACAAAGATGTATTTGGATATTAAAGAGAGATACTGGTGGTATGGACTTAAGCGAGATGTAGCAACATACGTCGCTCTATGTGACACGTGTCAAAGGGTTAAAGCGGAACATCAGAGACCTGCCGGTTTACTCCAACCCTTGAAGATACCAGAATGGAAATGGGAAGAAGTAGGAATGGACTTTATAGTCGGTTTGCCCCGAACTCAGAGAGGTTTTGACTCTATATGGGTAATTGTGGATCGACTAACCAAGGTGGCTCATTTCGTTCCGGTGAAGACCACCTACTCAGGTGCAAAGCTAGCAGAGCTATACATGGAGCGAATAGTATGCCTGCATGGAGTTCCAAAGAAGATAGTGTCAGATCGGGGATCACAGTTTACATCACAGTTCTGGCATAAACTTCATGAGTCAATGGATACAAAACTGAACTTCAGTTCGGCTTATCATCCACAGACTGATGGGCAAACTGAAAGGACGAACCAAATCTTGGAAGATATGTTGAGGGCTTGTGCTTTATAGTACGGGACAAGTTGGGATAAGAGTTTGCCATACGCAGAATTCTCTTATAACAACAGTTTCCAGAAGAGTCTACAAATGGCACCATTTGAGGCACTATATGGAAGGAAATGTAGAACACCTCTGTTCTGGAATCAAACGGGAGAAAGCCAAGTGTTTGGACCTGAGATTCTTAAAGAGGCTGAAAGACAGGTGCAGACAATCAGGCAGAATTTGAAGGTAGCACAATCCAGGCAAAAGAGTTATGCGGATGTCAGACGTCGAGACCTTAGTTTTGACATTGGCGACTATGTATATCTCAAGGTGTCACCTATGAGAGGAGTTCGAAGATTCAATGTCAAAGGCAAACTAGCACCAAGGTATATTGGACCACTCAAGGTGTTGGACAGAAAAGGTGAGGTGGCTTATCAATTGGAATTGCCAACTAGACTGTCAGGTGTACACGATGTGTTCCATGTATCACAACTGAAGAAATGTTTACGAGTGCCAGAAGAACAGTTACCTTTGGATGAACTCGATATACAAGAGGATCTGACTTATAAAGAGTACCCCGTCAAGATATTGGAAGTGGCAGAAAGAGTCACAAGGAGTAAGGTGATACGGATGTGTAAGGTGCAGTGGAGCCGACACTCTGTGGATGAGGCAACTTGGGAAAGAGAAGAAGATTTAAAGGCAGAATATCCGCAGCTGTTTGAAGGCTCAACCGAATCTCGAGGACGAGATTCCTTTTAAGGGGGGTAGGTTTGTAACACCCTAAAATTTCGTTTTCTAAATTAGTAATTAATTTGCTAGGTTTTGTGTGAGCATTCACAAAACTTAGGAAAATAAAAACCTTTTTAGTAATTAAAATCAACTAGGTTTAGAAACTTGGTTGTGCATTTCATGCCGGTGCATCGTTTTCTTGTATGAGTGTTTTGTGTGCTAGTCCTAGAGCCCGGAAAACCCAACCCTAAGCTCGGCCTGTTTTTGTTTCTCTTTTCTTTCTTTCCCAGTGTCCGAGAACCCTACCCAAAAACCCGGGCCTAAAACCCGATCCAAGACCAAGACCAAACCCAGATCCAAACCCTTACCACAACCATAACCCGGCCCAACCGTCTCTTTTCCTTTCTTCCTCGTGGCCCAATCGCAGTCGGCCCAAACCAGCCCCGCCCAACTCCCTTTTCTCTTTTGGGCCTAGCCTCTTCCCATGGGCCCAAACAGATCCAACTCAGGCCCGCAGATCCAACCCAAGTCCAAAACAGATCCACCCTTCCTTCCCCCTTCCAAGCACGGCGCCCCTTTCCTCTTCCCTGTGTCGCCCCCCCTTCTCACGCAGGAAACTGTCGCCCCCTTCAATGGCATTCACGCCACAGTAACAGCCCCCCCTCTCTCTTCCATCCAGATCACAAGAGTCTCTCTCCCTTCCTACAAACCACGGCCAAGTCTCTCCCTTGTCTCCTTTGCTTTCCCCACCACCGAATTCCCCAAGATCAGGGCCTCCTCCATTGTTTTCTGGTCGCCGGAACTCGTCGCCGGAGCAGCGAAGGTAAAGATTGCCGCTGCCCCTAAATCCCTTCTCCATGGATGTCCGTTTGACCTCTCCCTCCCCAAAATCTCTTGCACAGGACGCCGGGACCCCACCTTGTCGCCCGAACAGCGAAGGAACCCGAGGACGAACAGCAGGCCGCGCGATTCCTCTCCACGGCCGACGGCGTTCTGTTCTGCCCGTCCCCAAGGCCGTCGTCCTTTGCTGCGTTGCTGCCCTAGGTGAGCGCTAAAACGAGTTGCCCTCGACGCCTCGATCTCGTTTTGCCGCTGCCCGCGCCTTCCCTTCACCCCTCTTCTCTTTTTCCTATGGCTGCTGCGTAGGAACGCCCGGAGGCTACCCCGACGTCCAGTGAATCACGACACCGAGACCGTGACTCCATCTTCCACGCCCACGTGACCTGCCCTGTCCTCCCCAAGATCCCTCTCCTCTGCTGCGTTCTTGCCCAAGGTAAACATCAAGAGGAGTTGCCCTCGTCGACCCCGTTCCGTTTTGCCACTCGGAGTTCGATTCCGTGCACCGCAGCCCCTAGGCCGGCTTTCCGACGAACAGCCCCTGCTGCAACATGGAGCGCCGCCCTTCTGTTCGTGAAAAGGACCGAAGAACGGCGTCGTCCCTTGCTGTTGCTAACCGGAAAACACCTCCAACCGTCCATCTTTGATCCAGTGGCAGTAGTTAATACGTTTAAGTCATCGTTTCATCGCAGCTTAGACCTTCGTCTTGTTTTTAGCGTAGTTTAATCACCGTAAATCCGATTAGAGTGATTTTCGCGTTGTTGTGATCGTAGAAATGCGTAGATTAGTTTTCTATCCTTTTTGTTTCTGTTTTTATTGTATGATGTACTGTTCTAATAGATATACTTTTGAATGCATGTACTGGCTTGTGATGGATGTATGTGTGGTGATTGGAATGCGTGTTTAGAGTGCGATCAGTACGAGGCCGGCTTTGATCAAGAGTTTGAAGACCAAGATCAGCAGCACTATTTTGAGGAAGGCAAGTGTAACATGATTCATCCTTGATACCTATTCACTTTATAATCATGTTATTCATTCATGCATATGTCTAATTTGTTAAACCATAGGATTGACTAGTCTTGTTTATCCTATTTACCTTGTTACCTTGGGTTTATGCATATGGGTAGATATGTTAGTTGTCGCTATGCTTGCCAACCGCTAATGTTCGTTATGAAATAATAATCTTGACTAATGATATACTTGGAACCTTATTAAAATGTGCTTTTTAGCAACTTGGTTTAGGGAGCTTGAGCATGTGTTTGCATTGCTCTAAGCGTCTCTTCTTAAGGTTCCGATCTTAAAGCGGCCACCCAGGAAAACCGTACAACCACAGGAACCACATGGCTCTGGTCTTGACTAAGTAAATTGTACGGCTCTAGCTTGTCTAGTGGTTACCGAAAGGCGCAAGTGGGGCTGCCAGGTTTAAGTGTGGACCTCGGTCAGTTCTCGTTGGGGTTTGTGTGTGATGGATTTGTGTGATGTTTTGGCTGGAGCCTGGAGGGGTCCATGCGCCTGTCAGGAAACCGTAGCGGCCACTAGCTTGCTAGGGTGTCTTTTGAAAGGTCTCGTAGTGAAACCCTGTACTCATTTCACGTGGTGTGAAGGGAGTGCGTGCCCAAGGCAAGGGGGATCACGACCGGTGGTGAAAGTGTACAACCTCTGCAGAGTGTAAAACTGTTATAACAGCCGTGCTCACGGTCAAGAGCGGCCTGGATCCTTTTCGAGCGGTTCCTTGTTTTCTAAAGTAATGTTTAACGATGATGTTGGTTATTTATAATATCTCACATGTTTTTCTAATGAGGGTTACAACCGGGTTGTCATCTAATTCTAGTAATTCGGGTTAATTCTAAAATCAATCAACTAAAAATGCTAACCGCAGTTTAAACCTTGCATAGCCTTTTGAGCCTCATTTAATCATGTTATGCTTGCTAAGTAAGATGGATTACTTACACTTGCTTCATATCAACAAAATCCCGGATGGGTACTCAGAGGAGCCGCCAATGGATGCTTTTGTCTTCCCCGAGGAGTTCCCGGACTTCTAGGCAGTGCATTCCCCCAGTCAGAGTCCCTGTGGAGATGTTCTAGAGTTAGACTACGTCAGGCTTCCGCTACTTTGATAAACTCGTTAATAAATGTAATGCCTGTGATGTAAGACTTGTTATGATTTATGTTATCGAGCACTGTTTTCCTTTCTTTGATATTCATTTCTGAGCTATATGTGTGTAAAGACTTCCTGGGTACACATATAGTAGCATTCGGATTTCCTTCGTAAATCCGGGTGTGACACTCATAGGCTCGCCTCCTCCCACACCGCTGATAGTCATGTTGGTCTTGATCAGTTCATCATCTAATCCACCAAGCTTCTTGAACACAGAATAAGGCATCAAATTGACAATTGCTCCGGTATCAACAAGCATCCTGGAAATCGGCTTCCCATTGATATGTCCCTTCATGTATAGAGCCTTCAAATGATTTTCAGAATCCTTTGGCCTTTTAAATATAGCTTCTTTTGGGCCAAAGTCTAAATGAGCGATCTCATCCTCCGGAATAACGTAATAATCCGAAGATAGGTGCACCACATTTGCATCAACATTCATATGTTCAGGTGATGACCCATAATCAACTAGCTGTTCATCGTCCTCATTCTGGGAATCCGATGACAACCTTTGATCAAATGTAGAAGTAACAGAAATTTCAGAGGCAATAACGAGATGATCCTGGATCAGTAGAAACCGGTTCCACCGGTTCCGATGCAGCAGCAGAAGCCGAAGAGGATAGAACCGGTTCCACCGGTCCGGAATCCGGTTCCACCGGATTTTGCTATGGAGCTTCAACCTTTTCTTCAGCTTTCTTCCACTCTTTGCCTGGAGGAATCATAGGCCTGTATTTGTTGAAGTGCTCCTCCCTCTGCTTCTCCAGTTCCTTCTCTTTCTGTTCCTGAAAGCGAAGCCGCTGCAACTTCCTCTTTTGTGCGCATGTCAAACCTGGAGGACACCATCTAGGCATGAGGTATTTAGCTTTATCAATTTCAACCTTCTTACCCTCATCAGGCACTGCAGCAACTTCCTCCTGTACAGACGGCTTAGCTTCACCACCAATCACCATTGGCATCTTGTCACCATCCTTCAAATTCACTTGGAAATCACCAATCTGAATGATATCAGCAGTAGTAGTCCTCTCTTGGTCGATTTCCATCTTCTGGACAACTTCCTCCATCTTCTTAGGCTGATAGACTTGCTTGGGAGGAGAAGGTTGCCTCTTCTGAGGAAACCGGTTCCCTCGGTTTTGGGAACCGGTTCCACCGGTTTAAGGTGGCACATCCCAACCTGATCGACGAGGAGCCGAACGGTTATCTACCAACCTCTCGTGCACTGGAACTCTATTATTACCCCATCCTGGATGAAAAGGAGGATGCTGCATAGGGTAATAAGGCATATTCATCCCATTATAATCCCATGCTGGATATTGGTGATTGTAGTATGGAGGCATCCATGGCATGTTTTGACATTGGTTCTGTTGGGGATAAAAACCTGCATCATCACCCTTCCACCTGTTATTCGCCCTTGTAGACGAAATTGGCTTCTCTTGGCGTATGGGTGATCGTTTCCTCTTTTTTGCCGGCCAATCCTCATCAACTAGCCTTTGATTTGCATATTTGGAAAACAACTGGTCATAGGTCACTTTTGGCTTTACAACTTTGCCCTGATCCTTGACCACATTGACTTTCCAGGTTCCAATCTCAGGACGTTAGGCTTCAACATCTTCGGGCGCCCTTGACTTGAACCGGTTAAACCGGTTTCTTAAACCGGTGGGACCGGTTTGTCCTGTACAGGCTCAAACGGTCCCTTTGACGATCCTTGCCCCCCGAGACCCGTGACTCTTGCAATAATTTTGAAAGTCTCCCTGCCATTGGGGGTCTTCTCACACACCACTTCCCTGATAATTGATTTTCCCTTCAGATTTTCAGGTTTTGGCTTCTCATCACCCACAACAATATTTTTTCCTTTAGTTGATTCGACTTGATGCGGCCGAATCAGAACTTAAGGACGTGGCATCTCAAGGGTATTGACAGGAAATGGTTCTTTATCCACCTGCATCTCATGTAGTGTCAAACGTCCTTCATTTAAGGCCGATTGCACCTGTCGACGGAAAACATTGCAATCATTAGTAGCATGCGAAAAAGAATTATGTAACTTGCAATATGCCCGCCTTTTGAGCTCTTCAAGTGGAGGAATAGTATGAGACATTTTAATGTTTCCATTCTTTAACAATTCATCAAAAATACGATCACACTTGGAAACATCAAAAGTAAATCGCACTTCTTCTTTCCGATTCTTTTGAATTTGCTTAAGAGATGGACAAGTGTACGATTTATTCTTAGAAGGCCATACAAGTTCAGCAACATACACATCTTCATCATCGAACTACTAGAATCATAAGTAACAACATGAACATTGGAACGATGAGTCTTATATGTATCCTTACTATTTTTAATTCGGTTTTCAGCAACTAAAGCTCTTATTTGCACTTGATTAACCGAAAAATGTTAAAAGCCTTCTATCTTTTCCTTGATAATGGATCTTAAACAATTAAAAGCAACATCAGCAAGATCCCTTTCAGAAAGTGACAAATTAAAGCATCAGTTTCTAGTTTCTTTAAATCGCTTAAAACAATCTATAACAGATTCATCTCTTTGTTGCTTAACCGATGTCAAATCTGTCAATTTCATCTGAACGCTCCCACTATAAAAATGATCATGAAATTTTTGCTCTAATTGATTCCATGAATTAATTGAGCCAGGAGTTAATGAAGAAAACCAAGAAAAAGCAGTTCCAGTTAAAGATAATGAAAACAAACGAACTTTCAAAGCATCATTAGAACTAGCTTCTCCTAGTTGAGCAATATATTGGCTAATGTGTTCCCAAGTAGTCTTATTATCATCACCATTAAATTTTACGAAATTAGGAACACGCCAATTATTGGGGTAAGCTACAACATCAAAATTAGCAGAATATGGTTTTTGATATAATCTAGAATTACCCATATCAATGCCAAGCTTATCCTGCATCATACTAGCTAACTCGTCCTTCATCTTATAAAATTCAGCACATAAATTTGAATGAGCTAGATCAGATTGCTCTGTGGCTGTACTTTGAACTTGAGCAACATGAGGCATGCAAGTAGAACTTTGCCGCAAATATTGGTCATACACATCATTAGGAATCCCACTAGAACTAATGTTTTGATTAGGTATAGGGGGTGATGTATAAGCACATGTTTTAATATAAGCAGATCCATTAGCCACCTCTGTATTTCGGTTAGGGACTACCGAAAGAGGGGGTGTAGTGTGTGGTACTAGCTGCTGTGCAGCCTGAGCAGCAGAACCGGTTCCACCGGTTTCTGGAACCGGTGAAACCGGTTTCGCCAGGGCTGGCGAAACATGTATTGGCGGCGGTACTTGTCCTGGATAAAAATTAGGCAGCATACCATACATTGGGTTTTCAAGTGTTTTTCCTGGTGTAGCCGACATATTCGCACGCATATTCTCATGTTGCATAGGTGGTAAATTTTGTGTATAAACAGAAGATTCTACCAACCTATCAATTTTATCCATTCTATCTGCTAGTGTGCATACTAATTCTTCAGTATGTGAATACGCAGCACTAAGCTCTTCATTGGATTTAGGACCAGAAGTTTTGGGTGGGTGTATCGTTACCGGAGGTATTTCTTCCACCTTCTGATCCTTCATCATGAACGCCGGCATCATGAATTCTTGAGTTCTTGTCACCTTGCCGTGGCGATACTTCTTCAGCCCCATCAGGAATTGACTCTTGAAGAATTCTTGGGCTGCATTGAACTTCTGGCGTTCCTCCTCACTGATCTCCTCCATAGAGGGAACAACGATGTTCTCCTTGTCCAAATCTGAGATAGATCCCATCTGGCTAGGGTTTGATAAATCGGTTATTAAAACCAAGATTTCCAAATTCCCCAGCGGAGTCGCCAAAAATGTGTTGATGCCTTTCACGGCCAACACACCGAACTTGCGCTAGCACGCGCGGATCCGCAACGGATCGAGCAACTGCAGCAGACCCAGACAAAACCGGTGAAACCGGTTTGAGGATCCGGTGAAACCGGTTCTTCGGGAGCTGCTGCGTAGACCTAAGATCGCCGGCCCGGGAGGGACCCTGTCAGGGCAGGCGCGCCTAGGGTTTCTCTGAGATCGGTAGGCCACTCAGAGAGCCGTCAAACGCCGTAGAGACGAAGAACGAACAGAATTAGGGTTGGAAAAGCTAGGGTTTGGAGATGACAAAAAAGTAAAGGTAATAAATGTTTTGATCGATTGGATGATACTCAATCGGCCGTGACCCTTCATATTTATAGGGTGGGGAGGTCGTACCCTGCAAGGAAAGTCCTATTACAACTCGGATCTACAAAAAGAGTCCAAACCTACTAGGATTTGGGGAAAACCGGTTCCACCGGTTCCCTCAACCGGTTCCACCGGTTTGCCCTGCCAGACGGGCAACAGTGAGCCAAACCGGTTCTACCGGTCTCGGAATCCGGTTCCACCGGTTCGTCCTGCCATGTTATCTTGTGCCAATTTTGATCGCCAACACTTCCCATGCTTATTCCAAATCATATAATCTGGCTTGAAACCCCTAGTTAGCAAATGGCATCGGATCTGCTCGATGTTTCTGAACTGCTTCTGATTCATGCAATCAACGCATGGGCAATAAACATACCCCCCTCCCTTGGATGACGGATGATAAATGCCTTGGCAACATCTATAAAAGATTGAACTCCTTTGACAAAATTATCACCTCTACCCAAAGAATCATACATGCATCCTCTATCCATCTGTGAATTAGAATAGAACAATTTATTTAATTCAGTTAAAAGGCCCTAAAAAATCAAATGAATGTAGCCTTGAACAAATGTGACCAAAGTCGTTTCAACATTTATTGGCCCCTAAACAACTAGCTAGTTTAGTTAAATACACTAATCTAGTACTTTAGGCTATACCATACCCATAATTTCAAATTTATGAAACGTAACAAAAAATGCTTGCAAAATTAAGTATGGATAGATCCTAACCTTCAAACAAGCGTTTGATGTTCAACCTTTAGAATTCAGCATCATGCATGTAAGACAATTCGTCAAATTGATCCAAAATGGAAAAGAGCGTCTTCCATTCAAATTCAACTCAAAATTGATAAAATGTGACCGAGCAAATAAATCAACCATCAAACATAGGTCGTACATACACATCAAATAACCACTCCGGACTTGTGCAACCTTCAAAACTCGATCTCCTCCATGAATCAATAGGTGAGAAATGCCTCTATAATCAAAGAGCAACCACCTAATCATTCGCATCCCAAGTTTGCCAAAATCTAAGCAATCAAATTAACAATCTACAACAATTATTTGCACAGAGCAACCTCAATCAAGGTAGAGGTGTCATACCATACAAATTCGGCCTCCTACACAAAATATTTTGTGAGAAATGGCCTCTAAATTGATGAACACTCTCTCCATAAAATTCATCCAAAAATTGAAAATCAACCAACAAATGCATTGGTGGAAATGAGGTATAGCTAGAGACCAACCTTTTGCTAAGTTGGTGAGGTATATCCTTGAAAAATGGAGTCTCCTGGAGCAATATTCAAAAAAGTGGCCTTAACAATGGTGAAAATGGTGTTTGTGTCCGGTTGGGGAAGAAGGAGGGGATGGGAGGCAGCACCATATGTGGCTGCACCATTTTCACAGTTGGTTTTTTAGAAAAACCAGTTGTGATAATATCTTTCCAGAGCCGGCTGACGAAAACCAGCTTTGAAAATGCCTTATCACAGCCGGTTCATCTAAAAACCGGCTATGAAAATTACCTGCAAATTTCAGATTTGTCAGACAAAAAACCGGCTGCGAAAGTCCATTTTCACAGCGGTTTATGCTATCCCAGCGACAGGCCAAAAAACCGATTGTGATAATATTTTCTGTGCCATTTTTGAAAACCAGCTGTAAAAATACTGACTTGAAAATAGTTTCTGTAGTAGTGACACTTGGTTAAAGCGGAGGTCCACAGGAAGGGCGTGCCCTCGCCGCCGCTGTTGGTGCCCATGGTCGAGACGACTGCACTCGTTATAGCAGAAAGCGGAATCAGCATTTCGTCATCACTGCTGGATACGCGGATGGCTCAGGTTTAATAAAAGAGTTGCAAGTCGTGGGTGCGGTGTAAAGTAGACGGAAAGAGACTGGTGGCCAAAAATGACCGTTCATTTCGTCTACCACTACTAGTTTATGTAATGACCCTTAATTGGTGGAAGATGGCGTGGATAGCTTGCATGAAGAAAAAATTGGTGGGAGATGACGTGAATACTTCCATGAATAGAGAAATATAGTTAATGACCCTTAGTGGGAGATGACGTGAATATCTTGTATGAAAAACATTGATGGGATAGATTGTATGAAAAGAAAAATAGAGTTAATGACGTTTAGTGGGTGCATTTATATATGCTATATAGATTACCGTGTTTCAGTTTCAACACCCGAGAGTTATGCGCAGTGTCTTGGTCCCTCCAAGATGTGGCGTTTTTCGGTGCCCAATGCTTTGACGGCGTGTCTTGCACATCGTGTTGTTGGGTCGGGCCGTCGAGGACACACGCCACGTTACGTGTTCATAGTGCAGCACAAGTTCATGGCACTGGAAGGCCTGTCACCGGTGAATTAGCTAGACAAGCTAGGGTGCAAATTCCACATTTGCTAGCTTGCTTTTGCTGCATATGGTTTATACTATATATATGAGTTCTCGAGAAATAATTAATTCTGAGGCTTAACATGTTTTGGACTACATACAAACGAGTGAAGATACTTTGGTATAGCCTTGTGACCTTGTCAACATCGTCCATGTACGGATCATTGTGATGTGTTAAACTGACCAGCGTCTAAAAGCAGCATCCGTCTTGTTGGTATCGCTACTGAAGTACAGGGGACATTTTGCTCTTGACAGTGAACTTTGGTTTTGCCATTCTAGGCCCACATATCACTATGTCCGTGATAATTAAAACAATGACCAGATTTATTATGTCAGTGAGAATTGTGATCTTGTCTTGGAGACAAAAACAAAGATTTTGACAGCATAATGATTTACTTTTAGTGGAACGTCTGCAAATTCTATATATAGTTGGCCTTTCTTATCAAAGAAAATGTTCATCCCGAGCTTACACTACTGCAGCTAGGGGCATCACTAGCGGTTCGTAAGGGGCCTTCACCAGTGGTTTTGGAAGCGCCACTGAAAAAGCGCTTGTGAAGACCTTGGGTTTCACCGCCGGTTTTAAAACCGCTGGTGTTGCCCCTAGCATCACCAGCAGTTCATATTATAAACCGCTGGTGTTGCCCAGCGGTTTGTAATACGAACCGCTGGTGAAGATAATTTAAAAAATGCATTAAAAATAGCGTAAAAAATATATTTGAATGGGAGAGGCCCCTTAATAAACCAGCCATCCTCCCCTTGGAACATCAGAATTTTTTACACTTGTTGCAAATTGTGGGATTCGAACTCATGACCTCTGCCTTCGCGTGTTACTTACCTAACCACTGCACCATACCATCACTTGTGATTGAATACGGGATGCAATCTATTTATATTAACTTCTCTGAATCTTTATAAATTTCTAGCCACAACTAAAGTCCGATCAGGCTGTAATTTTTTGTGGTTGTCCGTTACATGCTCCTAGATAAAGAAAAATATCAAAAAAATAATATAAAAATAAAAAATATTTGTATAGAAAATTAATTTATACCCTTCACCAGCGGTTCGTAATACGAACCGCTGGTGAAGCGCCAAGGACCTTCACCAGCGGTCCGCTGGTGAAGACGGCCGGGACCTTGGTGAAAGGTACCCATCACCGGCGGTTCCAATGGCTAGTGGGGCCACCCACTTACGAACCGCTGGTGATGAGTCTTCACAAGCGGTTCGGCCAGAACCGCTGGTGAAGGGGGCACTGTGGATGGTGCTATCTGTAGCAGTGTTATCATGTACAGGATTTACCATGTGGGCACCAATATATGAGTTGAGTTTTGGGAGAGGTCTCTTATCCCGAGAGCCCCTCCCCAACCTTTGTTTAATTTACTCCCATGGCCCCACCTCTGTCTTATCCTCTTCCAGCACGCGACATGCACATGCTTCTCGTTCGTCATCCTCGCCCGCATCTCCCACACTGCACCACTGCCAATCCAATTCCACCTCTCGCCGCCAGCGAGGACCACCCCGCTTCTCCCCTCCCTAAGCCCTCCCCCTCCCATGCCTGACTATATCCTAGCTCACCCACTTCCCCGCTAGCCCTCCTGGCTCCGTTGATAGCGGCGTCCCCACCGAATCCAACACCCACAACCCGCTGCTGACGCTAACCAATATAGCACCTACCCCCCACCACCGGTCTCCTCCACCACCTAGCAAGCAGTGGCGCCGTGCTTGCCGTTCCACCCACTATTGCACCCACACCACACCATCGATTTCAGTCCGGTAGCCACCCTCCGGGCCATCCCTCTAGGTTCTAGGTTCAGTGGGCATGGAGCTCCACCACTCCGAAACCCTAACCATCACTCCGCCCGCGTTGTAAGGAAAATGGCCCTATGTGCCATTTATATTGTGATTTTGGTGATTGAATGATACAGTCTCTGGGACTATCATGTTTGTTAAGTGATATACATAGGAAATTACGTCCCAAGAATGATTCCAAAGTATAGCAAAAAACCAGAGTCTTATTTTTAGTATCAAGGCATGGTATTAGTATGAGAAACCATGGAAAGGGCTTGAGTTGATTGAATAGGATAAGCCCACAGAGTTTGTACACGACGTACAATACACCAAACTATGGTGTACAAACAAGAAGCATACAGCGTGTAGTCATTGGTCAAGTAGAACAGTGAAGACACTACACGGCGTATGATACGGCGATGCACGACGTACATGTTGAGAAGCATACGGCGTTCGAAGGAATCAATAGATGGGCATCAGTGTATGGTCCGTTGTTACTGTGCCCATACAGGTCAGATGATACGGCACTCAAGGTCAACAAAGGTTCAGAAAGGGTCAGCAATACCCTACACAACGTATCATACGCCGACCATCGGTGGAATATCGGCATACAAGTTACATAGGGACGATGTCAAGGTAAGATTGAGAAAATGCTAGAACGTATGAAACACCGACCATAGGCGTACAAGTTGGAAAGCATACGACGTGTGCAGGTAGCCGTTGCAAAAGTGAATTCGACCATTGGAAAAGCTTTTGAATAACGGCTAGTTGAGCCCTTTGGGCTACATATATACCATCCTCAATCGGCCATTTGGAGTTGTTGGAGTCCAGAGAAGTTCATCTATACCCACAAGACATCCAAGCCACCATTTGTGCTATATTCATCATCTATAGTGAGTGAGAGAGCTAGGATAGGCCTAGTGAGAGATATGGCAAGGCATTGAGCCTTGTGATTGGTTCTACAGTGAACTAACACTTGTAATCTCTGTGTGCCGGCCCCTTGGAGTCTTGGTGACTCATCGGCAAGTCTTCGACCCTCTGACTTGGTGTGGAGCGGCGACAACAACGTTGTGTGTGGGAAGATGAGTCTCCCTCCTTGGTGGAGAAGTTCCATAATGAAGGCGGCGTCAAGATCTTCGGGAGAGTAGGTTGATGAGAGCAAGGTCTTGTTGCTCATCATCCCTCTTGGGGAGCCTTTGTGGCGAGCTCAAGACCTTGACCGGGAACAAGACTTGGCGACCGGGAGCACATCCTTTGTGGAGCTCCAACATGGAGTAGGCATTAGCCGAACCACGGGATAAATCTTCGTGTCAAGTTTGCATCCTTCTAACCCTCTTAAGCTTCCGCATTTCATACTTGCAACTTGTGTGCCTTTACCTTTCTAGAGTAGTATCTTGATAGGATTGGCTCTAGGTTGCAAAACTCTTTGGGTGAGTGCAATCACTAGAAGAAAACCTTAGTTGCACATCTAGATAGTATATCTTAGTTTTATTTTGTGCAATTAGAAGCATGTGGTAGATTAAGGTTTTAGAAAGCCTAATTCACACCCTTCCCCTCTTAGGCTATCACAAGCATCGATTACTTTCACGGCGCCGCCGCCGAATCCAACACCCACAACCTGCCACCATTGCTAACCAATATAACAGCTACCTCCACCACCAACCTGGCCCAAGCGGCCTCCTCCACCACCCGAAGCTACACTAAAATTTAGGATGGTGCACACTAGTGTAAATATGTAGAAATTTGCTAATTTTGCTAGTCCAAATAAGCTTTTACTACTGAATGTGTTGTTAAACCCACAGCCAACATGGCTTCGCCACTGGTGGGGGGTGGCGCCGTGCCTGCCTGTCGGATTTATCGTCCGACAGAACATAAGGGGGTACCCAAGTGGTTGATTTGTAGGTAAAGGGCAATCGTGGGGATAGGGAGCTCGAGGTAACACAGGAGACGCAAGGTTTATACGGGTTCAGGCTACCAAGAGGTATAATACCCTACGTCCTGTGCTCGGTGGTGTTGGATTGATCTGCTTGGTGAGGTTCCAGGGAACGACGACAAGTTTGTGGTTACAATGGGAGGTTTGGTGGCTAAAAGTTGAATGATCTGAGGGGTCAACCTAGACCGCCTTATATAGGCCGACGACCTAGGGTTTACAAGTTGGTTGTCTAGAATCCTGGTCGGTTACAACAAGGAAACTAATCTGATTAAGTTACAACGTAATCTCCGTGATCCTCGGGCGAGATCCGAGTATCTCGCCGCACACCTTGCGATCCAAGTCTTCATCAGTCTTTTCCATCAAGTCTGGAGATCCTCGTGGGCTAGCACTGGGTCGGGCCACATCGCTGTCAAATGTGGGCCCAAGCCGACTGTCTACTCTGTCTGTAGTAGGCCCAGGGGTACCCATATCCCATAAGTCCTCGAGCAACATGCAGGCACGTGGTGGACTGCCGATGAAGAATGAAGCCATTGTAGTCAGCTGAAGAATCTTGGTCAGCAGGCCGACATAAGGGTGGGCGGTGCTCAAGAAAGAAAAGGAATCATCAGGAATGATCATTATCAAACCCGGGGGTGAAGCGCCGAGTGGCATAGTGCCGATTGTGGCCAAATCGGACACCACGAGGAACTGCACCACTGTGAGAAAAGTGACACATCCTGATGGGGCATATGGAGTAGTTCCCGAGCATTAGATCGATTAGAAAAAATCAGGCTAATGGTCAAAATAAAATTATCTCCGAGCATCGGGGCAATCAGGCCGCCCAAAGGATAAGGACGTCACAGGTGTCTGGACACACTGCGACTAGAACAGTAAACTCATGGGTGTGCATGGCAAACCCGTGTCACGAAAGCTGCAGAAAGCATACAGGGCGGTCTTAGTGCGATGAAGAGAGGTGCTGCATGGCGCAGAGTTCACGCATCAAATAGTGTAGCCAGAGTCACGTGTTCACAGGAAACACAGGGCTATAAATAGATGTAAGTACCCAGAGTCATTACATCATCAAGGTAGGTGTGTAGAACCCGGTCGAAGAAAATGTTAGCACTTGGCCTTGGATCCATCCACCGGGGAAAAATCTTGGTGACTTGAAAGCATGGTGCTAGAAGAGTGCTTGCGAGTGTTTAGAGTTGTTGATGAGCGTCTGGATGCTCTTCCGCTCTTTCCTAGCATTGCCTTGGGCCGAGGGCCTTTAAGGGTGAAATGCCTGTAGAGCCGGGGGAAACCAGGAGGCCGTCTCATGCAACCCTCAAGTTCGGGCAGCTCATCGTTGGTCGCCATGATGCTAAAAGAGCGCTTGCGATGAGCTCATGTGGACCAAGCTTACTGCGGATGCAGCATTTGGCGCAACGACGCATGCCCATGGCTATCATCTTGACAGTCAATATCTTTGTTCTTGTAAACGGCCCGTGGCCAACTTTTCTTTTTGTAACTGTATAGCCTTCTGAGTAATAAGAAATCCTCTTTCACCACCTTAGCATTGTTGCAAAGGTACACCATCAGTTCCTGTGGAAGCCACCCTTCGAGCGCAGGAGCTGGCCGAGTCACAGAGACCCATCGACCAGAGTCGTAGTGTCGAGTCCCCGAGTATGGGGGCTTAGCCGAGTCACGGAGACCCGTCAACTAGAGTCATAGCACCGAGTCCTGGAGTGTGGTGGCTGGGCCGAGTCAAGAAGACCCATCGACCAGAGTCATAGTCCCGAGTCCCCGAGCTTGGGGACTAGGCTGAGTCACGGAGACCCGTTGACCAGAGTCGTAGCGCTGAGTCCCTGAGCGTTGGGGCTGAGCCGAGTCACGGAGCCCCATCGACCGAAGTTGTAGCGCCGAGTCCCCGAGCATGGGGGCTGGGCTGAGTCACGGAGACCCATCGACCGGAGTCGTAGCGCCGAGTCCCTGAGCGTGGGGGCTGAGCCGTGTCATCGACCGAAGTCGTAGCACCGAGTCCCCAAGCGTGGGGGCTGAACCGAGTCATGGAGACCCAACGACCAGAGTCGTAGCGCCGAGTTCCCAAGCGTGGGGGTTGAGCCGAGTCACAGAGACCCATCGACCAGAGTAGTAGCGCTGAGTCCCCAAGCATGGGGGCTAGGCCGAGTCACAGAGACCCATCGACCGGAATCGTAGCGTCGAGTCCCCGAGCGTGGGGGCTGGGCCGAGTCATGGAGACATAACTGTTGGCGCGAAAAGAACCGTTGGCCCGCAGTTAACGGACACGCCGCGGATTCCGTCCGTCAATTACGGCGCCATTAGAGTGAAAAGAACCATCACGGTGATTTAAAATCAATCAAATGGTCACGTTTGGTTTTACCTTCAGTCATTTCTAGATCTGAGCCACCTGTCCCCCACCGTCACCACTGCTCCACTCGCCGCCGGCACGGGGGAAGACGCTCCCGCCTCGGAGTGAATGCGAGTGCAGAGTTAGGTGCTTTTCTGGCCTTCAAACAAGCTTCGTTCATCTAGAGCAATGGCGGGGACGTCGACACCAATGGGGTCACCGGTGCGCGAGGAGGGAACTCAATCACTGGCAAGGGCTGTTGAGGTGGATATTCCTGCTGGTGGTGTTGGAGCCGCCGCGGGGCGGAGGAGGATGTCCCGCGGCAGGAACCTTTCTGGGGCCGCTCCGCCATGATGGAGGAGAAGCTCCAAGCCATGGTGGAGTACGGGCTCTTGGGCCCAAAGGAGCAGCTGCTATGGCATTCTTCTGGCGAGGACGGACGCCCCTAGGAGTGGACCGAAGCGGAGAACATCATCTACGCTTCGTTCTTTGAACGCGGCTTCGGGGTGTCGACAGGAGATTTCTTCTGCAGATTGCTCCACTACTACAAAATTGATGCGACGCATTGGAATCCCACCTTGATTCTAAGCATTTCGGTCTTCATCCATCTCTGTGAGGCTTTCCTCGAGATCCCGCCACACTTCAATTTGTGGCGGTGGCTGTATCGTCTCAAAGTGATTGGGCAAGATGCCGCGAAGGGGCCAGCCTAGGTCACTAGTGGAGCTGGGTTTTCATTGAGGGCCGGCATGTCCAAGAAGTACTTCGCGTTGGATATGAATGACTCCAACAAGGGGTGGAGAGGCGATTGGTTCTACATTGGGAATCATCCGCCAGCACTGCCAACTCACACTAGTCGTCCATCGAAGAAGAATACCAAGTGGGAGCTGCTCCCTGAAGGTGAGGATCTGCAGGAGACCAACAAGTTGTTGGAGCTGATTGTGGAGGTGAAGAAGAATGGCCTGACTGCTGCGGCCATTATGATTTCTTTTGTTGGGCGTCTGACTCAGCCGATAAAGGACAGGGTGCACCCGGGTTATGAGTTCAACGGTGCTAATGACCCAACTAGCGAGCAGACCCAGACCGTGTCGATTCCAGAGACAATTGAAAGGGTCTCTAGGTTCATGAGGGGGGAAGTCTTCAATCAAGGCGCCCCCGTGGCCTTTTCTCTGCTTAATCCGCCTCCATCAGTGAGTGCCAACCTTCTTTCTTCATTTTCTGTACTGCCATGTATGCAGTTTGATAGCTTGTCTCTGATATGTCAGATGATGCTATATGAAGGAATGTGCTGCCAAGTGCTTTTGCCCAGCTCCACTACCAGAAGGCAGCGTCCGGGCAGAGAAGATAATGTCCGCCAATGAGGTGGCCAAAACACGTCGGGTTGTGGATGAGGAACTTGCATACTGGGAGGTCGATGACGCTATCCATGCCCCCACTGTAGAGGCAGGTGAAGAACAGTCAGGGCCAGCGTTAGATGGCGGCACCGGGAAGCAGAAGCGCATAGCCGTGTGCAAGGCGCCAGCTTCACGGACGACGAGATCGGCCACCCAAGGGGCGATGCCGAAGAATTTACCCAAGGGCGGACAGGCTGCGAGGGCCGAGTCCCGCGCAAGGAAAAGGAGGAAACTGGTCATCACGGCTAGTGATGCCGAGGACGAGGCCAGTGGCTCCCCCTCCCTAGCGACGACCCGGAGGAGGCACCGATTACGGATATTAGTGGTCAGGCAACGCCTTTCATTGGGGTTGAGTCGCCGGTGGCCTCCCCAGCGAAGCTGGACCCTCCACCGCCCGCCATCTTGCAGGGCGTGCTCTTCAAGCGTCCACGAAGGAGCAGGTGAGTGTCTTTGTGTGCCTTGTTGTGTCATCGCAAATGAGTATGTTCATGCCTTGTTTTTCACATGGATTGCAAGCTTGCGGCTCAGGAGCCGAAGGATGACCCTGTGCCGCCTATGGCAAAGGAGGATAAGGTGCCAAATCCTGAGCCGACCGTGGCAGGCGCGAGGGCCACAACTGATGTTGCCCAACCCGATGTCGAGCCCCGCCATAAGCACGGCGGGTGTGGCCTCCCCAGTCACCGACAAGGGGGGTGGGGGGCGTGGTGAAGGCCACCGAGTCGGGTGGCGATGGCAGGACTCGCGAGAAGGACTCGGCAGGGGGCAAGGACCCTGTTATTGGCGGGCCTTCCCCTCTAGAGGATGATGATGACCATCTTCTCGGGGAAAAGCTGTCTGCAGAAGTTGATATGGTGGTGGCGCCTGAAGTCGATGTTGCCGTGTTTGGGCCAGGAGCCTCTGCAGGTACATCAATCCTGACTCCGGAGCAGGTGCTGGAGCTGGATATCGCTAATCACAATATCGAGCTCCATAAACTGTAGGACGTGAGCGGCATCCTCAACTGCGTCGTTAAGACACGGGACCTGCTGGTAGCGTAGTTGCTGAGTTCGTCTAGAGCTGTGGTGACTAACCGCCGGGTGCTGTGCTACAGGTTTTTGTTGCTCGGGCTGTGAACGATCTTGCCTTCAATCAACAAGCTCTCGTGGATCGTCGGGCCCTAGCGGACATAGAGAGCCATCTTCAATCGGCGGCCAGCAACTCGCGAAGAGCGCTGATGGAGAAGGAAAAGGAGATGGCCGAGGTTGTCAAGCTCAATGAGGATCTCATGAATGACATAAAGGATGTCCCTGAAGGTGGGTTTTTTGTGCGACTCAGGTCAGGCCCAAGACTTTGAATTCTGACGCAAGTTACCTTCCTTCGCAGATGCGGCGAAGAAGGAGAAGAAGCTTCAAGGGAACGTTGACAAGCTTGCTGGGGCCAATCGACTTCTTGAGGAGGAGGTCAGCTCCCTGAAGGAATCAAACCAGTGCCTGAAGGTGGAAGCCGATCATCTAAGAGAGCCCAACCAACACCTGAAGGAGGAGCACGACGAGGCCATGAGGTACATTTGTCGTGCCCAGCTGCCTAGTTGTCGCAGTAGTCACAATCCGTGCTTATCAGCATTGTCCTGAAGGTGTGCAGGCCGAGCTGTGGGAACTGCGTCGTGCAGCCGAGTACAACGCCAGCAGTGTGGACGGCCCTTAGGCATGCCAATTACGAACCGCAAGTGCACAGATTAGTTGTAGCTTTTCCCTTAGAGTATTCCCCCAAGGTTTATCAATCCACAGAACAAGGGATTTCTACGCTTAACTAAGCACTAATGATGTTAGCAAGGGTGTTCTTTGATTGAATGATGATGTATGAAATAAGAACAATCTAACCTAATCAATATTATGCGCGGTAGAGACGAGTACACAAGGTACAGAAGCATTTGCCCATAGGGTCTAGGATCACTATGAGATGTAATCGTCGAGCAAGATAAAACCAATCTAATCTATCAATGATAAAGATGTGAACCAAACTCAACACTTTTCCTCCCACATACTGTCACTACATGAGGGTACTCACCTATCGAGCTATAGGAACACGAAACGTTGATGTGATCTAAGCATGCAAGACTACGAGAGATATGCACACCCATGGTGATGTTGGCCAACTATTAAGATGAAAAGCTCCATCAACTAAGAACATGATAGATTGATCTCATAAAAAGGATTTGGCAATTACAAATCAAGATCTCCTTACAACCCCATGGACAAACAAGGACTTTACCCCATGAAGCTAGGCATGACGTCGCGATTCATGGTGTGGAAGCCTCCGAGGAAGATGAGCTCCTCGCTGTCCTCCAACTTGAGACGGCACCCGGACGACGGCTAGGGCCTCCGGCGGCATCTCCTCCTTGTGTTTCTCCCCATTGATGATTTTAGATCTAATCTAATCCTCTCTCCTCTTTCTCCTTCTTCTCCTTCTTCTTGAGGGCATCCTCGGGGTCTTTATATAGGTCTCTAGTGAATGACGGCGGAGGGAACCCTTAGGGTTTGTGTTTACTTCGTGCTGAAGAAAGGGGAGCACGAGCGGGCCCCAGAACAGGCCAGGTCGGCCGGCTCAGAGGCTCCAGGCCAGCCGGCCTGGGCCTCTTTTGGCTCGCCTCGTCTCCATCTTTCATGTGCTAGCCCTCCTCCTCAATCCTTATCCATGTGGGTGCTTTGGTCTAGGTCAAACTCTGCCAAATATGTTGTATTTTCTGTAAAATCACAACATGTTCTAAAGTACAAGACATATTCGAAAATAGGGTTATTTTAGATGCCAAGTGGTGGGTTAGTATAAGAATTAGTCCAAAACTAATGCCAAATCATCCCTAAAAGTGTACCAATAATGACCGTCAACAAGCAGCTTCATCCCCGTCGAAACAGGCTCGGCGGAGTTGTCACTGCCAGAGCAGCTCAGGGCCAGTCCAAGCTGGGCGGTGCAACTGATCAGGGATGCGGCGGTCGGCTATGGTAGCCATATCTTAGCGCTGGTCTGGACATGCTTTCCAACTCTAGCCGTGAGCCAGATCAGCCAGGGTGTCCCTTAGGAGGTATCAACAATGCCTTCGATGCCCTTGTAGATGATTGTACGCCCTTGGCAGAGTCGGTAGCAAACGGCTTGGGCCTGTAAGATAACAATCATGTATGTAGATCACTTCTAGGTATTATATTATAAAGCATGGTGTATGTATTATCCAAGTTAACGAATGTCCCATGGGGATCCATGTCGTGCGTGTGTGTTAAACCCTTCTCCCTGCCAACGAAAACTTTACATTACTTGGACGGTCGCTGCCTTATGCCATTTAAGCACCCATGTATCCCGCTGACCACTGCTCACGGAGAGGACAGCTTACCACTCAGCGATGCTTAGCAGGAAGGCTTATTCGCTGGTAGCACGCGGGTTGAGCACGGAGCTCGGGGTTTCATGGTTAGGGACTTGGGCCGACAAAGTTAGCTCAGCTGTCGTTGGGGGGGAGCATAGGGTTGGGCATGGAATTCAGGAAGTCAGAGTCAGCTGGGACTCTCCCATGAGCAAGAGTGGCAGGTTAGACGCGTTCTGGGCAGACCCAATACCTGAGCGTCGATCTGGATATCAGGTAGAACAGATATAGACGGGCTGGCTGTTGGACCAAGGGTTGCTCTTGAAATGAACAAGTCCTTTTATTAATACGAGGTATGAGATACATAGCTAAAAAGCACCTATGGGTAAAACTTCACGAGGTGCTGGATGTTCCACACATTCGAGACGGGGTTGCCGTTAGCCCACTGGAGGCAGTAGGTCCCAGGTGAGACGACTTCGTTGACGATGAATGGCCCCTCCCATGAGGCCGATAGCTTATGCTGATCTTTAGTAGACATAACCCGGCGCAGGGCCAGATCACCAACGTTCAGAGATCATTCTTGGACATTCTTGTCATGGTACCGGCGTATTTGCTATTCATGTTGAGCATGCTAGATTAGGGCCACGAGTCGATGCTCCTCCACGCTATCAATGTCAAAGCGTCGACTTGTTTCGGTTTCACCTTCCTCATAATGCTGGACGCGCCGAGCACCATAAGCGCGGTCGGTGGGGAGGACGCGGCTTTAGAGCCATAAACCAAGAAGAAAGGAGTGTAACCAGTAGCCCGGCTTTTCTGGGTACGCAGGCCCCATATGACATGAGGCACCTCCTTAGCCCAGCGGCCGGCATGTTTGCTGTGGTCATCGTACATGGCCTTCTTCAGCGAGTCTTGTACCATCTCGTTGGCTCGCTGTTGGCATTTTATACGACCACAGATAAATCCACAAGCGTACGGATACCGATGTAGCTTTCACCCGAGAGTATTCCAGGGTATTGAATCCACAGGGAACGTTTGTGTACTAGTGAAGAGTTAAGAACTACCAAGGACAAGAGAAGGAATACAAGTGCAGAGGATAGAGAGGGTAGCTCGGGTTCTGGATAGCAAAAGGATAGATCAGACTTGTATTATAATGCTTGCTTCAGGACGGCCAACCGTCCTAGCCTCAGAAAGGGATGAGAAGGGGACTAGGCAAGCCAACCAATGGTCCTACTGTACTCTAGTGCTGCTCACGTGGTGGACTACATAGGCCGTCAGGGATGTCACCACCAGGGGCTACCACTACAAATCTGTGGCACTAGACGCACGCCAAGGTATTCGCAAGGCCAGACATCCTTCTATTCTATTGAATACTTGTTGACACCAGATTTTTGCACCAGATATGCTGAGTCAGATGTGACGTGGAGAGGCTGGAATTACGCAGTGGGCACGTTGACTAGTCAAAGCCGAAGATGACAGAGAAGGAAGCCGATGCTGAAGAGGAGTCCGATGAAGCAGGAAGTCCGATCCGATGACGAGTACAAGAGGGAAGGTGCGTCGGCTAAGAAGGAAACGTATCAGATCCAGGGACTATTTCCTTTTCAGAAGGCGTGTGAGAGTCTCGTTCTATCTTAAGCTTAGTTTACCTTATTTAGTTAGTCTGGTTCGATCAGGACTCTCCATGACCAGGGTATAAATTTGAACCCTCGTCCATTGTAAAGAATAATTCTCACAATCAATACAACCCGGCTTCACGCCAAAAACCCTAGTAGTAGTTACCGACGAAGCTCATTGGTGGACGGGCTGCATCAGTTCTGATCTCCGGCTTACCAGTAAGTTAGTCAATTTATCGAACTAGTATAGGCTTTGAATTGAGGCGCATCGCCCTTTCTCGTTTATACTGTTCAACCGATTTATCTCTGGATAATCAAGATTGATATAGATTCTCTACGTCGGAGCTAGATCAATATTGATTATTCAACAGATTATCGTTTATTGGATTACACTTTAAGCCTAGATTCCCTACGTCGGAGCTAGGTATCAAGATTAGTCTAGATTCCCTACGTCGGAGCTAGAGTAATCTTGGTTACTAAAGGTAGTCTTTGCGGTTTGTTGGAGTTGCTAGATTGGTTTAGATCTACACCATGTGAATCAATTCTACTTCTTCAACGGCTTTGAGCATTGGTCTTGGTCCGATTTAAGCAATATTTATCTTACAGCATCGTTCTAGGTCCGATCCCGCTTTGTGGTTTAATCTGGTTGTTCTTTGAGTATTGTACTGGTGTAGATTCCCTACGTCGGAGCTGGATCTTTACAATACGATTAGATTAATCTTTGATTGTCATGCTTGGTCTAGATTCCCTACGTCGGNAAGCTTTGGTTATGCCTTATTGCTATTTGAATGTTAAGTGTGGTGTAGATTCCCTACGTCGGAGCTGGATCTTGCTTAATTGTTTGGTAGCATATCTTAGAATCAGAACGAATCTGTTAATGTTTTACCTGCTTATTTTGCTTAATCTGATCAACACCTGTGCGAGCATCTTGTTTAATTGACAGGTTGATGAATCGAGTCTGATTATCTAGCTATCTGATCTGATCATAGTTGGAGAAATCTAGATTCCCTACGTCGGAGCTAGATTTCTCTGAAAAGGCTATAGTCCGATTGGTTGGTTAGATGGTCCGATAAGACGAGTCAAACTGGCAACTAGACAAGGTGGACAATGTATCGGCTTACACTTTGATTATTTAATATCTTGTTTCAAGATATAGCTGATCCATTATTTTACATATTGGCCTTATTTTATGCTTTATTTCATTATTTAAAGGCTGATCTGTTATATCAATCAAGGTCCGATC
>CM014273.1:22866813-22889310 GCA_004135705.1 Alloteropsis semialata | reverse complement strand
ATGCTGATTAACAAATACAAGAGGCAGCAGGCAGCAGCCCGAGCATGGGAAGAACGCGAGGAACGACGACGTCGGAGGCGTGAATATCAGGCAAGGCGGCTTGATGAAGAGTTTGATGGTCAGCGCCGACGTAATGACAGGTCCGATGGCCGACGCCGATATAATGAGTGGTCCGATGGCCGACGCCGATATAATGAGTGGTCCGATGGCCGACGCCGATTTGATGAGTGGTCCGATGACCGACGCCGGTATGATGACAGGTCCGATGGCCAGCGCTGGTTTGATGATGGAGTTGACGGTCGTCGTCAGTACGGTTATAGGTCCAATTGGTATACGGATGAACGTCAAGTTTATGACCGATGCGATCAGGATGATGATCATTGGGGGTGTCCTTTCTTCGTATTCTGCTGGAACGAGAAGCTTAGACTGCCATCAAAAGCAGATTGTCCTGAATGTAGCTTCCAGTATGAAGAATACAGAGCTTCCAAGAGAGGTCGACGATCAGTTCATGAACGGATCGGCGTCAGGATTGATGATCATCATCAGAGAGATGAAGGCCGGGTTAATACTCATGGCCATAAAAATAATGAAGGCCGGGCTGATGCTCGTGGCCCTGAAAAAATGGAAGAGAAGGCTCCAGTTCAGAATCGGACTGAAGAACCTCCAATGAGGCCTGGACAGTGGTGCCCATCAGGGATTTCTAAGTCCAAGAAGAGACGTGTGCAACGCTTGCGTTATAATGAGCAGATTCAGGAGCAAGAATTGGCAAAAGAAAAGAAGTGGCGCATCAAGATGGCCAATGATGATGAAACAAGTACATCGGCCGCAATAAATATGGTTTTGATGTTGCCTTCTGATTTCGCTGCTCCTGATGAACAAGACGACCATGAGGTCGATTATGAACTGGAAGAAGCCGCTGCATGCTTGGTTCTGGATTCAGAGAAAGCTATCTTTGAGAAACCAAATGCAAATGGGTATCGGCACCTGAAGCCTCTGTACATCAAGAGATACGTTGATGGGAAGCCGATGACCAAGATGCTGGTTGATGGAGGAACTGCTGTCAATCTCATGCCCTATTCCACATTCCGTAAGCTGGGTAAAGGGATTGATGATCTGATTAAGACCAATATGACACTCAAGGACTTTGGCGGAAATGTTTCAGAGCCTCGGGGGGCAATTCATGTGGAATTGACCATCGGCAGCAAGACGTTGCCGACTACTTTCTTTGTGATTGATGGCCAAGGTTCTTACATCATGCTCCTCGGACGTGATTGGGTCCATGCCAATTGCTGCATACCATCCACAATGCACCAGTGTTTGATTCAATGGCAGCGTAATAATGTGGAGATCGTCCCGGCTGATGATTCGGTTAGCATTGCTACAGCTGAATCAACAATTTGGGAGTTCGAAGGAATTGAATGCCTGTCAGGGAAAACATGGGATGGTGACTTCCTCAAGGTGTCCGATCAAGGACTACAGCCGATCCAAGCAGTCGGCTCTGAGACTTTATTTTAAATGACTGATTTGGTCGCTGATCATTGTGGACCTAATGTTGATACTGTTGAACAATGTACCATGGAGCTTGATGCAATTGGTCCGATCAATACAGAGGCCGATGTGGTTGACACAGTTCCTTGGACCATGTTCTTTGATGGCTCATCTTGCAATGATGGTTGCGGAATTGGCCTTCTTATTATTTCGCCTCGGGGGGCAAGATTCGAGTTTGCTTATCCGATTGAAAAGTGCACAAATAATCAAGCGGAATATGAAGCATTAATGAAAGATCTCCGGATTCTTAAAGGGATCGGCATTCAATTTGTTGAGGTATTTGGAGATTCTTTGTTGATCATTAATCAGTTACTCGGCACGTATGATTGCAAGATGGATGCGTTAATGCCTTACTTTGAGAAATGCCGGGATTTGATTGACCAGTTCTCTTTGGTAATTCTTAAGTATATTCCAAGACATCGTAACGAGGAAGCAGATCGGCTGGCGCAAAAGGTGTCTGGCTATCGGTCTATGTCCGATGTGATGGTACAGGAGATACCAGAAGGAGATTGGAGGAAAGAAATCGTTGAATATTTAAAGGATTCTTCTGTCAAGACTTCCAGGAAATTACATTACAATCAGACATGTCTTGGTTGAAAGGGAAATATTTCCTAAATCATTGAACGGGAAATATTTACTACCTTAGCACTTGGGTAAATTCATAAAGCCGAATACCGTTGTTGCTCATGCCGTCGCTGCTGATGAAGGAACAGTGCCGGAATACCAAGGTTCAGAAGAAAGGACTTCAACGTCTATGCTAACACGATATCAGCTCGTCGATCCGAAAACTATGGTATGATCAAGTAAACTTTATTTCTTACTGTGAAATACTTGGGAATTTTATTTTGTGAAAATAAAATACATAGTTTAGCTCCTCAATGATATGAAATTCCTACCAGAGCCATATGTTGATATCTTCTGAAAACTTTACACATATGCTGCTTGTTTTGTATTGAGCATTGTCAAATTGTTTGTGACCCTTGTGAGATTTGTTTCATGCTTTTAAGATCGAGATCACGTACACTCCACATATTATTCCATTGTTGAGTATGCTAGACTTTAATTTTTGGGCGCATCACTGTCGTTTGGTCTGGATTCACATACTCAACTATTCATATGCTGACTTCTACACTGGAAGTTACGCAAAAGCATGCCTTCCATCCATACAAAAATACTCCGTCCCTTTGACATGACTTTTCAAATTCATTATGCAAAAGATATGGGTTATGCAAAAAGAAAAAATAATATATTATCCGTGCTCAAAAGCATAAGGAAGAGTGGTAAAAAATGAATATGAAAGATAGCCCATATCTAAAAAGAAAAGTAAAATGAAGAGTCATGCAAAAGGGAGTTTCACCCAAAAAATTCCACACACATGCACATCTTGATCTGATTGTATGACTTATTTTCTCCACTGGATCCGGTTTTTGACTTTGCAAGATATACAGTGCAAGTATGCTTCCTTTCTATATCCTACCCTGAGCTCCACAAAAAAGGCCTTATTAGAAGTAGGAAGAAAAGGAGATGATACAGTGTCTTGGTGAGGAATAATACACATTGAGCGATCTGAGAGAATCATTTGAGGAACGAAGTTATGTTTTAATTTGAAAATGAAAACCCAAGTTATTTAGCAGGAAGAGTAGAGTTTTCTTGATAAAGAAGCTTGAAGGAAGGTATCGGCTATGAAAAGGGCAGTACTAGAGAAGTCAAGATGTTGAATCTATGAAGCGAATTGCATCGGATGGGAGATTGGGACGCTGGATTCATAGAATTTCGAAGCATGAATCCTTCATACTCCGAAACTGGGGGGCATGTGTTGACACCAGATTTTTGCACCAGATATGCTGAGTCAGATGTGACGTGGAGAGGCTGGAATTACGCAGTGGGCACGTTGACTAGTCAAAGCCGAAGATGACAGAGAAGGAAGCCGATGCTGAAGAGGAGTCCGATGATGCAGGAAGTCCGATCCAATGACGAGTACAAGAGGGAAGGTGCGTCGGCTAAGAAGGAAACGTATCAGATCCAGGGACTATTTCCTTTTCAGAAGGCGTGTGAGAGTCCCGTTCTATCTTAAGCTTAGTTTACCTTATTTAGTTAGTCTGGTCCGATCAGGACTCTCCATGACCAGGGTATAAATTTGAACCCTCGTCCATTGTAAAGAACTATTCTCACAATCAATACAACCCGGCTTGACGCCAAAAACCCTAGTAGTAGTTACCGACGAAGCTCATTGGTGGACGGGCTGCATCAGTTCTGATCTCCGGCTTACCAGTAAGTTAGTCAATTTATCGAACTAGTATAGGCTTTGAATTGAGGCGCATCGCCCTTTCTCGTTTATACTGTTCAACCGATTTATCTCTGGATAATCAAGATTGATATAGATTCCCTAAGTCGGAGCTAGATCAATATTGATTATTCAACAGATTATCGTTTATCGGATTACACTTTAAGCCTAGATTCCCTACGTCGGAGCTAGGTATCAAGATTAGTCTAGATTCCCTACGTCGGAGCTAGAGTAATCTTGGTTACTAAAGGTAGTCTTTGCGGTTTGTTGGAGTTGCCAGATTGGTTTAGATCTACGCCATGTGAATCAATTCTACTTCTTCAACGGCTTTGAGCATTGGTCTTGGTCCGATTTAAGCAATATTTATCTTACAGCATCGTTCTAGGTCCGATCCCGCTTTGTGGTTTAATCTGGTTGTTCTTTGAGTATTGTACTGGTGTAGATTCCCTACGTCGGAGCTGGATCTTTACAATACGATTAGATTAATCTTTGATTGTCATGCTTGGTCTAGATTCCCTACGTCGGAGCTAGATTCATCTTGATTAGTTAAAGGAAGCTTTGGTTATGCCTTATTGCTATTTGAATGTTAAATGTGGTGTAGATTCCCTACGTCGGAGCTGGATCTCGCTTAATTATTTGGTAGCATATCTTACAATCAGAACGAATCTGTTAATGTTTTACCTGCTTATTTTGCTTAATCTGATCAACATCTGTGCGAGCATCTTGTTTAATTGACAGGTTGATGAATCGAGTCTGATTATCTAGCTATCTGATCTGATCATAGTTGGAGAAATCTAGATTCCCTACGTCGGAGCTAGATTTCTCTGAAGAGGCTATAGTCCGATTGGTTGGTTAGATGGTCCGATAAGACGAGTCAAACTGGCAACTAGACAAGGTGGACAATGTATCGGCTTACACTTTGATTATTAATATCTTGTTTCAAGACATAGCTGATCCATTATTTTACATATTGGCCTTGTTTTACGCTTTATTTCATTATTCAAAGGCTGATCTGTTATATCAATCAAGGTCTGATCCTGATTGGTCCAATTCCGAGGTCCGATTGGATGTCTGATTGAGGTCCGATCACTCGGTCCGATTGACGTCATCAATGAGGTCCGATTCTGAGGTCCGATCGGTATCGGCCGATACGTGTCTGATTGGGTCTTGGCTAAAATTCGACGTTACTCCATCATCTGAAATAGAGCCGGCACAATCAAAGAGCAATTTAACTGTTTTATTTCCTTGTCAATTTCAGGTCAAATTGACTGGCACGCTGCGAACCTGAACTGGAGTGCAGACTGGCACTGGAGCGAAGCTGATCTCCCCGGTCTTCGTGTGCTGACCGCGGGGAATACGACCGCCGATTTTCCACGTCAACAATACTATCCTAGTTTCATGATGACTAGGACACTTATCACAGCGAAGAGCCCACAAGCATAAATAATAAATTTGAACTTTATTCAATAATAGTAATGCCAGAATTACCTAAGCAAACCCGGATGTACTCGAAGAGAGCGCACCCGCCGAGGTACAAGAAGAAGAGAGGAAGCCGACATCTCCGGCTTCTCCCAAACTCTCGCCTCACCCCTCAACTATCTACTCAGCACTACATTGGATATGGCTTCAAGCTCCGCTTCTTTATGTGTTGAATGAGGGAGAGAGCCCCTCTATTTATAGTGGAGGTAGTGCCTTTGGTGAGTGGAGATCCTCCCTAGGTCCTAGGGAATATTCCCCTTCAATCTCTCCCATCCTTCCACCTGTCCTCAGAACCGACTCTACGAGGTCGGTTGGCCCTCAGAACTCGTGCACACAGTGCCCAGAGGCGGTGGGGAAGATGAACTGGGCCAAAACAGGATCCCATGACCATGAACCATAGCAAAACTGGCTGAGAACCGTGCCACTGTTCCTTATGCATACGTCGGTAAAGAAAACCGGAGCAGAGCCAAGACAAAACTGGCAAATCTGCGCCAACCTTGCCTCTGACCCACGCAGAACCGGCCCAGGGCCACTCATCGTGCGCCATGCGTCCTCGGCGCCTGCATCACTCCTTGCTCTACATGCAAGACCGGGGCAACCCGCTGCCCCATGTGCGCTGCGCAAGCCTGGCAGCTGGGCCCCGCGTGACGCACGCCCCCTCGGCCATTCTAGCGACGCCATGTGTCCTGGCCCGTCCGGCATCTCGCGCATAGGGCTTCGGTCGCCGGGCCCCCCCGATGGCTGGCCGTGGGCCCCCTGGGCGTTGACCCACGCCAACGCGTGGCGCGACTGCTAGGTCCACCTGGATGGGGCCTGGCCTGGTGGGGCCCGGTCATCATCCTTTTGTACATTTTTATTCCGAGCTCAAAAACATATGAATATTATATCCATTTCGTTCACATTGGCGTAGTCCAAGTTGGCATTTGAGATACTTTGTGATATTGATATATTTAGATTCATCTCTAACCCTTAGTGTTATTTTGGGCATTTCCTGCAAGGCAAGTCAAAACACCAACACTCGTGGAAATCATTAGTATTAAACCCTATCACTATGTTTACTGTTTATATTTGGCATATTTTCTGCAGGAACTGATGGTCAAAAGTGGCATTTAAGGGCCGTCAACACTCGCTCCACTTGGCCATTACATCTCAGGTGTTCTAAAGATAAGTAGTACACGTCGATGCAATTGTCTTGGCAGAAATCCCAGAATTCGTGGCCTGTGAACTCCGAGCCTAGATCTGTGATGATACGATTCGGGACACCGAACCGGTGAGTGAGTTCTTCGATGAACTGGCAGTTGTGGCGGACTTGGTGTCGGCGACCACCTTGTATTCGATCCACTTGGTAAACTTGCCGACTGCCACCAAGAGGAGCTTGAACCCACCGGGTGTGGTCTTAAATGGCCCCACGTTGTCGAGTTCCCATACGAAGAATGATCATGATGGAGGAATCATTCAGAGCGTCTAAGCCAGCAAGTGCTTTTGCTTCTAGAAAAACTGGCACCCGGCGCATCGGCGCACCAAGTTTCTGGCATCGCAGAGGGCCGTGGGCCAGTACAATCCCGCACGGTAGGCCTTGCCGACTAGGGTCCCTCCTGCTGCATGATTATTGCACGTGCCTGAGTGGATTTCGTGCATTAACTTGATGCCTTCATCTTGGAGAACACACTTCATGAGTATGCCGGTGGAGGCCGCTTTCTTGTATAGGGCATTGCAACGATGACGTAGTTTGCTGAGCGTCGGGCTAGCCTTTCGATTTCCTCCTTGTCCTCTGGTTACCAGCTCTTGGTGAGAAAAGCGATACAGGGGGCGCGCCAGTCTGCTTCTATCACGAGAACTTCATTGGTTGGCGGGTCGTCCGAAGCTGGCTCCAGATCGGTCATGGCCTTGTTGTCTTCAAGCATCTTGATAGACGGGTTGCGGAGGTCTTGGACGAAGATGCCGACTGGTACTTGGGCCTGGGTGGAATCGAGCTTGGATAAGACATCATCTGCAATGTTGTCCTCTCGTAAGACATGATGGAGCTCGAGCCCGTAGAAGTGGGCTTCCAACTTGTGGACCTCGGCACAATAAACGCTCATTGTTTCTTTTGTTGTGTCCCAGTTCTAGTAAACTTGCTCAACAACTAACTTGGAATCGCCATAACACATCAGTCGCTAAATGCCGAGTGACACCGTGATCCGAAGACCGTGGATTAGGGCCTCGTACTCGGCACCATTGTTGGTGGCTTAGTAATGTATTTTCAGTATATATTTGAGGTGATGTCCCTCCAGGGAGAAGAATAGTATGCCTGCGCCGGCTCCCTCGAGGTTGAAGGCGCTGTCGAAGTACATCTTCCAGTGCTCCGGGCGTTCTGTTGGGGCGTGTTTGTATTTCCGTCCACTCAGCCACAAAGTCGACTAAAATCTAGGATTTTATAGCCTCGCGCAGCTCGAATTTGATGGTGTGCTCGCCGAGTTCGACGGACCACTTGACTATTCGTCCATTGATGTCGCGGTTGTGAAGGATGGCACCGAGTGGGAAATTCGAGATGACCTGGATGACGTGAGCTTGGAAGTAATGTTGAAGCTTCCGAGTAGTGATTAGGAGCGTGTAGAGCAGCTTCTGGGGGTGTGGGTACTGGACCTTGGAGTCGCTAAGTACCTCGCTGATGAAATGTACTGGGCGCTGGACCTTGTAGGGATGGCCTTCTTCTGGTCGCTCGATGACCAGGGCTGTGCTGACCACGTGTGTGGTGGCAGAAATGTATAGCAACAATTCCTCATTGGGGGCCGGCCCTGTGAGTACTGGAGGGGTGACTAAGAAGTCCTTGAGGTCGGCCAAAGCCTTGTTGGCCTCGGGATTCTATTCGAACTTGTCTACCTTCTTGAGGATTTTGAAGAACGGTAGGCCTTTCTCACCTAGCTTGCTGATGAATCAGCTCAGGGCCGCCATCATGCCTATTAGCTTTATGATGTCTTTCTTGCATGTGGGCTCCTTGAGGTTGCGTATGGCGTCGAGTTTGACTGGATTTGCTTCAATGCCGCGTTGGCTGACCCAGAAGCCTAGAAACTTTCCTGATGGGACACTAAAGACGCATTTGGATGGGTCAACTTCCATCTGAAGTGTCGCAAGTTGTTGAACGTCTCCTGGAGGTCGGTGATTAGGGAATCGACGTCGTAAGTCTTGACTACAACGTCGTCGATGTAGGCTTCTACGTTGCGGCCGATCTAGCTTTGTAAGCAACCCTAGATTGCCTTCTGGTATGTGGCACCGACATTCTTCAACCTGAAGGTCATCATCTTATAGCAATAGACGCCATGCGAGGCGATGAAGGCGGTTTTGTCTTGATCCGTCGTCTTGAGGGCAATCTGGTGATAGCCTGACTAGCAGCCGAGGAAGCAAAGGAGGATGCAGCTGGACGTAGAGTCCACGACCTGGTCGATTCGCAGGAGAGGGAAGGGGTCTTTAAGGCAGTAACCATTGAGATATGTGTAGTCAATGCACATCCTCCATTCACCGGATTGCTTCTTTACAAGTACAGGATTTGCAAGCCACTTTTTAATTCTCTAATGAAACCGGTAGCTAAGAACTTATTTAATTCTACCCTAATAGCCTCCTTTCGATCTTGGGCGAACCGACGTAGCTTCTACTTGACCGGTTTGGCGATTTTGCTCAAGTCCAAGGAGTGCTCAACCTTTTCCCTCAGGACGCCTAGCATGTCAGATGGCTTCCATGCAAAGATGTCCCAGTTGTCCCGAAGGAAGGAGTTGAGCGCGCTTTCCTATTTGGGGGGTGAGCCCTGGCCCTTTGAGGGTCATCTTAGTGGGGTCGTCGAGTCCTAGGCTGATCGCCTTGGGGGCATCTGCACGTGTGAGAGCCGTAGGCTGTGGTCGCTGCTCTGGGAGTACTGGCTCGGCAGGCGTTGGCTTCGGTGTTGTTTCTGCTAGCAGAGCGCTATTGCCGAGTTGCTGGAAGAGCTCGGTGATCTTGATCGCCTTCCCGTCGCATTCAAATGAGGTCTTGATGTTCACAGATGGAGAGAACACCGTTCGGCACCGGCATCTTTAGGACAAGGTATGTGCGGTTGAAACGAGCCAACATGGGCCGGCCAAAAATGGCATGGTATGAGCTCTGGAAGTCGGCCACTTCGAAGTAAAGGAACTCCGTGTGGTAGTTATCTGTTGTGCCAAATGTGACCGGGAGGGCCACTCTTTCCATCGGGTAGTGTCGGATTTATGGACCCGGCAGTCCACACAGGGTAGCCTACATGGTTGATTTGTTGAGGGACAGATCGAGGATCACAAGACGATGGTAACACAAGACGCAAGGATTGATCAGGTTCGGGCCGTCAAGATGACGTAATACCCTACGTCCTGTGTTGGGTGTATGGATTGCTGTATATGAAGTTCCTGAAGGATCTCTGTAGTTGGGTTCTGTCCTAGGTTGAATGATTGAGTGTTGTAGTTGTGTTTTGGGGGTCCCAAGGCACCTTATATAGTCCGGTTGCCTTGAGTTACAAGTCGGCTAGAGATCATAACCTACCCGAAATACAAGGATTCGATCCTATAATGATTACAAATATCTTTTCCTAGAATTCCGGCTAGCTTATCTTGATCTCCGATCTTCTTGCGAGATACGCCGTCTGCTTCCTTGTCCCGCGCGCCGTCGTACCCGTCCCGGCTTGTCCGACTGGTGGGCCTCCCGAGTGGTGGGCCATCCAGTCTGACAAACTGGCCCGATAGCACTCGGATTGGGCCGCCCCTTGCTGGTTGGGCCAATCCGCCTTCCGGGTACCCCCAGGGGTCTATCCCCGACATGCCCCCGAGTAGTACGTGGTTGAGCGACAACCCGGCGAGGTCGTGCTATCTGCTGAGCTTCGAGCTTGCTGCGGTTGGAAGCAAAACTGCGTGATACTGGAGAGAAAAGAGAGTCGTCTGCAACGGATGCGCCGCGAGGTGCATCCGTTAGCCGTAGCCCCCAAGCCTTGAAGCGATTCCAGAGGAATCGGTCCAAGGGTTTGTAGCCGTGTTCTGATCATATTCGTCGTGGTCACCAGACAATCAACGGATGCGCCGCGAGGTGCGTCCGTTGGCCATAGCCCCCGAGCCTTAAGGCGATTCCGTAGGAATCGGCTCAAGGCTTATTCGAGGAGCATCTTGACATTTCCTTCTGGCGTCAATTTCGGCAGCCCGCCCCCTAAACGTGAGGGTTAAAGCGTGCCGACAGGTCATCCTGGCGCCAGCCACCCGAGCGTGAGAGTCGAGGCACGCCAGGCGGTCGTCTCGGCGCCAGCCCCCGAGCGTGAGGGCTGGAGCACGCCGAGTAGTCGTCCCGGCGCCAGCCCCCGAGCGTGAGGGCGGAAGCACGCCGAGTAGTCGTCCCGGCGCCAGCCCCCGAGCGTGAGGGCGAAGCACGCCGAGTAGTCGTCCCGGCGCCAGCCCCCGAGCGTGAGGGCTGAAGCACGCCGAGTAGTCGTCCCGGCGCCAGCCCCCGAGCGTGAGGGCCGAAGCACGCCGAGTAGTCGTCCATATCCTGCAGCAAAAACACAGTGCAATGGCAGTATATGATGCAGTTAAATGCAAATCCGAGAAGAAAAGTATTCGGCAATGCTTAAAAAAATGATTCCTGCTTCCAGTTTTTTAAGTCTATTAATTTCTCCGGGTAGTTAGCCTATTACGTTTATGCACCTGATCCCCGATAGCCATAGTCCGTAGCGCAGGGAGCTGGGCCGCATGCACGAGTAGGAGCGTAGGCGTACGGAAGAGTCGAGGCTTCACGGATTAAGGCGTGTGCTGCCCGAGTACTTTAGCGACTTGTATAAAAGCCTATGGTGTTGCAGTTTGGATAGACCAGGGTGGTCGACGAAAGTCGGGGAAACATATTGGAGCTAAGGCATGCGAAGGTATGCAGAAGCCGTAAAATATTTAATTGAGAATGATACTTAGCTTGGCGTGAGTCCCGGGTCCTTGAGGATTCGCCTTTTCTCGAATACCCCAAAGGGAACATAAATGGAGGAGCATCGTTCTTGGCATGCGGCGACAAGCACAGTTTCCCCGTGAACACGCACGGCACGCCCGTGGTCAAGTAAAACCAAAGGCGATAAGGGTGACCTGTGCACCTTGGGTAGGAAAAGGACGAGTGGCTCGGAGCTCACGTGCTTCACAGTGCAGGGTGGTTTCCCATCTCTCGGTAACCCGAGGTTATAAATACTCACCGGGAGCCAGGGCTGCCATCTAAAGGCGAATATGCATAGGAACCTTGTGGCGAATATGTCGGAGGCTCATTGCTGGGTTCATCCACCGGGAAAAATCCGTAGAGTTATAAGAGCGAGATGCTAGAAGAGTGCTTGCGATGTACTCGAGGTGTTGATCAGCGTCTGGATGCTGCTCCGTTGGCTCCCAGCTTTGCCTTTGGTTTAGGACTGTCAGGGCGTAATGCTCCGACAACCAAGGGATAGCCGGGGCATTCGCTCCCAACCCTCGAAAGGGGCTGCCTCGTCGATGGCTGCAGTGGTGCTACAAGAGAGCTTGCGATGAGCTCATGTGGCCCAA
Source organism: Alloteropsis semialata (assembly GCA_004135705.1). Taxonomy (NCBI): domain Eukaryota; kingdom Viridiplantae; phylum Streptophyta; class Magnoliopsida; order Poales; family Poaceae; genus Alloteropsis; species Alloteropsis semialata. Next base: position 22,877,466 of record CM014273.1, on the reverse strand, counting down.
GCTTGCGGCGGATGCGATGCTAGGTGCGCCGGCGGCGCCCCAAGCCGTCTTCGTGGCGGTGAAGTTTTTTGTTCCTTGTAACCGGCGCATGACCGGTTCCTGTGTGACTGTATAATATGCAAGAGAATTTCCATCCTTGATTGTCTCGAGAGTGGAGCTTCTGCGTTTGCTTTCTTTGCAGCGCCAGCCCCCGAGCCTTCGGGGCTCGGGCGTGCTTGTCTAATTGCCGTGACTCGTTTGCAGCGTCAGCCCCCGAGCGCTTTGGAGCTAATCGAGCCCGAGAGGCGCGCTATCTTTGGTGCGGTGCCAGCCCCCGAGTCCAAGGGCTGGTGGAGCCTTGGCGGCACGACACTTTTTTTGCAGTGTTGGCTCCCAAGTGGTTCGATGCCAATCGAGCCCAAGAGGCACACTGTCTTTAATGCGGCGCCAGCCCCCGAGTCCGAGTGCTGGTCGAGCCTTAGCGGCACGCCACCTATTTTGCAGTGTTGGCTCCCGAGTGGTTCGGGGCCAATCGAGCCCAAGAGGCACACTGTCTTTAATGCGGCGCCAGCCCCCGAGTCCGAGTGCTGGTCGAGCCTTAGCGGCACGCCACCTATTTTGCAGTGTTGGCTCCCGAGTGGTTCGGGGCCAATCGAGCCCAAGAGGCACACTGTCTTTAATGCGGCGCCATCCCCCGAGTGCAGAGGGTCGTTTTTAAAGGTAACGCTCCGAAGGTAACGATTTGCGAGGGCGCTCAACGGCTCTTTTTACCTTTGCTCTCATCCGTTAATCACGCCATCTCGCGGTAATTTCGGGCATTGTGAAGCGCCATAAAAGGCGAGGGTTAGGTCTGACGGGGAAATCCCTCTGTTTCCAGATCCATTCCCCCCTTTCTTCATTCTCCATTCAGCCGCCACCAGAGCCTTTCTTTGCTTCTAGATCCGCTCCGCGGATTTAGCCACCACGGGGAGCGTAGCCTCGCGGATGCGAACAAGGCGCTCCGTGCCCAAAGCCATGGCGCCGAAGAGGAAGCTCGCCGACCTCCCCAAGTCGGATAAGATCCCCTCCCCCGCCGTCGCATGGGCGCGAGGGAAGGTGACCGAGGAGGCGCTGGAGGAAATGGTGGAGCGGAGCATCCTTTCGCCTCGAGCTGTAGCGGAGTGGCGCCCGAGCACCGGGGAGGCCTTCCCGTCGGAGAACTCCAGCGAGCTGGTGCTGTTCAAGCCGTTCTTTGAGGCGGGATTCGGCTTGCCGGCGGTGGCTTTCTTTCGAGGGCTGCTCCACTACTATGGGATTGAGGCCGTTCACCTCAATCCCAACTCGATCATGGCCATCTCCGTCTTCATCCACCTGTGCGAGGCCTACCTAGGGATCACTCCCCATTTCGACTTGTGGAGGTATCTTTATTGGCTGAAGCCGCAACCCAGTGAGGAGAAGATGGTGGTGGTGGGAGGTGCTGGATTTATGCTGCGTCAAGGCCGAAAAGACCAGTACTTCGACATCGCCCTCAACACTTCCAACAAGGGCTGGAAGGCGGAGTGGTTCTACATCGGGAACCACGCGCCAACGATTCCCTGCCATCGCGGAGCGCGGCCGGAGATCAAGACGTGCTGGAATGAACTCCTCGGGGATCACCAGATGCGTGAAGTGGAGGAGCTCCTTGGGATGATCAAGGAGCTCAAGGATCGGGGTTTGACAGCAGTTGGCGTCGCCTGCAACTTCAGCAAGCGGCTGGTTCAGCCGATCCAGGAAAGGAAGCACCCGGGCTTCGAGTACTCGGGCTGGGAAGATCCTACTCGGAGGGCTCACCGGACGGTGGGCAAGGAGGAGATGAAGGTGCGCGTAGGCGGCTTCTTCCTTTGCCACGTGCCGGAGAAGCACCAGCCGCGCCCGTTTTCTTTGAAGAGGCCTGCTCCGCCGGTAAGTCTTCGTTCCGAGTACTTTAGCATGTTCTGTCTCGATACTGATCTTTGATTTTGATCTAATCGTCCGTTGGCCGTCTGATTTTGCGACTCATGCACGATCGGGTATTCGAATACTTTTCTCCTTCTCCACTTCCAGAAGATTCACCTAGGAAGGCGTACCTGGGGGTAGTCCCCTGGTAATCAAGGCGACGCCCCTGCGGGAGGTCCAGTTGACCCGCCTGCTCCCCTGGAGTGGGCGGCCAGTGACACGGAGGGCTCCCTGAGCCCTTCCAATGAAGACGTGGAGGAGACCCGCCCATGGAAGCGGCGGGTGGCTGTGGCAAAAGTCGGGACACGCAGGGCCCGTGTTTCTAAGCCGGCGGCGTCTGGAGTCGACGATGCGGCTGACGACGACTCGGCAACGCTGTCCGACGAGGCGCCGTCCGTCCAGGAAGCAGTGGCGCATGCGGCGCCGCCTCCCAAGCGGAAGCGCTCAAGGAAGATGACCGCGAAGAAGCCAGTTGCGCAGCCGGCCAAGCAGCCGGTTGCTGGTTCTGACGCCGACGTTGACGAGCCGGGACGACCTTCCCCGGCCGTCGTGGAGGGAGAGGAAGAGGAGAAGGACGAAGCAATGTCCGACTCCTTATTCCAGGAGCAGGAGCATGCCCGGGCCATGGGCGTGTCAGTGGAGGAGAAGCGGCGGATGGTGGCGGAAGCCGTTGTCCAGGCTGCCGCGGATGCCAGGCCGGTCTCCAATCTGGGGACCAGGCCGATCCTGACGATAGCCACGGCGCAACAGCGACCCAAGCTCCCAATCTTGCGGCCCCGGGTTGTTGTGGTGAAAAGTACCCAGTAAGTCATCGGTTCTCGTGCTTCTTTTGTATGTCATTATTTTCGAGTTCCTGTTGTAACTTCTGACTGCTTTTTTCAGCAAATCCTCCGATGTTGATGCTGCGGCGGCGGCGGGACGGGGTCATCGACTGCTACCCCTCAGAAGCCGAGTTCCCCCCGGTTACACCCGTTGGCACACCGCCCTCAGGCGTGGTGCCCGGCGTGACGGACTCGGCCCAGGGGTCGATGGCGCCGCAACCGGAGCAGGTGCCGGCCGGGCCTGCGCCGGAGGAGAACGTGGTGGTGCCCGGGACGGAGGACGTGCAGGGCGGGACCGGGAAGGCGGCGGCTTCCCCGAGTGGTGGCGCTGGGGATCCTGTAGTGGACCCCTCGGTGCCAGCCCTGCACGCGGGCAAAGATGCCGCTGCTCAAGGAGAGGTCCTCCAAAAGCAGTCGGACGACCCGGGGACTATGACGGTCCCCGCGATTGACGCCAACGCGGCGGAGGAGGAGGCGGTGCTTGCCGAGTTGCAGCTCGCAGTTGACCAGTCCCAGCGTTGCGTGGAGGTTTGTCTCCTCATCCACTCTGTTTATTTGTCATGCTTCATTGTACCTTGCCTGACTTCTCTGCTTTCCGTTGACTGGTGCAGAGGTTGACTATGCTCCGGCAGTCGCACCTGGAGCAGCTCTGTGACGCGCAATCGATGCGACAGCGTGAGGAGGAGCTAAAGGCGGAGCTGAAACGGGTCAAGCGTCAACGTGACGTTGCCCAGAAGAGCTTGAATGACGCCATTGTTGAGCATCGCTCGAGTCTTCATGGTAAAGCAAGAAGGTAGGACCCTGGCTCGGGGAGGTGGACCCAGCGGTCGGCGCGGCTGAACGTGATAGGCATCTCCGACCACTGGAGGTATTTCATCGGTTTGGTAGACACCAACTTCACCTCACGCTTATGTAGCTTCTCTTTACATCTATTTGGGAAGGCACCAGGCCCCCCGATGATGACGTTGACCTGGCGGTTGGCTGGCTGGAACTCGCCGTTAGCCCCATGTCTGGGGCCTTGTCTCACTCCGCTGGTCAGCACTCGTCGTCGTGGTGGCGTGGAGCATCGCGATGAGCTGGCCCATCGCAATGGTGATCATCGCCGCGGCGATAGTCATCGTTGCGGTCGCGGTCTTCCCTTCGGCAGTAGTCGTCACGGCGGTCACGGTTGTAATGGCCGTTGCAGCGATAGTTGTTATAGCGGCCGCCATTGTTGTTGTAGCACTACTTCTTAGTCGGCGGCATAACGCCGAGTTCTTTTAGCAACGTGTGGAAGTAGCGGAGAGTGTGGTTGGCGTCCTTACGAAAGAGGCACTGGTCATTAAGGGTGTCGTGGAACTCTTCTAGGAGGAACCTGGATTCCATCCATCCTGCTTCTTCTGCTACGGCCAACAAGGGCTCAGGGCCTGTCCTGCGGCTTCGGGGTGCTTCATGGTGCTTGGGGTTGTCCAGGCTGTCATCATCCTCCTGGCGCTTATGCTTTCCTTTGAACTTAGCCTGTTCAGCCTCATCGGCTCGGGCCTCAAGGTTGACGACGTCCATCAGCTGGCCAACCATCTTTGGGTTGACTTTGAAAAGCATGCGGAAGAGGGTGTTGTCGATAAGGCCACGCCTGAACGCATCGATAACGTCGTGATCCTCGACGTCGGTGAGCTTGTTGCGGTTGTCGAAGAATCGAATTGTGTAGTCGCGGAGGCTTTCCCCTTCCTCTGCTTCATGTTGTCCAGGTCAAACCTGGAACCGAGGCGGGCGTAGCTGGCCTGGTAATTTTTGGTAAAGGCTAGACAGAAGTCTACCCAGCTGTCGATGGTGTCTCGAGGGAGGCCCTCGAGCCACAGCAACGCCTCTTTGCCCAACATCATAGGGAAGTAGGTGGCGACTTGGTCATTAGAACCATGGGCAGCCTTGACTGCCGTGTGGTAGGTTTTTAGCCAAAGCTTGGGGTCGGAGCGGCCGTCGAACTTCTCAACCTGTGCTGGCTTGAAGGAGTCGGGCTATTGGATGGCTCTGAGCCATGCGGAGAAGGCGGTGAAGCCGTCGAAGACATCGTTTTCATCGTCATGATCCTCCCACCCGTGACGGAGTAGTCGGCCGCGCTCGGCTCGGGGCCAGGCGTCGTCACGTCGCTGAGGCAGGTGGCATGGTCGTCTGTCGTCCCGTGGAGGGCCATACCGGAGGTTGTAGCGCTCGTGCTCCATGAGCTCGTGGATCGCATGGCATTCATCTTCCTCGGCTTCTGCGTCGTCATCCTCTGGTACTGGCTAGCGATCTGGTCGGCCATAGTCCCGGTCATAGCGCTCGCGACACTCGAGTTCGGCCACGTCGCGTTCGCGGTGATGAGCGTTAAGGTCATCACGGATGTGCTCCCTAAGGTGACTCGGAGGTCGCCGTCTTGTTGGTCGTCAGCACGGCGAGCGCGCCTGTCGACGCGTTCCTGACGCCTGGCTTGGCGGTGGTCCACATTTCGTGGATTTCGCCTCTCATCGTCGTCTTCGAAGTTGTTCTGTGCCACTTCTTCGTTGACGACGGGGAGTGGAGGGTTCCTCTGGCGAGGGTGGCCCCAATCCGACCTGCTGTGGGCCGAGCGGTAGCTAGCGGAGCGAGCCGAGTTGGTCCGGCCAGATCTGGATCTGGAACGGTAAGAGTGCTTGACTTGTTCTTGGTTGGCTTCCAAGCGTGCCCTGGCACGTCGCACCTCCGGGGTGTCAGCCATGTGCTCCAATTCGGCGAATGCAGCCGTAATGTTGGCCTGCGATGTTCGAAAGGCTCCATGAGCCCCCGCGAATGCTCCGTCGAGGTTGATCGGGTTCACACCGTGTGGCCCCCGAGCGGCGGGTGGATGTCTTGCTGGTGCTCTAGGAGCGACCTCTTCTGGAGCCACAGCTCCTGCTGCGGTTGCTACGTTTTCAACCGTCAGCGGAGGAAGTTGGGCTTCTTCATTGCATCGGCGGGCTCGGTCAGTGTTACGCTCATGGCGTCGATCTCTGTCCGAGTTAATTTCCCCATCCTGGGTAGCCTGATCTTCGGAGACGAAGACTTCACGCCTTACTCGGGTCGGCCGGAGCCGGTAGGAATACGCTCGTGGCGACTTGGAACTCCCCACAGCCTGGAGACTGGATGGGTTCGGGTGGGATCTCAGATTGGATCTGAGATATATCCTTCCGCAGCCGCACCAAGTAGGTCGTCGACCTGTTGTGGAGTCCAAGCGAGAGCCAGTTATGGGGTCGGCGCAAGGCGTCCTCCGACATGGCGATGCACTCAGAGATGGTTTCTTGAATGCGGTCCAACCCGGCAGGGAGCTCATCGGGGGCTGGGAGACCGCTTCTCGCGGTCAGGTCCGGGGCCTGATCGTGAAGAACCATCGCGTCGAATTGCCGTTGGAGCGCAGTGACAGCCGGCGATGGGATCTCTGGAGTAGGCGGTGCATAGCCAGTTGGTGTCACAACGTCAGGCGACACGCTGGAGTCGGAGGTGGTGGAGTGGATCTCGACGAAAAAGCTGATGCCCTCAAGATGCTCGGGGCAATCCTTGAGGCTGTCGAGGAAGATGACGTGACGACGATCTGCCATCGAGCTAGCTGTTGGTACCCCGCGATCTCCCCTACCTGGCGCGCCAACTGTTGGATTTATTGTCCGGTACACAAGGGGGTACCCAAGTGGTTGATTTGTAGACACAGGGCAATCGCGGGGCTAGGGAGCTTGAGGTAACACAGGAGACGCAAGGTTTATACAGGTTTGGGTTACCCGGAGGTATAATACCCTATGTCCTGTGCTCGGTGGTGTTGGATTTATCTGCTCGGCGAGGTTCCAGGGAACGACGGCGAGTTTATAGTTACAATGAGAGGTTTGGTGGCTGAGAGTTGAATGATATGAGGGGGTCAAGCTAGGCCGCCTTATATACGACGACGGCTTAGGGTTTACAAGTCGGTTGTGTAAAATCCTGATCGGTAGCCACCCACTGTTGCGTCCACACCACATCACCGCTGCTGGTAGCCACCCCCGGACCATCCCTCTAGGTTCAGTGGGCATGACCACTTCGAAACCCTAACCCTCACCTCGCCCATGCCCAGCGGTGACTCGCCTCGATCCACTTCGCCCACTTGTCAGAGATGGATGAGGGGATCGTCGTTGTTGGACCGGAGGTGGCCTGGCACAATTTTTTTACATGGTCGTCTCTATTTGTTACTTTTCTTTTTTTTTCTTTTTGGTCTTCCCTCATCTCCTGTCTTCACGGTACGTTGCAATTCGGGGGTGTCTCGGTTAAAGTAGATTAAGAGCCCTCTTGTTGTATTTTGGTTACCGTCTGTGTCACCCGATTTCGCGGAAGGCACTCTAGAGGGCCCGATGAAATGAACGCAGCCCATGCACCAAGGCCCAACAGACAAGCAGGAGGAACGAAAGCATGCCTGGGGAGCTCAAAGGCAACGCGTATGGGTGCGTAGCCACGTTGCGTGCCGCGCGAACACCACAAGTTGCTTGGTGTTGACGCAAAATTCGGTCAACACACGAGAGCGCTAGATCGCGCGGGTCGCAAACGACCGAACGGCAGGGATGCTGCCTTGACCGGTCAGACCGGTCGGGGACAAAGGTCAGACCGGTCATGGGCAAAGGTCAGACCGGTGCCCTAGGGTTTCGCCGGATCGATCGTTTCAAGAGGATAACTATCACGCTTACGTGGTGAACGACGGCGAGGTTTACGAGCAAACCAGCAAAGGGATAACCAATGCACTTACGTAGCGAAGAACGACTAGTTTACGAGCAAACTAGCAAAGGCCGTCGAAACTCTCGCCCGGGAGGGACCCCGTCAGGGCGTGGACGTCGGCGGACGTGCCCTAAGTTGACCAGCAAGCTTAGGACGCCATCTTGATCGCGGAGATCAGTAGACGAACAGCATGGAGAGGTTGGAAAAGGGATTTAGGGTTTGGAGATAAAAAGTAAAGACATGTTTTGTTTAGATTCGATTGGGATACCCTCAATCGGCCAAATCCCTTTATATTTATAGGGAGGGTAGGTCTTGCCCCTGGTGGAGTCGAAACTTATACAAATCTCGTGTCAAAATACAACTCCTACTCGGATTCTACAGACCACACCGGTCTGACCTATCAAGGGCACCGGTCTGACCGGTCAACCCAGGGTGCAGGACTTCCCGAAGCCATATCTCACTCATCCGAACTCCAAATTGGACGTTCTATATATGAATCTTGATCTTCTCGACGAGAGCTATCCAATGGTGAAGTCCAATCTGCATTTGAAGAACTTTAACCTGACCGGTCTGACCGTTGAATGCCACCGGTCTGACTGGTGTTCCCTGCGTGCCACTTTTGGGTGTCAACATATGCCCCCCTGTTTTTTGGTAAAGCTTGCGTACCAAAAAACATTCTTCTGAACCAAAATTTGTACAAAGACGATGGCTAACACCAGCATATTTGGTTTTGCTGATATCTTGCCCCCCGAACATTGAAGTCAATAAATAATCTCTCATCGGGAGACTATTGCTTTAGGACGATAGTCAAAGACATTTATTGGCCATATGTGTTGCCAAGGATGATAATGAAATATCACCCATAATGAATTCATTCACAATAGTATGCTCAACCGAAATAAAGTATAGAGAGATTTGTAAATGTAGAAACTAAAACCATCTCTAGGAACTAAATATTTCGGCTTTATAATGATCAAGAGCAATACCTATTAATATGCATAGATATTTGGTGAGAACCCTCCATGATATAAAGACCCATATAGCATCCAAGGATCAAAATAAGAACATGAGGGATAACCAACCATATCTAAGGACGAATTCCAAGATATAGGCATATATGGCATTTGTGAAGCAAATGGATGATGTAAATCCCAATAATTCTGATGATTTGGTGCAAACCTCAGTTTTGAAAATCTTCTCTCATGCCTTTTCTTCTCCGTTAACTTTGTTGCACCTTTTGCTTGAACATCACCCTTGTCCTGAGTTTGAATGCTTACTTTAGGAACCCATGCCATGCCCATCTTTCTCAATTCTTGAGCACCAAGTTTTTGTAACTTCTTCTTCCGCCAATGAGATAAATCAAGTGGATGACTTGGCTTTGCTTCAGTTTTGGACAGCAGTGCTTTCTTCTTGATTTTTGGTGCTCTCAACTCATTTAGTTCAGATTTGGCACTTGAAGGATCAATAGCCGATTTTTGCTTTTCTTTGCCATCAATAACCGAAGTTTTCAACACCTCAGTCAGCTTTTCATCAACTATATTCAGATCTGAACTTTTATCTCTGCGACCATCCCTTTTAACTCGATACACTTGCTTGACAACCTTTTTCTTGTCTTGAACTCTAAACCGATTTTTTCGCTCAAAACGGACATTTTCAACGTATGGTTGTCTCACATATGAAGGTTCTCTTGGAGCTGCATACTCTACATGATATGGTCTAAAATATGAAGGAGTATGCGCCCATGGATCATTCCATCCCCACGATGAGTAAGGATTAAAATAAATGGGATATGGAGTACATGGAACTGGCATTGATGATTCAAAAGGATAATATGATGCTGCTGAATGAAAGTTTCTCCTTTGCCAATTCCAATTCCCAGAATTATATTTAGGAGGTAATCTTGATGATTTAACATTATTTGACCGATTAGCACGCTTGGCTTCATTTTCTTTTTGGTATTTAACCAGAAGTTCATCAAAAGTGAGCTTCGGCTTTTTACCATTATGCTTGACACGGCTGTTGACACCAGATTTTCGCACCAGATATGCTGAGTCATGAGGTAACGTGGTAAGGCTGGTAGACCCATTGACTGGTCAAAGCCGAAGATGACAGAGAAGGAAGCCGATATGCAGAAGAGATCCGATGAAGCAGGAGTCCGACCCGATAACGAGTACAAGAGGAAAGGCGCGTCGGTTGAGAAGGAAGCGTATCAGATGCAGGGACTATTTCCTTTTTGAAGGCATATTGAGAGTCCCATTCTATATTAGATTTAGTTACTTTGTCCGCAAGTTAGTCTAGTTCGATCAGGACTCTCCATGACCAGGGTATAAATATGAACCCTCGTCCATTGTAAAAACTATTCTCACAATCAATACAACCTGGCTTCACGCCAAAAACCCTAGTAGTAGTTATCGACGAAGCTCATTGGTGGACGGGCTGCATCAGTTCTGATCTCCGGCTTACCAGTAAGTTAGTCAATTTATCGAACTAGTATAGGCTTTGAATTGAGGCGCATCGCCCTTTCTCGTTTATACTGTTCAACCGATTTATCTCTGGATAAGCAAGATTGATATAGATTTCCTACGTCGGAGCTAGATCAATATTGATTATCCAACAGATTATCGTTTATCGGACTGTACTTTTAGCCTAGATTCCCTACGTCGGAGCTAGGTATCAAGATTAAGCTAGATTCCCTACGTCGGAGCTAGAATAATCTTGGTTACTAAAGGCAGTTTTTGCGGTTTGTTTGGAGTTGCTAGATTGGTTTAGATCTACGCCATGTGAATCAATTCTACTTCTTCAACGGCTTTGAGCATTGGTCTTGGTCCGATTTAAGCAATATTTATCTTACAGCATCGTTCTAGGTCCGATCCTGCTTTGTGGTTTAATCTAGTTGTTCTTTGAATATTGCACTGGTGTAGATTCCCTACGTCGGAGCTGGATCTTTGTAATACGCTCAGATTAATCTTTGATTGTCATGTTTGGTTTAGATTCCCTACGTCGGAGCTAGATTCATCTTGATTAGTCAAAGGAAGCTTTGGTTATGCCTTATTGTTATTTGAATGTTAAGTGTGGTTTAGATTCCCTACGTCGGAGCTAGGTCATGCTTGATTATTTGATAGCATATCTTAGAATCAGAACGATCCTGTTAATGTTTTATCTGCTTATTTGCTTAATCTGGTCAACACCTGTGCGAGCA
>CM014273.1:22852016-22862342 GCA_004135705.1 Alloteropsis semialata | reverse complement strand
GTTTTATCGGTGTTTTATCAAAGACTTCTCTCATATTGCCCGGCCCCTAACCAATCTTCTAGCAAAAGAAGCAGAGTTTGTCTTCACTGATGAGTGCCATCAAGCCTTCCAAATCTTAAAGATGGCACTCTTCTCGGCCCCAGTCATTCAACCACCCGACTGGGCGCTACCCTTTGAAATCATGTGCGATGCTAGCGACTATGCCGTAGGAGCTGTCCTAGGACAAACCAAGGACAAGAGGCACTATGCCATGTCCTATGCTAGCAAAACCTTAACCAGAACCCAGCTGAACTACGCCACCACTGAAAAAGAGTTGTTGGCTGTAGTCTTCGTGATAGATAAGTTTAGATCCTACTTAGTGGGGACAAAGGAAATTATCTACACAGACCATGCTGCATTGAAATACCTCCTCACTAAGAAGGATGCTAAACCTAGGCTCATCCGATGGATCCTTCTTCTCCAAGAGTTCGATCTAGAAATCCGAGATAAAAAGGGAGTAGAAAACTCGAGCCGATCATCTATCCAGGTTACAGGTTGAGGAGACACATGATCTACCCATCAATGACTACCTAAGGGACGACAGACTCCTGAAGGTAACAGATGATAACCCATGGTATGCAAATATCATAAACTATATAGTGGCAGGCTATGTTCCCCCAGGTGGAAACAAGAAGAAGTTGGAGTATGAAAGCCGCTTCCACTTGTGGGATGAGCCATACCTATATCGGGTCTGCGCCGATGGGTTGCTAAGGAAGTGTGTCCCAATGATTGAAGCCACCAAGATCATAGAGAGATGTCATGCATCTCAGTACGGGGGACACTATGCCAAAATTTGGCAAAGTGGGTTTTTCTGGCCAACCATGTACGATGACACCAAAGAGTTCATCAGAAGATGTGATAGATGTCAGTGGCACGGCAACATCAACAAAAGAGATGCCATGCCACTTACAAACAACTTGCAAGTTGAACCCTTTGATGTGTGGGGCATCAACCACATGGGACCATTCCCCAAATCTTATGACTACGAATACATCTTCGTAGCTGTGGACTACGTGTCCAAGTGGGTAGAAGCACTACCTTGCCGGGCTGCCGACTCCAAACATGCCAAGAAGATGTTCCACGAGGTCATCTTCCCTCGATTCGGCACGCCCCGAATGGTGATAAGTGATGGAGGATCCCACTTCATCGACAAGACCTTCAGGCAATACTTGGCAGACTTTGGGATCTGCCATAATGTGGCAACACCCTATCACCCACAGACGAGTGGTCAAGCAGAAACATCCAACAAACAAATAAAAAATATTCTGCAGAAGACCGTCAACGAGATGGGAAAAAACTAGAAGAACAAACTCCCTGAAGCATTATGGGCATACCGCACAGCAGTCAAGACACCCATTGGTATGTCCCCCTACCAGCTCGTGTACAGTAAAACGTGCCATCTCCCAGTTGAGTTGGAGTTCAAAGCCCATTGGGCTATCAAGAAATGGAACATGGACCTCCATCTCGCTGGAAACAATAAAAAAATGCAAATATCCGAGCTAGAGGAATGGAGGGAGAAAGCATACCACAACTCCAAGATCTATAAGGATAGAACAAAAAGGTGGTATGACAAGAGGCTTAAACACAAGGAGTTCAAGTCCGGAGATAAAGTCCTCATGTTCAACTCCAGAGTGAAGCTTTTCAGCCATAGCAAACTTAGAAGCAAATGGGAAGGACCATTCAACGTGATTGATACATCATCCCATGGGGCCACTACTCTTCAGGACGATTCACGTAATATATTCAAGGTAAATGGCCACTGCTTAAAAGTTTATTTTGAGCCTGAAAAGATGGAGGAAGTCGATGAAATCGAATTCCTCGATTTTGGTGATTAAATGTTTCTTCCTTAATAAAATAAAATAAAATAAAAAGAACCTTTTTAGCTTTGAATAAATAAAAGCTTCATTTTGATTTGGCTATTACACTTGTACTAGCCCAATCCTTGTATCTCATCATTGTATCTAAGAATGTGCCGGTGAAGACATCACAGCAGAAAATAGTGTGGGGGAGGTACCAAGGACATCCTCTTTCAACACTTAAAGGGAAACCATGGTTTGCACAATTCTATCTCTTAAACTCCTTGGTTCATGAGTTTATTTAATTCTTGTTCATCACAAATTTAAACTCAATGAATCTTGGTGCTCCATTGATACACATGATTTTCCATGATTGGCTTGAATATTCTTTATTCCTAGCACATACACCTATTTCTTGTGAACTTATATATCATTAGGAAAGCATGTTAATCTAAATGGTTGATGAATGAGATATGGTATGATGACATGAACCTTGCTTATTCTGTATAAGTGCTTGGGATGTTTTACTAGAAATAAATTTAGCCTTACAAACTCCTCAGTGATATATATTCCAACCAAAGCCGTATGTTGTTTACATTGCAAAACCTTACACATATGCCACTTGTTATTGCATTGAGCTTTGTCAAATTGTTGTGACCCTTGTAAGATGCTTTTCATGCTTTCATGATCAAGATCACGTACACACCACATTCATATGCTAAACTTCTACACTGGAAGTTAGCAACCTTCATCCATTCACAAAATAAATGCTCCATATGTTTTGTGAAATCGCTCTCCTAGATATTCCTTTAAAAGAGACATGGGATAAAAAAAAGAGAAAAAAAGAGAGAGTACATGCTGAAAGAGAAATTTTACTCTCAAACATGATAAAAAAGGGAAAAAAGAAAAAAAGAAAAAAATGAGATAGCCATGTTCTCAAAATTAAGAGAAGAGAGATCACATAAAAAGGAGCTATCATACATTCTCCATTCACACACATGCACATCTTGATCAGATTGTATGATTAGTTTTCTTCTTGGATCCGGTTTTTGGCTTTGCAATATTACGTGATACAAGTGTGCCTCATTTTCATTCCCTACCTGGAGCTCCACATAAGCCTTTTAGAAGTAGGATGAAAAGAGGCAAATCAATGCCTTGGTGAGGAAATATAAACACTGAGCGATTTGAGAGAATCATTTGAGGAGTCAAGTAAGGCTAAGTTTTTAAAATTTATCAAAAACCCAAGTTACTCTACAGAAAGAGGTTGGGTGATTCGTATCAAGACCGTTCCATTTCTCAACCATCCAAGATGACATGATAGACACTTCACAAATTCACAAGAGCAGATATGTTATGGAATAACTTATATGCTCGCAACATATCTGTTGGAATCATGTTGTTCTCTACCTTAGTCATGAGCTTTACTCGAGGACGAGCAAAGGCTAAGTGTGGCGGAGCTTGTTGACGGTCCTTAAGTACCACTTTGAATGTGAATTCTTGCCAAATATATGTCAATATAATCACCAAACATAGTGGTAGGGTTTATTACTAACTATTTCCACAAGTTTTGGTGTTTTAACATGTCATGCAGGAATTCACACTATAGGCCTGAGAAAGATCCAAATATATCATTATCACAAAGAATCTTAAATGGCAAGTTGGATTACACCACTGCGTAGAGCTCGTCGAGACCATCGAAATGAATATATATTTCATAATTTTTGGAGCTCGGAAGAAAAAGTTGTGAAAAGCCCAATATATTATGCAGCGCTGACGTCATCATGGCGCGGCCTGGCCCGTCTCAGGTGCAGCCCAGAAGGCGCGGCGGCCAACCCGAAGCAGACACGGCCCAGCAGGCCAGGCGTGCGTCCGCGCGCGGGAACGCCCGCGCGGGAGCAGCCGGCCGCTGGAGCACGTGTCGGCCCAATAGTGGAGGGCGCGAGGGGAACCTACAGCGGTTTTTCGCCCTGCGCGCGCGAGCAGAAGCCGGTCCGGGCAGGGACAGGTGGCGCGATGCGGATGGCGGACGGCCGGTTTTGCGCGGTTTAGAGCGCGGGTTCTCCAGTTTTATCCTCGAGGTCCGGTTTTGACCTGGTTTCCCCCAGTTTTGGCTGCTACCGACGTACAGATACTGCGCAGATCGGTTCTGCTCCGGTTTTTGACTGTTTTGGCGTGGTTTTCTTCGGTTTTCACCCCCACCGACCTCAGAACGTCGGCGGGACCTATTCTGGCATGAATTACCGCCTCCAGAATGTCGGTAGGAGGCTAGATGTCATGAGGGGAGGAGGGGCACCCCCTAGTTTCTAGTGGAGATTCTCCACATGCCCAAGTTTGCTCCTCCTATAAATAGAGACCCCCTCCTTCACTCCAAAACACACAGAGAAGCAGTGAAGATCCAAGGCGAAGCTATATCCACATAGTCAGTAGAAATAGGAGAGAGTTGAGGTGCGAGACGGGGAGAAGCCGGGGCTGTCGGCTTCCTCCCTTCCTCTTGTACCTCAGCGGATGCGGCTCAGGTTCGAGTAACATCCGGATATTTTCTCTTGTATTTCTGGGTTAATATTTATTTAATATAGTGCAAGCTTTACTTTATTTACTTGTGGGCTCCTTGATGTGATAAGTGTCCTAGTAATTGCAAAGCTAAGATAGTATTTAATTGACTATACATGGTGTATAGTCTTTTGAATACCTTGGAGTGCGCCTAGTGCCACAGATTTGTAGTGGTAGCCCCAGGTGGTGACAGCCCTGACGGCCTACGTAGTCCACTACGTGAAAAGCACTAGAGAGTAGTAGGACCATTGCTTGGCTTGCCTAGTCCCCTTCGCATCCCTTTCTGAGGCTAGGACGGTTGGGCATCCCGAAACAAGTAATATCGTAAACATCTTGAGCTAATCCTTAATTATCCAGAATACATAGAAATAACCCTCTCTACCTTCTACATATATATCCCTTCTCTTGCCCTCGGCCATTCTTGATTCTTAACTAGTACACACAAGTTCCCTATGGATTCGATACCCTGGAATACTTTTGGGTGAAAGCTACATCAGTATCCATACGCTTGCGGATTCATCTGTAACCGTTAAAAATACCAACAACCTCCAGCTCGCTCTTCTGGTCCGATGCTCTCAACGCCTACCTGTTCGGCCATGCTCCGATGACACCAACATTAATGGACGTGCATATGCTGACCGGCATCAACACCATCAATGCCATAAACCCTAGAAGGTTTCTTTGTGACCTGTGCTATAAGCTGGTAGGCACGGGATCCAAGGGTTGGAAGAAATACGTCGCCGATCACTGCAAAATCGGCCCCATCGAAGACAGAGAGCATGCAGCCTTCCTTAACATGTAGCTAGAAAGATTTGTATTCTGTTGCAGAAGCGCTATCCCGCGGTGAATCGGTCCCTCTCGGCCGTCTTCTCCTTGGAGCGGTTTATCACCTCCTTCACCAAGTATCAGCCAAACTTTCAGACGGCCAAGCAGTTGGACATATCGGAGGCCCCTGATGGTTTATCCAGCTTTGGTTGCATACTCAATTCCGATCCGCCCTCCAGTTCAACTTCAAAAATAGTCAATTCTCGAATTATTATACCGAAGAAGAAGATGCAACCACTCGCCATTGCATGTCATTTGGAGAAGAAGCATCGGCTTGCCCTGGGTCGAGGCTTGACTCGAAAAATATGGCTACTTATTTTGAAAGATTCTATCATGGGATTGCATCGGAGAACCTCCACTATTTTGCCTATGACGACCCCGATCGTGACTACGAGCAGCCTCTGTTCAATATTCAGAATGATCTTGCAACTATCCTGCTGATTCTCAAGTCCTTCATCACGCCTGCCATCCTTGGTAGCAATATCGCATATGGCCGCAAGATCACGTCCTTTGAATTCTACAACCCATCAGTGGCAGCTCGTCAACTGGGCTTTGGTCAACTTCCAATCGGCCTGTATTTCTCCGATAAGATCAAGCACAGGGAATCGGTCTCATCGGACCTAGAGATGGACAGGGTTTTAGCACCTTGCCCCCCAAGCTGATTTTGAAATACCAGAATGGCTATGCACCAGCTTTTCATCTAGACTCTTCAGAACTTGGTGGAAAGAGCTACGTCTTCATCTATTCAGACTTTCGGCCATCACCTATTGCACTCTCATAGATTCTGATTTCGAGGCCATGGAAAATCCTGTAAGTTCTCTTTGAAATCTCTCCGCCTTTATTCAATTTTCATTTAAATGAACTCTCCAAAATTCAAATCTCAATCCTTTGACAGCCAATTGAAGAGAACATGCCAGCAGTGAGCAATAGTGGGAAACCGATCAGGTATGCCGTCAGGACCCCATACCCAAGAATCGGCTCATCAGCGCCATCTCTCGCGGACATCATGGATGGCAAAGGCAAGAGAAAAACTGCCCCCACTAAGGCGAGTGCGCCGAAGAAATTGAAAAAAAGCCATGCTCCGATATGGTTTCTTCGCACTTTCGATTCTTCTCTCCGATTCACAACCTAGGCAAATAATTCCTTTTTATACAGCCCACTGGAAAAATTCTCGGTCAGTCAACCTCCAGGGCTGCCGAGGAAACTGCAGAGAAAGCTGCCGAAGGCACCAGATTGCTTCTTGATGGAGTATCGGTAACAATCCGATTCCATCTTCTTTGCATTTTCTTAGGATAAATCAGTAATTACAAGTTTTAGCCCGATCTTCAACCAGCTCCAGCTCAGGATGTTCAAACAGAGTCGGCCCAACAAGTAAACTCAACCCAATCTATACCTCTTTCAAATATATACGCTTAAACTAACTGATTCAACCATAGATTCCTGCCACTCTGCAACCCATCACCGAGGACCCGAGTGCAAACATTCAATCGGAGGTGATTCCTGAGCAACCAACAACAAATCCACCGGTGCTACCTCCGATTGAACCAACCCATACACTTGAAATATAAGCAACTAGCATAAACATCGTTTTGCCTCAAGTAATCCCCGATTACGTCCGGGAGGGACAATTTAAACTGGTACCGATTTAACCTCATATGTCCTCCTATTATATCAATAACTCTTGTTTATTGACATCTTGTTTCAGGCACAAGATTCTTCGGCCATGAGCTTCGCATCACTTGACCTGGACGCCGCATTTGGAGATGAAGAAATTAGCTCTGCACAACCCTCCGCCACCATCTCCGATGAGGTCAAGGCAAAACTTCAAGAAATGTTAAATCATCTGAACAAGAGCATTGCCGTCCTTGTAGAAGACGCAGAACCAATTTGTCAAATCTTCAAAGGATTGAAGGGTCAACTGCCATCGGAGCTAGAAAGCGCAATCATCCCTGCCGCCTTTATCGAAGGCCACCAGCCCCAAGTCTCTGCTGCTCACCAAAGGATATCGGAGCGACTGGCTCAGCAAGACTTGGCCAAGAAACGTGACGACGGCAGAGAAGAATTAAAAGCTATGCAGGCTCAAATCAAGACTCTAGAAGCCAAACCAAAGCAGCTGGAGAATCGGATCAAAGATCTCCAAGGCATTGAAGCAGAACTACTCAATCGGCTCGATGAAGTCTGTAAAGAGATGTCGGAGACCCAAGATCAGCTTAATCAAATCCCAGCATCTATTGCATCGGCGCAGGACAATTTGAAGAAACGCTTGGACGAAGTCCACCAAGTCCATAAAAGCATCAAGAATGTTCCCGGCTCTGATGTGGAAGATCTGGAAGAAATCCAGAAGATTAACAATATTCGATTAAGCGTGATCGAAATGATCCGCAAATTCTTGTAATACCAAACTCTGTATGCATTGCTCCGATGACATCGATCATCGATGAACTTAGCTGGATCCGACGATGCTGATCGTGGATGAACACTTATTTTGTAAATATTTTTGCCCTTAAGGCGATACATATCGTTCGGCTATCTTGGTCGATATCTCTTTGAATATCGGCTTTAAGAATCGACCCAAATACTTGGATAGTATTTCTTTAAATATTTTCCATTAAGCACTTTTGAAAATTCTTCCCCTTCCAATGTCTCCAAAATATACGCATTTCCAAGAGCGCACCGATTCACACGATAGGGACCTTCCCAATTAGGCGACCATTTTTCAAACTTAGAACTTTTAGTCTCTATCGGCAAAATCAGCTTCCAAACCAATTCTCCTTCAATGAATTCTTTAGGCTTAACCTTTTATCATAATACTTGGCAACACGCGCTTTATTGTTTTCAATGTTTTCCAAAGCTCTCAAATGAGTTTCAGTCAAATCATCCAATTCAAAATTCATCAAACTTTTATACTCATCGGCAGCCAAGTTTCCTTGTTCTAATATTCGTCTCGATCTGATTTTGATCTCCCAGGGTAAAACAGCCTCATGTCCATAAACCAAATGATATGGGGATAATTTAATAGAGCCATGACAGGCCATCCGATACGCCCATAATGATTCGGTCAATGTCAAATGCCATCATGTTGGTTGTTCATCAATCTTCCATTTGATGATTTTGATAATACTTTTATTTGACGCTTCTGCTTGACCATTGGCTTGTGCATAATAAGGAGAAGAATTTAATAACTTAATACCCATACTGGTAGCAAAATCTTGAAATTCGTTAGACATAAACATAGTCCCCTGATCGGTCGTGATAGTTTGAGAAATACCAAATCGATATATAATATGCTCCTTAACGAATTCCACCATATTTTTAGAATCGGCAACCTTCAAAGGAATCGCCTCAACCCATTTAGTGAAATAATCCATTGCCACCAATATGAATTTATGACCCTTGCTTGATGATGGATAAATTTGCCCAATCAAATCAATTCCCCATCCTCGAAAAGGCTATGGTTTGATAATCGGATTCATGGCTGATGCAGGCGTCTTTTGTACATTTTCAAACTTCTGGAATTCTTGGCACCCTTTATAATATTCAAAACAATCCTCCAAAATCGTTGGCCAAAAACAACCTGTCTTTCTGATTATCCATTTCATTTTATAAGCCCATTGATGTGCACCACAAACTCCTTCATGCACTTCATCCATCATGTCCTTGGATTCCGATTTACTCAAGCATCGGAGCAATACACCATCAATCATCCTATAATATAATTGATCATCAAGCAACATATATTTAACAGCCATGAATCTTAATTTTCTGGAAACCTTTTGGGATGGATCCTTAAGATAATTTACAATTTCATACCTCCAACCTCTGATTTCTGGTTCTATCGTCATGATCTCATGAAAACACCGATAACCAGAAGCAGCTTGTGCCAAATTGTTGGCCTCTTGATTTTGAACCTTTGGGATATGTTCAATATTAACCATCACAAATTCCTTTAATAATAACCGGCATTCTTCAAAATATTGGATCAAAACATCATCCTTGTATTCATATTTACCGATTAATTGATAAATCACCAACTGGGAGTCTCCAAAAATCTCAACAGCTTCAGCACCGATTTCCAACAATAATTTTAATCCCTTAAGTAATGCTTCATAATCAACCCAATTATTTGTAAAACTTGGATCCATCGGATAGCTGAACTCAAAATTTGCCCCCCGAGGCGAAACAATAACGATTCCGATGCCACATCCTTGGCCACACGAAGACCCATCAAAGAATAGCATCCAAGGCATCGGCTCAACCATCTTAACTTCATCTCCGATGTGTTGTGTTACAAAATCAGCCATGACTTGCCCTTTGACTGCTTTAGCCGATTCATATTTCAAATCAAACTCTGATAATGCCAATATCCACTTTCCGATTCTTCCTTTCAGCATTGGCATGGACAACATATATTTGACCACATCGGTTTTGCAAACGATCGTGCACTCAGAAGATAATAAATAATGCCTCAACTTAGTGCATGAGAAATATAGGCATAAACATAATTTTTCAACCAGTAAATACCTTGTTTCCGCATCAATCAATTTCTGACTCAAATAATAAACCACTCTTTCTTTTCCTTTAAATTCTTGTATAAGAACAGATCCGATTGACAACTCATCGGTCGACAAATATAATCAGAATGGCTTATCCCTCTGAGGTGGAATCAAAACTGGCGGCGTCATCATATACTGTTTTATCTCATCAAATGCCTTTTGTTGATCTTCTCCCCACACAAATTCTTCATCGGCTTTCAATTTCAGCAGCGGGGAAAAGGGATGAATTATTCCAGATAAATTTGAAATAAATCTTCTAACAAAATTAATCTTACCGATTAACAACTGGAGACTCATCTTATCGGTAGGTGGCTTAACATCTCTGATAGCTTTCATGCTTTTCTGTCCGACTTCCATACCCTTTTCATGAACCATGAAACCCAAAAACTGTCCGGCCGATACTCCAAATGCACATTTGTTAGGATTCATCTTCAAACCATGTTTTCTTGTGCATTCAAGAGTTTCCCGCAAATCGGCCAGATGCTGCTTATATCCATTGGACTTCACCACCATATCATCAATATAATATTTCAACAATTCTGCCAATCAATTTATGAAATATA
>CM014273.1:22821023-22851016 GCA_004135705.1 Alloteropsis semialata | reverse complement strand
GGACTTACAGACAAACCGGAGGTCAAGATGATGCAGCCCTGCTTGCTGAAGAACTCGACGAAAAGGGTTGTTGGCACGTGAGGCCGAAAGTTGTGTTTGATTGATTGGTTGTGTGAACATCTTTTTACAATGGCGCAGGGTTTATATTTATACCCTGGAAATCTAGCTAAAACTTGCCGGCTACGACAATATCTCTAATTTATCTAAAGCAATCTAATCTTAAACTACCAAAACTATTACAAATCTTGACGCACAATCAGGCCTTGAAGAAGCTTCCAGACGTGCCTCTCCTCAGAATCGTACATGCTCCGGCCTCCTTCGTCTCGTGTCCGATCAGGACTCCAATCAGACGAATCCCAATCGGAATCGGAGCTAACTCTTAATCGGACTCGGCCTCCATTCTGACTCTGTTGCGCACAAACTCAGCCGAGTCAAAATCTGGTGTCAACACATGCCCCCCAATTTTGGGATAAAATATTATTTTGTTCCAAAATTCTTCCTAGCAATGATGACTCTGGCAGTGAACAACATATGGAAACCCGCATCCTTTACTGTTACAATCCTCGAATCCCGTGCGGATTCGGCGCCGTGGCCCTCGGGCGGTTCCTTCTCCCATAAGCCCTATAAATGCAGACCCGAACCGTCGTCTTCCTCACCTCGCATCTGCTATCATGCTCAGGCACCCGCCATTGTCACCTCCGCAAGCTCCATTCCGGCAAACTCTTGATCTTCAAGCTCCAATCTTTCACCGCAATCCGGGTAAGGAACTACTCCGCATATGATCCACACCATGCATCTGAGTTTTACTGCATTTCTCACGGTGATTTTCTCAATCTGTTCATCTGAACCACTGTTCACTGTAGATCTATTCCATCAATGGCGGCTCCTCTTGACAAGGCTGATATCGACCAAGTTCCTAACGTAAAATCACCCAAAAATCTCCCTTTAATCTCTGCGTTCTTGCTCTAGAACTTCTTGCGAGCCCCCACATCTGTATTTATTACTTTATTTCTTCTAAATGTAGCATCTTAAGAACAACCTAGTCATCCCCGTTTCCCATGTTGAAGCCGGGTACTACCTTGGTCCGATGGGTGACCCCGATCTGGCGGACCTGATCAATATGGAATCAGAGAGACTCCCTTTTAAAGGATCGGACCTGCAAGTTGCCGATTGGGCCGGCTCCTTCCGATCATGGCCGGGCAGCGTCCCAGGATGGAGGAACTGGTTCCTCAGAATGCAAGCTGCCAAATCCGCCTTTTGGGATGAAAAAGACATAGGCCAATGTCTCACGCTCTCTCTTGCTGACATGGTCAAGGGTGAGAATTTACTGGCCACTACCTCCCTCTTTTGGCCCGATGCTCTTAACGCATACATATTTGGTCATGGTCCGATGACGCCAACAATCATGGATGTACACATGCTGACCGGTCTCAACACCGTCAACGCCATGAACCCAAGAAGGCTTTCCAACGAACTGAACTACAAACTAGTAGGCACAGGCTCCAAGGGCTGGAAGAAATATGTTGCCGATCACTGCAAAACCGGCACTATCGGAGATAGAGAACATGCAGCTTTCCTCAACATGTGGTTGGAAAGATTTGTATTTTGCAGATCAACCCTTGGCGCCACCTCCAACATGCAAGCAATCGCAGAAGCACTATCTCGCGGCGAATCGGTCCCTCTTGGTCGTCTCCTCCTCGGAGCTGTTTATCATCTCCTCCACCAAATATCGGTCAGATTGTTAGACGGCCAAGCAGTTGGTCATATCGGAGGCCCCTGGTGGTTTATCCAGTTATGGTTACATACCCAGTTCCGATCTGCTCTCCAATATAACTTCAAGGATTGCCAATTTCCAAATTATTATGCAGAAGAGGAAGATGTAACCACTCGCCGATGCATGTCATTTGGGGAAGCAGCATTGGCCTGCCCTGGATCAAGGCTTGAGTCAAAGGACATGGCCAGCTACTTTGAAAGCTTTTACCATGGGATCGCATAGGAGCGCTTCAGCTACTTTGCTTATGGTGATCCTGATCGTGACTATGAGCTGCCTTTATTCAACATTCAAAATGAGCTGGCGTCGATCATGCCGATCCTCAAGTCCTTCATAACACCAGCTATTCTAGGTAGCAATATTGCATTCGGCCGTAAGATCACGTTGTATGAATTTCACAATCCATCGGTGGCAGCTCGTCAGATGGGCTTTGGTCAGCTTCCGATCGGCCTATACTTCTCCAATAAAATCAAGCACAGAGAACCGGTTTCATCATCCCTAGAGATGGACAGAGTCTTATTGCTTGCTCCCCAGGCCGATCTCGAAATACCTAAATGGCTATGCACCAGCTTCTCATCCAGACTATTCCGGAACTGGTGGAAAGAATTATGCCTTCACATATTCAGACTCCCGGCTGTCACCTACTGCACACTCATAGACTGATTTTGAGGTCATGGAAAATCCTGTAAGTCTTTTAAAATCTCCCCACTTTTATTCGTCTCTTATTTAAACGAACTCCTCATAATTTGAATCCCAATCTTGTAACAGCCAGCCGAAGAGAATGCACCATCAGTGAGCAATAGCGGGAAGCCGATCCGATATGCAATCAGGACTCCAAACCCGAGAATCGGCTCTTCTGCTCCATCTCTCAAAGACATCATGGATGGTAAGGGCAAAAGGAAAACTGCTCCCACTAAGGTGCCTGCACCAAAGAAACAGAAGAAAAGCCAAGCGGTATGATTTTCTCATCCTTCCAATCCTTCTTTCCGATTCACATCTTAAGCAAATAACTCCTCTATACAGCCTCCCGGAAAGATCCTTGGCCAATCAACCTCCAGAGCTGTCGAAGAAACTGCACAGAAAGCCGCTGAGGGTGCAAGAATGCTTCTCGATGCAGTATCGGTAACAGTCCGATTTCACTTATCTCATATCTCTTTTTGAAAATAAATCGGTAATAACAATTTCCTCTCCAGCAAACAAATATTACATTGCCCGATCTTCAACCAGCTCTAGCCCAAGACATACAAGCAGAATCGGCTCAGCAGGTAAACTTAATCCGATCCAAATTATCTTCATATATATATACTTGATCTGATCGATCGAATCATAGACTCCCGCTACTCTGCAATCCATCATCGAGGAGCCAAGCACAACCATTCAGTCGAAGGCTATCCCTGAGCAAATCGGAGAGCCGACCGCAAATATTCAATCGGAGGCCATTCCTGAGCAAGAAATTGGAGAACAAACTGTAAATGTTCAATAGGAGGCGACCCCTGAGCAACCAACAACAACTACCCCACCGGTATCTTCTCCGATTGAGCCATCTCAAACGCTTCAGATAGCTGCTCCCAGCACAAGCACTGCCCAACCTCAAGTAATCCCCGATTACGTCCGAGAGCGACAATTCAAATTGGTACCGATTCATCCTCTTGTGTCAATATTATTATTTTAATAATACTTGTTCATCAATATTTTGTTTCAGGCGCACGATTCTCTGGCAATGAGTTTCGCATCATTTGATTTGGACGCCGCCATCGGAGAAGAAAAAATTAGCTCTGCACAATCATCTTCTACCATCTCCGATGAGGTCAAGGCAAAGCTTCAAGAAACGCTGAATCATTTAACCAAGAGCGTCACTGTCCTTAGGGAAGATGCAGAGCCAATTCGTCAAATCTTCAAGAGTTTGAAAGGTCAACTGCCATCGGAGCTGGAGAGTGCAATCATCCCTGCGGCTTTTATTGAATGGCACCAACCCGAAGTCTCTGCTGCCCGTCAAAGAATATCGGAGCGGCTGTCCCAGCAAGACTTGATCAAGAAACGCAACGATGGCCGAGATGAATTGAAAGCTATACAGGCCCAAATCAAGACCCTACAAGCTAAACCAACGCAGCTAGAGAATCGGATGAAGCATCTCCATGGCGTTGAAGCTGAACTGCTCAAACGGCTTGCAGAAGTCCGCAAAGAAATGTCGGAGACCCAAGACGAGCTCAACCAGATTCCAACTTCCATCAAATCGGCGCAAGAAAATTTAAACAAACGCCTGGAGGAAGTTCGCCAAATTCACAGAAGCATCAAGAACATCCCTGGCTCCGATGTGGAAGACCTAGAAGAGATTCAGAAGATTGATAACATCCGGTTGAACGCGATCGAAGCGATCCGCAAATTCTTGTAATAATTAAACTCTTTAGCTGCACTGCTCCGATGACATCGATCATCGATGAACTCTGTTGGATCCGACGACACTGATCGTTGATGAACACTTATTTTTGTAAATATTTTTGCCCTTAAGGCGATACGTATCGTATCGGCTATATTAGATGATATAGAATATCAGCTTTATGAATCGACCCAAATACTTGGATAATATTTTTTTCAAATATTTTCCATTAAGCGCTTTCAAAAACTCTTCTCCTTCTAATGTTTCCAAGATATACGCATTTCCTGGAACGCACTGATTTACACGATAGGGACCCTCCCAATTAGGCGACCATTTTCCAAACTTAGAACTCTTAGTCCCTATCGGCAAAATCAGCTTCCAAACCAATTCACCCTCGATGAACTCCTTTGGCTTAACCTTTTTATCATAATACTTAGCAACACATGCTTTATTATTCTCAATATTTTCCAACGCCCTCAATCGGGTCTCAGCCAAATCGTCCAACTCAAAATTCATCAAACTTTTATATTCATCGGCAGTCAAGTTTCCCTGTTCTGATATTCGTCTTGATCTGATTTTAATCTCCCAAGGCAAAATAGCTTCATGTCCATAAACCAAATGATACGGGGACAATTTAGTAGATCCATGACACGCCATCTGATATGCCCATAATGATTCGGTCAACGTTAGATGCTATTGCCTTGGTTGTTCATCAATCTTCTGTTTGATGATTTTGATAATACTTTTATTTGATGCTTCCTCTTGACCATTGGTTTGCGCATAATAAGGAGAAGAATTTAACAACTTAATACCCATACTGGCAGCAAAATCTTGAAATTCATTAGACATAAACATAGTTCCTTGATCGGTAGTGATAGTTTGAGGAATACCAAACCGATATATAATATGCTCCTTAACGAATTCCACCATATTCTTGGAATCGGCAACCTTTAAAGGAATCGCTTCAACCCACTTAGTGAAATAATCTGTTGCCACCAATATAAATTTATGATCCTTGCTCGATGATGGATAAATTTGTCCGATCAAATCAATTCCCCATCCTCAAAAGGGCCACGGCTTGATAATCGGATTCATGGCTGACGCAGGCGCTTTTTGCACAATTCCAAATTTCTGGCATTCTTGACAATCTTTATAATATTCAAAACAATCTTCCAAAATCGTTGGCCAAAACAACCTGTTTTATGAATAACCCACTTCATTTTATAAGCCGATTGATGCGCACCAGAAACTCCCTCATGCACTTCATCCATCATGTCTCTGGATTCCGATTTACTCAAACATCGGAGCAACACACCATCAATCGTCTTATAATATAATTGACCATCAAGCAACACATATTTAACAGCCATGAATCTTAATTTCCTGGAAACCTTTTGTGATGGATCCATAAGATAACTTACAATCTCATATCTCCAATCTCTGATTTCTGGCTCAATCGTCATGATCTCATGAAGATGCCGATTGCCAGATGCAGCTTGTGCCAAATTGTTAGCTTCCTAATTTTGAGCCTTGGGGATATGTTCAATATTAACCATCACAAATTCTTGCAACAATAATTGGCACTCTTCAAAATAACGAATCAGAATATCATCTTTGCATTCATATTTACCGATTAACTGATAAATCACCAACTGGGAGTCTCCAAAAATCTCGACAGCTTCAGCTTCGATTTCCAACAATAATTTTAATCTTTTAAGCAATGCTTCGTATTCAACCTGATTATTGGTGAAACTTGGATCCATCGGATAGCTGAACTCAAAATTTGCCCCCCGAGGCGAAACAATAACGATTCCGATGCCACATCCCTGACCACACGATGATCCATCAAAGAATAATGTCCAAGGCATCGGTTCAACCAATTTTACTTCATCTCCGATGTGTTGTGTCACGAAATCAGCCATTACCTGTCCTTTAACCGCTTTAGCCGATTCGTATTTTAAATCAAACTCCGATAATGCCAATATCCACTTCCCGATTCTTCCTTTTAACATCGGCAAGGACAACATATACTTGACCACATCGGTTTTACAAACGATTGTACACTCAGAAGATAATAAATAATGTCTCAACTTAGTGCATGAGAAATATAGGCATAAGCATAATTTTTCAACTGGCAAATATCTTGTTTCCGCATCAATTAACTTCTGACTCAAATAATAAACCACTCTTTCCTTTCCTTCAAACTCTTGTATAAGAACAGACCTGATTGACAACTCGTCGGTCGACAAATATAATCGGAATGATTTATCTCTCTGAGGTGGAATCAAAACTGGCGGTGTCATCATATACCGCTTTATTTCATCAAATGCCTTTTGTTGACCTTCTCCCCAGATGAATTTTTCATCGGCTTTTAATTTCAGCAGTGGGAAAAAGGACGAATTCTTCCAGGCAAATTTGAAATAAATCTTCTGACAAAATTAATCTTACCAATTAACGACTGAAGACATGTCTTATCGGTAGGTGGCTTAGCATCTCTTATAGCCTTCATGCTTTTCTGTCCAACTTTAATTCCTTTTTCGTGAACCATGAAACCCAAAAACTGTCCGGCCGATACTCCAAACGCACACTTGTTAGGATTCATTTTCAAGCCATGCTTCCTTGTGCATTCAAGAGTTTCTCGTAAATCGGCCAGATGCTGTTTGTATCCATCGGACTTCACCACTACATCATCAATATAAATTTCAACAATCCTGCCGATCAACTTGTGAAATATATAATTCATTGCCCTTTGATATGTGGCGCCAGCATTTTTTAAACCAAAAGTCATTACAACCCACTCATATAATCCAAGTGCACCAGGACATCGGAATGCAGTCTTAGGAATATCTTCTTCTGCCATAAAAATCTGATTATATCCTGCATTACCATCCATAAAACTAATCACCTTATGTCCTGAAGCTGCATCAACCAACATATCAGCAATCGGCATTGGATACCCATCCATCAGAGTCGCCTTGTTAAGATTCCTGAAATCAACACAAACTCGCAACTTCCCATTTTTCTTGAAAACAGGAACGATATTAGATATCCATTCAGCATATCGGCAAGGTTGAATAAACTTAGCTTCATACAACTAAGTTATTTTGGCTTTTATTTCTTTATCTAACTCAGGTTTAAATCGTCTCAGCGCTTGTTTAAAAGGCCGATACCCTAGCTTGATCGGGAGCCGATGTTCAATAATAGATCGGCTTAAACCAGACATTTCATAGTATTCCCAAGCAAAACAATCACGATACTCTTTTAATAACTTTATTAATTCTTGTTTAAACTCAGGATCTAAATTTGCACTTACATATGTCGGCCGAGGTCTATCTCCTAAACCTATATCTATTTCCTCAAGCTCATCGGCCGACATAAACCCTTGACCAAGTTTACCCTCATCTTCAATGAAATCATCCATTAATACAAGCTCTCGGAACCGATTGCTTGGATCGGTTTTAATCCATCATCGGACACTTGGATAAAATCTCCTTCCCAAACCTTGCCCGATAAGCATTCAATCCCTTCAAACTCCCAAACCGTCAAATCGGCGGTAGCGACGCTGACCGATTCATCGGCTTGAACAGTCTCAATGTGATCTCCATGCCATTGGATGAGACATTGATGCATGGTAGACGGCACACAGCAATTAGCATGAATCCAATCACGCCCAAGGAGCAAACTGTAAGATCCTTTACTGTCGATGACGAAGAACGTAGTAGGCAAAGTCTTGTTCCCGATCGTCAGTTCAACATTTAATGCCCCCCGAGCCGGCGATGGATTCCCACCAAAATCCTTGAGCATCATATCGGTTTTGATCAAATCATCAGATCCTTTTCCAAGCTTCTGATACGTAGTATAAGGCATCAAATTCACAGCAGCTCCCCCATCAACAAGCATCTTGGTTATCGGCTTGCCATCAACATATCCTTTAACATACAAAGGCCTCAAATGCCGATACTTTTCATCAATTGACTTTTCGAACACAGCTTGTTGAGGTTGCAAAATTAGTTGCGCCATAGCTTCTTCCATACCATCGGCCTCATCATCAGTTGAACTAACATTGTATTCAGTAGGCAGTACAAAAACCATGTTCACCGATGCCGATGGCCCATCATCATCACGCTTGGGTTTAGCTCTCCAAACCTTGGAATTATCATCTCCTTGGCGCTTTTCTTTGAGCAATTCCTTGAATCGAAGACGCTGAACCCTTCTTTTCTGTGTTTTGGTCAAACCTTCAGGACACCATTGCGGATTGACTCCTGGACGCAAGTCCGATTTGACCTCCTCCTCCGATTCCTGCGCATCTTCTGGTTCTTGAACAATTTCCTTTTTCCTGTAAACCAGACGATCGTACACAGAAAGACGGTCTCCTTTATATTTTTGGTGATCATTATACTTTCGGCGATCATCGTCCCATCGGTCATAGCACTGATTTTCATACTCACGCCGATCATGGTATTCACGCTAATCTTCACGCTCTTGTTGATAAGCTACTTCATCATGCCAGCTGCATCGGCATCCAAAATCCAATCGGTCATGTACAGATTGCCGCTGCCTCTTTGAATCTCTGTAACTTTCATACTGATCGCTGCACTCCGGACAATCGTAGATCGATGGAAGCCTTAACTTTTCATTCCAGCAGAACCTAAAGAACGGACATCCCCAATGGTCTTCTTTGTCAAACCTTCTCACCAGAGGACTCCGATCCCTTTTCTGCTGACGCATATATTTGTCAATGAGCTGTCTCGATGTAACCCTAGGTTTCTCCCTACGTCGGTGGTCTTCCCGATATTGCTGACGATTCTGATTTTGTACATCATCGGCCGTTACTTGGCAATCTGGATCAACAGCTCCTGATTTTTTCGCATTCTCCGACGTAAGGACTTTACCTTTCAATTTTCTGTCGGGCGCTCCAATTTCCACCATATTTTGAGGAAATGGGTGTCCATCGAGCTTCATTGGCTTCTTACCAGTTTCAACTTTGATAATCCTTTTTTCAATTGCCGATTGAATCTCATTGCGGAATACTTTGCAATCATTGGTATGATGAGAAACTGAATTATGCCACTTGCAATATTTCTTTTTCTTTAACTCTTCGGCAGAAGTAATTGTATGATTTGGGGAAAGCCTGATTTGTTTTTCTGCTAGCAATAAATCAAATATTTTATCGGCTTTTGTAATATCAAAACTATACCTTTCTGGCTCGACCTTCACCCATGGACAGGCAACAGAATTCTTGTTCTTGGTCCATTCAGCCAAATCGATCTCAGCTTCTTCCCCATCGGAGTCATACTCAATATTTGCAATCTTTCTTTGAAACTTCTCCCTCCGATAATCATTTCCACGTCCTTCATGCTGAGAGAGCTTTTGAATCATGTGACCCAAGCCTTCAAAATCTTGACTTGTATAACGATCCTTGACTTGAGGCAACAATCCTTGGAAGGCCAAATCCACCAGTTGTCCCTCCGATAAGTTCAATGAGTAGCATCGGCTGTGTATATCTTTGAATCTCTGAACAAATTCGCTAACCGATTCTCCATTTCTCTGTCGGAGCACAGTCAAATTGGACAACCTGGTTTCTTGTACTCCCATGAAGAAATAGGCATGAAATTGCTTTTCCAAGTCGGCCCAATTACTGATGGAATTTGGTGGTAATGATGAAAACCATGAGAAGGCCGATCCAGAAAGCGACATGGGAAACAGCTTAACTTTCAATGGATCCATCGATGCTACTTTACCACATTGAATTTTATAGCGACTGATATGCTCGATGGTGGTAACATCTCCTTGTCTAGAAAATTTATAGAAATCTGGAATCCTGAATCGGGCTGGCATAGGCAGTGTATCAAACCAGTCCGGATACGGCTTCCGATACAGATATGATTGTCCCTTAGGCTTCAAACCAAACTGATTTTTCATGACGTCAGCAATCTTATCTGTCCAATCTTCCTGAGTGTAATTTCCCTGACTAATCGGAGCACGAGTCAATATGACTGGTGTCTCAGTAGGTCCGATCGACGGCTCCCGATTGTCAGCTCCCTTCTTTGGTGGATCTTCGGTGTTGAAGAAAACAGGATAAACCATTTTGCCATCAACTACAGGAATTCGGCTACCAAACTGATCAATATGTTGGGTCCCGCCATAACTCTTGTCTTCCGATTCCTCTTCCTGTTCCTTTTCTTCACCTCCATCCCCCGTCTTGGCTTTTGCCTTTTTTACCTTGGGAGTTTCATAGCACTCAGGATGTGTTTCTGGTGATGTAGACGAATTGATCTGCACCATTTTCTTCTTGAGATCTTTAATTACTGAGGAAGCACCAGTATCAAAATAAGCAGGTCCCTTCTGGACATCCTTCAATATAGCTCCATCCAGCAACTTGGCGATCAATCCCACCACCGTGTTAACCAATATTCTAGATTTGTTAATCAAAGCATGACTCACTCCAGCATCTATGTATTCTTGGAAGAATTTTCTTTCCTCGGCAGTGATCCGATCGAACGCTTCCTGGGGAACAGGAAACTGATTTTTCTTGATCACTGCATTGCGAGTTTTGCTGAATGAGTCGAGGCACAGATTCTTGAATTCTTCAAGTTGTGCTTCCACGAGTTTCTTCTGATCATCGTTGAGATCTTCCATCGTGACAGCAGGGATCTCAGGGGGTGCCATCGCAGAAGCCTTCTTGTCCCACCGGGCATGCCAAAATGTGTTGACGTCCAAAAAGTCAGGCGTTGACTCTCGAAAATTAACACTGTGGCCTGGAAGATTTACTTTACTTCAGTGCAGGTCCAAAATCTTGAAGTTCGTGGCGTGCCAGTCAATTTGACCTGAAATTGACAAGGTAGAGTTTAATCAGTAAGCAACAAGGAACTCATCGGCCAAGGCCCCGATTTGTTCTGGAAATCGGATCATCATAAGGAGAAGTCCGATTTCGATAACATGAACCATCGGCCTTAAGTCCGATTCGTGAAAATGTAACGTATATTGAAATAAACCATTGGCTATGAAAACCGAATCGGAGATAGATCTAATTTAAACTCATTCTTTAATATGCATCTTTCCAAAGGCGATAAACAAACCAAATCTCATGTCACTAACAATCGGATCGATTTTGAGACAGCGTTGCTAGCAAGGCACCGATTTGCTTGCTTACTCTTATAGATCAATATATATCAAAGAACTCGTTTAAACCAGATCTATTTGTAACTCGCTTATTAAATCTAAATCAGCTATATAATCAATATGAACAGATCTATTATGAAACTTGAATAATCAATAAAACAGAATAGATCTTCTCTGATGGATGTAAGCCGATAGGATAAAATCAACAAGATACGGTAAAAGGTGAGTGATCTAAACGAAGAAGGGCGATACGCCTCAATCTAAAGCCTAGAACAACTCGATAAATTGGTGAATTAACTAAACGAAGAAGGGCGGTGCGCCTCAATCTAAAGCCAAGATTAATTCGATAGGGTGTCAGGCTTACAGACAAACCGGAGGTCAAGATGATGCAGCCCTGCTTGTTGAAAAACTCGACGAAAAAGGGTTGTTGGCACGTGAGGCCGAAAGTTGTGTTTGATTGATTGGTTGTGTGAACATCTTTTTACAATGGCGCAGGGTTTATATTTATACCCTGGAAATCTAGCTAAAACTTGCCGGCTACGACAATATCTCTAATTTATCTAAAGCAATCTAATCTTAAACTACCAAAACTATTACAAATCTTGACGCACAATCAGGCCTTGAAGAAGCTTCCAGACGCGCCTCTCCTCAGAAGTCGTACATGCTCCGGCCTCCTTCGTCTCGTGTCCGATCAGGACTCCAATCGGATGAACCCCAATCGGAATCGGAGCTAACTCTGAATTGGACTGGGCCTCCATTCTGGCTCTGTTGCGCACAAACTCAGCCGAGTCAAAATCTGGTGTCAACATTATCAGATCCGTTGGATCGGGGTCACCCATTGGACCAAGATAGTACCCAGCATCAACGTGAGAAACGGGAATGACTATGTTGTTCTTAAGATGCTACATTTAAAAGAAATAAAATAGTAAATGCTGATGTGAAGGCTCGCAAGTAGTTCTGAAAGAAGAATGCAGAAGTAAAAGTTGAAGATTTTGAGCATTTTTACCTCAGGCACTTGTGTGTTATCTGCTTTATCAGCAGGGGCCGCCATTGATAGAGGAATAGATCTACAATGAACAGTGATGTGGGCGAAAAGTTTGAGAAAATCATCGAGAAGAATGCAGTAAAACCAAGATGAATAATATGAATCATATGTGGGGGAATGCCTTACTCGATTTACGGTGGAGGATTGAGAGATGAAGACTAGATGTTCGCCGGGCAGAAGGTTGCAGAGACGGCAATGGTGGAGCATGCAAGCGCGATAGCAGATGCGGTTTGGAGGAAGAAGATGATGGTTCATGTCAACTATTTATAAGGCTTATGGGAGAAGGAACCGCCCGAGGACCAAGGCGCCAAATCCGCACGGGATTCGAGGGTTGCAATAGTGGAAGGATGCGAGTTTCCTATGTTGTTCACTGCCAGGATCATCATTGCTTGGAGAATTTTGGAACAAAATAATATTTTATCCCAAAATTGGGGGGCATGTGTTGACACCAGATTTTGACTCGGCTAAGATTGTGCATGATTAGAACCAAGGCTGGGGCCGAGTCCGATTCTGAGTTGGTCTCCGATTCCGATCGGAGTTCATCCGATAAGAGTCCTGATCGGACACGGAGTAGAGGAGGCCGGAGCGCGTAAGGCTTTCGAAGGAGAGATGTGTCTGGAAGTTTCTTCAAGACCTAATTGCACGGCAGTTGTAATAGTTTTGGTAGTTTAGATTAGTTTGCTTTAAATAAATTAGAGATATTGTCGTAGCCGGCAAGGATTAGCTAGATTTCCAGGGTATAAATATAAACCCTGTGCCATTGTAAAAGACGTTCACACAACCAATCAATACAACACAACTTTCAGCCCTCGTGCCAACAACCCTTTTCGTCGAGTACTTCAGCAAGCAGGGCTGCATCATCTTCACCTCTGGTTTGTCTGTAAGTGCGACACCTATCGAATTAATCTAGGCTTTAGATTGAGGCGTATCGCCCTTCTTCGTTTAGTTAATTCACCAATTTACCGAGTTGTTCTAGGCTTTAGATTGAGGCGTATCGCCCTTCTTCATTTAGATCGCTCACCCTTTACCGTATCTTGTTGATTTTATCATATCAGCTTATATCTGTTTGAAGGATCTATCTTGTTTATTGTGATTCAAATCTCATGATAGATCCATTCTTATTGTTTATATAGCTGATTTAGATTTAATAAGCAAGTTACAAATAAATCTAGTTTAAACGAGTTCTTTGATATATGTCAATCTATCGGAGTAAATAAACTAATCGGTGCCCTGCTAGCAACGCTGTCTAGAAATCGATCCGATTGTTAGTGACGATGCATATTAAAGAATGATAGGTTTATTTTCGATTCGGCTTTTATAGTCGATGGTTTACTTTAAATACATGTCATATCCTCACGAATCGGACTCAAGGCCGATGGATCATGCTCTCAAATCGGACTTCTTTACATGTTGATCCGATTTGCCGGAACCAATCGGGGCTTTGGCCGATGAGTTCCTTGTGGTTTACTGATTAAACTCTACCTTGTCAATTTCAGGTCAAATTAACTGGCACGCCACGAACCTCAAGATTTTGGACCTGCACTGCAGTTCAAGCAAATCTTCCAGGCCACAGTGTTAATTTCCGAGAGTCAACGTCTGACTTTTTGGACGTCAACAAGTACAATGATCGTATTTACCAAAGAGATGCTCATTACTCTTTTTCCATGCTAAGCACAATGCTTAAGCATGGGGGAAGCCGCGCTACACTTCATTGCAAGCATCAAAAAGGACGGTAACTCTTCCTCAACTTTCTCTTTGTTCATGTACTTCTTAATGCTTGTACATTTGTATGCCATCGACCATAGGTAAGAAACCTTTGTATATATCACTTGTTAATAACATGGCTACTAGGAGGACAACCTAGTTTTGTTTTTGTTTTCAATAAATAGTGATCACCATCACTTTGCGCTCACCACGATGACATTATTTGAATGCTTTTGCTTATGGAAAAGTGATGAAAGTTGCCACTTTGTTCTACCTACATGATGTTGTATATGACTTGACTATTTGCTCTCTATTAAATGTTCTTAAATTGATTAAATACTGGCTCTTTTATTTGTGGAGGTTAAATGACTAAATTCTAGACCCACATATTCCTTATGTTGCTCTTTTATTTAAGTTTACCAATGACCTTGCACCTTGTATTATTTTATTTAAAACTTGATTCTTATGCTATCTACATTCGTGAATCTCTTGCAAAGTTCTACCTACCGAAGCCTCTACATATACATGATCTTTCATGATGAAACCTTTAGGGCACCAGCAATGTTTATAGACCAAGTGATCTTTATAGATGGGTCCCATGACAAGTGGACTTTAGTTGTGGTCATGCCCACAAATGTTTAAAGTCTAGTTGGACTATAGAGCTGGGACTCACCTGCAATTAAAAAAATCTTCATTTGTGCAAGTGCTAGTACTACCTACCGTGGGAGCAGCCGGGGAAGAACGAGACTGGAGAGAAAGACAGGATAGCAGGACGATTAGGAGAGAGATAATATAATTTTTTATTCTATATGGCCAGTCAATAGTGCTATGGGTGACCTTAGCTACTGACACCTATAAAGACTACCTTCACAGTGTATATAGCTACCCATAAGAGCTTAAAGACCACTCTTATTCCTCCATTGCTGGTGCCCTTAGAATTACAAACTTACATTTTGATGAGTTGGATTAAGATTGATTTCTATGGTTCAATACTAAGAAGCTGGCCATTCCTTTCTGCGTACCTTCCTTTTGCTAGCCTTTCTATCCATGCATTGTGAGTTTCTACACCGGAAACTTTGCAAACTTCGTTGGATATCCACCCAAAAACCCATATATCTTTTTTTGTGATTACCTCCTTGACCACAACCTACAATTGAGTATGGATCATTATCTCAAAGAAAACTCAGGAGAATCAAGAGCTTAATTCGGAGAACATCAATTTGGGAGGCAAAACTCCTTGAAGATTCAAATGATTTTCTCGAAGTTCAAGATGGATTTTGTGTACTTACTTCAGCAATTATCAACCCTCACTTCTATGCTCGAGAACGAGCAATCGTTTAAGCATGGGGGCAGGATGCTGAGTAAGTACTGTGTTGCTAAAGGTTCTAAGGAGCAAAATGAAACAAAGGAAGAAAAAAGAGAAATAATGCTCCTTAGCTCTTTTAGCTTCATCAATTTCCAGGTGCTTTGAAGACAATTCCATACTCAATTTTTCAACCATGTGCAATCCGATAGCGAGGACTTCATTTGTGCCTCGGGATCATCCATTTTCCATTTGCACATGTCCACCTATCTAAATGTCTGTGTTTCATGTCTCTCTTTCCAACATTTATTTTCCGGGGCCTTTTTGACTAGTCTTGGTAATTTCAATAGATCTCTCTCTTTGTTTGACAATATTTGAGATATAATGTTTTGCTAGGATTGTTTTTACCTACCAAGCTCCACATAAGCCTTCCACTTTCATATATGAGTAGAATAGGTTGAAAATAATCTAGTATAGGCTTGAGCGACTGGATGAGATGAGTGTTCCCATGAGCTTTTGCAAGAGAATCTCACTTATGTTGGATATGCTTCTTTTTGAAAACCCTTCACGATGGAACAATGTAAAGGTCTAAAGTTCACTTAAGTTCAAGAGCATTGCATTTATTATTATTGTGGCTTGTTCTTTATTGCTAGTCTATCTTCCATAATGAAAATTAGCTGGTCACAACTTGAACTTTAAATGCTAAATACTTGAGAGCAATGTGTCTTATTGTCTATAACTAAGTGCAGGGAAGACAATAAAGGGCAATTCTGATTTTCTAGCTAAGCAAAGATCCTGGACTTACTCGGGGACGAGCAAGGTTTAAGCATGGGAGGATTGTTGACGCTCGTTATACGTATACTTTTAGTGCTATTTAGGTGGTGGTTTTGGACTAATTCATATACTAACCCGCCACTTGGCACTTGAAATAACCCCGTTTTCGTATATGTGTTATGTTTTAGAACATGTTGTGTTTTTGCAGGAAAACTGCCCAATTTGGGACATTTATATTCAAAGCCCAAAACCAACTATGAGCCCAAAGGAATGGAGCCTAGTGGGGCACAACCAATGGATTATATGGGCTTTCATAGCCCAACTCATGGTCCTAGGTGCCCACATTCAATGAACCTTGGATATGAGAGACTTAAGCATGAAGGAATTGAAGATTTGGAAAGTTATCCACGAGATCAAGGCAACCTCAGAGATATTCGCGCAGCCCAGGACAGCATGATATTTTGATGCAAATTCGGAGATCTAAATGGCCTCTAATGACAAAATATTGAATACCAATGTTGTATCCATCGTCGAGATATTCAATTTGGATATATGGAAAGCATAATTTGGAATATGAAGCTAGGAGATATGCCCCCCTAAATGCATGCTGCGCAAAGAAGTCCGGAATCAGACAGATTATCTTTCGGTGCTATTTTGGGGATCTTAACTTCATTTTTAAGGAAACTAATGAATACTAAAGATGGAGATAATTTCGTGATACACAATTTAGAATCTGAGTTTTCCCTATTTGGAGTCCGGACGTGGAAGATATGACATCGGGAAGGTAGAGCTGTGAATTAGGAAAATCTGGGTGAATCAAATCTTATGGAAACCAAGTTTGCTTAACTCCCAAGCAAGGATCTCATGGAAGGGAAGATGGAGCACGCCCCAAAGCTCCCCTAAGGTATAAATACAACCCCCTAGGTGCCCTCAAGAAGAGGAGATTCAGATCTATCCACCACAAGTCGACGCGAAGAGGGACACACACCGAAGGAAGCCGACGGCCGCCTCAAGTCCTCGAGGTTGCCTAGGAGATGGCTTAGGCCATGCCCTAGCCGCCATGGTTGGCCCTGTTTGGTGAAGCCATGGCGGAGTTCTGGAGCCATGTCTTGAACTCATCAAGGCGTATGTACATTCAATAGTGGTATCAATCTACTTGTCTTGTTTACTTTGATCTTCTAAGATGCATGCTTTCTTTCATATGTCTAGCTAGCATATGTCGTAGTAGGAATAGAACTAATCGTGGTGATTAGTCTTTGCCCTGCGGATACATCTTAGTAGTGTGTAGGAAGTCGGCATGATTATCCTCGTATGGTGACAGCATGCGGGAGGAAAAAGGTCGAACGATTGCGTAATGTTGGGTAAGATCGATGGCGAGTACATGGGAGTTGTTGCGCGGCCACCAAGGAGGAGGAGCTTCAAGTAAAGAGCATTTGGTGGGCGTTTGAGGTAAAGCTTTGGGAAACCTTATGTGTTGATGCGCACATCACAAGGGCGCCCATGGGAAAGTTCTTAGAGATGACTCTTTATCTTTGTACGAGATTAGATTGATTATCGCTTTGGCCGGAGTTGCAACTAGAAGACGGTAGGCTTGTGCTACCTTTGGTCATGTTACCTCGTGTCGTGGGGTTGTGATCCATTCATTATATTCATCAACCTCACACATATATTTTAACCCCGTATGCAATCTATGCCTCATGATAGGATTAGATCCATTTGGCTAGATAGAAAAACCCTAGGTAGTTTTTTGTCGATCCACGGATTGATAAACCTTGGGGGAATACTCTAAGGGAAAAACTACCAATGATTCGTACGCTTGCGGTTCACAATTGGCGCGTATAAGGACCGTCAACAGCTCCAAATCTGCTGCATCATATGGGTGAGCTTGATGCACCTTTTTGCATATTTGACTACATTTGGAATGAACTGAAAAGAGCCATGGAGGATGCAATAATTGGATTTCCTTATGCTGCCTATGTGATGTATATGATTGAACAGGTATCCAAAATCACCTTTCCTAAAGATTTTATGCATGAGCCACTTCACTTGAGAACAAGGCAAGGTGATGCCCCCCCTCCCGTGGCGGTCCTTCTCCTGAACCTGTCCCATCTCGTGATTCCTATGTTGCTCCATCTGCTGCTCCTGCTGCTCCTAGCTCCTCTAGGCAGCGCAAAGGTTCTATGATGAAGAAAGTCCTTAAGTCCATCTTTGGCCTGTGCAAGCAAATTGCCAAAGACACAAATGAGAACCATAGGGATATTATTGAAATCAAGAGTCACTTGGGGCTGCCAACTGATCCATATCATGAGATGCCCGATATTGCTGATCCTTTTGAGGAATGTGATGCCGAGGACACTGCGCCATCTACCTCTCCCTTCACAGCTGGTCCTTCCTTTGCTGCACCATTTTCTGCTGGCCCTAGCACCTCTGCTGGTCGCTCCACTCGGTCAAGGATTGTTGATTATGATGATGAAACTTCAGAGGAGGAGCCCGTTGACTACCGTGAGTATGACGATGATGAGGAGGAGGATGACACCAGTGAGGAGGCTGCTGGTGATGATGATGAGTTGAAGAAGCTGCTGCTACTGTCATTTCATTCCCTTTTTGGTGCTTGATGCCAAAGAGGGAGTGAAATCATATCTATTTATGTAATGGGCTTGTAATAAACTTAAGTACTTGTGTGTAGAACTTGGGGCCTGAACCTATTTGTGTGTGCTTGTGGTGAACTTGAACTGCTACTGCTTTATTAGGCTTTAATTTGTGATAAAATCTAGATGATTAGTGTAATGTTTGTGCCCTGGCAACAGAATCTTCAGAGTCTCCGGACATGTTCGGAGATTTCGGACATTTCCCCGGACTCTCCGGATTTTCTGGCTGCGACCTTATTGCTGTTCTAGATTGATGTGCATAATTGTCATATGCATTGTTTGCTATATTTATTACACATTCTTGAGTATTTGTTGATAGTAGAATATAAGAAATGAGCTCTCACTTATGTTATCGTGCATATTGACATTGTTATAGTCAATTTTAAATTCAATTCGGTGCACATATTAAGGGGAAGTTCATTTGCTGAAATTCACCTGTGCATTATGATTATCTTTCAAAAAGTGTGTTGTCATCAATCACCAAAAATTGGGAGATTGAAAGTGCATCTATGACCCCTTTTGGTTTTGGTTGATTAATGACAATACACTTGGGTATCTAATCTTTGCAATGAGGCATGTACACAGGTGACAGGTGAAACATAAAGAACATGTGGAGAAATGTGGTACTCAAAAAGGAAATGAAAAGCATGGATGAATTTTACATGAAGATTAATTTTTTATTCTCTTGAAATTGAGTTTAGGAAAACCGTACTATCAAGAGGGATGCTGAAAAACTAGTTTGGTGATGACAAGGTGCTCAAATCTGATCTAACTTAACCATGAGAGACACCTTGCACTTGCACTTCACTTGGGAAATA
The DNA here is from genome assembly GCA_004135705.1 of Alloteropsis semialata. Taxonomy (NCBI): domain Eukaryota; kingdom Viridiplantae; phylum Streptophyta; class Magnoliopsida; order Poales; family Poaceae; genus Alloteropsis; species Alloteropsis semialata. Next base: position 22,831,454 of record CM014273.1, on the reverse strand, counting down.
TTTGAGAGTGCTTTACCTGGAGAGTTTCAGAGTCTCCGAAGATTGGTGTCTGGAGGAGACTCCAGAGATTTTTGCGGAGACTCCAGAACTTAACAGGTCTAACGGCTAGTTTTGGCTGAATTGGTATTTAAACCCCTCCTGCCCCCTCCTTTCATCTCTCTCAGACCTAATTCGAACTAAAGCTTCCTTTGAGCATTCTAAGCCCCTCTCTACTCCCTCCTTGCTTCCAAGTGAGATTTGGTGAGGGATTTAGTAAGGGATTGATGAAAAGTCAAGAGATTGTGCTTGTGAGCTGATTCCCCATCCATTGAGCACCTTGTTCGTCGTCAAGCCGGTGATTCAAGCATTTGTTACTCTTGGAGCTTCAAGCTCCTAGACGGCTAGGCGTCGCCCAAGAGCAACCAAGCCACTGTGGTTGTCTTGAGAAGTTTGTATTACCCCCGCTGATCGAGTAAGTTCTCTATTCGACCTTCAGGTTGGTGGAGAAGAGGAAAGTGTTTTGGTGGATAAACCCGCCCTTCATGGGCTCCTCAACGAAGAGTAGGTTCCAGGTGTGGAACTGAACTTCGGTAAACAAATTCCTGTGTCTCCTTGTGATTATTGCTTGCTCTTGTGCTACTTGTTGCTACTTGTGTTATACTCTAGGGTTTGGTCCCGATCTATCAACTGAGAAGGTTTCTGCTACAAGTGACACTTGAATTGAGTTGTATTCACCCCAAGGTTGTATGGTAATTCAGTGATTCAATTTCTGTTGAGGTTTGATCTGTGATTGTTCAATTCAGTTATATCTTCGGACTCTCCGAAGAAATCTTCGGAGTCTCCGGAAATCTTCGGAGTCTCCACATTTCTGTGACTGACAGTTGTTTTGACTGAAAATTTTTTAGTCTCAACTATTCACCCCCTCTAGTTGACATCCTAGGTCCTTTCAACCAATGATTGACCTCCTTCAAAAGTAATTTCCGTCCTCGCACTATTATTCCACTTTAGATCAGCCGAGAATTTCATTTATTTCATATGGTGTGCGCAGGTGTTGGAAAAAATTTCGTGCAGAGCAGAGAGGTACATTCAAGGAGCACTTGGTATCAAGGGAGACTTTCCGGTAAATACTACTATACGCAGACACACATCTCATTTTGGTTGTTTCATTATCATGAATATGCATGTAATGACTTGACCATTTCTCCTATAAAGTGCTATAGGCAGAATCAAGGCACCAATTTATGTGGATATTATGTTTGTGAGTTCATGCACACTCTTGTTGGGCATAAGACGATCGCCACTAACTGGGAACTAATGGTATGTTCCATTTCCATGGATATCTATATATGTTGTATGTATGTATGTATGTATTGTGTGACTCATAATAATATTATTTTTATTTTTCTATTAACCACATCCACAGATGATGCATATGAAAAATGAGATCTTATTGTCCCAAAGAGTCACCGCAGTTCAAGAGGCACTCTATGGATTTATATACGATGAGGTCGTGAGTAAGACAGGGGCGTTTTAGTGGAATGGACACGAGGTCGATAGAACGAGCAAATATTAGGCATTTTGTAAATACATATATATATGCTCCATTGAAATCTTGGTGTAAATATATATACATTAATATGTGACTTTTAAAACTTGTTGTAAATATATATTTAAGTTTAATATTCTTAGCGTAAATAGTAATGTTAGGATTAATAGTTTAATGCATTAGTGACGTATATTATTATACGGTATAATACGTATTTCTGTATAAAAGAAACCAGAAAAGAAAAAGAAAACAGAAAAAAAGCCCTTTAGTTCCGGTTGGTAATACCAACCGGGACTAGCGGGGCTACGCCCTGCGTGCCGCGTGGAGCCCCTTTAATCTCGGTTGGTGTTACCAACGGGGACTAAAGGAGGGTTTTTAGTCCCGGGTAAATGCACGGGACTAAAGGCGGTGCCGTAGTCCCGGTTGCGGACCCAGGACTGAAGCCGGTTCCGCACCGGGACTAAAGCCGGTTTTTCTACTAGTGTATGGTTTTGAATTAAATAAAATTCAAATTCAAATAGAGAGAGATCGAGAGATCTTATAAAGTTTCATACTTCATGCTTGGTTCAATTAGAAATTTTTTTTGAATATTGTTGGCGAAGAAAAGCAAAATAAGTTAACATTTAAAAAGGTTCAATTTTGTAGTAGAGTTGATTCTACAAAGAAGGACATTACAACGTTAAAGATGTGGCGCTGGTCCGGAAGGAGTACATCGGGGCCTTGCGCCGGCACCAGAGAGATTTAAACACGGTGGATATGGCTGCATGTTTATGATTGTTTCGTGAGAATTTCTAATATTATCTTTCTTAGCAACGCTAACGTAAACGCTCTAAAAAATTCTCTAATCAATAATTGTAATATAAGATTAACATAAAAATAAAAACGATATGCACATCAGCTACAGTAATTCTTGCTAAAAAACAGCTACAGTAATTCAATATTAAAATAAGCCATTGCTGAATCAGTGGTGCTAACACAAGATTGTGATGCTTTTATTTGGACTTTTGATGGTAGTAGCAAATTTTACCCCTGCTATTTGGAAAATAAATGTTCCACCCAGCATCCATATTTTATTATGGCTTATAGCTAATAATAGATTTTGACTAGAACAAATCTTGCAAAAAGAAGACATGTGGATAACTTATCCTGTTTGTTCTGTTCTGAACAAGAATCAGTTCCTCGTCTGTTCTTTGATTGTTGTGAAGCAAGAGTTCTTTGGTCCTATTTAACTGAAATCTTTAACATCCAAATTGATCTGACTTTGGGTTGGCCCGTTGGTGGGTGAAGGATAAGAAAAAAATGTTATTAATATCTGTAGTGCCACATTGATGTGGACCATTTGGAGAACACATAATGAATATTGTTTTCATTGCAAAAAAATGGAGAAGTGAGAAACAGTTGATTAGAAGATGGGTGGACAATTTGTAAGGAAAATGGCTCTTTGTGCTATTATATTGTGATTTTGGTGATTGAATGACAATATAATAATCGGGACTAACAAGTTTGTTAAGTGCAATACATAGAAAATTACGTTCCAAGAATGATTCCAAAGCACAGCAAAAAACCAGAGTCTTATTTTGGAGTATCCTGGACATAGTATTAGCATGAGAAACCATGAGAAGGGCTTGAGTTTGTACATGGTGTATTATACGCCGACCTACGGTATACAAACAAGAAACATACGACGTGTAGAGGTTGATGAAGCAGAACAAGAATATCCTACACGGCATATAATACGGTGATATACAGCGTACATGTTGAGAACCTAACGGACCAAGATCCATGGGAGTCCTTATGGGCTGTAGGCTCGCTAGGAAATTGGGCTGCCAACTCTGACAGATACAAGGAAGAGGCGTACAACTTAAGAAAACTAGTCGGCTACGAGGAAACAACCCGGCCTACTCATGTTAGGATTCTATGTTTAGTATCTGACTGGGAGTTTTTATTTCTTGCCTTGTAGACCCTATCTCCCGAGTATACAAGGTGAGGCAGGGACCCCTTGTAAAATCATAACCATAAATACGAAGCGATCCACTATACGAACCTATCTAAATCGTCTTGTGTTCACCATCGTACTTTTGGTTCCAACGTGGCCCTTACGAACAACTCGACTACTTAGGGATCCCCTATAGTAGGCTAGCCGGTATAAAAAAGCCGACAGCTGGCGCGCCAGGTAGGGGCTCTCGCCGAGAATCGTAAAGCAAGCTCGATGGCACTAGCCATCATCAACTGCGACGACGACATGGCGTTCAAGAAAGGCGCCACCTTCGTCTTCGGCTCCTAGGTCTGCACAGCGGACGACGCGGGCAACTTCGATCGTGTCCTCAAGTCGCCGACTCCGGAGCAACTCGCCGACAAGCTCGACGAGATCGTGCCCTCGAGCCCGAATTCAACTCGGGCTTGGGGAACCTCAACTCCCAGTTCGATTCCAACTCGGACTGAGAAGATTTCAAAGCGGACTAGGTAGTCCGAGTTGGTCTCTGAACCATCGGTCATGCCGAAATCCAACAATTCAAAAATTCAGAAGAAGAGGAGCTCAGCCACTGCTAAGCGCGAGGCCGAAACCTCGAGCCAATTTCCCTTTGGACTCGCGGGCACCACCTCCGTTTTCCAGGCGGCATCTTCAAAACAACTCCGATCTCTGGTCGAATTCGACGAACTCCCCTTAAATGGGAAACAAGTCGGACTCGTCATCACTTCAACTCCGGAGGGAAGGTCCGTCCATTGGCCTGGACACAAGCCAAAACTCGGAGCAACGCCGCAAGAAGACCTGGACATGTCTCGCATCATCGCGTGCATTGATCCACTCCCGTTTCAACACGGACAGCCATTGGACTCTTCAAGCGGGCGCGACTCAACTGTCCCAGCAACGTCGAGTATGGGGAGCTACTCTCCAGTGCGCCAAGCCATGGTGATCATAGGCCAAGAGGAAGAAATCTCCAATGATGAGCCAACTGTGGAGCACGAAGCCAACGCCGATCGAGACCGGCGCAGAGAATGAAACGCTGCCCGCGCAGATCATCGCCGCCGGGCCAAGACTTCCTCCACAGAACCTCAACGAGAAGTTCATACAAGTCACCGGGCACGACATCTACACCAACGCTGGAGCCAACATCTTGGCTGTCACAACAGAGCTTGAGCAGATGGCCCAAACCCCAAAGATCCAGAGGATGAAGACGATGCTCGAGACAGCGGCCATCCAGCATGACGTGGTCAACCCTGCCAAGACCATAACCAAGTCCAAAGCAACTAACCGCTAAGCAAGCAGCCGACCTGCTGGCGGCAACCGCCGAAATCAATCCCATCACCCAAGCAGAGTCTGCCAAGAACCCTGCAACGAGGGAGGCATGGTAGTTAGCGCTGGAGGTAGAAACCACGGCGCTAGGCCTAGCCACCACGTTGCCCAACAGAGTCACAACGGCGGACACGACGGTAATAGGGACAGGGGCCCATGCCCCAACAACCGCGACGATGACAGGGATTTGCGACACCGGCTGCAGAGCAAGGACACATGCACCGTCATCTCCACGCGAGTTAGCGACCGGGAAGAAGAAGAACGCTGGAGTCGCCAAGAGTACAACCTGATCTATGGGCCCCCAGGCTAAGGTTATCACAACCTGGGCAAGTACGAAGGGTTCCTGGTCTTCTCAGACCGCATCCGCGCAACTTCTTGGCCCGAGAAGTTCAAGCCGGCTCATACCGAAAGATATGACGAAAAGCGTAATCCCGAGCAGTGGCTCCGTATCTACTACTCGGTGATCAAGGCGGCGTGGGGTGACACCGACATCATGTGCACCTACTTCCTAGTAGTCCTCGAGCAAGCTCCACTGACTTGGCTAGAAGGACTAAAACCAAGCTCCATCGACTCGTGGGATGCACTCTGCAAGGCGTTCATCAACAACTTCCAAGGTCCATGGCAGAAGCCGGGTACTCGATTTGACCTAGCCCAGTGCAAACAAGGCCAAAACGAGTACCTCCAAAGCTACAACCGCCGGTTCTGGGAGAAGCGTTCAACATGTGCCGGCCTCTCCCACCAAGACATCATTGACTGCTTCCACAGCGGTCTCACTGACCCCACGTTGCACCTCGACTTCAGGAGAAACATGCCAAAGACTCTCGAGGCCATGCGGGAACTCATTGGTCACTGGGCCGACACCGAGGACCCGCAGCGTGAGAGGTTCAACCGAAACAGGACAGAAGGCAACCGCGACAACAACAACGGCCACAACAACAACAACGATCGCAACAAGGGCAAGCAAGTTGAGAACAGTGGCAAGCGCAACTTCAACGACAAGAAACGCAAGCCCGAGGATTCGGCCAACATTGCTGAGAAAGGCCCATCCCGCAAAAGATTTGAGAAACTACTCGACAAGCAGTGCCCCTTCCTCCCAAAGGACAAGCACTCCAGCAGGGATTGCATCGGGCTCAGGAAAGCCTTCGGCACCGGAGGCGGTCCCAAACCCGACGACCCCGACAACAATGGAGGCAAGGGTGACAAAGACACCGGCTACCAACAAGCCGACAAGGTTGTCAATGTCATCTTTGGCGGGATTGCCCAGACAGACTCGAAGTGCAAGCAAAAGCTGATCCACTTTGAGATTAGATGCATCGAGCCTGCCATCCCCACTTTCCTAAAATGGTCGGAGGTGCCGATCAGTTTCTCTCGTGACGACCAATGGACCAATATCAAGAACCCGGAAAGGTACCCTCTGGTACTAGACCCGGAAGTGGCTGGGACACGACTCACGAGGACGCTGATTGACGGCGGAAGCGGACTCTACATCCTCTTCGCCAAGACACTGAAGAAGATGGGCTTGGACATCACCAACTTGCTCAAGCCCACTGATTCACCCTTCTACGGCATCGTCCCAGGCAACGCTGTTGTACCCCTTGGCCAGGTATCACTTCCAGTTACATTTGGTACCGAGGCAAATTACTGGACCGAGTACATTACATTCGAGATCGCCAACTTCGAGTTTTTGTATCACGCGATCCTGGGAAGACATGCTCTGGCAAAATTCATATCGGTTCCACACTACATCTACCTCATCTTGAAGATGCCAGGCCCTAAAGGGACATATCCCTAAAGGGCGACCTGAAGACCTCCTATGATTGTGACACCGAGGCAGTGATGATTGCTGCAAGCATGTAGCAACCGAGCCAGGCAGCAATCGTAGCAGCTATGGCGAAACAACTCGGCGAGGCTGAGTTGGACATCCAACAAAAAAGCCAGCCATGTCAACCATGAAGCCCTCCCAGGAAGTACCCATCAAGGCAATCGACCTAGGGACGGGCGACCCCTCCAAGACGGCGCTGATCGGCGCTGACCTGCCTACCAAATAGGAAAGCGCGCCAACTTCTTACGGGACAACCGCGACATCTTTGCATGGAAGCCATCTGACATGCCGGGAGTCCCAAGGGAGTTGGCTGAGCACAAACTCAATGTAGATCCAGCTGCCAAACCGAAGAAACAACGCCTACGACGCTTCACCTAGGACAAGAAAGAAGCCATCCGATCGGAGCTGGCGAAACTACTAGTAGCCGGGTTCATTAAAGAGGTGTTCCACCCTGACTGGCTCGCTAATCCCGTCCTGGTGTGAAAGAAGAACAACAACGAGTGGAGGATATGTGTCGACTACACTGACTTGAACAAACATTGCCCAAAGGATCCTTTCGGGCTACCACGCATTGATCAAGTGGTGGACTCCATAGCCGGCTGCTCTCTGCTCTGTTTCCTCGACTACTACTCGGGCTATCATCAGATAAGCCTGCATGAAGACGACCAGATCAAGATGGCGTTCATCACTCCGTTTGGCGCCTACTACCACACCAGAATGTCCTTTGGTCTTAAGAATGCAGGGGCAACATACCAGCATGTGATTCAAAGTTGTTTGAAGGCTCAGATCGGCCGCAATGTTGAAGCCTACGTTGATGACGCCGTCGTGAAGACAAAGAACCCGGATGGCCTCATTGATGACTTGTCTGAGACCTTTGCACATCTCAGGGAATTCCAATGGAAGCTCAACCCTACAAAGTGTGTGTTTGGCATGCCCGCGGGAAAACTGCTAGGCTTCATAGTCAACCACCGGGGAAACGAGGCCAATCCCAAGAAGATCACTGCCATCACATCCATGGCGCCTCCTAAATCCCTCAAGGATGTCTAGAAGCTGACTGGATGCATGGCGGCCCTCAACAGATTCATCTCAAGACTGGGTGACAGGGGATTACTTTCTTCAAGCTCCTCAAGAAGCAAGACAAGTTCGTATGGACTGCAGAAGCTGATGTGCCGTTTGAAGATCTCAAGAAATTCCTCTAGACACCACCAGTACTTACTGCACCAGCTGATCAGGAACCACTGCTCCTTTATATAGCAGCCACAACCCATGTGGTGAGCACTACAATTGTAGTCGAGCGGGAGGAACCCGGCCATGTATATAAAGTACAGCGGCCAATCTACTTCATCAGCGAGGTGCTCACAGAATCAAAAGTACGCTACCCCCAGGTTGAGAAGCTATTGTATGCTGTCTTGATCACGTCTCACAACCTGCGCCACTACTTCGACGCTCACCGAGTTGTGGTAGTCACTTCCTTTCCAATCAGCGACATCCTCCACAACCGGGACGCGACAGGGCGAATTTCCAAATGGGCAGTCAAGCTGGGCTCTCATGCCATCGACATCATCCCACGTACTGCTATCAAGTCACAAGCCCTAGTGGATTTCGTTGCGGAGTGGACAGAGATACAACAAGCGGTGCCAGAAGAACTACTCAAGCATTGGATCATGTACTTCGACGAGTCAATGAAGCTTGAAGGGGCTGGCGCAAGAGTACTATTCATATCCCCAAAAGGCGATCAACTCAAGTATGTGCTCCAGATCCTCTGGAAAGCCACCAACAACGAAGCCAAGTATGAAGCTCTACTGCACGGGCTACGCATGGCTGCTTCCCTTGGCATCAAGCACATGGTGGTCTACGGCGACTCCTCGATGGTCATCAACCAGGTCAACAAAGATTGGGACTGCACCAAGGAGAATATGGACGCATACTGCATGGAGGTCCGTAAACTCGAGAAGCACTTCCATGGACTCGAATTTCATCACGTCCTTAGGGACAACAACATGGTGCTGATGCACTTTCCAAGCTAGGTTCCCACCGAGCGCAAGTACCGGGTGACATTTTCGTCCATGACCTGTTACAACCATCCATCAGAGAGCAGGAAGTACAGCCGACTACAACACCCTCTCATCAGCAAGTCATGGTGATTACACCCGAGTGGACAAAGCCTTTCATCAAAAACATCCTACACCAGAAAGAACCCGAAGATAAGGTGGAAGCTGAGCAAGTCATCAGGCGAAGCAAGCACTACGTAGTAGTCGGCTCCACCCTCTTTCGACGCGGCGCATCATCTGGAGCCTTGATGAAGTGTGTCCCTCCAGAAGTTGAACGGGAGATCCTTGAAGAAATCCATGGTGGAATCTGTGGCAATCACGCTGCCCACCGCACGATCGTCGGCAAGGCCTTCCGGTCTGGGTACTATTGGCCATCCGCAGTGGCCGATGCAAAAGAAATCGTGAAGACTTGCCAGAGCTGCCAATTCTTTGCCTGGCAAGCCCATGTCCCCGCAACCGTCCTCAACACAATACCACCCTCTTGGCCTTTCACATGTTAGGGGCTTGATTTAGTCGGCCCACTTAAGACTGCGCCAGGAGGATTCTGGTATATCTACGTAGCGATCGACAAGTTCACAAAGTGGATTGAAGTCAAGCCGCTAGCCAATGCTACAGCGTCAAAGGCGGCCGAGTTCATCCAGGACGTTGCCCATCATTTCGGCGTCCCAAATCGCATTGTCACTGATCTTGGCTCCGAATTCACAGGGAGCGAGTTCTTTGACTTTTGTGACAGCCTGGGAATTGAGGTTCGCTATGCTTCGGTGGTGCACCCACGTGCCAATGGACAAGTTGAGAGAGCTAACGGCCTCATACTCCAAGGACTCAAGCCAAGGCTCTATGAACTGCTCAAGAAGTACGGCGGCAAGTGGGTGCAAGAATTGCCAGCCGTGGTATGGGGGCTCAGAACCCAGCTTAGCCGCGCGATGGGGCAATCACCTTTCTTTCTGGTCTACGGCTCAGAAGCAGTACTCTTGGTGGACATCAAGTACAATGCTCCAAGAATCCAAAACTACTCAGAGGAAGCAGCAGAGCAGAGTAGAGCAGAAGACGTGGACATGCTAGAGGAAGCAAGGCTGGCTGCGTTGATCAGGACAACCAAGTACCAGCAAGAACTCAGGAGATATCACGACCAAAACGTCCAAGCAAGGTCGTTCAACATCGGTGATCTGGTCCTCTGGAGAATTCAAAGTACAAAAGATCAACACAAGCTATCTTCGCCTTGGGAAGGTCCGTTCATAGTATCAAGGGTCATTGGCCCGGATACTTATCAGCTACAGCGGGAAGATGGAACAGAAGTGCCCAATGCTTGGAACATGGAGCACTTGCGGCGTTTTTACCCTTAAAAAGTTTTTAGGAGTTGTGAAGAGTCAATAAAAAGTCAGTCCTTTCAATGTACTGATGTCAGCTTTTCAGCCAAACGATAATAAAGTGTCTATATTCCATTGTCATCAAGCTTGGAATTCGGATACATGTATCATGCTACGTTTGCTCGCTAAGTAACGCATATACAAAAAAGTTTTGGATCATGCCAGGTTGTTTAAAAATAATCCAGACAGGCTACATTCAAACATAAGCCATCTACTTTCTGTTTCCACACAGAAGGATCGGGCAAACCAAAACACAGATAACAAGTACTTTTGTTGACGAAACATTAGTATTTACATCTATCAAGTTCATTACATAGGTTCTCCTTACATAACAAGAAAACCTAGAACTTAAGGCGAGAAACTATCTTCTC
>CM014273.1:22786796-22820023 GCA_004135705.1 Alloteropsis semialata | reverse complement strand
TAAAAAGATTTAATTCTAAATTTCGTAATAAGCCTAAATATGAATCATTTATAATCTCTAAAAATCCTAATAACCCTAAATATGAATATCATTTATAATATCTAAAAATCATAATAAGCATAAATATGAAAATCATTTAAAGTTTCTACAAATAATCCAAAAATCTAAACAATGTCTAAAAATTTGTGCATCATCTCTACACATGCAACAACTAACTATATATTGATTCTCTATTACAAATTCATAATAAAAATGAAGATTCAATCTAAAATCTCTTATTTCAATCCATTCCACAAAACACAAATTACTCAAAACATAGAGCATGAAATAGACCATACTAAACGTCAAAAGAGAGAGGATGAAGTTGCTAACCTTCTAGCGGACTTGGTTTGCAAAATCTCCAAAAGTTATGAAAAAATCGGGCATGAGCTCCCCCAACCCGAGCTCAATGGAGGATGAAGAAATGAGCCATGGCTCGGGCTGGGGGAGGAAGAAGGGGCTTATACGCAGAGCCCCTTTGGTACCGGTTGGTGGCACCATCCGGTACCAAAGGGGGTCACATTGGTACCGGTTGGTGTCACCAACCGGTACCAAAGGCCCCGAGGCTCATTGGTACCGGGTGGTGACACCAACCGGTACCAATGTGGACATATAGGTACCGGGTGGTGCCACCACCCGGTACCAATGAGCTCGCAGAATTATTGGCCGTTGGACCCGGTACCAATGCTTCCATTGGTACCGGGTCCTTTTCATCCGTGACCGATTACGGTGGATGGATGGCGGGTTCTCTGGTAGTGAGCAGAACAACAAGTGGGATTAACGCTTCAACGACTACGAGGTCAAGTGGAAGCGCAAGCTTGCGGACGCCCAGATCGCCACCGACGTTCGGGAGAGCGCGGTCGAGCGCATGGCGAAGTCGATCGACTCGTGGCGCCCGGAGATCGACACCAGCGTCCACGACATCCGCCTCGAAGTCGGCAAGCTGACGAAACACTAGGAACGCGCCGTCCTGGGGCGGCCGTCCTCGCCTTCGGCTATCGCGCGCCCATCTGCGTCGACGACGGCCAAACCGCCCAACGGGCACCACGTCGATCCACAACACCGGGAGGGTGGTTACAGTCAAATCACGACTGTGATTCATCCCCCGGTCAAGGGTGCGTCCCCTGATCCCTTTTCGCAATCCTTTCCAAATCAGCATGCTCGTACTGGTTCCCGCTTTGATTCTGAACATTCGCGTGGGTCCAACACTAGTAAACTGCCTAAATTGCCTTTTCCCTCGTTTGATGGTGAAAATCCTAAACTCTGGATAAGTAGATGTGAAGATTACTTTGAGTTATATGAAGTGGAAACTTACATGTGGATTAAGTTGTCCTCTATGTACTTTAACGAGGCAGCTGGTAGGTGGCAGCAATCTGTTGAGAAGAAGTTGAAAACCTGTAGTTGGTCTGAATTTTGCAAGCTTGTCTTAGACAGGTTGGTCGTGATCAGCATGAACTGCTGATTCGCCAGTTGCTTCACATTAAGCAAACTGGTTCTGTCATAGAGTATATTGAGAGGTTTGCTTCTCTGGTGGACCAGTTGACAGCTTATGAAGGTCAAACTGATCCTCTTTATTATACCATGCGTTTCATAGATGGACTAAGAGAAGAGTTTAGATCATCTGTTTTACTTCAACGTCCTGCTACTTTAAATACTGCCTTTGTCCTCGCTCAGTTGCAGGAAGAAGTACAAGACCTAGAGAAGAGGAAAGAATACAAGAATTATGATGCGGGATATTCTTCCAAACCTTCTTTCAAGTCAGCATTGCCTTTGCCTGTTCCTCCGATGGAATGGGAGCAACCCAAAGGCATGCAATCCGAAGATAAACGCTTGGTGGAAGCTGCTCGGGCTAAAACAGCAGAAGAAAATGGGCTGCTCTTCGATCTTACAGATGGGCTAAAGGCCTTTGTGACCGTTGTGCAGCTAAATGGTCCAGAGGTCATGTCTGTGCAGAGTCAGTGCAACTACAGGCTATTCAGGAGGTATTGGATCTCTTTCAGTCAGCAGACTCCACTGAAAATTGCAACACCACTGAAGAGCAGTTGTTTCTTACTCTTTCTTCTGCTGCTGTATCTGGGTCTCCTACCCCAAGGACTATGGTTATCAAGGGTTCTATTCAAGGCAAGGCACTTACCATTCTAGTGGATTCTGGCAGTTCACATACTTTCATTAGTGAGGCCTTGGCTTCTTCTCTGGATGGGTTGTCTTCTCTTCCACATAATCTATCCGTGCAGGTGGCTAATGGTGCTAGAATTCAGTGTTCTTCTCAACTGAATCAGGCTCTGTGGAGTGTGGCTGACTGTCAATTTGTCTCTGATCTGAAGGTTTTGCCCCTTTCTGCTTATGATATGATTTTAGGCATGGACTGGTTGGAGCAGTTCAGTCCCATGAAAATTCATTGGCACCAGAAATGGTTAGCAATTCCCTATCAAAAAGGTACAGCAGTTTTACATGGTCTTTTGCCTGGAGTACCAGAGGGTACTGTCATCCAAGTTTCTGTTGTTCAAGTTGCTGCTAAGCCTGAAGTCAAGGATACTATTCCTTCTGAAATTCAACATCTCATTCAAGATTTTGCGTCACTCTTTGAGGTACCAGTGGACTTGCCTCCTTCCAGGACTTGTGATCATCAGATTCCATTGGTGGAGGGTGCAGCACCAGTTCAAATGAGGCCATACAGATATGCCCCAGCTTTGAAAAATGAAATAGAGGCTCAGGTCAAGGAAATGCTCAGAATGGTATTATCCAGAAAAGCACCAGCCCCTTCTCTTCTTCTGTGATTTTGGTGAAAAAGAAGGACAACACTTGGAGATTTTGTGTGGATTATAGGCATTTAAATGCCATTACTCTCAAGTCTAAATACCCAGTGCCCATCATTGATGAATTTTTGGATGAGCTAGCCAATGCCTCATGGTTTTCTAGCCTTGATCTTAGGGCAGGTTTTCATCAAATCAGGCTTAAACCTGGAGAGGAGTACAAGACGGCCTTTCAGACTCATTTTGGGCAATTTGAGTTCAAAGTCATGGCTTTTGGTCTCACCGGTGCTCCTGGATCCTTTCAAGAAGCGATGAACTCTACTCTGGCTCCATATTTGAGGAAGTTTGTATTGGTGTTTTTCGATGACATACTTATATACAGTACTTCCCTGGAAGAGCATATTCAACATCTTAAGCTTGTCTTTGAGTTGCTGCAGAAGGATCAATGGAAGATTAAATTATCCAAATGTACATTTGCTCAAAGAGAGATCAAGTATTTGGGTCACATTATTAGTGGTGCTGGTGTGGGTACTGACCCAGCCAAGGTGCAGGCAGTGTCTGAATGGCCAATTCCTGCAAATGCTAAAGAACTTAGAGGCTTTCTTGGGCTGGCAGGATATTATCGGAAGTTTGTCAAGAACTATGGAGTGATTAGTAAGCCTTTAACCGAGCTTCTTAAGAAACATACAGTATTTGTTTGGACTTCAGTTCATTCCAAGTCCTTTAATGCATTGAAGCATGCCCTGTGTACTGCCCCTGTGCTAGCCCTGCCAGATTTTTCAAAGCCTTTTGCTCTTGAGACAGATGCCAGTGGGATAGGAGTAGGTGCTGTACTTCTCCAGAATGGTCACCCTTTGGCATTCATCAGCAAGGCCCTGGGTCCAAAATCTCAAGGACTGTCTGCCTATGAGAAGGAATATATGGCAATATTGATTGCAGTACAGCAGTGGCGATCTTATTTGCAACTCAATGAATTCATTATTTACACTGATCAGAAGAGTCTTACTCAACTGACAGAGCAAAGGCTTCACACATTTTGGCAGCAGAAGGTATTCTCTAAGTTGATGGGTTTGCAGTACAGGATCATCTATAAACCTAGAGTGGACAATCGAGTTGCAGATGCTTTATCACGAAAGATCTCTCATCCAGCTCATTGTAATGCTGTATCTACTAGTTCTCCAGTATGGATTTCTGCTGTTACTGCTAGCTATTAGCAAGATAAGTATGCTCAGTCCCTTCTTTCCAAGGTCATGATTGATCCCTCTGCTGTTCAGCATTTCTCCTTGCATAATGGCCTCCTATTCTATAAAGGTCGGTTATGGGTGGGTGCTGATGCTGAGTTGCAGTCCCAACTGATTACAGCTTGCCACTCAAGTGCTGTGGGTGGTCACTCAGGGGTTCCAGCTACTTATAGTAGGCTGAAAAAGTTGTTTGCCTGGACTGGAATGAAAACTGCTGTAGCTGTTTTTGTGAAGTCGTGTTTGATTTGTCAACAAGCTAAACCTGACAGGTCGAAATTGCCTGGTCTACTTCAGCCCCTTCCAGTGCCATCTCAAGCTTGGCAGATTATATCAATGGATTTCGTTGAAGGCCTTCCTATATCTGGTACTGCTAACTGTGTTTTGGTTGTGGATTACGTCACTATGTATGGTCATTTTGTGCCTCTCCACCATCCTTTCACAGCGGGCAGTGTAGCAAGGTCCTTCATTATTGATGTTTATCGGTTACATGGAATGCCTACAGCAATTGTGACTGATCGTGACTGTATCTTCACCAGTCAACTGTGGACAGAATTGTTTCGCTTGGCTGATGTTAAATTACAAATGAGTTCATCCTATCATCCTCAGTCTGATGGGCAGACTGAGAGGCTCAACCAGACTATGGAAACATTTCTTCGATGTTTCGTGAATGCCTATCCTTCCAAGTGGCTGAAATGGCTTCCTTTAGCCGAGTTTTGGTATAACACGTGCTTCCATTCTGCTATAGGACGATCACCATTTGAAGCATTATATGGTTATGCTCCTAAACACTTTGGCCTCTCAGCAGTGGACTCTGTTGTCAATTCTGATGTCGGAGTGGCTACAGGAAAAGAGATTGATGACTGACTTGATCAAACAACATCTGACACGCTCTAGATTACGTATGAAGCAACAAGCAGATAAAGGGCGTTCTGAGCGTGAGTTTCAGGTGGGAGATATGGTATTTGTGAAGCTTCAACCCTATATTCAGTCCTCATTGGCTCCTCGATCTAATCAGAAGCTTGCCTTTAAGTCCTTTGGTCCTTACCCTGTGCTGGAGCGCATTGGTTCAGTTGCGTACCGGCTTCAGCTTCCCAGTTTTTCTCAAATTCATCCGGTGTTTCATGTATCTCAACTCAAAGTATTCACACCTTCAGATGTTCAGGTATCTGCCTCTCTTCCTTCGGATGTGGATACTCATCGTGTTCCAGAATTGATCCTACAGCGCCGCGTGGTTGCTCGCGGACTTCAGCAAGTTCAGCAGGTGCTAGTTAAATGGTCGCATTGGCCTGTGGAACTGGCTACCTGGGAAGATATCATTCCTCTGAAGCAGATGTTCCCTCGGGCGCCGGCTTGGGGTCAAGCGGCATCTTATCCAGGGGGGAATGTTAGCAATCAGCAACCGGAGTCATCAACAGTTGGGCCGAGGAGGAGTGAGCGGCCCAAGACGCCAAGCGTTCGTATTTCAGGTGGTGAATGGGCTTAAGTCCGTGCCTGCGTGCAGTACCGGGCATGGCCCATGTAAGGAGTATAAACTCCTGTGAGATGAGGGGGAGAGTAACTCTATGCTTACAGAACACACAAACTCAATCTAAGCTGTCCTCCGAACATCTCTCTCCTGTACTTCTGAGTTCTTCCGTCGCCTTCTCTGATCCCCTCCAATTCTCTTCCAATTTCTCCTTCCCCTTCGCTGTTGCTGACACACCTGCACAGTAAAGGTAAAGGAAAATCTCACCCGAGAGCGGACATGGCTGATCGAGCGTGTGTACATACGCCATATGATACTTCTTCGTTACCTCGGTCTTGCTCCCCTTCACCTTTCTGTCCCGCTTCATCTCGTATGAGCAGACGGCGAGGCCCAGCCTCCCGTTGATGTCGTCAGTCGTCAGGCGCCACGAGTGGTGAAGCCATAGCCGTACCGGCACCGGCAGCGTCGCGGCGAACATCACGCGCTCGTCCTTGAGGTCCAACGACATGACCGTGTGGGCGTCGTTGGAGACCCAGTACGTGGCGCCATTGACGCTGACGAGGCCGAAGCTGAGGAGCCAGCTCGACCAGTGGGGAACAGACACCTCCCGCCACGACCTGTCCCCTAGCGTGAACACGTGGACCACGTCGAACGTCCCGCCGTCGTCGCCCCGGCACGGGACGTGCACGATCTTGTACTGCCCCGTCGCCGGGTGCGAAGCTGTACGCGGCCGCATCGAACACTACTTCGGAGTTCGGACGTCCTTGCCGGCGGCGGGACGGGTAGCTTGTCGCCAGTGACTGGGTTGACCACAACGACGTCGCCGCGGCGGCGGTGCAGACAGAGCAGGCCGTTGCACGAGCCGATCATGCTCGCGCCGAATTCCGCCGCGCCGCCTCGCAGCTTCAGATCCCTGCCGACGCAGGTCGCTTCTTCCGCTAGATCGTCGAAGACGTAGGCGCCGGGGCGGCCGCGCCCGGCGACCACGGCGAGGACCTTGGCGCGGGCCTGCGGCCGGGGCGTGCGGTCGTCGATGACGTTGCGCCAATGCCGGCAGACGAGGCGGAGCCGCCACCGGGGGCTCGGCGGCAGGCGCTGCAGGATGTTCGTCAAGGTGTCCGCTGGGATGCCGTCCCATCGGTCGCCCATCGCGGCACCGTCGGATTCGTCGGCGTAGCCCCTGCCGTTTGTATAAATATAGTCGTCAGATCGATTGATGGGATCCTGAATTCCTGATCGAATAGCACTCGACATCGCCTGATCTTTAGTACTTGCATCGGTCTCGCTTGCTACCGTCGCATCATCTCGGTCATGGTTACCAAATAAAGTTACTAATTAAACATCAGCAAAAGACACCGAGTATCCACTAATATCAATGCAAAATGATCAACACTCCAAATTTATATCTAGCACTGCATGTCTATATAGTTACTATAACATATGATTGTGCATGGAATCAAGAATATACCAACCAGAAAATTTTGTTTACCAAACATACTTCCTGAAATACATCTCACATTGGTTTACCCTAAATCAACTTTGTTTGAGTTTGACCAAATTTGTAAAAAATAGTATTAATATCCAACCCATCAAATAAGTAAATTATAAAACTATATTTTATGATGGCTCTAATTATACTTATTTAATATTGTAAATATTATGACTTTTCTATAAAGCTGGTCAAACCTAGACTAGTTTGATTTAATAACAAACTAAAGTGCCTTATATTTTAGGACAAAGGGAATATCTTGTATCTACCACTACATGTCGATATAGTATAACACAATGAATGATTGTGCATGGAATCAAGAATATACAGAGCAGAATAATTTTGTTGACTAAACATACTCCGTGATATATAAGGCATTTTGGTTTGTAATAAATCAAATTAGTCTAGGTTTGACAAAAATTACAAAGAAGAGTATTAATATACTACTACATAATGATTTTCACTGGCGATTCTAACCCATTTTCACAGCCGGTTTTGCGAAGTGGCGCTGATTAAGTGGCAATGAACATCCTATTTTCATAGTCAGTTTCGAACCGTATGTGAAAATCAATTTTCACATCTGGTTCTTCATCCAAACCGGCTGTGAAAATATCTTTTCACAATCGGTTTTATGCCCAAAACTCCGGTTGTGTCGGTTTTTTCATAGCCAATTCGGGCCAAAAACCGCTGTGAAAAGAGAGCAACACAACCAACACAATATTTATATATTACAGGACAAACAATACAGCAAAAACATAGAAAACACTATAATCTACATCAAGGTACTTGAGTCTCGCAATATCTAGGTCCATACATCGTCCTCACAATGTCCATACATACCATAATGCGTCAACTCAAAGTCCATACACAAATCCATACATATCAAAGTCCATACATCCTAAATCACACATAACTCACACCTGGTAGCCTGGTACCACAACATGGTCCACATGGTTGTTCTTGAAGTGCCCAAATCTCAGTAAGAAGCAACTCAGAAGTGGCAAGACTAAGATTCTGCGCACAATACCACAATAGCAATGTAGTAAGTGAAAAGATGAACGAATTCAAAAAAACTGGTTCGTCATCGAACCGGCTGTGAAAATCTATTTTCACAGCTGATTCGTTGGTCCACGGGCGATGCGATGTTAAAACCCGCTGTGAAAATATTTGATGTGCCACTTTCGAACCCCGGTTGCGTAAATAGTGTCTTGAAAAATGGTTATTTAGTAGTGATATCTAAAGTGATATCTAACCCATCAAATAAGTAAATGAGTAAAATGCATCCTAGGTCCTTAAACTTGTCTCCTCGTGTCATTCAGATCCCCAAACTTCCAAAATGCACATCCATAGTCCCCGAGCTTGCTAATCGGTTTACGTGAGGTCCAATTTATCACTAAATCACGTATTTGGATTGTATCACAAATAGTGAGATTTTTCTAGGGCGAAATTTTTGAGAACAAAAAAACAGATCGGCGACACCGCCTGCTTGCTCCGGCCTGCCCACCGCAGCTTGCCGCGCGGGGTCCCTCGCGGTCCCCTTGGTGGGCCGCCACTCCTACGCGTGGTGCTCGCCGTGCCGCTGGCCTACCCGCCGCGGGTCTGGCGGAGCTCGCCCACACTCCCACGCCGAGGCGGGGCCGGTGGTGCCGGCGGAGCTCGCCGGGCCTTCTCGTGTCCAGGGCGTCTGTTGACGGTCCTTATAACGAAAATCCGACCGTCAATAGGCTCAGAAAACCAATAAAGATCAAGCATAACTTAGACATTTGTATTCAAATAATGTTGTACCATGCATATCCAGAATATATTTGAGTACAGGGACTACGGTGCAAAAGATGGACGAAATTGGGCACAGGCCCAGGTCGGCCGACCTGGCTAGGTCGGGCGACCTGGCCTGGACCCCAATCGAGCCCATCCTCCACACAGGTCAAGAAGCACACTAGGAGATGATCATGGACGCTAAATCATGGTCGGTTCAAGTCAAGGGTGAGGGATGAGCCACGTGTCACTCCCATGGATTGAAGGGCCCACACCTCAACTCAATTGCACCCAAACGGAGTATACCCACCTGGAACCATCATAAGGACCCACATGGCAGTCTATCAGAGAAGAGTGGACCGAAAGGCGGCGGTACCAGGTCGGCCGACCTGGCTAGGTCGGTCGGTCGACTTAGCCCTGCGGCCGTTTCGCTCTCCCCTTGACCAATACCTGTAAACCGCCATCAGGAGTCCATCTGAGCCGTGCATTAATCAAGGTGGTTCATCGGAGGGTCGGCCGACCTGGACCCACCTCCAAATGGCTTCAACCGCCTCTGGCCGGCTCCAACCGCCTATGTGATGCTATAAATACCTGCAAAGGGTGCCGTACTCAACACACACCAGAAAAAGAGCTCTCCTTTGCTACAAGCTTAGTCTTAGTCTTAGTAGTGATAGTCATAGTAGTAGATCTTCTGAAGGGCTTCCGGAGGAGTCTTGGTAAGTTCTAGAGTTCAGTTCTTGTATCTCTTTTACTTACTTGTAATACTCTGAGCTTAATGGAAATACCTTCATACTTTTGTTGTATGCCTCAGTTATACTTTATCTACTTAGTATATACTACTTATATCTTGCACCTTGTTCAAGTGAATATATGCTATGACATTGGCTCAATGTGCCTTATGGTTGCTCTATTTATTAACGTGATAGATAGAGTTGTATTTGTTATTGCAAACATGGTGTTTGGAATATGGAATACTGTTGAGGGTATCGCTGCCCCACGGATTAGTAGAGGTAGGCGGCAGGTGGTGACAGCCCTGTCCGTCCTTTGTAATCCTCCACGTTCGGGAGTGGGTATTAGGCCTTTATGATAAGACGTCCAACTGTCGTCCCTTGATGAGGGAACCACTGGATACCTCGATATGTCCTCTTGAATATATCCATTGTATGAGCTTGTATAGGGTATTGTAGTATATCCAAGTCCCATATGTATGATGCTAATGAACCCTTTTGTAATCTTTACTAATGTTCTATGACTAACTAAGACTACCAAAATGATGATCAATAAACTTCTGTGTGTCACATTACCCATTCACTTCTATATCATTTACCTTTGTTTAGATTATGGTATATTAATAATGTTGTGAGTAAATGCATCGGATGACATCTCTCTTTAACTAAACGCTTTCCATGCGGATAAATAAATAACGATACTCTGGAATACTCCCGGGTGAAATGCTACAACATACTTCTGTGCGCTTGCAGAATCTCTGTAACATTTAGATTTATGATAAGGCATCTCTAGTGCCATCACTACTGTAAGTGGTGACGCCAAGAAATACCAACAAGCATTTCTGGTGCCGTTGCTGGGGAAAAGCAACGGTTAAAGAGTCTTGATCATCCCTGTATTTAATACATCATAATTAATTGCCAGTAATCTAGCAGGTTTACCCTTTCGCTCTATTTCTCTGTGATGTGAAACAGGGTAGTGTATAACTAGTTTTCAACTACCATCCAACTACGTCGAGAACCCGAATACCATAGGAAGGAGGGTACGTTCTCGTGTCGTAATCCCTTAGGTGTTCTTGTCGGAGAACCAGCCAGTCATCGGAGAATCCTCCAACCAAGGAGAACAACCCGTTTCCGTAGCATCCCAACCGAAAGAAGCCATGGCTGACAGGACAATCCGCGACTACTCCGCCCCATCCGCTGCCCAGATCCCTATGGGTCCGGAAGTGGCCACGGGGGACAATGCTTTTGAGCTCAAGGCCCTGTTAATCAACATGGTGCAGGCTAGTCCCTTCTGTGGGAAAGCCAATGAGGACGCTAGTGCTCACTTGCAACACTTCCTAGAGGTGTGTAGCACCATCACCATCCGGGGAGTCCAACAAGAGGC
Organism: Alloteropsis semialata; assembly: GCA_004135705.1. NCBI lineage: Eukaryota > Viridiplantae > Streptophyta > Magnoliopsida > Poales > Poaceae > Alloteropsis > Alloteropsis semialata. The sequence goes on along the minus strand of CM014273.1, from coordinate 22,809,169 downwards.
TATCCGGCTCTGCTTGATCCCGTTCTCGCTGTTGGGGAGAGCCAAACAATGGTTCTATTCCAATCATGATGCGGTGAACACATGGACCAAGTGTTCCAATGCATTCTTGGCAAAGTTCTTCCCCATTGGAAAAACTAATGCCCTTCGGGGAAGAATCTCCAGTTTCCAGCAAGAATCCAGGGAGACTGTTCCGAAAGCGTGGGATCGCTTCTAGGACTACATTCTGGCATGCCCACACCACAGTATGCAAGAGTGTCTCCTGCTCCAGAACTTCTACCATGGGCTGTCCCAGACCGCCCATGAACACATGGACCTCATCATGAAGTTCCTTGATGACCGAACTAAGGATGGAGGCACCGACAATGAAGGATCACTGGATTCACACATTACATGTGAAGTCTGTGGAGAAACCGGCCACTCGGGGAACAATTGCCCTGAGACAGCAGAGGAGGTACAGTTCGTGAACAGCAACAACGGGTACCGGCCTCAAGGGAACTGGAATCTGTAACGCCCGTTCTACCAGGGAGGTAACAATAATAACTCTTTCTCTAACCAACCCTCTCTGAAAGATCTTGTCCTTGGTCAGGCCAAGACTAATAAATCTATTTCGAAAAGGTTTGCTGCTAATGATAAGGCTCTAGAGGGCATAAATTCTAAAATAGAAAGTTTGTCTCCACCTTCCAGAGCCAGCTGAGCTTCAATAAAATGCTAGAAACCCAGTTAGCTCAGCTAGCCACCGCTATTCCTTCTGGAAACAAGGGGCGAATTCCCGGGCAACTGGATTCTTCCTTTGAAAATGTGAAGGCTATTTCCACGAGGAGCGGTAAAGCTACTCGGGATCCAGTCCCACCTAACCATGCAGGGAAGATAGCAGCGCCAAGGAAGGAGATCCCCGAAGTGGAAGAAGAGCCTGAAGCCAAGCTAGCACCAGCCGAAAAGACTGCGCCACATGAGTTCTACGACAGCAACATCTGACCGTTCTCTCAATGCCAAAAGAAACCATCAACAAATGAGCAATTTGCCAGGTTCGTAGAGGTTATACAAAAGTTAAACATACATGTGCCATTGCTAGATGCTATGCAGGTGCCAACCTATGTGAAGTACTTGAAGGACATACTAAACAACAAACGTCCACTCCCAAGTACTGAGGTCGTAAAGTTGACTGAGGAGTGTAGTGCAGCCATCTTGAAAAAGGTCCCGGAGAAGAAGAAGGACCCAAGGTGTCCCACCATCACGTGCACAATCGAGACACAGCATTTCGAGCACGCACTCTGTGATCTGGGGCAAGCGTCAGCATCATGCCAAAGGTAGTCTTTGACCGCCTTAACTATACTACCTTGTCCCCTACTCCCATGAGATTGCAGCTGGCTGACTCCACGGTCCGCTACCTGGAGGGGATAGCTGAGGACATTTCGGTGCGCATCCAGGATTGCTTCATCCTTGTCAACTTTGTGGTGCTGGACATATACGTGAGCAACGACTCATCGCTCATCCTTGGGCGACCTTTCTTGAGCAAAGCAGACGCTCACTTTAATGTGGATGCTGAAGAGATCCAACTCCACATCAATGGTAAGAAAGAGAAGTTTGAGTTCAGGCCAAAGGTGGAGCAATGCTCCATGATCAAGATCAAGTATGGGAGGAACAGTCAAAACGTGAAGGAAGTGGAGGTGACACCTCCAGAAAAAGACAGCCTGATAAAGTTCATGGAGAAGTTCTGGGAGAAGAAATTCCCCATTCGGTATCATGCAAAGAACAAGAAGCCTATACGAGGTGCGAAAGCACAGGCGAAGGAAACACTGGAACAAGCTGTCGACCGCTAGAAGAAGGTAAAACAGGTATGGCGGGTTAAATCATCTGTATCCTCATCTCCAGGGTCAGATGCTGCTTCATCAAGTTGAATCTACAAATGGAGACGTTTTCACTCGACAACATAAAACACAAGTCCTACGCCGACAGGTTCATCGGTGTCAACAAAATAGCTTGGAGGAGGACCCCCAATCAGGTAAGTTCAGGTAAGTATTTAAGAATAAAATTTTCTTTCAAATGAAGTTAGTAAAAGAGAGCTATCTAAATTAGTCCCTTAATGTTATAAGTCTTTATTTTTGGATATGATAAAAAGTTGCTCTTATTTCTCTCTTATACCTATGTTTCAACCTGTTATTCTCCTAAGCTTTGAGTTTGCTGGTTGAGCAAGATCTTTTCTGTTACCTAGTCTATCTGTGGGTAGCATATGCAAGCTCTAGTCTAGGTTGTTGTTGGCTATGATATGATAAGACTTGAGTTACCCTAAGCTCATACCAAGCAAGACTTGATGACCGGAGTTTTCTTTTAAAAATAAAATAAAGAGTTCCTTATGGTGATTCACATTCCTACCAAAGCTCATATTGTTTAAACCCCTACAAAAGTTATTTGTTGTTGCATTGAGTTTGGTCAAGGACATTGTAATTTTTAGAGATTTACTTCATGCTTTTAAAGCCAAGATCACGCACACTCCACCATACACATGTTGCACTTCTACCCTAGAAGTGAGCATGACACCCATCCATCCACAAAATAAAAGCTCCACATAAAGTTTGGTACTCTTCCCCAACTTTATTGCAAAGAAGAGACATGGACTGATGAAAAAAAAGAAGAATATGGACACATGAAGGTCCAAGTATGTAAAAAAAAGAGAGCACATGAAGGCTCTTGGTTCAAAAAAAAAGCCATGTCTCTAAAAGCACCCTCATAAGGGGAAGAGGAACCTACAAAAAGGAGCTATCATATATTTTGCCATCCACACACATGCACATCTTGTTTTGAGGGTATGACTTACTTCTCTTTGAATCCTGGTTTTGACTTTACAATATGTGCACTACAAGTATGCTATAAAGCTCTCCTAGCATAAACTCCACTCCAATGAGTGATATGAGAGTTGAGAGAGGATCTTAGTAAGGAAATACACCTTAAGTGACTCGAGAGTACCACCTAAGGAACTCTGCCTTTTTGGAAAAACTCCAAAACCTCTGGTTTGATTGTCAAGGAGAGTACCACCTTAAGCTTGGTCTAAGTCGTTCTAGCTACCAACCGCTCAAGACAAGGAGAAGCTATAAGCCCCATGAAAGACCAAGGTAATAAGAGAAGTTTATTTTACCAGCTTATTCAATTCTTGGTAGAATATCTTGTTGAACCACTGGTACTTTTGAGAAGTAATGGGGTAGCAACTCCTGATCCACTGAGCCTAAAAGTTCTAGTCTTTGCTCGGGACGAGCAAAGGGCTAAGCTTTGGGGAGTTGTTGACGGTCCTTATAATGATAATCCGACCGTCAATAGGATCAAAAAACCAATAAAGATCAAGCATAACTTAGACATTTGTAATCAAATAATGTTGTACCATGCATATCCAGAATATATTTAAGTATAGGGACTACATTGCAAAAGATGGATGAAATTGGGCACAGGCCCAGGTCGGGCGACCTGGCTAGGTCGGGCGACCTGGCCTGGACCCCAATCGAGCCCATCCTCCACACAGGTCAAGAAGCACACTAGGAGATGATCATGGACGCTAAATCATGGTCGGTTCAAGTCAAGGGTGAGGGATGAGCCACGTGTCACTCCCATGGATTGAAGGGCCCACACCTCAACTAAATTGCACCTAACCGGAGTATACCCACCTGGAACCGTCATAAGGACCCACATGGCAATCTACCAGAGAAGAGTGGGGCCAAAAGGCAATGGTACCAAGTCGGCCGATGTTGGCGGCCCTTAATCATATAATATTATCGCCAACATAGATACAAAAGAATGCTAAAACAAATAGACATAGGGTTATGTACTAACAATTTCCACGAGTTTTGGTGCAATCTTGTATTCAGGAACAAAATGGGAGAAAATGGATCAAAGTGGGCCTAGGGCCAGGTCGCCCGACCCCACCAGGTCGGCCGACCTGGACCCAGGCCCAATGAGGTCCAACTTTGGCCCATTGACAGAAGCACACTCGGGGATGATCAGAGACGTTGAGATCAAGTTGTGGAAATGAAGAGATGGGATTGGGCCACATGGCAAGCACACGGATCCATGGGCCCACATCCCTGACTTAACGTACAAATCTGCGTGAATACCCACTGAGAACCGACCATGGGGCCCACATGGAAGTATCCCTGGCAGAGTGGGGCCAAGGGGCCACAGCCCCGGGTCGGCCGACTTGGCCAAGTCGGCCGACCTGGCTGCGTGCCCAAAACGCACCGCCTTGACCTACAACTGTCAACCGCCTCCAAGAAGCCATCCGTGCCGTGCATCACCAAAGTCGGTGAATCCCACGGTCGGCCGACCCCCTAGGTCGGCCGACCTGGGCCCACCTCCAAACCGTCTCAACTGCTGCATGCCGACTTCTAACAGCCTCTCCAAACAATAAATACCTAGACTCAGGGCAGGGCTCATCATCATCGAGCTGAAGTGAAGATCCAAGGCAAAGCCCTCCTCATATCTAGAGTGGAAATAGGGAGAGAGTGAGGGAGAGTCTGAGGAGTCCCGGCATGTTGGCGACCCTCCACCTGTACCTCGACGGATGCAAGCTACTTAGTAAGTATCTGGGATTCAACTAGTACTTAAGTCTGAGTTATAGAAAGTTGAGTTCTTTATTGTGCTTTTGGATTCGTTGCTTTATTCATAAAGTATTCTAATCTCTGATCAAGGTTAGGATAGCTGATATTATCTTAGACATGGTGCTTAGGCGTATATCTGCCCTCGTTTGCCTCGTAGCCCCATGGATTAGAAGCGGTCGGCAGCAGGTGGTGACAGCCCTGTCCGTCCTTTGTAATCCTCCACGTTCGGGTATGGCGTAAAGCTATTTGCCGGCAATTTCCTAGAAGTCTATGATACCCCTTTGCCCAAAGCAAGCATAGGAGAATTCCCTTCGCTATATTCACCGGCTTAGTGCTAAGTTATCCTCTCTACCCAGCCTTTATATACACTTGATCGATCCGGTCAACTTTAGTGATTAGACAGTGCCTTTACATTCCCCGTGGATTCGATACCTGGTTTACTCACGGTTGAAAGCTATTACGACAGCCGTGCGCTTGCAGAACGGTATCTGTTGTCTAAGAACTGTGGTTGCCCGTTTATCTTTTTTATTTATTTCTTTTATTTTTGATTTCAACCATGGATTCCACCAAAATTCATGAGTTCTCTGCTCCAAAGGGCGAATTATTGGAGCCGCACCCCTCGTCAAATCCTATTTTAACCGATAGCTATAAACTTCGCCCTGCCTTCATAGCTATGGTCCAGGACATATCCTTCTCGGGAAGTGATGGTAAAAACCCATACCGTCACTTGCACGAATTTGAGTTGCTTTGTTCGTGTCTGGTTATATAAGGCATGACTCATGCAACGATTAGATGGAAGCTTCCCGTTCTCTCTCAAAGAGAGAGCGAGGAAGTGGTATGACCATACCGTTGGGCTAACGAATGGTGAATGGGAAAAATTATGTGACAAGTTTTGTCTTGAATACTTCCCCGTTCACCAGATCTGTGCACTTCGGAAGGAGATCATTAACTTCCAACAAAGAGAGAAGGAAACGATCGTGAAAGCATGGGATCGGTTGCAGAACTCATGTCTAACCGGAACAGATCTAGGCTTCTCAGACTACATGCTCATGCAACATTTCCGGTCTGGGTTGAATAGTGAAGATGCCCGGTACATAGACATAGCAGCCGGAGGCTCATTCCTACACATAACCCCGGCCAGAGCAAAAGAAGTCCTAGCAGCCATCTGGGAAAACTCTCCTGCTGACGCGGACGAAACTGAGTAAGAAGATCCCCAAGTAGAACCCATAAACTTGCCCAGTCCAGCTCCTGAGACCCCATCCGTTGAGGAAGAGGAAACTCAACCTCTCGGATTACCTTTTGATTTCGAGGAAGACTTCTTTGAAGACTTTGGGAATACCTCGAACTACACAACACAGAAAAAGCCTACGGTAGAGACCCCCTCCATTCATATGGAGATAGAATTTTTGAACAAAACCGTGAGGGAGCTTATTTCCATCCTAAACACGGAATGGTCAAATGAGGCTGAGTTTTCTTCTGAAGTCATTCGGATTGACTCACCTTCACAGACCATTCGAGGTTTCGTAAGCAAGGTGGCCGTAGACATCCTTTATAACCCAACCGTTGGGGCTAATATCATATCCAGTTCCTTCGTGTATATCCTTGGACGTTGTAAGAAGCTGGCCCCAACATCAAAACTCCTTAGAACACTCTCAGGCCATATTCTCAAGAGTCTTGGCTTAGCACGAGACTTTCACCTCAAGCACAACGGGATTGAGATGGCTCTGGACTTTTACGTCTTTGAGATATCAGATTTCAACCTCATGATAGGACATCCTATCGAGGGCCTCCTACAGGATGTAACCTCGGAAGGAAATCTCCTAGCCAAAGTAGGAAGAAATCTCCTCACCATTCCTTTAGCTAGGGTCAAGAATTCTATAGTTGAACCTATAATAGAGCCTAACCCAGCTGAGGAAGTGAAATCCCTTCAACCTAGTGACCCATTTGAGTCATTCCTCGAAGAGCATGTTCACGACTTTATTGAGGAAGAGGATGACGCTTCTGAGCCACTCGAAAATGAGGAGCCACCCAAGTCACACGTAGAGCTAAAACCCTTGCCCGCTGGCCTTCGCTATGTCTTCCTAAATAAGACAGGGATACCCCTGTTATCATTAGTGACAAGCTATCGCAGGACGAGAGTGATAGACTCGTTAAGGTGCTCGAGAAACACCGCTCGGCATTCGGGTACTCCCTCAAGGACTTGAAGGGAGTAAGCCCCGCGCTCTGTACCCATCGCATTCCCATAGACCCATCTTCCACACCATCTAGGGAGCCTCAGCGTAGGCTAAACAATGCGATGAGGGAAGTCGTGAAGAAGGAAGTTCTAAAACTTCTGCACGCCGGGATCATCTATCCCATCCCTCATAGTGAATGGGTCAGCCCTGTCCAAGTAGTACCCAAGAAGGGAGGTATGACCGTCGTAAGTAACGAGAAAAATGAGCTGATCCCGCAACGTACCGTTACTGGGTGGCGGATGTGCATTGATTACCACCGACTCAACAAGGCGACAAAGAAGGATCACTTCCCGCTCCCTTCATCGATGAGATGTTGGAGAGACTCGCGAACCACTCCTTTTTCTGTTTCCTTGATGGGTATTCCGGCTACTATCAGATTCCCATCCACCCCGATGATCAAGAAAAGATCACCTTCACTTGCCCTTATGGAACGTATGCATACTGCAGAATGTCATTTGGGTTATGCAATGCGCCAGCATTGTTCCAAAGGTGCATGATGTCTGTTTTCTCAGACATGATAGAGGAGATCATGGAAGTTTTCATGGATGATTTTTCAGTCTATGGAAAGACTTTCGACCATTGTCTGCAGAACCTAGACAAGGTGCTACAAAGATGCCGAGACAAGGACCTGGTGCTAAACTGGGAAAAGTGCCATTTCATGGTCCGAGAGGGTATAGTGTTAGGACACTTAGTGTCCAAAAGAGGGATAGAGGTGGATAGAGCGAAAATTGAAGTCATAGAAAGGCTTCCACCTCCTACCAATGTCAAGGGGATCCGTAGCTTTCTAGTACATGCGGGGTTTTACAGGTGCTTCATTAAAGATTTCTCTCAGATAGCCAGGCCCCTCACTAATCTATTAGCTAAAGATGTCCCCTTTGACTTCGATGCATGATGAGTGTTTACATGCTTTCACCATCCTAAAGAACGCTCTCATCTCAGCACCAATCATTCAACCCCCTGACTGGACGCTGCCTTTCGAGATTATGTGTGATGCTAGTGATTATGCTGTTAGCGCCGTCCTTGGACAAACCAAAAATAAGAACCATCATGCTATCTCGTATGCTAGTAAAACTTTGACAGGAGCTCAACTTAACTATGCTACCACTGAAAAAGAGCTCTTGGCAGTAGTTTTTGCTATAGACAAGTTTAGATCTTACTTGGTAGGAGCTAAGGTGATTGTCTACACCGATCATGCTGCCTTAAAATATCTGCTTACCAAGAAAGATGCTAAACCCCGCCTTATCCGCTGGATTCTCTTACTCCAAGAATTTGACTTGGAAATTAAAGATAAAAAGGGAGTAGAGAATTCAGTAGCAGATCATTTGTCGCGTATGCAGTTTACTGACATGCAGGATCTACCGATAAATGACTTCCTACGCGACGACACCCTACTCAAGGTGACTGCCTCCGACCCCTGGTATGCAAATATTGTGAACTTTATGGTTGCAGGATATGTACCGCCAGGGAAGAATAAGAGAAGGCTTATCTACGAGAGTAGACTCCATCTATGGGATGAACTATACCTATACAGGGTATGTTCAGATGGCATGCTCAGGCGATGTGTACCAACAAACTGAGGCAAGAAAGATCATCGAGCAGTGCCATGCAGCACCATATGGAGGTCACTACGGGGCGTTTAGGACAAGGTCGAAGATCTGGCAGAGTGGATTCTACTAGCCCACAATGTATGAGGATACAAAGGAATTCATTCGACAATGCCAACAATGCCAGAAACACGGAGGGATCACAGCAAGAGATGCAATGCCACTCACAAACAACTTACAAGTTGAGTTGTTTGATGTGTGGGGCATTGACTTCATGGGCCCTTTGTCAAATCCTATGATAGTGAGTACATCCTGGTGGCAGTGGACTATGTCTCGAAGTGGGTTGAAGCAATGCCATGTCGAGCCGCTGACTCCAAACACGCGTGAAAGATGTTCCATGAGATCATCTTTCCATGTTTTGGAACCCCCAGGATGGTAATCAGTGATGGAGGGTCACATTTCATCGACAAGACCTTTTGGAAGTTTCTGGAAGAACTGGGGGCAAAGCACAATATAGCTACACCGTACCATCCCCAGATAAGCGGTCATGCAGAAACATCAAACAAGCAGATCAAGAACGTTCTGCAGAAGACCGTGACAGAAATGGGAAAAGGATGGAAGAGCAAGCTACCAGATGCTCTATGGGCCTACCGAACGGCATACAAAATGCCAATCGGGATGTCCCCTTATCAACTGGTTTACGGCAAGACTTGCCATTTACCAGTTGAACTAGAGTATTGGGCACACTGGGCCATAAGAAAATGGAATATGGATCTTCCAGCAGCCCAGCAGATGAGAAAAAATGCAGCTATCAGAATTAGAAGAGTGGAGAGACAAAGTGTACCACAGTGCCAGAATCTACAAGGAAAGAACCAAGAGATGGCACGACAAGAGGATCAAGGTGAAGGAGTTCCACCCCGGGGATAAGGTATTACTCTTTAATTCCAGGGTGAAGCTCTTTGGGCATGAAAAACTTCGAAGCAAATGGGAAGGACCATTCGTTGTGGTGGAAACTTCGTCGCACGGGGCAATCACACTCCAAGATGATGAAGGTAACCTCTTCAAGGTAAATGGTCAACGTTTAAAAGTTTTCCTTGAACCTGATAAAGTAGAAGAGGAATTTGATGTGATCAATTTGATCATGGATAATTCCCATCTATAATTTTGCCTTACGCTAAATTACTTAACCCCCAAAATACCTTTGCACACACTTTGGGGTATATTGTACCTTCACGTAGTGCACAAAAAAGGAGAAGGCGACTGGTCTCAAGGCCAAGTCGGCCGACCCCACCAGGTCGGCTGACAGGCCACTGAGCCCGATCAGCCCTATCCTCTGCAAACGTTCCACTCCAACATCTCTGAAGCCATTCCGCGGTGCATGAGCGATTTAACCTCTGATTGATCCGAGAAGAGGGTTGTTCTTTCTTTAAATTTCCACTCATCCTCTTCTCCCCTCTCATCTGAGTTCTTCCTCACCCACATTCTGAAATCACTGAGCCACACCTTCCAAATCCCCACAGAATGGCCGTAAAGAGCAACCCCAAATCACGATCAACCTTCGATCTAGAGGGAGAGCTCACTCCGGCGAATCAACTGGTGCCAATCAACCTGGAGTCGGCCATGGCCGTGGTCGTATCCCCGCTGGCTAGCCTCCCGCCAGAGGAGGACGCAAGAGGCCGCACCAGGGGGTCAGTCGACGCCTTAGGTTGGGCGACTGGCCCTGGTGGCCCCTCGGCGTCCCACTCGGCGGCGCGGTCTCAATCTCCGAGAAGGTCCCAGAGGCATGATGCACGGGCGTCAAGCCCGTACAGAAGGCCAACGATGGGGCAACTCACTCTGAAGAAGACGCCGGCGGCCACTCCTACCACGGGGGATAGACTTCCCATGCTTTAACCAGGGGAGAAGCTGAAGGAAGTGGTTAGGAACAAGTAGGAGGACGTCATGGCGTATCACTATACGTCCTACGTGTCCATCTACTCTCCCGCTAGCACCCTGGAGTCACATTTTCGGGTCTTCGGGAAAGGAAACCTGGAGGCGGCTACGGAAAGGGGCCGTTCCCTCCCCTCATACCTGAGGAGAGGAAGGAGTTGGAGGAGTCGGTGGAGTCTTCACCCGCCGGCAAGATCAAGAGGCATATCAAGCCTCCTCCAATTCGCAGGCCTGGGGGTCACTATGAAAGTGATGATGAAAAGGCCCCCATGGCTCCCTCCAATGCAGAGTTGCTAGAGTTGATTAATCAACTCGGTCGCAACTATGCCAAGTTGGAGAAGAGGTTTGCTGAAGAGCGACTTGAGCGCTTGAACCTTCAAGACAACTTTGATATGTTGTATAGATCAACAGTCGTGAAGCTCAAGCGCTTTGCTAAAGCCGTAGGGGATGAAAACCTCTACAATGCACCTTAGGCACCCTAGGCTTTAGAATAGGATGGGCACATTAGTTTAACTTCCTTCATTTATTTCATCTCTTTATTTTATTATTCTGTGATGTGCCTATGCTATGATGAATGAAATAAATGGTTAGTGTATTAGGATTGTGTCTTTTGTTTCCACTTGTTTTTGAATAAAAGGTACAAGTGTGGGGGAGACTTGCAATGGGAAACAGAGTGATCCAACACGAAATAGAGCAGAACAGAACGAAACAGAGCAGCACGCAAAAGAGCTGGACCAAAGGGGTTGCCCCAAGTCGCCCGACTCCACTAGGTCGGCCGACCTGGCCTGGGTCCCTCCTGGCCTCCGTTTTTCCCTGCACACTGGTTTGATTCTCCTATACTCTGTTTCAGTTGAATTTCTGCAGAATAAGACCTTGGAATTCATAACTTAAATAAAATTGACCCTTCTTTTCTCCCCATCACATGGACATGTTATTAACTCACATGTATTTTATTCCAAGTACCTTTTGGCTTGTGAAAATCCTCATATTTTTAGGAACCCATGTCATTTAAGTTATTGCATTTTGAGATATGGCTTTAATATGAAGGATGCTATTACTTATTCAAGTACTTGGAATTTATGAAAAGTTTTTAAAACTTTTAACCTTGCTATGCTCCTCATAAGTTTGAGAGACAACCAAGTACAATTATAGACATGCATATCCTTTGAGCTTTGAGTTGTTCCAAGTCTTGTGACCCTTAGTAGAGATACTTAATGTTTTTAAAGTCAAGATCACGTATACTCCACCATAAAAAGCTATCCCTTACACTGAGGGTAAAGCAAAACATGTCTTTATTTCATACTCATGAATAAATACTCCTAAAATGGCATTCTTCCCAAAATCAAGATGAAAAGAAGATATGGGCTATATGCATAGAAAAAAAGAGAGAAAAAGACTCATGCTAGAAAAGCATTGAGTGAAAGAAAAAAATGCAATAGCCCATATCCAAAAAAAAAGAGAAAAGAAAAAGGGAAGGAAGCCAATAAAAAGGAGTACCATTACATTTCCACTTCATATCATACACTTGCACATCTTGACTTGATTACATGACTTGTCTCTGATTTGGATCCAACTCTTGGAATGACAACATAAGTGACATAAGGTATGTATCTTGAGAGCTCCATATACAAAGTTACTTTTAGGAGAGTATGAGTGTTGTCCAACCACTATGAATATCCAGAGAGAAACTCTTTGAGGAGCAAGGCATTGGTTTTCATCGCAAAATTCTAAAAACCAAAGTACTTGAGGGCAAGGTATGTCATGTCATAAAAAGGCTATTCCTTTCTGCAATAACTCAAGAAGACATGTTAGCCACTCAATATAATTCCACTAAGCCTAAATGTTTGGGAATAACCTATATGTTTGTTTATAATTATTTTTGTGATGAATCTTAGTCTTTACTCGAGGACGAGTAAAGAATAAGTGTGGGGGAGCTTGTTGGCGGCCCTTAATGATAAAATATTATCGCCAACATAGATACAAAATAATGCTAAAATAAATAGACATAGGGTTATGTACTAATAATTTCCACGAGTTTTGGTGCAATCTTGTATTCAGGAACAAAATGGGAGAGAATTGATCAAGGTGGGCCTAGGGCCAGGTCGCCCGACCCCACCAAGTCGGCCGACCTGGACCCAGGTCCAATGAGGTCCAACTTTGGCCCATTGACAGAAACACACTCGGGGATGATTAGAGACGTTGAGATCAAGTCGGTGGAAATGAAGAGATGGGATTGGGCCACATGGCAAGCACATGGATCCATGGGCCCACATCCCTGACTTAACATACAAATCTGCGTGAATACCCACTGAGAACCGACCATGGGGCCCACATGGAAGTATCCCTGGCAGAGTGGGGCCAAGGGGCCACAGCCCCGGGTCGGCCGACTTGGCCAAGTCGGCCGACCTGGCCGCGCGCCCAAAACGGCACCGCCTTGACCCACAACTGTCAACCGCCTCCAGGAAGCCATCCGTGCCGTGCATCACCAAAGTCGGTGAATCCCACGGTCGGCCGACCCCCCTAGGTCGGCCGACCTGGGCCCACCTCCAAACCGTCTCAACTGCTGCGCACCGACACTAACCGCCTCTCCAAGCTATAAATACCTAGACTCGGGGCAGGGCTCATCATCATCGAGCTAAAGTGAAGATCCAAGACGAAGCCCTCCTCATATCTAGAGTAGAAATAGGGAGAGAGTGAAAGAGAGTCTGGATGAGTGCCGGCGTGGCGGTGACCCTCCACCTGTACCTCGACGGATGCAAGCTACTCAGTAAGTATCCGGGATTCAACTAGTACTTAAGTCTGAGTTATAGAAAGTTGAGTTCTCTATTGTGCTTGTGGGTTCGTTGCTTTATTCATAAAGTATTCTAATCTCTGATCAAGGTTAGGATAGTTGATATTATCTTAGGCGTGGTGATTAGGTGTATATCTGCCCTCATATGCCTCGTAGCCCCACGGATTAGAAGAGGTAGGCGGCAGGTGGTGACAGCCCTGTCCGTCCTTTGTAATCCTCCACGTTCGGTACGGCGTAGAGCTGTTTGCCGGCAATTTCGTAGAGGTCTAGGATACCCCGGTGCCCAAAGCAAGCATAGGAGAATTCCCTTCGCTATATTCACAGCCTTAGTGTTAAGTTATCCTCTCTACCCAGCCTTTATATACACTCGATCGATCTGGTCAACTTTAGTGATTAAATAGTGCGTTTACGTTCCCCGTGGATTCAATACCTGGTTTACTCACGGGTGAAAGCTACTACGACAGCCGTGCTCATGCTGACTTTCTGTTTGCCACCGCTGGTGTCAACAGCCGACCTGGCTAGGTCGGCCGACCTAGCCCTGCGGCCGTTTCGCTCCCCCCTTGACCAGTACTGTGGGATATGGGTACCCCTGGGCCCACTACTGACCGGGTAGCCAGTCGGCCTGGTCCCACATCTGACAAGGAGGTGGGCCGATCCCAGGCCGGCCCACAAGGATCCTCGGCTTGATGGACAAGATTGGAGAAGACTTAGCCCGCAAGGCATTCGGCGATATCCTCGGATCCCACCCGGAGATCATGGAGATTATATGGCAACCGACTCAGATTAGTTTCCTAGTCAGAGCCGGATACAATTAGAGATAACCAACTTGTGAACCCTAGGCCGTTTGCCTATATAAGGCGGCCTAGGTCGACCCCTTCATTCATTCGATTCCTAGCTACCAGATCCCCCATTGTAATCAAGAGCTCGCCGCTGTTCCCCGGAACTCGCCGAGTAAATCAATACAAGACCCCGAGCACAGGACGTAGGGTATTATACCTCCGGGTAGCCCGAACCTGTATAATCCCTGTGTCCCTGTGTTACCTCGAGCTCCCTAGTCCAGCGATCTCCCTTTGCCTACAAATCAACCATCTGGGTACCCCCAGGTGGACTGCCGGTCAATAGATCCGACAGTTGGCGCGCCAGGTAGGGATGATCGCCGGGCAATAAAGCTAGCTCGATGGCAGATCGTCGCTCCGTCGTCTTCCCCGACTCCATCAAGGACTGCGCTACGCATCTCGAGGGCATCAGTTTCTTTGCTGAGGTCCACTCCGCCGCCTCTGGCTCCACCGTGACGCCCGAAGCTCCTACGCCGACCAGCTCTGCGCTGACCTCGTCGCCGATCTCCTCGTCAGTCATCGCTCCGCTCCAGCAGCGGCTCGATGCGATCTCCATCAACGACCAGGCTCCGGGCCTGGCCACTCGTCGAAGAATTCCTCCCCCAGATGAACTCATCGTCGGGCTGGATCGTGTCCAGGACACCATCGCCGAATGCATCCACGTGTCGGAGGAGGCCCTACGCCGACCCCGCAAAGCGCTCCCGCTAGGGTTCCGCAACGCCTCGGCAATCTACTCGGCCCAGGTCCACGAAGACATGTCTCAGATCCGGTCTGAGATGCCATCCCAGCCCGTCCAGTCTCCGGATTGCGGCGAGTTCTAGGTCGCCACTAGCGTGCTCTTGCCGGCCCCGGCCGACTCGAGCAATGACTCAAGCTACGCCACGCCTCCGGGGCGTGAAGTCTTCATTTCTGAGGATTCCGTAACTCAGGACGGAGAAACCGACTTGGCCAGGGATCGCCGACAAGAGCGAAACCACGGCCGAGCCCGACGACGCGCCGAAGAAGCCACTCTACCCTCGGCAGCGACCGGAAACCTCGCACCCGCAGCAGCTCCCGGCGATCCTGCGGCCGCCGCTGCCGCCGGTGCACCCGCAGCCGCCGTACCAGCCGGAGAGATTCCCCCTGGGGCTCCACAAAGACGGCAACCTCCACCGCGGGGTCCCCATGGAGTCGCGCCCCAGAACCTCGATGGTGCATTCGCCCGGGTACCGTTCCGCACGCCCCAGGCCAATGTCGCCGCCGCTTTCGCGGAACTGGGTCACATGCCCGACACTCCAGAGGTGCAGCGAGCCCGAGCTCAGTTGGAAGCAGCCCAGGAGCAGATCGAGCGATCGTATCGCGCCAGATCCCGGTCTGGGCGCTCAAACTCGACTCGTTCCGCAAGTCGCCGCTCTGCTCATAGCAGATCGGATCGAGATCGTCCTCACCAGAGGAACCCCCCACTACCCGTCGTAGAAGAAGAGGTGGCCCAGAACCACCATGAAGATGAAGAAGAAGAACGGCGCAACCCGTGCAATGCAAACCAGCACCGTGGGCGACACCAGGAGCGGCACGAACGGCGCCAACAACATCACCAACCTGATGATCTCCGTGATAGCATCAGGGCCTGTGCTCGCGACATCCGTGCCGACCTCGATGCTCGACACCAAGAACGTGACACGGCCAAGCTCGAGCGTCGCGAGCGGTACGACCGAGACTACGGCCGACCCGACCGCCAGCCGGTTGGTGAGGCGGGTGATGACTCGGCAGAGGAAAACGAGCGCCGCGTTGTTCACAAACTTATGGAGCGTGAGCAATACGACGCAAGATACGGCCCCCCACGGGACAATCACCGCCATAGGCACGGTGATGCCCGGCCTCGCGCCGACCAAATCCGACTTCCTCGCCGCGACTACCACAGTGACGATGAGGACGACTTTGACGGCTTCGCCGCTTTCTCCGCCCGACTCCGTGCCATCCGCTAGCCCGAGTCCTTCAAGCCAGCCCTTGTGGAGAAGTTTGACGGTCGCTCCGACCCCAAGCTTTGGCTCAAGACGTACCACACGGCGGTCAAAGCCACCCACGGGACCAACGACCAAGCTGCCGCCTACTTCCCCGTGATGCTGGGCAAAGAAGCGCTCCTATGGCTTGAGGGTGTTCCCGGAACACCATCGACAGTTGGGCAGATCTCTGCCATGCTTTCACCAAAAACTACCAGGCGAGCTACACTCGGCCAGGCACCAGATTCGATCTGGACAACATAAAGCAGAAAAAGGGTGAGAGTCTCCGAGACTACTCCGACCGTTTCTTCGACAACCGGAACAAGATCGCCGAGGTCGAGGACCGGGATGTCATTGACGCGTTCCGGCGCGGTCTTATCGACAACCAGCTATTCCGTATGCTGTTCAAAACCAACCTTGTCACAGTCTCTGACCTGATGGAGGTGGTCAACTTAGAGGTTCGGGCCGATCAAGCTGAGCAAGCCCAGTTCAAGAACAAGCAGAAGCGCCAGGAAGATGATGACCGGGTTGAAAGCTCGAAGCGTCACGAGCCGCTACGCGGGCGCAAGACAGGCCCCGAGCCCCTTGTAGCCATAGCAGAAGAAGAAAGCCGGCAGGAACCCAGGTTCCTTGCCGAGGAGTTCCATGATACACTGAATTATCAGTGCCCCTTCCACAAGGATGCAAAGCACAATCTCCGTGATTGTCATGCGCTGCTCAAAGAGCTCGGCGTCCTCCCGTCGACCAAGAAACAGTGCTTCAACAACAACGGCGGACGCTACAATAACTACCGCCGCGACGGCTACAACGGAGATCGGCGGGACGACTACCGCCGCAAAGAAGACCGCGATCGCCGGGACGACTACAGACGCGGCGAACGTGACCGCGATGCTCCGGCTCGAAGGGACGATCAACGCCGCCAAGACGACGAACGCCGACTACCACCACCACCGGAAGCCCCCAGGCGGGTCAATGGCGACTTCCAGCACGCTGACCGCCAGGTCAACGTCATCATCGGGCGGCCCGGCGTCTTCCCCGATCGACGCAAGGACAAGCTCCATAATCGTGAGGTTAAGATGGTCTCCACCAATCCGGTGGAATACCTCCAGTGGTCAGAAATGCCTATCTCCTTCAGCCGTGATGACCACTGGGTATACCTCCCCGAGCCAGGGTCCTACCCACTCGTCGTGGCCCCGGTCGTCGACAGAGTCCTCCTCTCCAAGGTCTTGATCGATGGTGGAAGCGCCCTCAACATCATCTTCACCAGCACCCTCAACAGCATGGGGTTCGATTACAGCAGGCTCATGAGCGCTGAAGATCCGTTCTTCGGCATTGTGCCGGGAAAAGCTTCCTACCCGATAGGAAGAGTTGCTCTACCGGTCACGTTCGGCACGGCCGACAACTACCGCACGGAGTTCATATACTTCGAGGTAGCCGACTTCAGGAGCTCCTACCATGCCATCTTTGGCAGGCCCATGCTGGCCCGGTTCATGGCCATTCCGAATCACACTTACCTGGTTCTGAAGATGCCAGCGCCTAATGGCGTCCTCTCCATCCGTGGAGACATCAAGACCTCCTTCGAGTGCGACGGGGAAGCCATCAAGATAGCTGAGTTGTCCCATCAACTCGGCAACGCTACCCTGCTGGCAGAAGAAGCCCCCAAGGCGGCCACCGGAGAGCCTGTACTCCCGGAGCAGAAGCAGCAGCCCACGGCGCTGGCACCTGCAGACGCCCCCAAAGCAATAAGCTTGGGGCTTGACGACCCATCCAAGACGGCCCTCATAGGGCCAGGGCTCACTCCTAAATAGGAAGACGCGCTCACCTCCTTCCTTCGGGACAACTGGGACATCTTCGCATGGAAGCCATCAGACATGCCGGGTGTTCCGAGGGAGAAGGCTGAGCACTCCTTGGAATTGAGCAAGAACGCAAAGCCTGCTAAACAGAAGCTACGCCGATTCGCTCAAGATCGCAAGGAGGCCATTAGGATAGAACTGAATAAGCTCCTAGCTGCCGGTTTTATTAGAGAATGCAAACACCCTGAGTGGCTTGCAAACCCTGTACTTGTAAAGAAGCAATCCGGTGAATGGAGAATGTGCATTGATTACACGGATCTCAACCGCTACTGCCCTAAAGACCCCTTCCCTCTCCCGTGAATTGATCAAGTCGTTGACTCTACGTCCAGCTGCGTGCTCCTGTGCTTTCTCGACTACTACACGGGGTATCACCAGATAGCCCTAAAGACCTCCGACCAGGACATGACAGCGTTCATCACCCCGCACGGCATCTACTGCTACAAGACGATGACGTTTGGGTTGAAGAATGCCGGCGCCACGTACCAGAAGGCCATCCAAGGTTGCCTGCAGAGCCAAATCGGCAGCAACGTGGAGGCTTACGTGGATGACGTTGTTGTCAAGACATACGACGCCGACTCCCTGATCGCCGACCTCCAGGAAACCTTCAACAACTTGCGCCGCTTCAGATGGAAGCTCAACCCCACAAAGTGCGTATTCGGGGTGCCGTCAGGAAAGCTCCTGGGCTTCCTGGTCAGTCAACGCGGCATCGAGGCAAACCCAGTCAAGCTGGACGCCATACGCAACCTCGAGGAACCAACGTGCAAGAAAGACATCATGAAGCTTACCGGGATGATGGCGGCCCTTAGCCGATTCATCAGCAAGCTTGGCGAGAAGGGACTTCCGTTCTTCAAGATCCTCAAGAAGGCGGACAAGTTCAAGTGGACCCCCGAGGCAAGCAAGGCCCTGGCCGACCTCAAGGAGTTCCTAGTAACACCCCCGGTACTCACGGGTCCGACCCCCGGGGAAGAACTTTTGCTATACATCTCGGCTACCACCCATGTGGTCAGCACGGCCCTGGTCGTCGAGCGACCAGAAGAAGGCCACCCATACAAGGTCCAGCGCCCTGTATACTTTGTCAGCGAAGTACTCAGCGAGTCCAAGGTCCGGTACCCCCATCCTCAGAAGCTGCTCTATGCGCTCCTGATCACTGCCAGGAAGCTACGCCACTATTTCCAGGCACACGTCATTCGAGTCATCTCGAATTTCCCCCTCGGAGCCATCCTCCACAACAGGGATGCCAACGGCCGCATAGTCAAGTGGTCCGTTGAACTCGGCGAGCACACCATAAACTTCGAGCCACGGGAGGCCATCAAATCCCAAATATTGGCCGACTTCGTGGCCGAGTGGATGGAAATCCAGACGCCGACCCCCATGGAACGGCCGACACACTGGAAGATGTACTTCGATGGCGTCCTCAACCTTGAGGGAGCCGGCGCAGGAGTGCTGTTCATATCCCCAGAGGGGCAGCACCTGAAATACGTTCTTCAGATACACTACCAGGCCACCAACAACGGAGCCGAGTACGAGGCTCTTATCCACGGTCTCCGGATCGCGGCATCGCTGGGCATCAAGCGGCTGGTGTGCTATGGTGACTCCAAGCTAGTCGTCGAACAAGTCAACAAGAATTGGGATACGACCAAGGAAACCATGAGCGCATACTGCATAGAGGTACGCAAACTTGAAACCCACTTCTATGGGCTCGAGTTCCATCATGTCCTCCGGGAAGACAATGTCGCCGCTGATGTTCTATCCAATCTAGGGTCCACCAGAGCCCAGGTTCTAGTCGGCGTCTTCATCCAAGACCTGCGCACCCCTTCCACCGACTCGGAGCCACCCCTAGGTGGCCCGCCGACCAATGAAGTTCTCGTGGTAGAAGCAGACTGGCGTGCCCCCTTTATGGCTTTCCTCACAGAGAACTGGTCACCGGGTACGAAGGAAGAAATCGAGAAGTTAACTCGGCGAGCGACAAATTACGTCGTTATCAGAGGCGCCCTGTACAGAAAGGCCGCCTCCACAGGAATACTCATGAAGTGTGTCCGCCGCGATGAAGGTATCACCCTCCTGCAAGATATCCACTCGGGCACTTGCAGCAACCACGCGGCAGCCGGCACCCTAGTCGGCAAAGCTTACAGGGCAGGGTTCTACTGGCCAACCGCCTTATCCGACGCAAGAGAGTTGGTACGCTGCTGCACCGGCTGCCAGTTCTTCCAGAAGCAAAAGCACCTGCCGGCTCAGGCGCTAAGGACCATCCCCCCATCTTGGCCATTTGCCATATGGGGACTCGACAACGTCGGGCCCTTCAAAACCGCTCTGGGCGGATTCAAGCACATCTTGGTGGCGGTTGATAAATTCACCAAGTGGATCGAGTATAAGGTTGTGACCGACACCAAGTCGGCCACAGCTGCCAAGTTCATCCAAGAGCTTACCCATCGGTTCGGGGTCCCAAACCGCATCGTGACTGACCTCGGCTCCGAGTTCATAGGCCACGAGTTCTAGGATTTCTGCCAGGACAATTGCATCGACGTCTACTACTCCTCCATGGCACACCCCAGGTGCAACGGCCAGGTTGAGCGGGCTAATGGCATGGTCCAGGACTCGCTCAAGAAAGCCATGTATGACGAACTCAACAAGCACCCCGGCCGGTGCAGGTCGACATCGACTGCATAGAGGAACATTGACTCGCTGCACTGGTCAGGCATGCCAGACACGAGCAGCAGATACGGCGCTACCACGATAAGAATTCGGGAACGCTCCCTCAACGTTGGCGACTTGGCCCTGCGCCGAGTCATGTCTACCAAAGACAAGCACAAGCTATCCGCCCCCTGGGAGGGCCCCTTCATCGTCAAAGAAGTTGTTTCACCAGGAACATATAGCCTCCAGTGGGCCAACGGCGACCCTGTCCTAAATGTGTGGAACATCGAGCACCTCGTCAAGTTCTACCCGTAGAATTTAACAAAGCTATGTATTCCTTGTCTCATATCAATGAAAAGAATCTTTGCCTCGTTATATGGCTTATCATTAACACCTTCCCCGGCACCCATGCTGATGCTCGGGGACTGGGCCCGACCCAGACTGCGTTTTCTTCACCACGATACCTGGGGGAGTACCTGCTTACTCCGACTTCCGAGTCCTTGCCCAACCCTATATTCCCCCCGGCGACTACTGAGCTAACCCGGCTGGTCCGAGTCCCCAACTGTGAAACCCTGAGCTCCGTGCTCAACCCGCGCGCCCCCTACACCTAAGCCTCCCCGCTGAGCAGTGTAGCAGGGTAAGCCGTCCTCTCCGTGAGCAGTGGTCAGCGGGTCCAAAAGGGCGCTTAAACGGCACAAGGCAGTGGCCAGTCGGGTGACACAAGGTCTTAGTCGGCATGGAAAAGGGTTTAACAACACACTAACATACATCAATGCTTCCAATAAACCCGAAATTTTATACATATTGAAATACTGCAGAGTTTACATCTATAATTGTTTTTACAGGCCTAGTTCTCTTGCAACAACCTCGGCCAAAGGGGTACACTCGTCGACTAGCCCGTCGAACTCTTCGTCGGCAAGCTCATCGGGTATACCATCAGCGATTGGGGCCAGCTCCTGTGTCGGAAAGTGAATTCTGAACAAAGCCAGTACCCGCTCCCGAAGCCAATGGCAGTCTGCTGCATCAATTGAGCGGCGCTATTTGGGTCGGCCCTGAGCCGCTGCGCCAATGTCAACGTTGCCGGGCCCAACTCGGCAGGCACCAGCGAGTTGGC
Source organism: Alloteropsis semialata (assembly GCA_004135705.1). Classification (NCBI taxonomy): domain Eukaryota; kingdom Viridiplantae; phylum Streptophyta; class Magnoliopsida; order Poales; family Poaceae; genus Alloteropsis; species Alloteropsis semialata. The sequence continues at coordinate 22,787,675 of CM014273.1, read as the reverse complement.
GTTGAACTCGGCCACCTGCTTCAATTCCATCAATTCCACCCGAAGCGCTGCAATGGGACCTAAATAAGCACTCCAACTTACTCAAGCTCCAGAAGACTCGGTAAAGAGATACTCACCATGCATGTCCCGGTCATGCGAGTCCTTCAACGCCTGGTTGGCCTCCTTCAGGTGCTCGGATTCGGCCGCCAGACGGAGGTTGGCTGCCTTCAGTGTCCACACTTTCTCCTCCAGCTTCCGTTTGGCCTCGACCAACTCTTCCTCAAGCGTTTTCTTGGCCCCGGCCAGCTTATCCACCTTCACCCGGAGAGCCTCTTCCTTCTTACTCGTCTCTGCAACAGAAGTCTCATGGGCACAGATGGCTCGATTCAATTAAAACACTCAAGACAAAGACAACAACGTACCCTCGACCATGACCTTCATGTCATTCATGAGGTCCTCGTTGGTCTTCTGCAGGTCGGCGAGCTCCCGCTCCCTCTGCGTCAGGTATTCCTTGGCGGCTTCAGCTTCACGAACCCGGTCCGTGTGGATTCGCGCCAAGGCCCGGCGGTCCTCCAAGGCTTGCTGTTTGAAGCGAAGATCCCTCACGGATCGAGCTGTGAAGCCCTGATTCACAGAGAAAGCAATCGATCAGCCACTACAGAACTCACGAATTCAATATAGCAAGATGAGAATACCTGGACCACGCGGTTCAGCATGCCAGCCACGTTCTGCAGCTTCCAGAGCTCGCTCTCGTGGTCAGCGATGTCCAATTCCAGACCACGCTCGGCGTCAGAACAGTTGAGCTCGCCCCGGCCCCGAGCCCGACCGAGCCGGCTTCAACAACTGGCGGCAAGGTGAAACGGACGATGGCGCTGCAACGGTGGCGAAGAACGGTGGCGG
>CM014273.1:22748078-22785796 GCA_004135705.1 Alloteropsis semialata | reverse complement strand
GGCACGCGTGCTGTTGGTCGTCACATCCAGTCATCTTTTCAGTATATCTTAATTCAATAGTTGATCTAAAATACTTTTGGGGGATGGGAAGACACTGCCAATGCAAACATATCAGAGATGTTGACAGGGGTTAGAAAATTTGTGCAAAACTTGACGTGCACGAAGAAAATTGATGCAGACTTGTTGGGGAAATGGCAATCTGTTTCCTTGCAAGGGACAAAATACTCTTTCCCTACAGAGTAAGTCGTCGTGGAGAAAGTAATTCCGACGAAATCTTTGTTTGTTTTCTTCTCTGGAAAAAGACAAGATAATTCTTGTAATCTTGTGCTGAAATCCACGTCGCCATTTTTATCTCTCAGAAGTTCCGCACATAATATGGTAGCGTGGCGTAAAGATGCAGAAGAAATAGTAGCATGTTTTCTTGCGATGACTTTGATGCATGGACGGAATACCTCTAGAGAAAGGGTACAAGAATGTGAGGAACTCATGCCCAGCCCATGTGATCTTTTCAATTTTCTCTATAACCGCACGGGGACCAAAGTTAGGTCCTTTTCTCTTCACATGAAAAACAAAACTTTTTTGTGTGTGCAGAGTCAGGATATACAGAGGACAGCACAAGCTGGAGAGGTGGAGCCTCTGAAAGTGTCCGGAAAGTGAAAGGGCAAAAGCACATGATCTAATCACACGTCTCTAGCTCTGGTGCAATCAAAAGGTCTTCGTCTTGTAATTACAAGGTCGCAGTCATAGAGATTATCCTAACAACCATTGGCCTATTTTACTTAGGCCATTTCCAACCCAAGTAATTTTCATACTTGCTATGTCATCTAGACATTAGTATGAAAACTATAGTCCAAATGCATGGTTTCTTCAAAATAAATCATCATCCAATCCTATCTTTTCTCTCTTCATTCCTCCTCCAATCCCTTTTTCCTTGTCTTGGTTCTTATGTACACATGGTTTCTCATGCAAGAAATCATGTCTATCTTTTTCCTCATTAACTACCATGCCACATCAGATTTTTGCTTACTTGGCATGACATTTAATGCCATAGAAACTATCGTAGTCATTGAGTTGGGGATGACCTTAATTTCGCCTCAACACCTTGCTCTTAGATAAATGGAGGAGCTAAGAGGAAATCAGGGCCGTCCATCTGGACACAGCAATCTGACAATCTCGAGAGTCTAGACACTTCCATCTTGGCTCCTCTCTCCCCTCGCTAACGCTTTAATTAATTAATTAGTTGGATAATCCCTTTATTCCCGTGCATTCACCAGACGCTGCCATCCATCTTTCCCTCTATAAAGTGCCCGCCAGAATCCGTTCCGTCCACCATCGCAGCCTCCTCCTCCTCCTCCTCCTCCTCGGCCTTGCCAGAATCCGCCACCACCAGCGGCAGCGCGGCATTTGGGTTGGGTCGTTTCTTGGATTAGCGGAGGCGGCATGGCGGCCTTGGGGGCGAAGGTGGAGCGGCTGTCGTCGATCGACGCGCAGCTGCGGATGCTGGTGCCCAGCAAGGTCTCCGAGGACGACAAGCTCATCGAGTACGACGCGCTCCTCCTCGACCGCTTCCTCGACATCTTGCAGGACCTCCACGGCGACGACCTCAAGGAGATGGTATTTGCTCGCTCCCTTCTTCTCCCACCTCACATCCGTGCTCCTTTTCTTTTCGGGTTCCAGTTGACGCTCGCTGCACCCCTAATCTTGGCTTGGATCCGAGCAGTCAGTTCAGTGTCGAGCTGCTATTATCCTTTTATTTTTGCCCCCGTCTTCCTTTACTTCCCGTACAAATATATGCCGTCTTGTGTTTAGTGAGTTGTTACAGTGAAAAAGTTACCAATCTTTGGTCAAAGGCTTGAGATTAGTGCCATTATTTTGCTGTATTTCCGTACTGTTTCTTGGAGTTCAACTTCAGTAGAGGTGGAGACTTCAGACTTGGAGGGTGTGTGCGCGTGCGTGTTTTTTTTTTGATTTTTGAGTGTGTGTGGTTGACTGAGACTTCAGTGTAACTCTTACACTGGGTAAATGGCAAACACAAGGTGTTTACTGGTTAATCTGGTTGTTCTAAGTAGGTATCAAGGCTAATGTTGGAAATTTGGAGGACGCTCAAGTTATGAAGTCATGTTTTTTTTAGTACTTTGTCCATATGGTTGTTGCTTAGTGTGGAGGAGACTGACCATCTCAACTTCCTCTCAGAACTATCTTTTGGTCCAATCAAGATAGTTCTTTTTCCTTTATGAGGCACCCCTTTTTAACACATTATTCGTTGATTAGTTGAATATTATTAACACTTTAATCTTAATCTTGTTGGTAAAAAACATGACTTCATCCGTGGAAACTGAAAATGCCTTGGTGTCAGGTGCGGATCTCTAGTTGGTCATGTATGTGGTCTGTGAAATGATTGGACTAATTGAACAATGAAACCTGGATGTTTTATGTCATGTTTTGACTACTGACTAAATCCTGTTTACTTCTTGGATGGCAAATTTTAGAAGTCTTTACTGATTGAGAGTGACAGTAGCACTTAAGGAGAATTGACATATCAGGTTAAACTAGAAAGTATATGGGAATTATCATTCTAAAGAGGTGCAATCCATTGTAGCTTGTAAAAATCTGCCACCCCTTCTTTTACGTTCCATAATAGAACTTGAACCTCCAAATGTATGGCAGATCAAGAGATAGGTTAGGAAAAGGTTGCTTTAAAAATAATAACATATAGTTTTGCATTAAACCAAGCCTCTGCTGAAGTGGCCATATCAAGGCATGCATTCCGAAATGGTGACTACCATATTCAATTTATTTGACTTAGCCAGTTGTCCATACAACTATTGGCAGATCTAAATTTGTTTGCTGTTATGTGGATTCTGTAGATGTTAGTAACAAAATTAAGAAATAGAGTATTTGTTTCTTTTCTTTGATCATGGACAGTCATTAATTGACTCATGTTGCTTAATAGGTTCAAGAATGCTATGAAGTAGCTGCTGAGTATGAAACGAAGCATGACCTGCAAAAGCTTGATGAACTCGGCAAGATGATAACAAGCTTGGATCCTGGGGATTCTATTGTGATTGCCAAATCTTTTTCACACATGCTTAACTTGGCCAATTTGGCTGAGGAAGTCCAGATAGCCTACAGGAGGAGAATCAAGCTCAAGAAGGGCGATTTCGCTGACGAAAACTCTGCAATGACAGAATCTGACATTGAGGAAACACTTAAGAGGCTTGTTGTTGACCTCAAGAAGTCGCCTGCTGAGGTATTTGATGCCCTGAAGAGCCAGACTGTTGACCTGGTTTTGACTGCACATCCAACGCAGTCTGTGAGGAGGTCACTGCTTCAGAAACACTCAAGGTTAGTTAACCAAACAGTGCATTGTACTTGACATAATTTATTTTATTATTTAATCTTAATTACAACATTCTTATTTCAGGATACGGAACTGTCTAGTTCAACTCTACTCGAAAGATATCACTCCAGATGACAAGCAGGAACTTGATGAGGCTCTGCAGAGAGAGGTAATTATTGCAAATCTAATGTTTATTTGATGCATAAGCATGATCTAGTCATCAAAGCCTGTGATCAAAGAGTTCCATTCTTTTTGTTGCCTGAACTCTTCTTTTTCAGATCCAAGCTGCCTTTAGAACTGATGAGATCCGAAGAACACAGCCCACTCCCCAAGATGAAATGCGTGCTGGTATGAGCTACTTCCATGAAACAATTTGGAAGGGTGTTCCAAAGTTCCTGCGCCGAGTCGATACTGCACTTAAGAACATTGGGATTAATGAGCGCGTTCCTTACAATGCACCTCTTATTCAATTCTCTTCTTGGATGGGAGGAGATCGTGATGGTGAGGGCCATCTCTATCCTTTTATCCTGTCTTCCCATGATTCTTAAATATGGAATATTTGCATTACCTATCATCTTTGTTGCTTGTATCTTTTTTTTTTTGAAAACGCAGGAGAGCTGCGCTTCATTGCATTAGAGAGAGAAAAATAGTCCCCATACAACTCCCATCTCTCATACGGGGACCAAATATGAGAGATAGGTTAGAAATAACAGAATCTAGCCTAAGAAAGACAAAGGAAACCTTGACCAGAACCTTGACCTAGAGCCTAAATTACACTAGATAAGTCCAGGCCTTGCAGCTTCTTAGCGCCGGCCATACACCATAAACTGTGTTCATCCTTGATCCCTCGCATGATGGAATTGACCGAGGGAGCTACCCCCTCAAACACACAGGCGTTCCTGTGCTTCCAAATCATCCACGCCCCCAATATTATTAGGGAATTGACCCCTTTCTTATACTCTTTTTTCACCTTCCTCATCAATCTGCGCCACCACTCAGAGAAGCTGCGCTCCTGCTGCCTAGGGATGTAATCACCCAGATTAAGTGGTGCTAGGAGTTTGAACCAGACCTGTCTTGCCACCACACATGACACTAATAGATGTTGCACTGTCTCATCCTCCTGATCACATAAAGGGCAATGATCTGGATGAGGTAGCCCTCTCTTTGCAAGTCTATCAGCCGTCCAACATCTATTGCGAATTGCCAACCAAAGAAAAACCTTACACTTATTTGGAGCCCAAGATTTCCAAAGCCTTTTCCATGGTTCAAAGGTTACAGATCCTTGGAAAAAGGCCCGGTAAGCAGATTTCGAGGAATAACACCCACCAGGTTCCAATTTCCAAATGTGTCGATCCTAAGTCATTCAACTCAATGCTTTGGACACAATCCCATAGCTTCAGAAACTGTATGATTCCAATCGAGGACAGGCTGCTCCGTATTGCAGAGATCCATTTTCCATTTTCCAAAGCCTCAGCCACTGTCTGATTTTTCGGATTCTAGGAGGCACGCTTGCAAACACTGCTGGTGCTAGATTCTCCACCGAGTTCCCATGCAGCCACTTATCTGTCCAAAACAGCGTACTGTTTCCATTTCCTAATTCTGTGTTGACCGCAATAGCAAACAAAGCTATGGAGTTAGGATGCGAGGGTTGCTCCAAATCAGTCCATGGTCGATCAGACCGGGTTTTCTTATACCATTGCCATCTTGCCTGCAATGCCCATGCCATGACCTCTAGGTTGATAATTCCTAGGCCACCAAGGTCCAGGGGTCTCATGACCTTCTCCCATGCGACTAAGCAACAGCCTCCATTAGCTTGTTCCTTCCCCTTCCAAAGGAATCTTTTCCTGATCTTATCGATTGCTTTGATGAACCATTTTGGAACATTGATGGCGATCAGTAGATAAATAGGTACTGCTGAGAGGACAAAACGGACCATAGTGATACGCCCTGCCCTATTCATTAGGACAGCTTTCCAACCTGGCAATTTGTCAGCTATCTTCTCAATCCATGGCAGCAGATCGGTTTTTCTCAATTTCTTGTGAGATAAAGGAAGCCCCAAATAGGTACAAGGGAACTCAGCAACAGTGCAAGGCAGGGTATTCCTTACTGGCAGCAGGGAGGCCTCCTCACATTGGATGGGAATAATGCTACTCTTGTGAAGGTTTGTCTGCAACCCAGAGGCCATACCAAAGACATTAAGAATTTCCTTTGTGACCTGTAACTCATCCTCCACCGGCCTTCTAAATAGAGCAACATCATCGGCATACAAGGAGAGTCGCTGCCCCGAAATTCTATGGGAGAGGGGTTGCAGGAGTCCTTCATCCCCAGCTTTCACCAATAGGCTATTAAGCACATCCATTACAAGAATGATTAGCATGGGAGATAAGGGGTCACCTTGCCGGAGTCCACACTGATGCTGAATAGCTTCTCCAGGTTCTCCATTTATTAGGATGCGAGTGGAAGAAGTAGATAATAAATTTGAAATCAGATTGCACCAAGACATACCAAAGCCCAAATGCGAGAGAACTTCCAGGAGGAATGACCAAGATACAGAATCAAAGGCTTTAGAAATATCCAATTTCAGAAATAGACTTGGAACCTTTTGTCTTTGAAGCACCTTCACAGTTTGCTGAACCAGGATGAAATTATCATGAATACTTCGCCCCCGGATAAATGCACTCTGATTTGTAGAAACCATGGAGTTTAGATGTGGTGCCAACCGGGTGGCCAGGATCTTGGTTACCAGTTTCGCGAAGCTATGCACTAAACTGATTGGTCGAAAACCACCACTTAAATGGAACTAAAAGTGTACGTATAACGAGCGTCAACACAAACCAAGGTAGTGGCCCTCCAACCAACAAGACCACAAAAGGTAAGTGCAGTCCGTCCATCAATGACAAAGAACTGGCTGCCCAAGGATCCTACTATGCCAACTATGTATTGACTTGGGACCACAATGGTAAGGTGGCTGCCAAGTATGTGGGGTACCTCACTAGGGACACATTGATTAAAAGAAATGTGTGGGTGCCCAAGATTCTTGTGACTAACACTCTAGGACCCAAGCAACATTGGCTACCTAAAACTAGAGCTTAATATTGTTTTGTAGGCTTACTCCTCTGGTGGGTCAAAGTGGGTGCTTGATAATGGCTGCACCAATCATATGACCGGAGAGAAGAAGATGTTCACTTCTTTTGAGGCCAATGAAAATGCAAGTGACAATATTGTGTTTGGTGATGGTAGTCAAGGAAAGCGTAATGGGGTTAGGTAAAATTGCTATCTCCACCGATCATTCAATTTCAAATGTCTTTCTTGTTGAATCTTTGGATTATAATCCATTATCTATATCTCAACTTTGTGAGATGAGTTACAATTGTTTGTTTACTAATAAGGGTGTGACTGTCTCAAGAAGGAATGACAACTCCATTGCTTTCAAGGGTGTACTCAAGGAAAAGTTTTATTTTATCTTGTGGATTTCACTTCGGAGAAAGCTCAACTTGATGCTTGCTTGTTGGCAAAGTCTAGCATGGGCTGGTTATGGCACCGCCGACTAGCTCATGTGGGCATGAGAAATCTTAACAAGCTTCTCAAAGGTGATCATATTTTAGGACTAACAAATGTAACTTTTGAGAAAAATAGACTTTGCAGTGCATGTCAAGCCGGGAAGCAAGTTGAAAATCCACATCCGTCAACAAGCATCATGAAAACAACAAGGCCACTTGAATTTCTGCACATGGATCTTTTTGGACCTGTGGCCTACATAAGCATTGGTGGTAACAAATATGGTTTTGTGATTGTTGATGATTATTCTCGTTTCACTTGGGTGTTCTTTTTGCATGACAAAAGTGAGGTACAAGAGGTATTCAAGAAATTTGCAAAGAGAGCTCAAAATGGGTTTGAGAAGAACATCAAGAGGGTGAGAAGCGACAATCAAACTGAGTTCAAGAACACTAACATTGAAGTCTACCTCAATGAGGAAGGCATTGGTCATGAGTTCTCAGTCCCATACACACCTCAACAAAATGGAATTCTTGAAAGGAAGAATCATACACTCATTGAGATGGCAAGAACAATGCTAGATGAATACAAAATTTTGGATCAATTTTGGGCTAAAGCTATCAATACCGCTTTCCATGCCATAAACCGACTCTATCTTCACAAGATTCTACAAAAGATCTACTATGAGCTTCTCACCGGTAAAAAGCCAAATGTGTCTTACTTTAAAGTGTTCGGTTGCAAATGCTATATTCTTGATAAGAAACCTAGAAGTTCCAAATTTGCTCCTAAATCAAGTGAAGGTTTTCTTCTTGGTTATGCCTCAAACTCTCATGCCTATCGTGCTTTCAACAAGGCCACTGGCTATGTTGAAATTACGAGTGACATGAAGTTTGACGAGACTAATGGCTCTCAAGTAGAGCAAGTTGATCCAAATGTTTTTGGGTAAGAAGAACATTATCATAAGGCAATTAAGAGGATGGAAATTGGTGAGATCAGACCTCAGGATAATGATGATGAAGAAGATCAAGTGGCAGGAACAAATGAGCCTGCCACTGCAAGAAATGCTGATATTTTCGGAGACTCCGGACAAATCTACGGAGACTCCGGACAAATTTGCGGAGACTCCGTAGGTTCCGGAGACTTCGGACAATTCTCCGGAAACTTCGAAGATTCTAGTGGAAATGCTCCTGATCTGATTCAAGACTCTGAAGCTGAAGCGGAAGATGAAGAAGATGGAAATATTCAACATCACACTCAAGTCCCTCATCCAAAAGTACATCAAAGTGTTCAATGAGACCATCCTGTTGACAACATACTTGGGAGTATTCAAAGAGGGGTAACTACTCGATCTCGATTGGCAAATTTTTGTGAACATTACTTGTTTGTTTCCTCTTTGGAACCCCTAAAGGTTGAAGANGAACTTGGAAGACGAACCAGGACAAAGATCAGGGGAAGACTTTCAAGCCGAAGGCAACCTTTGATCAAGTCATGGCAAAGCACATGCACAATGCGGCCGTTCAACAGGATCGGCCAAAAAAAGAGACCAAGTTCACCACCAAGGAATTTTGGTGCGATGAAGGCGCCAAGAGGACAGTGAATCAGGGTCCAAGCTCATCCCATGGTGCTGGTCCTTCTAGGCCATGGAGGCCGTTTCCACCTCCCCCTCCTCAGCCTATTTGGAGGGATGGGATTATGTACGTGCCTTACTGTCCTGCACCTAACCAACCACGGCCTGGAGCTCCTATGCATTCAAGGATAAATCAACAACAGCCTAGGCCTGCAGGATTTCAACCAAGGCAGATGTTCGTGCCCCAACAGCACGGACCGGTCAGACCGGTGCCCCCAACCGGTCAGACCGGTGTCCCACAGAGACCGCCAGTTGCGCCCACCGGTCAGACCGGTCACCAGAGGAGGCCGGGCAAGGAGCCGGCCAGGCAGGAGTATCGCCCAATTCCGAGGAAAGAAGAGCCTGCTCCTGTTATTCCAAAGCCAGTTGTGAAGAGCATGATTCAAATTGGCTCCATGGCAGTTGACACATCTATGGCAGATGGGCCCAATGTTATTGGCACATCGGCAGTGAAAAAGGTGAAGAATGTGCCTTTGCCTCAGTATACGCAGCCAAAGTGGTGTCCTTTTGGCTTAACTCATTCTCAGAAGAGGAGATTGCAACGGTTGCGCACTCAGAAGCAAAGAGAAGAAGAATCGGTTAAGAAGAGGGAAGAGTGGTTCAATGAGGTTAAGCCGATGATTCCAGCAGCTGGTCAGAATTCCAAGGATAGTTCTGATTATCAAGATGTTCAGGCCAAGACACCAGAAAAGGCCGAGCCATCTGCAGCAGTTTCGGCTGATGTGGCCAAGACCGGTCAGACCGGTGTCCCTGACCGGTCAGACCGGTTGCCCGTCCCTGTTCCAGTTCTGGCAACTGGAACCGGTCAGACCGGTCAGGGGAACCGGTCAGACCGGTGTCGCCCAGGGAGTCGGTAGCCGATGCGTTTTCGTCTTCGGATAAAGTTTCGATTCCGCCCACTGCAATTACAGATACTCAGATGGGTAATGAGGACGAAGCTATTGATTTTGAGCCTTCACTCAGCAGGACGGACATGGACATATCAATGTTATCTACTTGAACGCCGACTATTGCTTTGTCGGAGATGATGAACGAATGGCTCAAGTTGACTTTGCTCCCAAGAATGCCGTATTTCAGAGGCCCTTAGAATCGGATAATCATCTGAAAGCTCTTTATGTAAAAGGTCACATTAAAGGAAAGCCGATTTCTAGGATGCTTGTTGATGGTGGCGCTATTGTGAACCTTATGCCATACACTTTGTACAAGAAGTTGGGAGGTTTGGACAGCGAGCTCATCAAGACAAGCATGACGATCAGCGGCGTTGGAGGAGGAGAACCGATGAGTGCCAAGGGAGTTGCATCCTTGGAGCTTACCATTGGGAGCAAGACACTGGCAACTGCTTTCTTCGTCACGGAGGTGCAAGGTAACTTCAGTGTTATTTTGGGGCGCGATTGGATTCATGCAAATCAATGTGTGCCTTCTACCTTGCATCAATGCTTGATTCAATGGGTTGGTGACGAAGTTGAGGTTGTTCATGCGGATACTTCGGCATGTGTTGCTATGGCCGATGCATCTATTTTGGGAACTCATGATAATGTCAAGTGCTTGACCGGGATTGATATTTCGGACTTTGAGTTCCTTGCTTGTACTAAGGATGGCTTCGTATTTGCTGCTCTAAAGCCGGTGTCAAAATCAGTTGATTCAGATGATGAAGAGTAGATGGATGCAAGCGAGAAGTGGTTGAAGGAAAGGGTGGAGCATTATCGGTCCAATATGAACGATGCATGTGAAGCCATTAATGAATTTGAAGAAGTAGAAAGTTAGGACAAGGATTTACGTCGGCTGATCCTTTAGAAAAGATAGACATAGGTGATGGTTCTATTCCAAGGCCGACTTTTGTAAATCAAAGTTTGAAAGCCGATTATAAGCTTGAATTAATCGAGTTATTGAAAGAATATTCTGATTGCTTTGCTTGGGAGTATCATGAGATGCCTGGTTTAAGTCGTGATTTAGTTGAACATCGCTTACCGATTAAACCTGGTTTTAGGCCATATAAACAAGGCAATAGACGATTTAATCCTTTATTTTATGATCGCATAAAAGAAGAGGTTAATCGTTTGCTTGAAGCTAAGTTTATTCGGCCATGTCGCTATGCTGAATGGATCTCTAATATTGTGCCTGTTGAGAAGAAAGGTTCTAATAAAATTAGAGTGTGCATTGATTTTAGAGATCTTAATAGAGTGACTCCCAAAGACGAATATCCTATGCCTATAGCCGATATGCTTATTAATGATGCTTCTGGACATAAGGTTATTAGCTTTCTTGACGGCAATGCGGGATATAATCAAATCTTTATGGCCGAGGAAGACGTATACAAAACGGCCTTTAAATGTCCCGGTTTTGTTGGTTTATTTGAATGGGTTGTGATGACTTTTGGTTTAAAGAATGCCGGTGCTACTTATCAAAGAGCAATGAATTTAATATTTCATGACTTACTTGGTGTTATCCTAGAAGTCTATATTGATGATATTGTTGTCAAATTGGCTGGATTAAACTCTCACTTGGCTGATTTGCGTCTTGCCTTTGAAAGAATGTGTCGATATGGTCTGAAGATGAATCCATTGAAATGTGCATTTGGTGTATCGGCTGGAAGATTCTTAGGCTTCATGGTACATGAGAGGGGCATAGAGATAGATCCTAAGAAAATTGGTGTTATTGAGAAGATCAAGGCGCCTACTTGCAAGCATGATTACAGAAATTCTTGGACAAGGTTAATTATTTGAGGAGGTTTATTTCTAACCTGTCCGGGAAAGTTAGTGCTTTTACTCCTATACTTCGGTTAAAGAATGAAGCCGATTTTACTTGGGGGGCAAAGCAGCAAGAGGCCTTTGATGAAATCAAGAAATATTTATCTTCGCCGCCTGTTCTCAAAGCGCCTAAGAATGGGGTGCCATTTAGGCTTTATCTTTTGGCCGAAGATAATGTTATTGGGGCTGTTTTGACTCAAGAGACAAATGGCAAGGAGCATATTATTACTTACTTGAGTCGACGGCTTTTGGATGCAGAAACAAGGTACAAACCTATTGAAAAATTATGCTTATCTTTATATTATGCTTGTACAAAGTTGAGACATTATTTGTTATCTAGTACTTGCATAGTTGCGTGTCAAGCCGATGTGATCAAGTATATGTTGCATAGGCCGATTTTGAGTGGAAGAATCGGAAAGTGGGCATATGCGCTTATTGAGTATGATTTGGCTTGTGAACCTTTGAAATCTATGAAAGGCCAAATTGTAGCTGATTTTATTGTTGAACATCGGATTAAGGGTGAGTATGATTTAGAAATTGATTATATGACTTTTACTCCATGGAAATTGCATTTTGATGGATCGGTTTGCAAGAACGGATGTGGAATTGGAATTGTTCTTGTTTCTCCTAATGGAGCTGTTTTTGAAGCTCTTAGCCGATTGGAAATTGAATGCACAAATAATCAAGCCGAATATGAAGCTCTATTATTCGGATTAGAAATTTTGCGTGACATGGGAGTAAAGCATGTTGAACCTTTTGGTGATTCATTATTGGTTGTGCAGCAAATATCTAAGGTTTGTCAATGTTTTGAAAGTTCATTGAATATTTATCTTGATAAGTGCCTTGATATTATACCATGTTTTGATGAATTCACCATTTATCATGTTCCAAGATGTGATAATCCTAGAGCTAATACTTTGGCGCAGCAAGCATCAGGCTATAATGTCCAGAAGAGACACTTTCATAAGAAAAAGCCGTTGATTGCAATTACCAATAGAGAAGCTCTAACGCTCGCTGCAGAACAGAGCCGCACCGGTCAGACCGATGCCCGGACCGGTCAGACCGGTCACGAGTCCACAGCGACCGGTCAGACCGATTCGGTCACCGGTCAGACCGGTCAGGCGTCTGCAGATTCAAATTCGGCCGCTGAAAATTCTCAAAATCAAAAGGCCGAAGTTGATGATTGGAGAGCGCCCATTATCAAGTATTTAAGAAATCCTAGTTCTGGAACAGACAGGAAAACTCGGCGTTTGGCTTTCAAATATATTTTAGTTGATGATGAGTTGTATCGTCGCACCGCCGATGATTTATTACTTAAATGCTTGGGTGCTGATCAAGCTAGAGTGGCCATGGGTGAAGTTCATGAAGGAATTTGTGGAACGCATCAATCGGCTTCTAAGATGAAGTGGTTGCATAGGCGAGCTTCATTTTATTGGCCTACAATGATGGCCGATTGTTTTCGTTACTACAAAGGATGTGAGGAATGTCAGAAGTTTGGTAATATTCAGATGGTACCTGCTGCATTACTTCATCCTATCATTAAACCTTGGCCTTTTCGTGGATGGGGATTGGATTTCATTGGAGAAATACATCCTTCTTCTTCAAAGGGACATCGCTTCGTGTTGGTTGCTACGGATTACTTCACTAAATGGACCGAAGCTGTTCCTCTCAAGAATATGACCCACAAGGAGGTAATTGAGTTTATTACTGAACATATTATTCACAGATTCGGCATTCCACAAACTTTGACTACGGATCAAGGCACATCTTTTATATCTAAGGAAGTGCGATCTTTTGCCGATATGTATAAGATCAGATTGCTCAATTCATCTCCATACTATGCTCAGGCCAATGGACAGGCCGAGTCTAGTAACAAGACTTTGATAAAGTTGATCAAGAAGAAGATAGAAGAACATCCCTGAAGGTGGCATGAAGTTTTGTCTGAAGCTTTGTGGGCTCATCGTATATCTAGACATGGTGCCACTAAGGTTACTCCTTTTGAGCTTGTTTATGGACAAGAGGCCGTTTTGCCCGTAGAGGTAAATCTGGACGCTTATAGACTTGCTAAACAGAATAAGCTTTCGGTTGGTGATTATTATGACTTGATGATGGACAACATTGATGAAGTGACCGATAAGCGTTTGCAAGCTCTTAAGGAAATTGAGAAAGACAAGATCAGAGTTGCTAGAGCATACAACAAGAAGGTTAAAGAGAAGACTTTTCAAGTTGGTGATCTAGTATGGAAGACGATATTGCCACTTGGTACTAAGGACAATAAGTTCGGCAAGTGGTCTCCAAGTTGGGAAGGTCCATATAGAATATTCAAGATCAATGGTGGTAATTCCTACATGGTGGAGACATTGCAAGGAGGACGTTTGCCCAAGGCGTTGAACGGGAGGTACTTGAAGAAGTACTATCCTAGTGTTTGGCAAGAGGCATGAAGTGGCGTATGGCCGATATTTGAATATCGCCCTTAGAAAAATATAATGGCCGATGAATTATGTTAGAACATCGTCCTTAGATGACAATTTTGGTACTAGCGTGTTTTATGGTACGCAAGCTTTACCAAAAAATAGGGGGGCATATGTTGACAACCAAAATTGGCATGAAGACCAGAAGGATTGCAAGACAAAAGATGGCGCATGGAGCAGGACAAGAGGCACGACAGAAGACGGCGCGAGGTGCTGACACGCCCGGACCGGTCTGACCGGTGCGGGGGACCGGTCAGACCGGTCACCTGAGTTGTAATCCGACTAGGACTCTAAAAATTGGATTCCGAGATTGTAACGAGTTGTAACTTGGTTTCCTTGCGGGACAAGACCTACCCTCCCTATAAATATAAGGGGATTCGGCCGATTGAACACACAACAATCGAATCTATCAAATTTACTACTTTTGTCCTTTACTTTTTGCATCTCCAAACCCTAGCTTTTCCAACCCTACTTGCTGTTCTTCCTGCGTCTCCGCGACGTTTGAAGGCGTCCTAGGTGGCCTGCCGACCCTAGGGCACCCCTGACGGCGTTCTCCCTGACGGATCCTTCCGGGAGGCGTTTTTAGGGTTTTACCCCATAGCTCACCGCCGTAACCGGTCTGACCGGTGTAGGTGACCGGTCTGACCGGTCAGCGCGGAGGCAGCTGCAATCTGGTCCTTTGCGACCCGCGCGAACTAGCGCTCTCGTGTGTTGACCGATTTCTGCGTCAACAATGCCTTTCCACTCCTCCCTTCTCCGATGCATCTAGCCGGCGCCGGAGTCCCAAGTCCTGGCTCTGCGACGGCCACCGCTGGAGCTTGGTAAGCAAGCGCACTCTGTCTTTACCATTCATCATCCTCGGACGAACCATGATGGCCTTGGTGCTGCTGCAGCTGGTCAACAAGGTGCGGCTTAAGGATGATGTACCTGGAAATGGCTCCGTTCACCATCCGATGGCCCACGGCGGCGCTCGGCATCAGCGTGTTCATGTCCCAGAAGGCGTGAGTCGCAAGGTTACAATTTACTCGTGAGGTTACAATTCATTATTTCATTTATATCTTAACCGATCTGTACGTAGATTAGTACTTAATTTATCCTTCCTTGTCTCATTGGCCTTCAATTCATGCAAGATGATGGTCGATTCAGAGCAGCATACAGACAATTACTTTGGAGGCTTGGACTACTCTTAACCCATCTGCTTCGGCTCCTCAATTCTCATGATTGGGATTGACCAGTGTTCATAGTCCAGTAGCTTGAAGATTACAAGCATCCATCAACAAACAATGCCGCCCTTGACCTTTTCTCTATGTAGTAATGTGATTTATGTTCTCACTGTAGAAGTATATACAAATATTTTTTACTGCATACAATCTGAGCAAGACTGTATTAGATAACCTTCTTTGTCAATGAAAAATCGGTGTTTGGGAATTTTTTTTCTGTGACATTGTGTTTACATCTGTTGGACGCTTTAAAGCCATGAACAATGATGCTAAAATAAACTATACGAGTGCAACAGAAAAAAATTATTTGAAAAGTATGCGCAGTCTTTTTAAAATACTATCGGCAACAGTGCTACCAGTGCTTGTGTGATGCATGTTTGTTTGCAGCGCAGCCCACAGACCGTGTCTGCAACAGTGCTTGCACTCTCAGAGAAACTCAACCTCAAGATGCCTGTCAGACATGATTCGACGTCGCCGCCATAGCAGCGCTGAGAGGAAGTTTCTGACAGCTGGCTATCAGCGAAAGCTAAACCCGACAGTTCGTGTGCCGTGGCCAACAGTTTTAAACTGTTGGGGTCTCAATAAACATTAGTCTTTAAAATTAATTTAGATGGTGGTATACTTTGTTCATCTTCACTTATTTTGGGTGTGGGCTCGATAGCAGATGATGGACCACTAACAAAAGTTAGCACCTACCACTAAACAGTGGATCTTCACGTAGCCATCAACTTGTTTGAGCGAGATTGGACTTGCCGAAGTTCGGATGTTGACGACTTCTTGATCGCTTTGTATCTAAGGTTTTACCTGCATTCATGGACACAAATAAAAAACACAGGATATATGCAATAATAAAATTAGGGTTAGTCCGAAAAGTTAGATAGATCGCCCTAGGGTTCGTGTTGCCGATCCCCAGCAACGGCGCCAAAAAAGCTTGTTGACGGTCTTTAAACGCGCCAATTGTAAACCGCAAGCGCACAGATCGTTGGTAGCTTTTCCCTTACAGTATTCAAGGCATGGCTCCGGAACTCCGCCATAGCTTCACCACGCAGGGCCAACCATGGCGGCTAGGGCATGGCCTAAACCATCTCCTAGGCAACCTCGAGGACTTGCGGCGGCCGTCGGCTTCTTTCGATGTGTGTCCCTCTTCGCGTCGACTTGTGGTGGATAGATCTGAATCTCCTCTTCTTGGAGGCACCTAGAGGGTTGTATTTATACCTTAGGAGAGCCTTGGGGCGTGCTCCACCTTCCCTTCCATGAGATCCTTGCTTGGGAGTTAAGCAAACTTGGTTTCCATAAGATTTGATTCGCCCAGATTTTCCTAATTCGCAGCTCTACCTTCCCAACATCATATCTTCCACGTCCAGACTCCAAATAGGGCAAACTCAGATTCTAAATTATGTAACACAAAATTATCTCCAAATTTGGTATTCATCAGTTTCCTTGAAAATGAAGTTAAGATCCCAAAACAGCACCGGAATATAATCTGTCTGATTTCGGACTTCTCTGCGCAGTATGCATTTAGGGGACCATATCTCCTAGCTCCATATTCCAAATTATGCTTTCCATATATCCAAATTGAAGGTCTCGGCGATGTCTACAACTTTGGTATTCAATATTTTATCATTAGAGGCCATTTAGATCTCCGAATCTGCACCAAAATATCATGTTGTCCTGGGCTGCGCTAATATCTCTGAGGTTGCCTTGATCTCGTGGATAACTTTCCAAATCTTCAATTCCTTCATGCTTAAGTCTCTCATACTCAAGGTTCATTGAATGTGGACATCTAGAACCATGAGTTGGGCTATGAAAGCCCATATAGTCCATTGGTTGGGCCTCGCTAGGCTCGATTCCTTTGGCCTCGTAGTTGGTTTTGGGCTTTGAATATAAATGTCCCAAATTGGGCAGTTTTTCTGCAAAAATACAACATGCTCCAAAACACAACACATATACGAAAACGGGGTTATTTCAAGTGCCAAGTGGCGGGTTAATATATAAATTAGTCCAAAACCACCACCTAAATAGCACTAAAAGTTTAGTATAACGAGCGTCAACAGGAGCATAGGAGTGTAGGCCTGTAGCATCACCACTCTTGGGGTCAATTGTGACTCTGAACATGTTGTTGAGCTGAGGGAAGTAGGGCAGCAGATTGTTGCTTTTTCCTTCCTTAGCCAATATAGGATTATAAAACATGTAGGCCACCTCACTTGGCTTGAGCTTTTTCTCTTCGTGGATGCAAGGCCTCATATTGTCCTCTGAGCCAAGAGCTAGCAGTCGAGAGAAGGTAACATAATCAATGCAGTAATGTACTCCCTCAGTTGTCCAATGGATGGAGTTGTCCCGCGGCTCATGATAATCGCTAGCATAAAACTGAGCAATGATCTCCTCATTCCAATTATACTTGAATCCCATCAACTCATAAAGCCCAAACTCCTTGCACTTAGCCACTACTTGACCAAAGTGTCCATCATGCACTTGCTCATAATATTGCCAATCAACCCACTGCATAGGACAGATGGGAGCCTTGTTCTTCCTCTTGATCACTATGATATAGAAATCCCTATGGAACTCATTCCAAAAACAATAATCAAGGCTCTCAAGATGCTCATACCTAAAAGGGTTTTTCTTTCTCTCTTGTGTCATAGTCAGCGTTTGACCCTTGTAGTCCCTAGGTAGTGTCACAGCAAATCCAAGATTTGGTTGAGGGCTTCGCATTCTAGGGAAATGCTCATAGTGTTCTTGACTAGGCCCAAAATCAACATTGATGCGCACATGTGTATTTGGACAGACCTGATAAGCAACCCCCTTCCTTCTGAAGTTCTTGGAAGGTGTGGGAGTAGGGTCTGGCCTGGAGTGCATGATGGATGGAGCCATCAGTGGAGGAGGTGCAGGGTGTGGAGCAAACTGTGGTCCACTGGAGAAAGCTTCAGCAGCAGCAGTAGCAGCCCTTGTCCTTCGAGGACAGGGTCATGTCTTAACTTGATTTGGCGGTTGGCGTCCGGACCATGTGTAATGCGCTTCCTCCCCATAGCCTAGTCACAGAAACAATCTCACAAAGGATAAGCACGTGATTGTGTAAGAGATTGAGAGATAACAGAGGGACTTGCTGAGAGTTTCAGAGACTCTAGAGAAAAGTCCGGAGAGTCTGGAACTCAACAGTCCAAACCCTAGAAATTGAGGAACTCAAGATTTTGCCATGGAAATCCAACAAGATCATAGGTGTTTATTGCAGGGGCCCTAAAGAAACTATTCCTAAGAGAAAATCCAAAACCATGGGCCACATTGAGAGATCGGGAAAGAACTCTAAAAAGTACCTTGAGACAGAGAGAGGATGAAGTTCAAGCACAAATCCAAAGGTCTTTCAGAGTTTACACACCAAGGAGTGGAGGATCCACAAGATTTCTTCGCCTTTCCTTGGTTGGATACGCAGATCGCCGAGCGGGTGAGCGGGGAGAGCGAGGAGGAGCGGCGGCGGTGAAAGAACACGAGTGGGGGTGAAACTGACCGGTTGACCGATGCCCCTAGGGTAAATACCCATCAAGTTCCAGAGTCTCCGGAGAAAAGTCCGGAGAGTCCAAAACCTCCGGAGTCTCTGAAGAAAAGTCCGGAGACTCCGCTCCCCCAGAGTCTTAGCTTCCATAGAGATAGATTTGGACAAACGATTTGGGAAGAAACACTTGTGATAAAGTCCTAAGGGCCTGAGAAACTATTCACTTGGATTTAGCCAACAATCAATCAATGAGAACAATAAATCTAAGTGAGTAATTGGTTAAAGAACCAAGATTTTCAAAAACAAAAGGCACGCAATCTTTTTCAAAAAGAGTTTTCTTTTGAATACCTATCTAATGCACTTTCAATTTTGTGTCCAAGGTTTCAAGCCAAGTTACGAGAATCTAAGATATTTAGTTCACTTTTGAAAGCACAAAACCTTTGCTCATCTAGAGGCTTAGTAAAGATATCGGCAAGTTGCCGTTCGGTGCTCACATGTAGTAAAGCAATATCTCCCTTAATCTCATGATCCTGTCAGAAATGATTCTTATATCTATGTGCTTTGTTCGGGAGTGTTGCACCGGGTTGTTAGCTAGCTTGATTGCACTCTCATTGTCACACAAGAGAGGAATCTTACTAAACTCACAACCAAAGTCACTCAAGGTTTGCCTCATCCATAAGAGTTGAGCACAACACGCTCCCACCGCGACATATTCAGCCTCGGCGGTGGATAGGGCAACCGAATTTTCTTTCTTAGAACTCCAAGATACTAGAGACCGGCCAAGAAATTGACACGTTCCCGTTGTACTCTTTCGATCCACTTTGCAACCAGCATAATCGGAGTCCGAATAGCCAAGCAAACCGAAAGTGGAGCCTTTGGGATACCACAAGCCAAGGTTAGCAGTGTATAACAAATATCTCAAAATTCTCTTAACAGCCACAAGATGGCACTCCTTAGGATTGGCTTGAAATCTTGCACACATGCACACATTAAGCATAATATCGGGCCTAGATGCCTAAAGGTAAAGGAGAGAGCCAATCATGGAGAGATATACCTTTTGATCCACGGCCTTATCGTCTTCGTTTAGATCAAGATGTCCATTTGTTGGCATTGGAGTTTTGATGGGCTTGGCATTCTCCATGTCAAACTTCTTGAGCATATCTTTGGTGTACTTGGTTTGACTTATGAAGGTGCCATCCTTGAGTTGCTTGATTTGAAATCCAAGAAAGAACTTCAACTCGCCCATCATAGACATCTCAAATCTCTTGGCCATTATCCTTCTAAATTCCTCGCACCAAGCATTGTTAGCAGAACCAAATATTATGTCATCAACATATATTTGGCATATAAATATATCTTTATCAACTTTGTGAGTAAATAAAGTTGGATCAGCTTTGCCTATCTCAAAGTTCTTTTTAATGAGAAAATCCTTAAGGCATTCATACCATGGTCTAGGGGCTTGCTTGAGCCCATAGAGCGCCTTATGGAGCTTGAAGATCATAGTTGGGAAACTTTGGGTCTTCAAAGCCAGGTGGTTGGTCAACATATACCAATTCAGAGATTGGACCATTTAGAAGGCCACTCTTCACATCCATTTGATATAGCTTGAAATCATGATGAGTAGCATAGTCATATAATATACGAATTGACTCAAGCCTAGCTACAGGAGCATAAGTCTCACCAAAGTCCAAACCTTCTATTTGTGTGAAGCCTTAAGCAACCAATCTAGCTTTGTTTCTTGTCACCATACCATGTTCATCTTGTTTGTTGTGGAAGACCCATTTAGTGCTAATAGAATTATGTTTTGGTCTTTCCACCAAGGACCAAACTTCATTCCTAGTGAAGTTGTTCAACTCTTCTTGCATGGCCACCACCCAATCCGGATCATCTAAGGCTTCTTCAACCTTTAGGGGTTCCAAAGAGGAAACAAACAAGTAATGTTCACAAAAATTTGCCAATCGAGATCGAGTAGTTACCCCTCTTTGAATACTCCCAAGTATGTTGTCAACAGGATGGTCTCATTGAACACTTTGATGTACTTTTGGATGAGGGACTTGAGTGTGATGTTGAATATTTCCATCTTCTTCATCTTCCGCTTCAGCTTCAGAGTCTTGAATCAGATCAGGAGCATTTCCACTAGAATCTTCGAAGTTTCCGGAGAATTGTCCGAAGTCTCCGGAACCTACGGAGTCTCCGCAAATTTGTCCGGAGTCTCCGTAGATTTGTCCGGAGTCTCCGAAAATATCAGCATTTCTTGCAGTGGCAGGCTCATTTGTTCCTGCCACTTGATCTTCTTCATCATCATTATCCTGAGGTCTGATCTCACCAATTTCCATCCTCTTAATTGCCTTATGATAATGTTCTTCTTACCCAAAAACATTTGGATCAACTTGCTCTACTTGAGAGCCATTAGTCTCGTCAAACTTCATGTCACTCGTAATTTCAACATAGCCAGTGGCCTTGTTGAAAGCACGATAGGCATGAGAGTTTGAGGCATAACCAAGAAGAAAACCTTCACTTGATTTAGGAGCAAATTTGGAACTTCTAGGTTTCTTATCAAGAATATAGCATTTGCAACCGAACACTTTAAAGTAAGACACATTTGGCTTTTTACCGGTGAGAAGCTCATAGTAGATCTTTTGTAGAATCTTGTGAAGATAGAGTCGGTTTATGGCATGGAAAGCGGTATTGATAGCTTTAGCCCAAAATTGATCCAAAATTTTGTATTCATCTAGCATTGTTCTTGCCATCTCAATGAGTGTATGATTCTTCCTTTCAACAATTCCATTTTGTTGAGGTGTGTATGGGACCGAGAACTCATGACCAATGCCTTCCTCATTGAGGTAGACTTCAATGTTAGTGTTCTTGAACTCAGTTTGATTGTCGCTTCTCACCCTCTTGATGTTCTTCTCAAACCCATTTTGAGCTCTCTTTGCAAATTTCTTGAATACCTCTTGTACCTCACTTTTGTCATGCAAAAAGAACACCCAAGTGAAACGAGAATAATCATCAACAATCACAAAACCATATTTGTTACCACCAATGCTTATGTAGGCCACAGGTCCAAAAAGATCCATGTGCAGAAATTCAAGTGGCCTTGTTGTTTTCATGATGCTTGTTGACGGATGTGGATTTTCAACTTGCTTCCCGGCTTGACATGCACTGCAAAGTCTATTTTTCTCAAAAGTTACATTTGTTAGTCCTAAAATATGATCACCTTTGAGAAGCTTGTTAAGATTTCTCATGCCCACATGAGCTAGTTGGCGGTGCCATAACCAGCCCATGCTAGACTTTGCCAACAAGCAAGCATCAAGTTGAGCTTTCTCCGATGTGAAATCTACAAGATAAAACTTTTCCTTGAGTACACCCTTGAAAGCAATGGAGTTGTCATTCCTTCTTGAGACAGTCACACCCTTATTAGTAAACAAACAATTGTAACTCATCTCACAAAGTTGAGATATAGATAATGGATTATAATCCAAAGATTCAACAAGAAAGACATTTGAAATTGAATGATCGGTGGAGATAGCAATTTTACCTAACCCCATTACGTTCCCTTGACTACCATCACCAAACACAATATTGTCACTTGCATTTTCATTGGCCTCAAAAGAAGTGAACATCTTCTTCTCTCCGGTCATATGATTGGTGCAGCCATTATCAAGCACCCACTTTGACCCACCAGAGGAGTAAGCCTACAAAACAATATTAAGCTCTAGTTTTAGGTAGCCAATGTTGCTTGGGTCCTAGAGTGTTAGTCACAAGAATCTTGGGCACCCACACATTTCTTTTAATCAATGTGTCCCTAGTGAGGTACCCCACATACTTGGCAGCCACCTTACCATTGTGGTCCCAAGTCAATACATAGTTGGCATAGTAGGATCCTTGGGCAGCCAGTTCTTTGTCATTGATGGACGGACTGCACTTACCTTTTGTGGTCTTGTTGGTTGGAGGGCCACTACCTTGGTTTGTGTTGACGCTCGTTATACGTACACTTTTAGTTCCATTTAAGTGGTGGTTTTGGACTAATTCATATACTAACCCACCACTTGGCACGTGAAATAACCCCATTTTCGTATGTGTGTTGTATTTTGGAGCATATCGTGTTTTTTGCAGGAAAATGGCCCAATTTGGGGAATTTATATTCAAGTCCAAAAGCAACATCAAACCTGACGGAATCAAGCCAAGCAAAGGAGGCCCAAACAAACATTTTTGGAGCAACTTCCATATAGGACATCATGCATACATGGACAAAGATCGTCGAGAGAAGCTTGCACGCGAAAGATGGGACCGAACTGGGCCAAAAAAGGCCTAGGCCAGCCGGACCAAAGGGCCCTATGACGGCCGGCCTAGGGTGTTTTTACGTCGGTTCGACCTCCCCTTTGAGCCACGGACTCCTTGAACTATTTATAGTCCCTGTACACGAAGGGAGGCGAATCCATCCACCAGAACTCAGCGAAACCTAGGGCATATACCAAAAGGAGACGATGGCCGCCGCAAGTCCTCGAAGTTGTCTAGGGATGGCTTAGGCCAACCCTAGCCACCATGGCCTCCCTGCGTGGTTGTGCCATGGTGGAGTTCAAGAGCTAGTAGTGGATCATCTATGGTATGTACTCGGAGGTGATGATCTAATACATCTATTATGTGAGTAATGTTCTTCATGTCATCCGATCTCTTAGCACTCAATATCTCCTTCTATGCCTTCTACCTATCATGAATATGATTGTTTCTTAGTCTAAAGCAAGGTTAGACTATTTAGCATGCTTTATACCATGATTAGATCTAGCATGTCAACCCTTCATGATATCCAGACACGTTCACTTATGGACGTGCCCTTGTACTAACCACGCCGACAGGGAGCATCATGACAGGGTGTGATCCCATGTAAGGTGCCGTTCTTGGGAGGTTGACCGGAGGTAAGGGTTTAAAGATGGCTTTGGATGAGATGCATGATGCACTTGCTCTTATTAGCTAGAACTACAACTAGAAGACGATAGGCCCGTTTACCCTTTTGGTTGCTCTTTACCCTCATCTATGTTATGGATGTGATCAACCTATACACTTCATTCACATTTTATAGGTTTACCCCTTATATGCAATCAATGCTTATCGCTAGGAATAGATCCGTTAGATTAGATAGGAAACCCTAGTAAGTTCATTGTTGATCCACAGATTGATAAACCTTGGATGAATACTCTAAGGGAAAAGCTATGATGATCCGTGCGCTTGCGGTTCACAATTGGCGCGTCTATGGACCGTCAACAGGCTTTTCTGGCGCCATTGCCGGGGATCGGCAATTCGAACCCTAGGGTGATCTATCTAATTTTTTGGACTCCCTAATTTTTATTATTGCATATACCCTTGTTTTCTTGTTTGTGTCCTTGAAAGCAGGTGGAAATCTAGACACTAAGCTTGGGCTTCAACAAGTCCAAACTCGCTCCACAAGATTGATGGCTACATCAAGATCCGCTCTTTAGTGGTAGGTGCTAACTTTTGTTAGTGGCCCATCATCCGCTATCGAGCCCACATGTAAAACAAGTGAAGATGAACAAGGTATGCCGCCGTGTCAATTAATTTTTAAGACTAATTGTTGATGCTCCTTAGCGACACACTTTTACCCTTGTTTATCTTCAATAATGGCATGAATTTGATATCTAAACTAACGATCATACTCTATAACCGGGACGTTTTCGCATATGCATGTGTTTTTGGAGGAATTATGTTTACGCAGGTTTTTGGGCTTAAATGGAGCACAAATGGACAAGGCTTGGAACCAAGGACGACACGGTGAAAGATGAAGGCCAGAGGCCCGAAGAACAGGGCCAGGCATTCAGCCCCACATGGCCTAGGCCGGCCGGCCTAGGCGATTTCAAGCCCCGTTCATGCTCAACTTTGGTGAACTAACCTCCAAGAGTATTTGAAAGGCAAGTGCTTCAAGTTAAGGTTAAGAGACTTTGGGGTCAAGGCAACTCAATTGGAGAATTTGGAAGTTTATCACTTCTCATTCTTATCTCGAAGATATCCCGAACTAAACGACGTCCAAAGGCCCACATGCATAGGTGGAACATCTACTGAAGCTTCCAGAAGACTTGAGGAGAAAGCAGAGGACGAGGCGGCCAGGGAAAGCCCCAGGCTAGCCGGCCTAAACACCCCTGGGCCGGCCGACCCAGGCCTTTCCTGTGGCGGTTCACCCCCTCCCTTCGACCTAGGGTTTCCTCAGGGTATAAATAGCCCCTGTGCCTTTGTGCCACGCATCAATCAATTCGTCATTCGCCGCCGAGGAGCAGAGAAGCTAGAGGGACACCTTTCGGAGAGCTGAGGGTCGTGCTAGTTGTCTAGGGTTCATCCTTAGCCGACGTGGGAACCCTGCGAGGAAGACCATGACAGAGTTCTGGAGCTAGCATCATCTAGATCAAGGTAGGATCCCGATGGTGATCTTGTGATGTACTTACATTCATAGGTGAAGTTATATGTGTTTCCGAATTTCTAGCGATCAAGTGCCTCTTTATGATTTCGTTCTTGCTTGGGTTTGCTTCTTCTTCAATCTATTCTCGAGATAGATTGCTCAGGGTGCTCTTGTAGCCATGGTGGCCAGGGGTTCATACCGGATCTACCAAGTGGTTCAACACGTTCACTTGTGAACGTGCCCTTAAGTTACCTACGCCGAAAGGGAGCATCGTGACAGGGTGTGATCCCATGTAAGGTGGGGCTTTCGGGAGTTTGATCGGAGGTCATGATTTAAAGATGCTTTTCATTGAGATTCACATCTATCTTACTTCACTCTATTTGGCTCGGAGCTATAATATATGCATGATCTTGGTGATCTAGATTGGTTATCTCTAACTTTCTCTTGCTACCTCCGGTGTTTGGATTTTAGTATATTAGATCTATTTGGTTTTACAACCCCTCTTCAAGACAAAAGGCTTTCAATGCTAGTTGGATTGTTTCTTGTATCTTTAGTTCCATGGATTGATAAACCTTGGGAGAGTACTCTGAGGGAAAAGCTACAACTGATCCGTGCATTTGTGGTTCACGATTGACGCGTCTAAGGGCCATCAATACTAATGTTTCTTGGAGATTTGTTTGTCCAAGCTATAGGTGATGAATCATGCCCCGAAGAGTCGTGAGACTCAATCGTCAACATCTCTGGAAGGTTGCTGTTGAGACCAGTTTTTTGCTCATGATCAGAGAGGTACCATTGAGGAAAATTAGAAAATGTGAAGCTCATCAAGTCTTCTTTCCAATGCATCAAGAATCGTGAATTTTGGAGGTCAGTGCAAGGAGTTATTTTCAACTCTACGCGTTCTGAAATCTATTCGGGACAAAACGTAGTGCCGGAGCAAAACAGGCATAACTCTTTTATCCGGAGTCCGTTTGAAGTGAATGAGCACTCGTTGGAAAGATAATTTGATGCACATCGCAATGGAGTAGAAGTTTGGTACATGTTCTGCACTGGGTGAAGAGGAATTCAACTAAGAATAGGCAGCAGCAAATAACGGAGAAGGTGATGATGATGTCGAGGGATGATTAGAGGGCCTTGAGAACAAAAGATGATAATTTGGAGTTGATCAAAATTGGAGGCAACAAGATTAAAAACACCATGACACCATCAATCTTCTCCAGTAGGATGCTCAAGAAGCTTCTAATTGAGTGATGCTACCAACGAAGGAAACCGCTCAGATCATCGACACAAAACACTAGAGCATCCTACAATCCCGGTACCTTGGGTAAAGCAAGAATTATGGAGAAGACTTATCATTGAAACCATGCACAACACGATGAGACCATGAGACCAAGACCATCAACATCTCAGGCCCAAAACACAAGAAGGTACTGTTCACATCAAAAGTCTGTTCAACCTCTGAAAAAACAGCAGAATATTTTTGGATATTTAAAAGCCTCATGAAGTTCTGGTTCCAACGAATCAAGAACTAAGTCAACCGGAGATTCCTACACGCGGTTATGATAAAAACATTGAAGGTCGTGCATTCTGCAAATTTTCTGGACAGCACACAGTGCTAAAGTAAATTTGGCATAACTCTCTCATTTGAACTCCGTTTAAGATGAATGACCACTCGTTGGAAAGGTAATTTCATAAACTTTACAATAGATCTATACTTTGGTATATGTTATGTTCTGGACATAGGGGAAAATCCACGAAGAAAAGGCAGGAGCAACGTGATAAGAACAAGGTAGAGGAGATAATGATGACAACAATGAAGAGGAGCTTGGGCAATGCTCTAATCAAGCTTACATGATCAAATTCAGAAGCTTAGAACAAAATGAAGACCTCCGGAACATTGGCATATGAAGACACAATAAGGTGACATTCAATACATGAAGATGTTTTGAGCAAACCATGACGAATTACACCAAGTGACATCAAGCTGCATGGATACTTCGGATTCTCGCACGAAAGACCATGGCTTCGCATGAAAATAATCGAGGTGAGAAGTCTAGCTCTATGACTTTAAATAAAGCGCTTTGCAGGAGGCAACCCGATCTTTTGCTTATTATCTATATAATATGACAGTCTATATTGTGCTCTTTAATCGAATCATCAAGTAACATTGTACCATTGCTCTAATAAATGCCACAACTTTATGTTGTATGATCTAAATGTTATTGAGGGAGCACTTTGTTATTTAATATTGAAAAACTTGTAGACCCTTTTATGTGCCTATTAGTGTTTAGAGTCTTTTTCTTTGAGTCTTTTTAGAGAGATTTATGAAGTACGGGATCACCTTTGATCCTAAACTTGTGGCTAGTTAATCTAGGCTAACTTTTGTTTTGATTTTAGACCACCACATCATGTCATGTCATTGTGTTTGTCCACCTCATGTTGCACTTCATGCCATGTCATTCTCACCCTTGCATTGCATTGTATGTTTGTTTTGATCTAACCTTTTTGTTAAACCCACCTAAGCCTTCCTATCACCCCCACCAAAAACCGGAGCCAACAAGAGTAGGATTGATTTGTGTTGATTTGCTTGCTGCACCATTCATATTAGCCAAGTCTATCTCTATTAACTTGTCCTAACCGAAAACTTTGACTAGCCTCCCCACGAGATCCTAAACCCTTAGGAAAATCTCTCATACCTATAGCCATCCTAAACCCATAGGTTTTGTTCTCCACCCAATGAAACAACCTTTGTTTTTCTTTTTATTTTCAACCACCTTAGGTAGATTTTCTAAGCTTGACTTCTCTCTTCAAAATTCTTGTTTTAAGCCAAAAATATAGGATACCCATGAACCTTTCCCTAAACCTTTTTAGCTAGATTGTTTGGATCTTTTCAATGAATGACTTTTCTTGACGACAATGCTTCACTTCTTATGAAGTGGTTGGCCAAGCTTTGTCGCTCTAAGCAATTACTTTTTGAATGAATTGATTGCGGAACAACATTGAAGGACCTTTCAAACCTTGCTAACCCTTGTTTTTGCTAACTCTTTGCATTTGCATTTTGCATTCTTTCCATCATTCCATCATGCATTTGTTAACATAGTTCTCTCACAAAACTTTATGATGAATGCTTTCATATCTATGTTAATGCTTTGATGGAATTTTCCTTTTGCAATCTTGTGTAAACGTGGTGTTTAGACATGATCACTGACCATCATCATTTAGCTTTGTAAGCCTTGTTAGCATTCATATTGCATTGGTTGGTTTATAAGCTTTGCAATGCGCCTTATTTTTCTTGTGCTATGAGGAATTATTGACCTTGGGGTAGACATGTGTTTTAACCTTGGTTAAGAGATCTTTATGACTATGGAGAGACTCGGCAAACTAGTTGTAAACATGGTGTTTAGAACTAGGTATAAACATTGTCTTTGTTTATATGCTTTCCTCTCATTTGCATACCCACTTTGCATCCACTCAACACCCACACTTTCGTAAGCATGATTAGGTTTTCTAAACTTTTTTGAGCGCTTGAATTCTTCGGCTTTAACATGGTGTTTAATCCGAGAATTTCGGCAACATAGTAGTAAACATGATGTTTAAAACTTTGTTCGATCTCTATCAAGTTTGGTCCCCACCTTTCATGTTACTAACTTCATGCATTCACTTTGCACACACGCACACCCATTAGTATTTTATTTTTCTCTTTTACTAGGTTAATTATGCCACAAGTCAAGGTCTTAGGGATGTCATTGGTTATTGGCATTTGGTTATACTTCCGACCGTCACCCCGGGGGTAGTGTGCATGTCTTAATTATTTTGCAGGCATGACGAAGGAGTCCCATGAATTCATGATCAAAGTTGCAAACCAAGATCGTTAACATCTCCGAAGATTAAAAGGGATGCTGCTGTTTTTATCAAAAATCTGCACATGCTCAGAGCTGTACAAGGAAGAAAAAGTGGATATTCAGAGGCTCCATCAAATTCTTGTCCCAACGCATCCAAGATCAATCAATTTGAAGACCCATACAAGGAGATACGACAAAAACATTGGGCGCTGCGCGTTCTGAAATCAGCTCGGGATAGATTGCAGTACTGGACTAAAAAAGGCATAACTCTTTTGTTCGGAATCCGTTTTAGGCGAATGATGACTTGTTGGAAAGATAAATTTGTGCACGTTGCAATGGAGCAATGGTTCAGTATATGTTCTGTTCTGGAAATAAAGAAAAACTTCACAGAAGATGAAGCAACAATGAGTACAACAAGCAAGGAGATGATGATGGGGAGAAAAATGATTGGGACCAATGCTTAGTGACAATGAGAAAGGGTTGAAGGAAATTTAAGGCAACAAGAGTGAAGAAGCATAAAGGTAACCTTCAAACACATGGCGGAAGGACTTCAAGAATTACAAGATGGTCCATCTTCTTTTTCCACGCTTAGCATCATGCTAAGCATGGGGGAGGACTTGTTGGACAAAAAAAAAGAAAGCCATATGGAGTACAATGATCATGTTCACCACAAGATGCTCAAGATTCTTTTTCCATGCTAAGCACAATGCTTAAGCATGGGGGAAGCCACGCTACACTCCATTACAAGCATCGAAAAGGACAGTAACTCTTTCTCAACCTTCTCTTTGTTCATCTCCTTCTAAATGCTTGTATATATGTATGCCATCGACCATAGATTAGAAACCTTTGTATATCTCTCTTGTTAATAACATGGCTACTGGGAGGACAACCTAGTTTTATTTTTGTTTTCAATAAAAAATAATCACCATCACTTTGTGCTCACCACGATGACATAATTTGAATGTCTTTGCTTATGGAAAAGTGATGAAAGTTGCCGCTTTGTTTTACCTACATGATGTTGTATATGACTCGACTATTTGCTCTCTATTAAATGATCTTAAATCGATATAAATATCGGCTCTTTTATTTGTGGAGGTTAAATGACTAAATTCTAGACCCACATAGATATCTTTGCTCTTTGATTTAAGTTTACCGATGACCTTACACCTTGTATTGTTTTATTTAAAACTTGATTCTTATGCTATCTACATTCGTGAATCTCTTGCAAAGTTCTACCTACCAAAGCCTTTACATATACATGATCTTTCATGATGAAACATTTAGATTTGCAAACTTATATTTTGATGAGTTGGATTAAGATTGATTTCTATGGTTCGAGACTAAGAAGCTGGTCATTCCATTTTGCGTACCTTCATTTTGCTAGCCTTTCTATCTATGCATTATGAGTTTCTACACCGGAAACTTCGCAAACTTCACTGGATATCCACCCTAAATCTAAATATCTTTTTGTGATTACCTCCTTGACCACAACCTACAATTGAGTATGGGTCATTCTCTCGACGAAAATCTAGAAGAATCGAGAGCTTAATTTAGAGAACATCAATTTGGGAGGCATCGAAGAAACTCCCTGAAGATTCAAATGATTTCCTCAAAGGTCAAGATGGATTTTGTGTACCTACTTCAGCAATTATCAACCCTCGCTTCTATGCTCGAGGACGAGCAATCATTTAAGCATGGGGGGAGGATGCTGAGTAAGTACTATGTTGCCAAAGGTTCTAAGGAGCAAAAAGAAAGAAAGATGTAGAAAAACAAAAGAAAAGAGAAAGAAAAGAAACAAAGATGAAAGAAAAAAATAAAAGTAAGAAAGAAAGAAAAAAGAGAAATAATGCTCCTTAGTTCTTTTAGCTTCATCAAATTATAAGTACTTTGAAGACAATTCCATACTCAATTTTCCAACCATGTGCAATCCGATAACGAGGACTTCATTTGTGCCTCGGGATCATCCACTTGCCATCTGCACATGTCCACCTATCTAAATGAGTGTGTTCCATCCCTCTCTCTCTCTTCAACATTTATTTTCCATGGCCTTTTTGACTAGTCTCGGTAATTCCAATAGATCTCTCTCTTAGTTTGACAATATTTGAGATATAATATTTTGCTAGGATTGTTTTTACCTACCAAGCTCCACATAAGTCTTCCACTGTCATATATGAGTAGAATAGGTTGAAAATAATCTAGTATAGGCTTGAGCCACTTGATGAGATGAGTGTTTCCATGAGCTTTTGCAAGAAAATCTCACTTATGTTGGATACGCATATTTTTGAAAACTCTTCACGATGGAACAAGGTAAAGGTCTAAAGTTTGCTTAAGTTAACGAGCATTGTATTTATTATTATTGTGGCTTGTTCTTTATTGCTAGTCTATCTTCCATAATGAAAAGTAGCCGGTCACAACTTGAACTTTAAATGCTAAACACTTGAGAGCAATGTGTCATGTTGTGTATAACTAAGTGTAGGGAAGACATTGAAGGGCAATGCTGATTTCCTTATTAAGCAAAGATCTTGGACTTACTCGAGGACGAGCAAGGCTTAAGCATGGGGGGAATGTTGACGCTCGTTATACATACACTTTTAGTGCCATTTAAGTGGTGGTTTGGGACTAATTCATATACTAACCCGCCACTTGGTACGTGAAATAACCTCATTTTCGTATATGTGTTGTATTTTGGAGCATATCGTGTTTTTGCAGGAAAATGGCCCAATTTGGGGCATTTATATTCAAGTTCAAAAGCAACACCAAACCCGACAGAATCAAGCCAAGCAAAGGAGGCCCAAACCAATGTTTTCGGAGCAACTTCCATATAGGACATCATGCATACATGGACAAGGATCGTCGAGAGAAGCTTGCACGCGAAAGATGGGACTGAGCCAGGCCAAAAAAGGCCTAGGCCACCCGGTGTTTTTACGTCGGTTCGACCTCCTCTTTGAACCACGGACTCCTCGGACTATTAATAGTCCCTGTACATGAAGGGAGGCAAATCCATCCACCAGAACTCGGCGAAACCTAGGGCATACACCAAAAGGAGATGACGGCCGCTGCAAGTCCTCAAAGTTGTCTAGGGATGGCTTAGGCCAACCCTAGCCACCATGGCCTCCCTGCGTGGTTGTGCCATGGTGGAGTTCAAGAGCTAGTAGTGGATCATCTATGGTACGTACTCGGAGGTGATGATCTAATACATCTATTATGTGAGTAATGTTCTTCATGTCATCTGATCTCTTAGCACTCAATATCTCCTTCTATGCCTTCTACCTATCATGAATATGATTGTTTCTTAGTCTAAAGCAAGGTTAGACTATTTAGCATGCTTTATGTAATCACGGTGATTAGATCTAGCATGTTGACCCTTTATGATATCTAGACACGTTCACTTGTGGACGTGCCCTTGTACTAACCACGCCGACAGGGAGCATCGTGACAGGGTGTGATCCCATGTAAGGTGGCGTTCTCGGGAGGTTGACTGGAGGTAAGGGTTTAAAGATGGCTTTGGATGAGATGCATGATGCACTTGCTCTTATTAGCTAGAACTACAACTAGAAGACGATAGGCCCGTTTACCCATTTGGTTGCTCTTTACCCTCGCCTATGTTATGGATGTGATCAACCTATACATTCACATCTTATAGGTTTACCCCTTATATGCAATCAATGCTTAATGCTATAAATAGATCCGTTAGATTAGATGGGAAACCCTAGTAAGTTCATTGTCGATCCACGGATTGATAAAAATTGGATGAATACTCTAAGGGAATAGTTACGTTGATCCATGCGCTTGCAGTTCACAATTGGCGCGTCTATGGACCGTCAACAGTTTGCTTTGCTTGTGGCACCTTATGTAGATGGGTCATTCCATCCAAGAGACCACCATTCTTACCAATTCCAAACTTGCGTTGGTTCTTGACAAAAGGAATGGGTTCTATATTTTCTAGCTCATTCTTACCAATGCCCTTTCCTTTCACAAAACCAAACTTCTCCATGTATTGGGAACCAAAGCCCTTGGTGTGGTTCTCAAACTTGCCAATTTTGTTCGCTTTTGGAGCATAGTCTTGTTGAACGAAAGAAGTGAGCCTTGCAATTTCTTTCTTCATAGCATGCATCTCGGCAAGGTTAGTAGCATAAGCTTTAACATCAATATTGAAGCATTTATCACAACTATTACTTGTGGAGGGAATAGATGGTTGGTGTGCATCCTTAGAGCTAGAAGAGGTGCTTTCCCAAAGAGTATTGAATTAAACTTCAAGAGCCGTGTGTTTGACATTTAAACATGATAAGTTTTCTTGAAGTTTCTCGTTCATACTCCTAAGATTACTTGATTCATCATTGGCTATGTCAAGTTTCTTGCGCAATTCATCAACCTTCTCTTTCTCTTTAGCATAAGACTTTTCAGGAGCAAGAAGGTTATCAATTTTGACTTTGAGCAAGTCCTCTTGCCTCTTGAAACTCTTCCTTTGTTTAGCAAGAGAATCCTCAAGAGAGACGGTTTTCTCTCGCTCAAGTCTAATCAATTCTTCTAGCTCCTCAAGAGCATCATCCTGGTTATCTATTTCCTCCTGTTGACACCAGATTTTCGCACCAGATATGCTGAGTCATGAGGTGACGTGGTAAGGATAGTGGACCCATTGACTGGTCAAAGCCAAAGATGACAGAGAAGGAAGCCGATATGCAGAAGAGATCCAATGAAGCAGAAGTCCGACCCGATAACGAGTGCAAGAGGAAAGGCGCGTCGGCTGAGAAGGAAGCGTATCAGATGCAGGGACTATTTCCTTTTTGAAGGCATATTGAGAGTCCCATTCTATATTAGATTTAGTTTACTTTGTCCGCAAGTTAGTCTGGTCCGATCAGGACTCTCCATGACCAGGGTATAAATATGAACCCTCGTCCATTGTAAGAACTATTCTCACAATCAATACAACCCGGCTTCACGCCAAAACCCTAGTAGTAGTTACCGACGAAGCCCATTGGTGGACGGGCTGCATCAGTTCTGATCTCCGGCTTACCAGTAAGTTAGTCAATTTATCGAACTAGTATAGGCTTTGAATTGAGGCGCATCGCCCTTTCTCGTTTATACTGTTCAACCGATTTATCTCTGGATAATCAAGATTGATATAGATTCCCTACGTCGGAGCTAGATCAATATTGATTATTCAACAGATTATCGTTTATCGGACTATACTTTAAGCCTAGATTCCCTACGTCGGAGCTAGGTATCAAGATTAGTCTAGATTCCCTACGTCGGAGCTAAAGTAATCTTGGTTACTAAAGATAGTCTTTGCGGTTTGTTGGAGTTGCTAGATTGGTTTAGATCTACGCCATGTGAATCAATTCTACTTCTTCAACAGCTTTGAGCACAGGTCTTGGTCCGATTTAAGCAATATTTATCTTACAGCATCGTTCTATGTCCGATCTTGCTTTGTGGTTTAATCTGGTTGTTCTTTGAGCATTGCATTGGTGTAGATTCCCTACGTCGGAGCTGGATCTGTGTAATGCGCTTAGATTAATCTTTAACTGTCATGCTTGGTCTAGATTCCCTACGTCGGAGCTAGGTTCATCTTGATTAGTTAAAGGAAGCTTTGGTTATGCCTTATTGCTATTTGAATGTTAAGTGTGGTGTAGATTCCCTACGTCGGAGCTGGATCTTGCTTAATTGTTCAGTAGCATATCTTAGAATCAGAACGTATCTGTTAATGTTTTATCTGCTTATTTTGCTTAATCTGATCAACACCTGTGCGAGCATCTTGTTTAATTGACAGGTTGATGAATCGAGTCTGATTATCTAGCTATCTGATCTGATCATAGCTGGAGAAATCTAGATTCCCTACGTCGGAGCTAGATTTCTCTGAAAAGGCTATAGTCCGATCGGCTGGTTAGATAGTCCGACAAGATGAATCAAACTGGCAATTAGACAAGATGGACAATGTATCGGCTTACACTGTGATTATTTAATATCTTGTTTCAAGACACAGCTGATCCATTATTTTACATATTGGCCTTGTTTTATGCTTTATTTCATTATTTAAAGGCTAGTCTGTTGTATCAATCAAGGTCCGATCCTGATTGGTCCGATCCTGAA
The DNA here is from genome assembly GCA_004135705.1 of Alloteropsis semialata. Taxonomy (NCBI): domain Eukaryota; kingdom Viridiplantae; phylum Streptophyta; class Magnoliopsida; order Poales; family Poaceae; genus Alloteropsis; species Alloteropsis semialata. Next base: position 22,751,077 of record CM014273.1, on the reverse strand, counting down.
GTCCGATTTGGTGTCTGATTGAGGTCCGATCACTCGGTCCGATTGACGTCATCATTGAGGTCCGATTCTGAGGTCCGATCAATATCGGCCGATGCGTGTCTGATTGGGTCTTGGCTAAAATTCGACGCTACTCCATCGTCTGAAATAGAGCCGGCACAATCATAGAGCAATTTAACTGTTTTATCCCCTTGTCAATTTCAGGTCAAATTGACTGGCACGCCGCGAACCTGAACTGGAGTGTAGACTGGCACTGGAGCGAAGCAGACTCTCCCCGGTCATCGTGTGCTGCACGTGGGAGATACGACCGCCGATTTTCCGCGTCAACACATTTTTGGCATGCCTGGTGGGACACGAGAAACAAATCCAAGATGTCGTCGTCTGATGCTGAACAAGAAACTGCAGCAAGACTTGCTGCTGAGAAAGAAGCTGCTGAGAAGGCTAAGAACGACAAGAATAAGGCGACTGAGGTGACCATGCCGGTTACAAAGGCCGATCTGTCCAAGGCTCAGTTGGATGCAGTTCAGGCCCAGATAGATGCGTTTGAGAAGCTATGCCTTGGTCAGTTTGGGCGTAATCGTTCAGGTCCTATACTCAAAGGTCCTCTCCCGGATCCAGAGTTGATCAAGAAGACAACTGAAGCTCGGGAGCACCAAGTCAACATGACGGAGATGATTCACCAGGCTGTTCATCATGCATTAATCAACCAATCAGGCACCTTGGTGAATTCTTTGGACAATCTCATCAAAAAGGCGGTGGACGATGCTGTTTGCTTGAAGGGTCCAGTATTTATAGCAGATTCTGCAGGAGCATCAGGATCAGGAAGAGGCAAAGAGATTGCAGATAATACAATGACCGTTGCTCCACAGATGCCAATTGCTCCACCACCTCCTGTTGAACTGGCCAACGGTTTCTTGTTGATGGCCGATGGAACCATAGTCGGCCCACATGGTGAAAAGTATGCTAGGACTCTGAGCGAACAAGAGAAACAGCCTGCTGCTGCAAGGCTACGTACAGAAGTTCCTTCACATCAGCGTATGGTTGGAGATTACAACAACTATGTGATGGACATAGCTGATGGGATGCCACATGGAAATCAACAGTCCGATTGGTCACAAAAGATAGCCGAGGTGATCCAGAATCAATTCGGCTTGAAGCCTAAAGATGAAGCGAGGTTGTATCGGCACCCGTACCCATCTTACTTTGATGCAGTGCCACTTCCTCCACGTTACAGAGTGCCGGATTTTTCCAAATTCTCCGGGCAGGATGATATGACCACCATCGAGCATGTGAGCCGATTCTTGGCTCAGTGTGGTGAGGCTGCTTCTGAGGAGGGACTCAGGCTCAGATTTTTCCCTCTGTCACTATCAGGGCCGGCGTTTACCTGGTTTACGTCGCTGCCAGCAGGATCAGTCACAGGGTGGTCCGATATGGAGAAACAGTTCCACAAATACTTCTTTTCTGGTCTCAATGAGATGAAGATTTCTGATTTGATTGCTATCAGGCAGAGGAATGATGAGACCGTCAAGGAGTACATTCAACGATTCCGTGACACTAGGAATCGATGCTATAGTTTGAAGCTATCTGACATGCAGTTGGCCGAGCTTGCATTCCAAGGTTTGCTCGCGCCGATTAAAGAGAAAGTTTTCTGCCCAGGAGTTTGAGACATTGGGGCAACTGGTTCAGAAAGTATCAGCTCATGAGGTCCGATATCAGGAGATGAAGCGCATGAAGTTTTCTAAACAAGTATCTTATCTCTCTGATACTGAAGAAGAAGCTGATGTTAACATAGCTGAATGGACTAAATCCAAGAAGCCAGTGTCGCTCCCGTGGATCAAACAGAATCCTGAGAAGTTTGGTTTTGACATAACAAAGGCCGATAAGATTTTTGATTTGCTGCTTAGTGAGAAGCTTATTCAGCTTTCTCCAAATCATTCGATTCCATCGGCCGATGAGTTGAAGAAACGCAAGTATTGCAAATGGCACAACTCGACATCTCACGAGACCAATGAATGCAAAGTGTTCAGAAGGGAGATCCAGTTGGCTATTGAGTCAGGCAAGATCAAATTTGAAGACAGCAAGAAAGCCATGAAGATTGATGGTCATCCCTTTCCCAATAACTTTGCTGATTTCTCCTTTTCTGTCAATATGGTTGATGCTAATGAGAAGGGGAAGTTCAAAGTGCTTACATCGGACCACGCCAAGAGTTCTGGTGCCGTTGATCCTGTGGTTCAAGTTACTGTTGAAGAGCTACGCAGGAATCATCAGGCGTTTGGGCGTGAATCTAATGCTCCTGGTGGATATCGGCCACGTGTGACTTCCCAAATGCTGATCAATAAATACAAGAGGCAGCAGGCAGCAGTCCGAGCGTGGAGGGAACGCGAGGAACGACGACGTCGGAGGCATGAATATCAAGCAAGGCGCCATGATGAAGAGTTTGATGATCGGCGCCGACGTGATTACAGGTCCGATGACCGACGCCGGTATAATGAGTGGTCCGATGACCGACGCTGGTATGATGACAGGTCCGATGGTCGGCACTGGTATGATGATAGAGTTGATGATCACCATCACTATGGTTATAGGTCCGATTGGTATACAGATGGACGTCAAGCTTATAACCGGTACGATCAAGATGATGATCATTGGGGGTGTCCTTTCTTCGTGTACTGCTGGAACGAGAAGCTTAGACTGCCATCAAAGGCAGATTGTCCTGAATGCAGCTTCCAGTATGAGGAGTATAGAGCTTCCAAGAGAGGTCGACGATCAGTTCATGAACGGATCGGCGTCAGGGTCAATGATCATCATCAAAGAGATGAAGGCCGGGTTAACGCTCATGGCCACAAAAATAATGAAGGCCGGGCTGATGCTCATGGCCCTGAAAAAATGGAAGAGAAGGCTCCAGTTCAGAATCGGATTGAAGAACCTCCAATGAGGCCTGGACAGTGGTGCCCGTCAGGAATTTCTAAGTCCAAGAAGAGGCGTGTGCAACGGTTGCGCTA
>CM014273.1:22725624-22747078 GCA_004135705.1 Alloteropsis semialata | reverse complement strand
CTTGGGCTAAGTTAATCTTATGTTGCTATTCGTTTGCGGGTTAGTTGTCCATTCCAGAGAGAGACAGATGTTCCTGGCTGGAGCTAGAGTAGTGATTGATGTAGACGTGGTGTCTAGACTATAGATTGCCCTTGTTTGTCTCGTTCCCCACGCTCTGTGAGGTAGGACGACAGGCAGTGACAGATCTGTCCGTCCTTTGTAATCCTCGAAAAAAGTAACTATATATATTCATATTATACATATATGTGTATATATATATATATATATATATATATATATATATATATATATATATATATATATATATATATATATATATATATATATATGATCCATTCTCATTCCTAGAAATAGCAGATTGGAACGTAAGATACAAACACATTAATATTCTGATATTTTTTTCATTTGATAAATACTTTTATGTCTGTACGTGTCATATGTGTTTGCTAGCGTAAGAAACTATAAATATATGTGTATGCTAGTGTAAGAAACTATAAAAGTACTGCTGTGAGAGATTTGATGGATGCAACTAGCTTCGTGCCCGTGCATCGCTACATAGATACAAATTATAGAAAATGGCATCTTAGTTTTATTGGCAAACAATTAGTATAAATCATATGTAAATAGCATCCTACTAATCATACTAGCAAACAATCGGTTCAACAGACAATATTTTATTTAAAATAGCTTTTACGAATACTTTTATTGAAAATATATAGTAGATATGATGCCAGCTAAAAGTAAAATGGACCGCTATTTATTTATCACATCTATTTACAAAGTTCTAAGATATAAAAACAATCTAGAGTGTAAACTGTAAAGAGCTCACATAACAATTTGAACATAGTTTCTCTGAAAAAAATTATTTGAAATCTAAATTTACCATGACGCCAGAAATAAATAAAATGGGTCACTTTTCGATATATAGCATATATTTAAAAAGATTTAAGAGTAAATTGCACCCACCATACGACAACTTGGCAGATGGGTGCAGATTGGTCCAACAATTTGTAAAATGCTCAATTTAGTGCAACAACTTGGCAGGTAGGTGCGGATTGGTCCAACAACCAGAAAAATGCTCAATTTAGTACAATAACTTGGTAAAATGGTGCATAAACAGTCCAAACGTTACAATGGTAATATATTTAGTATCTTAATAAGCAAAAATATGTTAGTTAATTAATTAAGCCTATGTCTATATCGAATCAGAACAATTATTAATTATTTCAAGCTATTTAGACCTTTTTTCTTAATCTTCAAATGGAAATTAATTCCGCAATGTTAAGATAGAAAAATTCTTGGAAAAATTACAAAAGAATATTGCAACATTAATTAAAAAGAGATGGTAGAAATTAGAAATTATTTTGGTCATAGTATTAAGAAACAAAATCTTAGAATGGCACAATACAAGTCTTGTACCCTCCCATCCAATAGTTGCCAAATATATCATCATCATAATGTTTTGACTGTAGATACATCAATTTATCAAGTTGTCGTACTAAATTGAACATTTTACAAGTTGGAGGACCAATTTGCACCCACCTACCAACTTGTTGCACTGCATTGAGCATTTTACAAGTTGTTGGATCAATTTGCACCCATCTGTTAAGTTGTCGTGAGTGTAAACAAATTGTTTTGTAGTAATTTTTTATCTAAATCTACAATAGTTATAATACCGAATCAAATAAAAATGATTTATTATTGATTTATAGCATGTTTTTGCAAACTTTCGAGATTTTTGGAAACAACAAGTCACTTTACAATTCAAATACAGCTTTTGGTTTGGATCCTTTCCGTTTGCTGTCTTTTTTTTTTGGAATAATTTCCATTTGCTGTCTAATCCTAAGTCCTAATACGCCTCCTATACTCGGCTCCTCCCGTGCTTCCTTCTCCCCTCCCTATCCGGCGATCCCCACCGCCGCCGAAACCCTCTGGCCGCAACAATACGCAGCCCCCTCCCCTAAACCCTGCCTCGATGCATAGCCTCATCGACCGGCCTCGGAGCAGCATCTCCAGCAGCGGCGGCGGCAGCACCGACATCCGCATCCATGGACGGAGCGACCTTAAGGACGATTTCAACTTTGCCAAGACGAAATCTAACATCGAGCTAGTTCTTGCCAAGATCGAGAAGATCTACATGCGGGCGAAACTGGACAAGGACGCATTGGGCAGCGGCTTCTGTTCCTGCGTCGGTCTCCTGGATCCCACCACCAACATCCTCGTCAATTTCATCCTCTGCAAAAATGCGGCTGCGCTGCTGTCCGACGGACAGGAGGCTGCGAGCATGATCCAGCGGTCGCTCGACGGCCTCATCGCCTTCCTCACCTGCCTCTTCCCCTACCTCCCCGACGCGGAGGCCCTGGCATACGTCGACGCTGCCGGCGGCGACGCCGTCGTCGCCGCCCTCCTCATCATCGAAAGGCGCGGACTGACCATCGAGTCCTTCATCACCGAGCCAGCAGTCGAGACCGCCCTCAGATCCGCAGCGGTTGCCGCCCAGCACCCGGATCCGCGGCGATTCGTGCGAGGGTGGAAGCTGCTTTCGCAAAACCCAGAAAAGTTTGCCAAGTTGGCCGTTTCAAGAGACAGTCGAGAAGAGTTGATTATTCAGGTGGCTCGCTTAACTAACCAGGTTGATCATGATGGGATCTCTTCAGATCTTCAACTCAATGAACACTGAAACTAGCCAACAAACGTCTCGTTCTTCCTCCTGGGGTAACCAGGCTGGGGCTTCCTTCTGCCCTGGCAAGCAAGAAGCGATTGCTCCTTTCAATGATCCATGGATTCTACCTGAAGGCACTAGGCGCTTTGCCCAAGAAGCACCTCACTGATCGGTACCACGGCAGCTTGCTAATGGGTGGGCACTGCTACGGCCCGCTCGATCCTGTATCCAACATCATCGTCAACACCATCTGGTACTACGATCAAACCATCTTCAAAAGCAAATCACTGCCACTCAACATGATCAGCACCAAATGCCTGTGGCGCGTCGCGGCCCGGTCTCTCTATGGCCTTGTATCCTTCATTCGCAGCCGCTACCCAAACCTCACACCTGACCAAGCCTTGCAGCGCCTGCTGGAGGCGCGTGCCAATTTGTCTATCGCTGATCCCTCACCGCAAGTTGGACACAAGATAACCCCTTGTGTGCTGCGCAAAGAAGTCGGACACGCCGCACCGCAGGCCACTCTCTTGGATGCGTATGCTGCCGCGGCCACTGCCGCGTTCCACCCCTGCCCACGCACGCAGCAACATTTTCTTGCAGCGCCAGAGTCTGTGCGCAATCTTTTGGTTATATCAGAGATGTTGTGTGTGCATGATGGTCAGCCAATCTCGGAACAGAAATTTCACTACTGGAAAGGGGCTCATCAACACCGGTTCCAAACACCTCTTCACCACCGGTTTTCGCCACCGATGGTAAAACATCGATGGTGAAACCTTTTGCCATCACCATCGGTTATACAACCGGCGGTGATGTCGGTACCAAAAAACAAAAAAAAATCGAGCCGGTCGACTGCCGCCGCCACCAGCACCCACCCGCCGTGCCACCGTTGCTTGCCGGGGCCGCCGGCCATGAGCTCGCCAGGGTCGGCACGGCTCGCCGCTGGTGGGCCCTGCTCACCCAGCCATGAACTCGCCCTTGGCCGCCACGCTGCAGCCTCCGCGTCACCGCCGCCGCATCTGGCTTGCCGCCGCCCCCGCGCCGCCGCCCCTGCACCCTCCGAGCCGCCGCCGCCCCGCCTCCGCGCTCCACCACAGCGTCTGGCTCGCCCACTGCAGCTCTGCTCCGTTGCTGCGCTGCAGCCCCGCCTCCGCCGTGTCAGGCCCTCCGCAGCCCTGTGTCTGCTGCCACGCTGCCGCCCCGTGCCGAGCCGCCGTAGCCCCGCCTACACCGGCGCTCCTGGCTTGCCGCAGGTCGCAGCTCCGCCTCCGCTGGCCTGCTGCACGAGGTGAGGGAAGACCGTGAGAGGGAGAAGGAATAGTCGAATAGATAAGGGAGAGAGAGAGTTGACGATAAGAGGAGCTGGACTTCACTGCATTTCATAATTTTTTCGGGTCCGCCCTTCCGGTCACCACCGGTTGATATTATGAGCCGACGGTGATGACCATCACTGCCGGTTTTTAATACAAACCGACGGTGATAAGAACTATAAACCGATGGTATTGTTCTATTTGGCACCAACCGGCTGTGTTGATCTATTAACATCGGTTTCAAAGCAACCGGTGGTGATAGACCGGCGGGAAAAACTATGTCTGTAGTAGTGTTTGATTGCCTCCTCATGCTGCTCAATTATTGTCCCTCTGGCGTTGGCATGCCAAACCCACCACAGGAGCGGGAGCCTATAAGGGTAAGCAAGAGGAACTACGCCCGGGCCAAACATCGTAAGAATTGGTTCTGGGGTCAGCATGAGCGAGTCACCAGCATGGTCACAGCAGTTTTGGACAAGTTCAACAAGACCACGGTTGGTTTCTTCTGTTACTCATTTTTACAGTTGCTCGGCGTCTTCAATTACTCATTTTAGTTCCTCGATCGGTTTCTAATCTAAGTATCTGACACTCTTTTTCCTCTGGTTAAAGGTACATCAATATAGGCTTCACGTTATCTGTGGTGTTAATGAGCTTGTTGACCAGGAGTTCAGCTTGGACAGCGAAATTAGAGGCTACAATCCTTGGACACCTCACAAATACAATTACTCCCATATCAATTTCCTGGCGACTCGTGAAGGCTTTCCTAACTCTCCTGCAACACTCTTCTTTGCAGAATGTAGTAATCATGGCACCAGCCATTCTTGGTGTGTTCCTATGCCGTTGCATCCAGATGCTGGTATCAAATACATGGCCCTACCAGGTGATGCTATGCCGCCAAATGACGGTATTGACCTTTTTTTCTACCCCAATAATCTTCAGCTCCTGATTTTTATTCAATTATCAAATTACTCACTCTGATTGAGATTTGTAGCGCCATTCAAGTTAAATATAAATTGAGGTCGCTGAAACAAGAGCTTGTGATATATAGCTACACCTAAATCCAAACAAGTTAATGCAAGAACTATAAATTAAGGACCAAAATCATCCACGAAATAAAAATATTTTTGAGAAATTGGCTAGTCCAAGCAAACCCATTTAAAAGCTTTGTGTCCAGGGGCTAGTACTCATCCCAGAGGCTGGGACAGATGCTTTGTTGAACTACCAGAAGCGTTGGACGACATGTTTACCTACATAGCACAATAGTTTAGTTAGAAATTACTTGTACAGTTCAGAAATTCATAAATATCTCAGGGACATATCATGTGCTCAGTAAGACACAAGATTTTATTCATCAAAGAAACTAGAAATTAAATAAAAGCAAACTGCAAATCAGTAAGCATATTAGATAAATAAATGCTACGGATCATCGTGAAAAGAAAATATTATGGAGAGTTCGATAAAACATTAAAAACAAAATCAACAAGTCAACTATATTGCAAGCTGGTCACTGTTAAGTTGAGGTTGTCCGCTACAAATTTGCCATCATTCACACATCAAGTGACAAACATGATATTATTCTTCTAAACTACAAGAAAATCTGTGTCCAGGGGCTGCTATCCATCCCGAGGCTGGGATAGATGTTGGTGCGCATCTAGAGGTTGGTATGTGCTCAGATGCTGGTATGCGTCAACGGCCTGGTATCCGTCCAGAGGCTGGTATGTTCTTGTCTCAATCTTACTTTGCTCGAGATTTTTATAGCATCATTCAAGTAAATACAAATTGAAATCGTACAAATATGAGCTTGTGATATAGCTACACCTAATTGCATTGAATTTATAGCTTGTTCATGTATTATGCATGCAGTTACAGCAACAAATGGTTACAAGAATCTGAAAATAACTTGCCCATCCATTGCAGTTGAAGTGTTAGAGAAGACATGAATGACGTTTTCATCTTAAGTTCAATTTATTAGTAGAAAAATACTACCTTGCTAGCTTTTGGGTACATCAGCGTATCTTAACTTGAACTAATTTTTATTATGTACTGCAAGCTCGCTGTATTTACTGTGAGCATGAAGGGAGCAGGATTTTGCATCCAATCGTGGAGAGTTTCCATGGGCATGATGATTTTGAGAAGCTCTGTGATGGAGGGTTTTACACCAACGACCTGCTCATCGAGAGAAAACTTGGCAAGGTAGATTGGGTGCATAGTGTGGACGACGACGCCATCTACTATGACTACTGTGTGGGCGCAGATGGAGACTGCCATGGTGATAGGCAATGAGTGGTGTGGTGATAGGCAGTGAATTTGTTTCCATGGTGATATGCAGTGAGGCCGTGTGGCAAGACAGTCAATTTATTTTGTTGAGGTGCTAAGAGCACCTCCAACAGACCGTCTATATCTATCCCCAATACCAAAAACTGGATTTTGGAGATTGAGTACACTCCAGTAGACTACCAATCTATGTAGGGGGATGCAACCCTATCCCTATAAGGTTATTGGTATTAAAGATTGGTTTTGGTGGTCTACTACAGCGGTGATCACTAAAAATACAAAAGTAACTATTGGAGATGGAGAAAAAAAGGTATTTTGGTAGTGGAATATAAGCAATCTGCTGGAGATGCTCTAAGTAGTGGTGTGGCAGAAGTGGCATGTCTTTTGTGTGAACTATATGAACCGTCTTTTATATTCGTCCGATCATTGGCAAGTTATGTATGATAGCTAAACATGGTATTACTGTTGTGTTTTGTGGACGTGGTTTGATCAAAATGAGCTTTATGGAAGCAAAGGCATGTACTTAGAAAATAAAGATCAGAATGTCTGTGGTTTGCTAGCAAAAAGAAAAATATTCCATGTGATCTATTGCATGATGAGCTGTATTGCACGGTCAAACCTAGGCAAATGCCTCATGAGATATTGACTAGGTTTAATGTGGCAACATGGCTCGTCAAATATTAGGGTCACATGTCTCTATCGTTTCTATTACATGAATCACTACTATATCTTATTCTAAAATATAGGTACCAAAAACCCATGCTTAAATGTGTAGCCAACAATTTATTCACAACACCTTAGACTAGGCAAAAGAGTTTACGCTTTTATAACAAACAAGTTCCCTACATCTTTGTATATCCTTCATCAAATTTGAGAAATATTTTTCAAAAAAAAAGAAGTGTCTGTCGTCATCAAATATTAAGAGAAATTATGGTTTGTCACTACAAAAATTGATGCTCTCTTCAATGCAAGTGTTATTTTATGTCCCCTGTGCTATTGCCGTCCTAATTAAGAGTTAATTTGGTGGCAAATATAGCAGAGGAATTTTTCATCCCTTTGTGTTATTGCCTATGAACTCCGACAACATTGGCACACAAAAAATTCAATTGGTGGAATAAGAGACACTACTGCTTTCTCGGTGGCACATAAAGGATTCTAACATGAATTACAAGATATATAATAGTCATATATTATGGGAGGAACAATATTATAGGGTTGTGGTATAGTATAAGGAATCATCAGAAAGTTAATTCCGTTACAAATGCACGATAAACAATCACATATATAGAGGTATTTTTGCACATAGTTTAGGGAATCGAGAAATGCAAATGGATATAGAAGGTTGTCCACAAACAAGTCCGATCCAACAAAAACATCAATTATTCAAGCGTCTCGTGTGGACGCGCAGGCGCGCAGCCACTGCTCAATGCAGTCCTTGTGGAGTACGTACCGGCACGCCGCTAGCTGCCTCGTCGCAACGCCGTCGTCGTCCCCGATCTCGCCGGCAGACACCGTGCAGCATTCCTCACCGACGCCTCCCCCGGAGTACGCGCGCGCCATCCGCTTGGGCACGCAATGGTTACCGGCGCCGTTGGCAGGCCATGGGCGACGACAACGGCTCCACCGCCCTCCTCGTCGCCTTCTGCGTGAAACCGCGACATTCTCCTTTTGATGAAAGCCGCGGAGCACAGACGGAAGCCGACGGCGAAGCAGAAGACGGTGGGCAGCCCTCCAAGGAAGAGGATGGCTACGCGGCCCCTGTGCCAGACGCCGACGGCGGCGACAGCGGCAGTTCCGGCTCCGGCGATGAAGACGAAGAGGTCAAGCAGCTCGATGCCCCACTGGAAGATTGTTTGATGGCGAGCCATGGTGTGGTTGGCCGGTGGGCGCATGCAGATAACTGATCTATCTGTGCAGTTTTACCGGATCAGTCGACTCAATTTGTAGATGTATACTACATGCCATCCGATCTGCATGCAAGGGGAATCTGTAGATCAGAGATCTCTTTTTTTTTTGTATTGACCGGGATCCCCGTTTCCTATTGAATTTGTTTCCTTCTCCAAATATATATGTTAAAATTGTAATATGCTTTATTAGTTTAATTTGTCGAACTTCTTTAACACTGACCTGTTAGTTTCAAAATATACTTTCTGCATTCCAAAATGCAAGAGGTTTAAGTTGTATCCTAGGACAAACTTCTTTCTGACTTTGACTAAGTTTAAAGTAAGTGTGTGCCTAGATTTAAATTATTTGCTAGGCTTCTGCTTAGTGACGATAGGCATCAGACAAGAAACGATCTTAGAAGAAGGAATGCCTTCCTCCAGTCTGGGTATAATTGTGTTCTTTGCGTGGATAATTTGGAGGAAACAGTAAATGCACCTATTTGATGAAACATACGACAGATATTTCCTTTTTTTTTCTTAATGTAACAAGCATTTCCTGTTTGTTAGCTTTAGGAATTTAGTGGACCTTCCTCTTAATGAAATACGCGTTCAGGCGCGTTCTCGAAAAAAAAAAGGAATTTAGTGGACCGCCTAACTGAGCTGGTTGCCTGGTTTCATGTGATTCAAGAGGAAAGGACCCATTCAACTCTTTTCTTCATGGATTGTTTTTTTTTTTGTCAATGCAACATGGTGCATATGCAATGAAGAAACTCATCAGGATTTTCATCTATTAACATTTTTTCCTTGCTTAGGATTTTGTATTGGAATATTTTCCTTTGTTTTCAATGTTGTTTCTAACTTTTATCAAAGCTTTTTCTGATCCTCGAAAAAAGAAATTCTTTGCTCACAACTTTTTTCTTTTTTACAATATTTTTCTTTGCTTGGAACTTTTTTCTTGGCCTTTTGGATAATTTATTTGCTATTAGGTTTTTTTTCTTGTGCTATTTTCGTTAGAGATTTTTTTTCTTTTTTGAGAACATTTATCTTGGTTCTTAAAGCAAATTCTCTTTTATTTATGTGTGTTTCTTATTTTCAGTTTTTTTAAATAACTTGCACATGTAATACCACCCATATTTTCTACATGAGTAGACATGGTTTAATACCTAATTTTCACGTTGTCTAATTCGATTAGGGTTAGTGTTGGTAGGGATGAAAACGGTAGTGATATTTTCCGTCCGTCCGACCGAGGGAGTTTTGACACTAAATGAATAGTCCGATATTCGGATTCGGAGATTCAATATCTGATTGTTATCCGAATCTGGGTATCTAAAGTTGGATATTTCTTATAGATATGTAACATATATCAATATCCGTTCCATATCCGACACATTTTATACTATCTGTATCTAAATCTGATCCTAGAAAAAAATAAATATATGTATTTGTATCCGTGCATATTCATTCGTATTTGATCCGTTTTCATCCCTAAGTGTTGGGAAGTTCCTTGGCATTAAAGGAAGGAAGGAGAAGAAAGAAATTCATTGATTAACTACAGGCTTGTTTGGCAACGATTGGATTAAAGGGGAATAGGAGGGATTGAAGGGTAAATTAGTTCATTTCTTTCTCAATCCCCTTCATTCCCCTACAACCACCTCTATCCAAATAAGGCTGAGCTTGCCCACCACTTGCAATGTTTTATGAAATTCTCAGGAAAAAATTATAAATCTGTAATTTATTTTCATTTGTCATTTCTCTTGCAGAGGAGAGAGGGCAAACATAGGGTTCTGCCCACATTTTCTCCATGCATACACCACTCGCACACCATTTCCATGGCCTCCTAGGGCCCTAGTTTCACCACCTCTGTCGATGGTTGTAGGTCAAGAGAAAGCAATAGCAAATCTAGGTAACTTAGATCTTGCTTATGCATCCATAGGATACCTTTTATACCATTGCATATTCATTAAACTATTCCAACCAACTTTTTAATGTGAATTTAATGTAAGTCACATTTCATTAAACAAATTACATGTGCTTCTAGAATATTTTTAAAAAATAATTAGTGCATTTTTTTTCCATCAACCTGGAATATTTTCTATTATCGAGAATGTATAGGGACCAAAAGTTGTTGCATGGATAAACATAATCCAAGTCAACCTTCTATGGAGAAAATCATTTTATACGAATCACCCAAAGCAAATCTAAGAGCTAGAAAAAGTGAGATAGTTAACAAAATCTAAACTACCTTACAAGAACCAAATATAAAAAGTATTAGTAGTCTAGTACTCCCTCCGGTACGGCTTATAAGGCACACACGCATTCTACGATTCAAACATTACAATCTTTGACCAATAATTTGGCCAACAATTTGTAACTATTTGTGGACCAATGGTGGTCACCCTTGGATGATGAGTGATTGACAACCGTTGTGTGGTTTGATGTATCTCTTGGCTTGTGATATGCAGGTGTAGGACGCGACATGGCGGTCGACGGCATGCAGTGAAGGTCAAGCGCGAAAGGTTCATGCCGATGGACCGAGGGCGGTGAAGGGTGAACGAGTAGGCTTGGACTGAGAGACCCGAGGAGTCCGGGCGGAGTCATGGGCGATCCACATGGTGCGAAATAGCAAGAGTACATGATGAGATAAAGACGGCGTTGTCGAGTCAAACGGGGCAGAGGCGAGTCGAGTAGGCGGCCCGAGAGCGGAAGCGAAAGACTTGGAGGCGTCGGAGGCTTGGCGGAGGCCGGACACGCGTCGACATCGGTTAGTCACGTCGTGCGGCGGCGTGCATAGGAGGGTTTGACCAGTTTGGCCTCAAAACTGGGGATGAGCCACACCTGCGGGGTGTGCGAGAGGGTTTGACGGTTTGGTCCTCAAAACCGGCCAGTGGCAGGTTTACCGGTTTGGACCTTGAAACCGGACGGTGGCGAGTTTGCCGGTTTGAGCCTCAAAACCGGAGGTGACAAGTCGGAGGACGTGTGGCACCATCGCGAAGCTTGCGTCGAGGCGAAGCGAAGTCGTGAAGGAGCCGGGTCCGTCCGATGCTTGCAGGAAAAGTTGGACAGTTTTACCCCTGAGGGGTATTTGTGTTGTGTGCTTTATGTAGGGGCATTTTGGTCTTCTGGCCAAATGCCTATATATATGGGAGAGGCTGAAATTTCAGCCATCTCTTGGGCTTAGTAGGTGGGGGTTGCTTATTTGTTTGTGGGTGCCTTTGGGTGAGAGGAGAGAAGAGAGGAGAGGCTCTTGTTCTTGAGCTTTTTGCTATCCAAGTTTTGCAATACTTGTGAGTGGCTTGTAACTGAATATGGCCAAGTGATTCTTAGTGAAATCTTCCTCTTAATCTTGTGCCAAATCCTTTGTTCCCGGCGTTTTTCTTTTTCGGATTTTCGGAGGTATTTGCGGGGAATTTTTGTTCTTCGCGATTGAGCCCAAATCCCGCAAGATTTGTTGGGGGATATGTTTCTAGGATCCTTGTGAGCATTTACCATGTGATTCCCCTTCAAAACCCTCTCGGATTTGGCTTGAATTTTAAGATTTCCCCAAAACCGAGTTTTTGCTTGGGGTTTCGGTTGACTCCAAAAATCGTGATGAATACTTGCTTTTTGTGAGATTCTTGGTGGATCTATTAGCCCTTGGGGTTGTGATATTGTGGCTCAAGTATTGCATCGATTCGTTGGGTGTGGAAAAAATAATTTAGGTTTGAAATTTGTGCCTTTGCTTGTGTTCTTGTTCCTCTTGTGTTCTGTTCTTTCGCAGGAGGAAGAACGCTCGGCTCGAGAGCGAGTGCGCGCGGCGAGCAGCAGGCGCTCGGCTAGCCGCACAGGCCCGCAGCCACGGGCGGCCACTCGCGGGTGCACGCACAGGCGTCCCAGCCGACTTGGTGCGGCCCCCGAAGCTGCCTGGCGCACGGTCCGGCAGGCGGTCCGCAGGCCACAGCAGCACAGCCACGCGCGGCCGTCCACGGGCTCACGCGGCGCGAGGGGCAGCAGCTGCCCTGCTCACGCGGCCCAGCAACCTGCAGCCCAGGGCGGCAGCTGGCCGGCCGGCCCAGGACGGTACAGCACAGAAGCAAGCAGGCCGGCAGCAGCTGCTGGACAGGAGCAGCACGTGGGCCAAGCAACGCCTGCCCAGGCCGGCCACTCAGGCAAGCAGGCCGAGCAGCAGCACTGCAGGCCGAGTACGACGAGCACAGCAGGCAGCAGGTAAGGGTTTGATTTTAATTGTTATAATCATTAGTCAATAATTGCTTAACCATTATCAATCATTGCTTAATCATTGTTTATTTATGGAAATCATCATGCAATCATTAATTAATATTATTTAGCTTTTTTTTGTTTAGCTCTTAGCTAATCTTGTTTAGCCTTAAGTAATTAAGCTTTGCATGCTTAATTAGTTTAAGTGCCTGTTTTAGTGAGGGGTTAGTAGTGGTTTAGCTTAATGCTTGTGCAAGCTTTTCAGTATCTTGCTTTTGCTTCCGCATCGCTTTGTGCCTCTCTAATCGTTCTTAGGGTGAGCATGTCACGAGTTGGCTTGTGTCATCTTAGCGATTAGGTGAGATGTGTGTTTGGGGTTGTAATCGGGACATAGGCCTGGTTTCTTCGAGCAAGAATTTTAAGGGCTCCCATTCACCCCCCCCCTCTGGTCGCTCGTTTCGGCTTCAATTGATATCAGAGCTTTGGTTAGGATCACTTCACCTTAACCGGCTTTGTGATCCACGGGCGACAAGGGAAAGGGCGTTTTCGCTTCCAGATTTGGTTTTCGCGATTTGAGCTTACTTTCAGCTAATCCTAACCGGTGCATTGAGCTATGGCACCAAGTTCTTCTTCTTGTGTGTCTTTGTCCTCAGGTTTGGATGACAACGAGAGGAGGAGGAGCATGAAGCTTGAGATGGAACAAGAATTGGAGAAGGTGTTGGATCTCCTCGAGCACTTCGAGGATGGTGATCTCACGAAGAGCAAGTTCTACCGCGAGCTAAAAGAGATGGATCAAGGTACGCTCACCAAATGCATCTTGTTTCTATGCAATCGGAATGATGATGATACTATGAGAAACAAAGAGCTTTGTGATGCTTTGTGTAGGAAGAATGAGAAGATGAAATGTTCTATTTCTAGGTTGAAATCTGGTTTGTCTCATTGGAAGTCATGTGCCTTAATGCCTTGCAATTCTTGTGATAACTTGCTAAGTAAGAATGATGAGTTAAATTCTTCTCTTGCTTGCTTGAAATGTGAAAATGACTAGTTGAAATCCAATGCCTCTATGCCTTGTGATTCATGTGTTACTTTATATAATGATCTTGATAAGGCTAGAGATGAACTTGCTTTCTTGAAGTTAAATGCTTCTTTACCATGTGTTTCTTGTGAGCCTTTGATTGCTGAAATTAATGAACTAAAATTGACTCACACCACATGTGTAGATCAACTTGAGCATGCTAGGGCTGAAATTTGTGAAATTAAATCAATGCCTTGTAGCACATGCTCTTTTGTGCTTGAAGAGAATGCTTGTCTTACTTCTTGTGATAATCATGATACTTTGCTTGATGTGAATGATGATGCTTGTTCATGTGGTCTCATTTGCACTTCATGCATTGATTTGGAAAATGAAGTTTTGGCTTTGAAGCAATTGCGCGATGAAATGAGCACCAAGTTGGTTGAGCACAATGAGATGAGTGCTAACCTTGAGAAAAAAATTGATCTCTTGCGTACCACATATGCCAAGTGCATTGAGAAGGAGATGGATAATCTGAAAAATGCTCCATGTGGTACTTGTGATCGCCTCAAACATCAAAATGAGGTTTTGGTCATGAGATGCAAGAGTCTTATTGCTAAGTCTTTGGATTCTCGCGATTCTTGTCACTCTGTTGTTGGTGTTTCCAAAGTTGATTCTTCCCAACAGGAGTTGACTTCTTGTGTTGAGCATGAGTCTTTGGACATTGGCACTTGTGCTAGTGCTTTGGATAGCTCTTCCATAGCTATTCCTAAGCTTGTTGATTCTTCGGGTATTGCCGAAGGGATTTCTGATGGCAAGGGTGCTTCTCACTTCTTTGGAACTCAGTCCCCGAAACCCAAGTTTGGGCCTTAAAACCGGACGGTGGCGGGTTTGCCGGTTTGAGCCTCAAAACCGGGGGGTGACAAGTCGGAGGACATGTGGCACCATCGCGAAGCTTGCGTCGAGGCGAAGCGAAGTCGTGAAGGAGCCGGGTCCGTCCGATGCTTGTAGGAAAAGTTGGACGGTTTTACCCCTGAGGAGTGTTTGAGTTGTGTGCTTCATATAGGGGCATTTTGGTCTTCTGATCAAATGCCTATATATATGGGAGAGGCTGAAATTTCAGCCATCTCTTGGGCTTAGTAGGTAGGGGTTACTCATTTGTTTGTGGGTGCCTTTGGGTGAGAGGAGAGAAGAGAGGAGAGGCTCTTGTTCTTGAGCTTTTTGCCATCCAAGTTTTGCAATACTTGTGAGTGACTTGTAACCGGATATGGCCAAGTGATTCTTTGTGAAATCTTCCTCTTAATCTTGTGCCAAATCCTTTGTTCCTGGCATTTTTCTTTTTCGGATTTTTGGAGGTATTTTCGGGGAATTTTTGTTCTTCGCGATTGAGCCCAAATCCCGTGAGATTTGTTGAGGGAATATGTTGCTAGGATCCTTGTGAGCATTTACCATGTGATTCCCCTTCAAAACCCTCTCGGATTTGGCTTGAATTTGAAGATTTCCCCAAAACCGAGTTCTTGCTTAGGGTTTCGGTTGACTCCAAAATTCGTGATGAATACTTGAGCTTTTTGTGAGATTCTTGGTGGATATATTAGCCCTTGGGGTTGTGATATTGTAGCTCAAGTATTGCATCGATTCGTTGGGTGTGGAAGAAGTAATTTAGGTTTCAAGTTTGTGCCTTTGCTTGTGTTCTTGTTCCTCTTGTCTTATGTTCTTTCGCAGGAGGAAGAACGCTCGGCTCGGGGCAAGTGCGAGCGGCGAGCAGCAGGCGCTCGGCTAGCCGCACGGGTCCGCAGCCACGCACGGCCACTCGCGGGCGCACGCGCACGCATCCCAGCCGACTCGGCGCGGCCCACGAAGCTGCTGGCGCACGGTCCGGTAGGCGGTCCGCAGGCCACAGCGGCACAGCCGCGCGTGGCCGTCCACGGGCTCGAATTTTTTTTTACGATTTTTCAAAAACAACTCATGGGTGGCAGATTTTGCAAATCTGTCACTCAACTACCGTATCAACGGCAAACAGCTAAAGCATCTGGCGGTTTATGGACCAAACCGCCAAATGGTTCGGCGGTTTCCGTAACCGCCAAATGAAACGGCGGTTTGATAAACCGCCCTTTCATTTGGACTTTTTTTATTAAATTGTTTGAAAATTATTTAAGTGTTTAAAATTGTTATTTGCTTATAATGGTTGAAAATTGTTTAAATATAGGTAAATTGTTTGAAAATTGTTTAATTGTTTAAAATTATAATTTCAATTATTATAATGGTTGAAATTTGTTTAAATAGGTTATTAATTTTTTATATTAATAATCATATATTCTGTTTTTTCTGACTGACAGCAACAAACACATCCCAAGGATTCAATGGCCCACACCATCTCCTTCCTGTGACTACAACAAACACACCTCACGGATTCAATGGCCCACACCATGTCCTTCCTGAGTGACTGCAAAAACACACCACACAGATCCATTGGTCCACTGGCTGGGGTACTTGGTGGCGTGGCCTATTAATATCACGCTCATTCATCCAGTTTAACCCACACCACAAAAACTAAAATGGCTGACCAGAGTGGGAGTGGGTCTAGGTATAGGAGGCAAGGTGGGTTCATGCATCTGCGCCAGGAGATAGAAGCCATGGAGGGAGCTCCTCGCAATGATCCAGACAGATCTATCCTTGCAGCCAACCAGAGGCCAAAGGATGAGGTCCCTCCCGAGTGCTATTGTGGCATGAACAGCGGGATGGTTATCTCATTCGAAGAAGGCACATACGGGAGGATGTACTGCTGTTGCCAGAAGATCCATGAGATAACAAACAGTTCGCAGGTAACGACCTCAAAGAATATGAAATGTTGATTGTTTGTAGTACTAACGTTGTTATATTTTTTTTACGAATTGACACAGGGAGGCAGAAGGACCGCTACACCGGACACCAGGGCATGTCACTTCACCGAATGGATCGACGACTCCATCAGCTGGAAGGACCAGATGCGCTGGAACGAGATGAAGATGAGAGCCGAGGAAGGACGACAGGCGGCACAAAGGGCTGAAGCTAACAGACTTGCCGGAGAGCAATTCAGGAATGATATTGAAGAAATTAGGAAGGAATTTCGTGAGAAGAGGGATTCATGAGGTCCCTGAAGTTATCTGCCAGGCTATTCTAAATTCCCTAAGGCATGTTAGGTTTAGGACGAGTCATGGTAATTGTGTCACGTCACGTGCCAATGCAAAATGTAATAGATTGTGTAGGTCAAAGGTTAATGGTGCACCATGACCTTTTCTATCATGCAATTTAAATTCAATGAAAGCCAAGGCAATTGAATGCAGTGATGTGTTGTCTTTTCTGTGCATTCGTTCTCAGAATATTATGAACATAAAAATAAGAACAATGAAGAGTCAAACACAATATTACGAGCTTAAAAATAAGAGCCCGATATTTTTCAGCTTTATATTTCGGCCAAAGCTGGAGCTTTCATTCATCATGATCAAGTACTTTCCACACTGTGTCCAAGACCTGTCGTTCAGCTCATGCTTGCTTGGAAAAAGATCTATCTCAATGTCACACTGAACCCCTTCTGGTACAATATCTTTAACATCACATTGATTTTCTTTGTAGGAATCTTCTTGCTCATTAGGTGCTTCTTTGTATTCATATTCTGGGCTTTGTGGTATCTCAACAATTGGCTCATAGTTATGGACAAATGGTGTTGACATATTGACATGTTGAGATGATGTGATACAACCATTTTTACAAACTTCTCCAACTAAAATAATGTGAAAATGCAAAATACCATATGTGCCCTCATCTGAGATTACTCAGATTCATCCTAAGTCTGCAACAAACTGTGTAAGATCGTCTTCAGAGCCTGGTGTCTAGTTGCTTAGAGACCGGCGTGGGCCTTTGCCTGCGTGTTTTCTTTGTCATTGGTGAAGGCGTGAGCTGACCTCGATGCATAGCCTCTTCGTCATTCTTCACGTTTCTTTGACTTCGGCGCAGCCCTTGCCTAGGCTTCTCCTTTAACAAACGGGAAGCAAAATGAGTTCTCTTGCGTGGTACAAACACATCCTCCTCTTCCAAGTCACTCTTGTAGGGATCAGAAGCATTATTGCCTCCATCACTATCAGCAGAGCCACCATCCTGATCAGTATAATCTCTGTTTCCTCATCACCGGAGCTCAGGTCACTTAGGTTCATGACGTGCATCACATGCAAATGGATAAGCAAATGTTCAGCAATACATAGTCTGCTAGTACATAACATGCAAATGGAAATGGAAATGTTCAACACATTCTCTTAGTACAACACATGCAAATACATGACATAGAAGTGAGCCACCGTAACAAATGTAGCACGGAGCTGCATCACCGCCATCTTCCCTTATCCAATGTGAAGATTCAATGGAAGGCAGAGCAATTCAATGCAGTGATGTGGGCCATTCAATCTGTGTGCTGTGTTTCTTCCAGTCACTCGAAAATGTGAAGGTGTGGGCCATTCAATCCATGTGTTGTGTTTCTGCAGTCACTCAAATCTGAGACGGTGTGGGCCATTGAATCCATGGGGTGTGTTTCTTGGAGTTCCCTGGTATTAGTCCCATACGCATAGTTGTGTGCATTGCTGCTTACTTCAGAACGGGGGAAGGGTTCTTGTGTAGTACAAATGTCTGGAGGATCATCTAGTGGGAATGGTTTCGGTGCTGGGAGAGGAAAGGGGGGAAGGAAGGGACCTCCCATTGTGTGGGAGGGGTCTGTTGGTCCTCGATTCTTTGGGGAACCAGTGTATGAGTTTCCGGTCGAGAGCAAAAGTGATTTCAGCAAAGAATCCCCTCTTAGAGGATATGATACCCGGAACGAAGATTGGCCAAAATACATGCATGGTGAGGACTGCTTAGTTCAGATGGAGAGCGAGGGGGACAATGGAAGTCGTCGTTTCTTCAAATGCCCACGACCATGAGTAATCTCTATTAATATTTATTTCGTACATATGTGTATGTTCCTTTCATGCACTCATTTACTTGGCTTATTTCTTGTAGTGTTCCAACGCTCCAGAAAACTGTGGGTTCGCTAGGTGGGTTGACCCTGCTCCAATTCATCCGCATCAGGAGTACATCAGCTACTTGCAGAATCGTATATTCGATCTCGAAACAGAAGTGAGCCACCGTAACAACAGCGACGATGAAGATGATGGCGACGAGGACCATGATGATGGATCACAGGAAAAACTGTGCACCATTCCAGATTGCAGCTGCCCTTGTCACAAGCACAAGGAACTCCACCGCCACCACTACCGCCACCGCCGCCATCAACAGGACAATACTATGGAGAAAGTGCCACCCAGCTCGCTATGTGAGGCCACTACTAGGAGTAACCAATGTTAGGTTTTAATTCCCTAAGACATGTTAGGTTTCAATTCCCTAAGGCGTGTTAGGTTTAGTTATGAAAGGACCTAGTTACCCTTGTTTGGTAAAGGTCCTCACATGCCATTTATGCGTGTTTATTTATGTGCCTGCAGCAGTTCGTTTGTCTTCAATTCGTATTTGACATTTTCATACTCATTTGAGGTCATAAACATATTGTTGACACAATATTGAACAAGGTGGTCAAGGATACGAGAACCGAATGATAAGTGAAGTACATCACAACGCAACGTAAGGTCCATAATAAAGGTTCTATGAAAATCGAAGTACAACACATCACAATATTAAGTCCAGTATATACCAACATAATGAAAGGTGCAAAACATGGCAACCATACAACTAGCAAACTACTGAGTGCACCGAGACCACTTTCCCTTTCTTAAAGCATCGTGATTCTCCTCAAAAGCAGCTTTGGCACGTCGGACACGCTCAAGCTTCTTCTCCCTCTCCTCCCTAGCTTGAGCTTGGAGCCTCCTTTGAAATTCCGCTGCCCGTTCCTTTTCTGCAGCCTCAGCTTGACGCCTCCTCTCCATACGCACCTTGCACTCCGCCTCCCACTGTTTCTGTTCCTCCAGCCATTCCTTGTCTTCCTGTTTGATCTCAGTGTTGATCCACTGTTCAAAATCACAGAGCAGGGGAGGGGTCTGTAGAAAAAAAATGCATATTTCAAAACTGTCATGCACCGAATTAAACAATTATCATGTCAAACAAATTAAGCAATAACAATTTCTCACCAACAAGCCAATCATAACTTGGCGACGTGTAGGCTCAAATTCATAGTTCGCGCACATCCAGTATCTCTGCCTAAAGGTTTTCTCTTCATCGGATACAGCGACCTTGCAATCATCACCGCAATAGCACATAGGCACGGGAACACCAACAGGCAGCGGCAAGACAGCATATACACTTCCAAAGCGACGACTATTACAAAAAAAATTACATAAGACTGACCCTAAGCAACAACACAAATTAACGGCACAAATTTATACGATGTATTGGACATTACCTTGGCTGACAATATTTACTTGTTTTACCACGCCTCGGCATCCTAAGATCCATTGAAACACATATTAAACATTGGTTGAATATATCTAATATTCACTAACTAATATCACTAACTATAATATCAGTCAACTATAATATCAGTTAATCTAATATCACTATAGTAATTAAATCTAATATCAAAAAAATTAATTAACTACATCTAATATCACTAAAACTAATATCAGTACATCTAATATCACTAAAACAAATATCATTACATCTAATATCCCTGACACTAATATCACTAAAACTAATATTAGTACATCTAATATCAGTAAGTAATTCCATAATGAAGCTACAACTACGAGTTCGGATTTTACCTGAAACCGACGAGCAGAACCGGCAGGGCTTCGCCGCTGAATCTCCCTCTCCCTCACTCCCTCACTCAAACCCTAGTTTTTCTTTTTTCTGATTTACAATGAGATTTTCAGCTGAATTCAGAGGTTTACAGGGCGTGGGGACCTAACCGCCGATTCATACGGCGGTAGGTGCGGCCGCCGGTGCGCGCCCCCCTACCGCCGAATGAAACGGCGGTTAGGTAGGGCGGGCCCAGTGCGCAGCCCAACCGCCGTTTCATTTGACGGTTAGGATATGAAAAAAATATTTAAAATTAAACCGTCGGTTCAAACGGCGGTTTGTCTAACCGCCGTTTGAACCGGCGGTTATATCTTCTTGCCGCCGTATTATTTGGCGGCAGCCAAATGATACGGCGGTTGGGTGACAGATTTGCAAAATCTGCCACCTATGAATTGTTTTTGAAAAATCGTAAAAAAAAATTAAAAAAATTCCACGGGCTAACGCGGCGCGAGGTGCAGCAGCTGCTCGCAGCGAGAGCAGCTGCCCTGCTCACGCGGCCCAGCAACCTGCGGCCCAGGGCGGCAGCTGGCCGGCCGGCCCAGGACGGTACAGCACAGAAGCAAGCAGGCCGGCAGCAGCTGCTGGACAGGAGCAGCACGTGGGCCAAGCAACGCCTGCCCAGGCCGGCCACTCAGGCAAGCAGGCCGAGCAGCAGCACTGCAGGCCGAGAACGACGAGCACAGCAGGCAGCAGGTAAGGGTTTGATTTTAATTGTTATAATCATTAGTCAATAATTGCTTAATCATTACCAATCATTGCTTAATCATTGTTTATTTATGGAAATCATCATGCAATCATTAATTAATATTATTTAGCTTTTTTTGTTTAGCTCTTAGCTAATCTTGTTTAGCCTTAAGTAATTAAGCTTTGCATGCTTAGTTAGGTTAAGTACCTGTTTTAGTGAGGGGTTAGTAGTGGTTTAGCTTAATCGCTTGTGCAAGCTTTTCAGTGTCTTGCTTTTGCTTCCGCATCGCATTGTGCCTCTCTAATCGTTCTTAGGGTGAGCATGTCACGAGTTGGCTTATGTCATCTTAGCGATTAGGTGAGATGTGTGTTTGGGGTTGTAATCGGGACATAGGCCTTGTTTCTCCGAGCAAGAATTTTTTAAGGGCTCCCATTCACCCCCCCTCTGGTCGCCCGTTTCGGTCCTTCACTATTATAATACAAACTTGATATGGATAAAAATGTGGTATAAATAATCATAAATTTATAAGAATAATAATTATAATATAAAATAAATGAATGGTATAACTATAATTTGGAAGGCCGTGACATGTCAAACTAAGTGTCAAACTAAGTCTTATAAACCGGATCG
>CM014273.1:22693004-22725392 GCA_004135705.1 Alloteropsis semialata | reverse complement strand
GAGGGCGGCTACGCTGCCGTTCTTGAAGAAGCCGACGGCAGCCACGGCGGCGGTCGCGGTACCGGCGGCGAAGATGGCGACGGCTTGGCACAATTCGATAGCCCAGTGGCAGCTTGTTTCCTGGTGGGCCATGGCGTGCTGGGCGCGTGCATGTAACAAATCGATCCACGGGTTTACGGATCATGAAATCTACTATTAATAAAGAGGATTGTGTCCGACTGGAATTTTGTTTGTTCTTCGATGTTAATCCGCCTAGCTTTCGGTAACATCTTCTACTTTACACCCTAGCTATGCATTTGAACAAATTTGGAGGAAAAAAGAGGTGGTGGTGCCCACCAGGCCCTCTATTGTTGCTAATATGGGCTGACGTCATCGCTAACGTGTTGCAATAAGATTTTGGGCCAAATTCATCAATGCCAGCCCACTATCTGGTTTATTTGGGCCTGTCGGCCTTTAACACCTGAATTTTTTTAATTTTTTTTTACGATTTTTCAAAAACAACTCCTGGGTGGCAGATTTTGCAAATCTGTCACCTAACAGTCGTATCATACGGCTACCGCCAAATGATACGGCGGTAAGCTACTGTAACCGCCGTATCAAACGGCGGTTAGCTGAACCGCCGTTTGAACCGGCGGTTTGATTTAAAACTATTTTTTCTCAACCTAACCGCCAGTTCAAACGGCGGTAGGAGACGGGCACTGGGCCCAGAGGACCTAATCACCGAATCACTCGGCGGTTAGGTCCGTGCGCCCCCTAACCGCCGAATGATTCAGCGGTTAGGTTCTCACGTCCTATCTATCCCTGAATTCAGTAGAAAATGTCATTATAAATCAGAAAAAAGAAAAATTAACGGAAGATCTGACATCAATTCTGAGCATAGCAAAGATGCAGGACTGGATGATGCCAAGTACCTAAGTGACCTGAGCTCCGGTGATGAGGAAAATAGAGATTATACAGACCAGGATGGTGGCTCTGCTGATAGTGACCAAACACTCATGCCATCATAATATTTCCGCACATCGTTTTATCTTGCACCATGCCATATTTCTTTCAAATGTTTGCTCACCTTGATAGCAAATATGCCAGGGAATACCTCCAGTTAACAAAAACCTTAAGGATGACGATGGATGGATTATAGTAACTTCCAAGAAGCTAGCAGATTGATGGATAACAAATGGGTCTCTTGTACTCATGTTTTTCTTAATTAAGTACCCCGGCATTCATTTGCAATGTATAAAAAATTACATCACAGAAACGATATGGTGAACACACACCTTACATCCTTAGCCTAAACAATCTAATAGAAGTTGCAATGGCATGTGCAGCACACCGAAAACATAATCAGTTGCTGTTACTAGAACAAATATGCCTTAGGGGAAAGTAGGTTGCCGGGTATGGAACTAACGCTCTACTGAGTACAATGGGGATATTTCCCCTTCCTGCTGGATTTTGGTGCAGCTTCCTTTGCACGCCGTGCGGCCTCTCTGTTGCGCTCACGATCGGCTTCACGTGCTTCGGCCTCCTGACGCTCCACCTCCTTCATCCTGTTACTTTGTTGCCAGAACTCTCTTGCCGAAGCTAAATGTCGCGCTTCTTGATGACGCAGGCGAGACTCCCGAGCTTGGAATTCTCCCTCCCTGAGCTTAAGTGCCGCCTCACGGTTAACAAGGTCTTTCTCAAGGCGAAAAAGACGTTCGTGAAAGTGCATCTAGGCCCCCATGTGGGTTTTGGTGAATTGCATGACAACACGATTAAAGGACTAACTTGTTTGCTTAAGACTATGAGCAGGTTTTTATTTGTACATTCATGTTGTGATGTTGAATTATATATAAAATGAATGTTCTTTGGCTCATAATGAGAAAGGCAAGCAAGTGTGTGATCTCTTTGTGCATAAATAAATGAATGACAAGCATGAGTGTTGATATATTTTGGACAAGTCAATAAAGGTTTATCTATGTGGTTCCAATCTATGAGAAAGCTTGTTGATATATGAAGGGATCATTCAAAGTGGAAATTGCAAGGCTTCATGCATTTACACCAAAGGGACATACTTATGTGATATACGTTGGTCTCATTGTTGGAAGCTTGCAATGGTTTGAATGTACTTTGTCAATCAAGAACAAGCATTTGAAGAGTTCTTTCAAATGGGATTTCAAAATGATGAAGCAAAGCTAAACTCAATGTGGCAAGGGTAAGTGGTGAAAAAATCAACCGAGATGACTAGAGCGAGGGACTAAGCAAGCTTTGGCTAAGCGACGGCTTTCCATGTGTGCAAATTGCTAAGGTGAAGTATCTAGGTCCGTAGGGTTTCGAAGAACCATATGCAAGCTTTGTTGAGGGAAGCAATGCAAAGCATCAATTAGTTGTGATTGATAAAATGGAGTGACTTAAGGATTCAAATACACTTTGTCAATGGATGATGGAAAATTCTAAGTCACTAGCTCAAGTATGGAATTGCTCAAGAAAGTTAGCAATATTGAAAGCCCTCAAGTTGACAACTATCAAAGTATGGCATTGATCAAAACTTGGAAACTCAAGAGGATGTCTTTGTGTTTATATTTATCCTTGAGTATAGGTACGCCGTACTATCAAGAGGGATGCAACATTTGCTTATTGACAAATATCAAAAGTGCTCAATAGTTGACCCATGTGAGAATAGCCTTGAGAGAGACACAGAGTGTGCTAACAAATCCCAGATCATCTAACATTGTATGGTTTTATCCTTGGATGAAACCTTGAGCTAATTTGAGGGGGTTTTTGGGACACACTCAGCCTGACCGGTCTGACCGGTCAAGGGAACCGGTCTGACCGGTGTAAGCTCTAACGGCTAGTTTTTCGAATCAGCTCTGTCTGACCGGTCTGACCGGTCAGGGTGACCGGTCTGACCGGTCACGACAGATTCTCCAACGGCTAGTTTTTGTGTGATGGGGTATTTATACCCCTCAGCCCCCCTCTTGGTGGGCTGCTGTTTCCACACTTCATTCAGACATTCTAGTAGCCAGAAAAGCCTCCCCAACCTCTCTTTGTGAGATTTGTGTGATATTTGTGATATCTTTGAGTTGGGTTGAGTGAGCAAGATTGAGTGAGCATTAGAGAGCAAAACAAGAGCAACCATAGCTTGAGCACTTCGATTCGCTGTCAAGAAAGCAATTTGAAGCATTTGTTACTCTTGGAGGTTCTTCCTCCTAGACGGCAAGGTGTCGCCCGGTGAGCTACCAAAGTGTGTGGTGAGCCACGGGATTGTTTGTGCAGGTTGTGCTTCACCTCCGAAAGGGAAGAAGCAAACTAGTGGAAGGAGGAGATAGTTTGACCTAAGTGGTGGTCGCATAAGCTTCCTCAACGGAGAGTAGGATTCACCGTGCCGTGGTGGCTGCTTGGTGCGAGCGGTGAATCCGAACTTCGAGAAAACAACTCCTTGTGTCTCCGTTGTGGTTTGCCTCACTTGTTGATTTCTAGCATATTTTGTGCTTCCGCTTCGATCTACTTGGGTGTGCTTATATTGTGTGCAGGGATAGCTTTGCCTTGCTGAATATCACCTACAGAAGCAACTCACCAAGTTTGGTTCGTGCTAGAAGTCAAGAAGAAGCTCGAGCTGCTGTTTGGGGTTTGCTCTGCAAGGCACCGGTCTGACCGGTGTGGAGAACCGGTCTGACCGGTCACCCCCTGGCAGCTGGAGCAAAAAGAGGGAAAAGTTTGATTTTGCGGTATATCGCCTATTCACCCCCCCTCTAGGCGACATCAAGGTCCTTTCAGTTCGGCCTCACGTGCTTGTTGTATTCTAGCAGAGTACTGCTCTTTGCTCTCAATTGGTGATGGTACTCCTTGACTGGGTAGAGCATTCTTGTCGATCCACTGGAAGAAACTACAAGCCTGCATGTGGACGGCTTGGTCATTTAGATACACTAACAACAAAAACATGCATTAGCATTGCAACGAACCTTGAAATCATCATCAATGTCAGGACATCTGAAGAACCTAGCACCCCACTTGGACTTGTTTGAAGAATCAGTACAGACTTGCAACCAGCATCGGAACCCGCAGTAGCATTTTGGCCGCTCTTCCCATGTCGGCACACCTTTTGGGTCATCTCTCCACGATGACATTGGTACGATCTATATTGACGATGAGTCGTGGGATGGATGAGTTGTGTATCAAACTTGTGCAATATAAAGAGCGCACCGGCCTACAGCCATATACTGCACCGGCCTACAAACAGAGCCTGCACCGGCCTACACTTATAGCCTGCACCCCTCTGTCACTCAGAGGAAGGAGAGGTGGTGGGCCATTGAATCAGTGGCTCGCGTGAATGTGTTTGTTGCTATCACTCAGAGGAAGCACACCCTGTACTGGACTTGTGTTTGTGTTCTGTAGGTTTGAGTTATATAGAATCTTACACAACAGATAGTGGTGGCAGTGGAATCCAAAGTGCGTGTAGTGCAATTCTCAAAAGTCTATTGTATTCTTTCCCATAATGCCCTTTTTATCAGTATCTTCGCCATCTTCTCCCCCAGAATCAATGTATTCCTCAAAATCTGAATCGGCTGAATCAAAAGTATCAGATGCTCCATTTGAGTTCAAGTTTTCATCAACACCATCTACTAACAAAGCTGTATTTGAACGATCTTCCGCTTTATGACATCTCTTCCTTGGACTGAAAAATCGTATTCAATGGCCCACACCATGTCCTTGCTGAGTGACTGCAAAAACACACCTCACGGATTCAATGGCCCACACCATGTCCTTCCTGAGTGACTGCAAAAACACACCACACGGATTCAATGGCCCACACCATGTCCTTCCTGAGTGACTGCAAAAACACACCACACGGATCCAATGGCCCACACCATGTCCTTCCTGAGTGACTGCAAAAACACACCACACGGATCCAATGGCCCACACCATGTCCTTTCTGAGTGACTGCAAAAACACACCACACGGATCCAATGGATCACACCATGTCATTCCTGAATGACTGCAAAAACACACCACACGGATCCATTGGCCCACACCATGTCCTTCCTGAGTGACTGCAAAAACACACCAACGGATCCATTGGCCCACTGGCTGGGGTGGGGTACTTGGTGGCCTATTAATATCGCGCTCATTCGTCCCCTTCAACCCACATCACAAAAACCAAAATGGCAACCGACGACGACTTAGGGCCAACCATCTATACTGAACTTCCTCCAGAGTTTGCAGAACATTTTTCAATCGAATCCAAGAGCGATTTCGGCCCGCAGCGTAGCCTCCGACCTTATGAGTGCAGAAAGTCGGTGCAGTGGCCAAGATGTATGCACGGTGAGTACTGTGTTGTGCAGGTTCAGCATTCAGCTTCGGAGGGCGGACGGCGATTCTGGCGATGCCCTAGGGGATATGTAAGTCATAACCCTGGATTTGTATGTTTCCATCCACATTTGTCATCCTAATCATTTTCTACAACGTTCAGAGCTCGTTGGCTCCCGACGGATGTGGATTCGCAAGGTAGGTGGATCCCCCACCAATTCAGCCATATGAAGAGTACATTGCCTGCCTCCACCTCGTCATCGATGAGCTACAGCAAGAGGTGGACAACACTAGGCTCCTTCAAGATGACGTTCCTGATGATTCTGAGGAGGGCAGTGCACCAAGCTTTGCGCCACCAGTTTGTTATGACCCCAACTGTCGGTGCTCATGCCACCTAAACAGTAGCCAACCACCACCACCAGTGCCACCGACCGAGCCTCGCCCTAAGTACTACTTTCCCTCGCAGCACTCGGTTGGATCTCTCTTCTCTTTCGAGCAGTAGAACTGGACGCATCGTCGAAGCGTCAATTTAATTTCCCTAAGGCATGTTAGGATTAGTAACGGCGCATGTTTAGGTTAGAAAGGTGTGCGTACATGCCATTGCAAGGTCAAGCTATGTATCTTAGTGCTACTTTAGTCAAGTTAAATGCAGGTCGAGGTTTAAAATTATTATTTTTAAGCTCGTAATATTGTGTTTGACTCTGCATTGTTCTTATTGTTAAGTTCATAATATTGTGAGACCGAATGCATAGAAAATTTAATGCACATCACTGCATTCAATTGCCTTGGCTTTCATTGAATTTAAATTGCATGACAGAAAAGGTCATGGTGCGCCATTAACCTTTGACCTACACAATCTATTACATTTTGCATTGGCACGTGACGCAACACGATTAACATGACTCGTCCTAAACCTAATATGCCTTAGGGAATTTAGATAGCCTGGCAGATAACTTCAGGGACCTCGTGAATCCCTCTTTTCACGAAATTCCTTCCTAATTTCTTCAATCTCCTCCCTGAATTGCTCTCCGGCAAGTCTGTTAGCTTCAGCCCTTTGTGCCGCCTGTCGTCCTTCCTCGGCTCTCATCTTCATCTCGTCCCAGCGCATCTGGTCCTTCCAGCTGATGGAGTCGTCGATCCATTCGGTGAAGTGACATGCCCTGGTATCCGGTGTAGCGGTCCTTCTGCCTCCCTATGTCAATTCGTAAAAAAACGATAACAATGTTAGTACTTCAAACAATCAACAGTTCTTATTCTTTGAGGTCATTACCTGCGAACTGTTTGTTATCTCATGGATCCTCTGGCAACACCAGTACCTCCTCCCGTATGTGCCTTCTTCGAATGAGATAGCCATCCCGCTGTACATGCCACAATAGCACTTGGGTGGAATCTCATCCTTTGGCCTCTGGTTGGCAGCAAGGATTGATCTGTCTGGATCATTGCGCGGAGCTCCCTCCATGGCTTCCATCTCTCGTCGCAGATGCATGAACCCACCTTGCCTCCTATACCTAGACCCACTCCCACTCTGGTCAGCCATTTTGGTTTTTGTGATGTGGGTTGAAGGGGACGAATGAGCGTGATATTAATAGGCCACCAAGTACCCCACCCCAACCAGTGGGCCAATGGATCCGTGTGGCGTGTTTTTGCAGTCACTCAGGAAGGACATGGTGTGGGCCATTGAATCCGTGAGGTGTGTTTGTTGCAGCCACTCAGGAAGGAGATGGTGTGGGCCATTGAATCCGTGGGATGTGTTTGTTGCAGTCAGTCAGAAAAAACAGAATATCTATTAAGAAAAAAAATTCAATAACCTATTTAAACAATTTTCAACCATTATAATAATGAAAATAACAATTTCAAAGAATTAAATAATTTACCTACAAAAAACAGAATATCTATTACTAAAAAATCAATAACCTATTTAAACAATTGTCAACCATTATAATAATGAAAATAACAATTTTAAACAATTAAGCAATTTACCTAAAAAGAGAATATCTATTAATAAAAAAAATTAATAACCTATTTAAACAATTTTCAACCATTATAATAATGAAAATAACAATTTTAAACAATTAAAAAATTTACCTAAAAAAAATGAATTGGAAGGCGATTGAATCCGTGGGATGTGTTTGTTGCTGTCAGTCAGAACAAAAAACAAAATATCTGTTAATAGAGAACATCAATAACCTATTTAAATAATTTTTAACCATTATAATAATAAAAATAATAATTTTAAACAATTAAACAATATACCAACAAAAAATTTAATTGCAAATAATTATCGCCAAATGAAACGACGGTTAGATGTCTACCGCCGTTTCATTTGGCGGTTTGAGTAACCGCCAAACCATTTGGCGGTTTTATCAAGAAACCGCCGGTTGGTTTAGCGGTTTAATAAAACGCCGGTTCAAACGGCGGTTCAGCTAACCGCCGTTTGATACGGCGGTTACAGCCGCTTGCCGCCGTATCATTTGGCGGTAGCCGTATGATACGGCGGTTGGGTGACAGATTTGCAAAATCTGCCACCCAGGAGTTGTTTTTGAAAAATCGTAAAAAAATTAAAAAAAATTCTTAACACCTTTGTAAAACAGAACATAGCGCTTCTTCCACCCTCCAGCTTTCTCCATCCCAAAAAAACAGATGGTAAAAATGAGTTCCCAAAAAAACAGATGGTAAAAGTGAGTAACAAACATCCTTGGACTTTTGGATATTTTTCCAAACTATCATTTTTTTGGTCATGTGGCATACAGAAGTGAGAAGTCGCCACCTCTAGATCTCAGTATTCGGCAACAGAAAAAATATTATACTTAAATTCGAAAAAGTTAATAAACTACATTAGAAAACTCTGAATTCAGATTTCTTATGGATCGACGTATATTTTTGATCATTTTTCCTTTCTAGCATTGGCTGATTGGTGTCCATGTGGCATGCGAAAGGGAAAGGCAATGAAGAGACGGGATGAGCGCAAGGACGGACCCACATTGACACTAGTGAGGGCAGGACCCTCACTCAAAATATTTGTAATGCTCGTCACAGAGACACAGTTACGTTGTACTACCAATCTACGATGTTTCATGTTGTAGTACATCTCGAGTCCCATGTCTAAATGTTCATCCAACACGACTGCAGATGATGGAAGATGCGTCACAAAAAAAGGCAACTTGGTGTAAAAAAAATAAAAAAAGGCAACTTGAAGGAACTAATAAGACAAGCAGTTCCATTAACAAATAAACTGATCTGGTACTAAGTTGTTCAACTGCAACAATGTTTAATTATAAAGAACTTAGTATCCGTTGAAAGCATAGGAAACAGACTTTTGCTTGACATAATTGTATTTTACAAGCCACTTACTCCCTCTGTCCCAAAAAAAAATGAAGTTTTAGCTTTCCTAGGTACATTGTTTTTGCTATGTATCTAGACGCAACGTATACCTAGATACATAGCAAAAACAATGTAGTATCTAGGAAAACTAAAATGTCATTTTTTTTGGACGGAGAGAGTATAATTCACCTCGAATGACTTTGTGGCAATGGAGTTATTTATGCTGAAAAAATATATTTTTACTCACTTCATTTTAAAATATAGGTCATTTTAGTTTTGTCATAAGCCAGAATTTTTTTAAGTTAAATTTATAAAAAAAATACAAGACCAAATCAATTAATTCACCATAAAAAATGTCTTTTATCGAGCATATTATTTCATAATGTCAAAAAAATTATATAAACTTGAGATTTTTATTTAGGACAAGACTAACACAAGTAATATTTTATAACGGAGGTATTTTATTCATTTATTTATTGTTTTCAAGCAAGAGGTACTTTATTTATTTATCTACATCATATCAATATCAAAGTGGAGTCGAATGGCAGGCCGCCATTTGTAATCCATCTGCCACCGTGAAACGTAATCTTGACTGTAGCATTGGTGTTTGTATTTTTGCTAAGGCCAGTCTAAGTATATGGTTTCATCGTACAGTTACTAAGACTGCAAACTAGGTAACTGTGCCAGTAGAGTGTCATGAGGATTAAACTTCTCTCTCATCCTATAAAAACTCTCATCTTCTCTCTCCTTGCCAAGTCATCAAAAATGCTGATGTGACATTAATTTGTTGTCCATAAAACTTTCCATGAAACCTCACTGAGAATGGCCTAAAGAAACAAAAATAATAATAGTTATTTTGTTGACGCGTCGAAAATGCCAAGCCGTTGCTTCATCTGTGCCTAGGACAAGATGCATAGTAGTTGCCAATGCCATGTTGACATTTTTTTAATCTATCGACATTTCAGCACAGAATGTTGAATGATTGCACCTTTCATGAAAGCAAACAAGGCTTTGGTTTTTCTCAAAGTGCACAAACGCGTCTGTATTTACAACATCATTGCTAATAATTCCAATTGATGCTTGACAACTATACAGGTTCAGCAAATTTCACAACAAATCACCAGAAATTTGTTAGACAAGATGCGCCAATCATTGAGGACGAAGCTACTAGCTATACAGGGCTAATGTCGTCATCTAGCGGGTCGCCGTCGGCGGTGTACTGGGGCGGCGGCACGGCGGTGGCCCGGCAGACGGGGCACGTCGGGTGCGCCTTGAGCCACTTGCCGATGCACTTGTCGTGGAACCGGTGGCCGCAGCGCGGCAGCGCCCGGAGCGCCTGGTCGTCCCGCATGCCGGCGAGGCAGACGCAGCACTTGTCGTCGGGGGCGCCGGCGCTGCCGTCGTCCTCGTCGTCGCTGAGCCGCAGGAACGACTTGGCGGCGGAGACGGTGCCCCCGGAGTCCGGCGAGAGCCAGATGACCATGACGATGATGTTGGCGAGGCAGAGCGCGTAGGCGACCACGTCCGCCTGGCTGCGCTCGAAGACGACGATGACCAGCGGCACGAACACCATGAACACCACGGCGAAGCACCGGTTGGCCAGCGTGGACGCGCGCGCGCCGTCGGGCGCGCCCAGCAGCGGGGTCAGCACCGGCGGGGCCTCGGCGTCCGCGTCCCCCCGCGCCGACGGGGACGGGTCGTCGGCGCGGCCCCCCGCGGCGGCGCGCCCCTCGA
Organism: Alloteropsis semialata; assembly: GCA_004135705.1. Classification (NCBI taxonomy): domain Eukaryota; kingdom Viridiplantae; phylum Streptophyta; class Magnoliopsida; order Poales; family Poaceae; genus Alloteropsis; species Alloteropsis semialata. Next base: position 22,715,054 of record CM014273.1, on the reverse strand, counting down.
TGGCGTGGCGGTACCAGCGCGCGAAGCAGTAGAAGAGGAAGACCTGGATGGAGAATCCGCCGGCGAAGGCGGCCGCGACGTCGCCGTAGTAGTCGTAGGCGAGGCGGGTGGCGAGGAGCAGCGTGAGGAGGGTGAAGGGCACGTCCAGCCAGGGGAAGTCCATCGCCGCCGCGCCGTCGGCGAGGCCGCGCTCATCCGACGCGGGGAGCCTCGGTGCGGCTCAGCGCGGGGAGGAATCCATGGTTGGGGAAAGAAACACAGCAGATTCCTTGGAGAGGTGGAGGCTCTCCCGCACTAAATTTCGCCTTTTCTTGCGGCGGACAAGTCAAGAAAAGTTAATCAATTTGCGAAAAGATTAGTACTACTGATGTGAATGCCCAGCAGCTTATTGCTTCCACATCACCAAAGTGATTAGCGCACGCCTCAGACCATAGCACGCAGTCGATGGCCAATAAGCAAGGATCAAACGTTTCTATAAAATTCTACAAAAAGGTTAAATAAAAAAACGTCGCAGCTGCACGATTAGCTGCTACTCGACTTGCAAAGTTGCAACAATTGACTGTTTCACCGCGTAAAAATCGACCGAGACCTTTGTCAAACACTAGAACTTCATGCAAGACGCCTCGAGAAAAAAGAGTTACCGCAAGGATAAAATGGATAAATGTCTCCACGTGGAAAGTGAAGTCACAGCGGCCCGCCGAGTAATTCACCATGGCGATCGCGGCAAGGTAAACCAGAGGGAGAGGAGGTTTACCAACCAGACGACGGCTGACTGATTCCGGGCGGGGGTCGCCGTCGGCGGCACTGTGGCCGCCCAGCGACGCGGTGGCCAAGTGGGCCTAAACTGCGGGGTACGGGCCGCGATTCGCCACTGGTCTCTCTCACTGTCAGCAAGGAGGAGTGGGGAATGGCCGGTGACTGGTGGTGCCTCGCTCGCTCCACTCCACGGCTGGATAAGCATGGGCGGCGGAGATGATTTGATTGAAGGGTGAAAACTGAAAACGACGTCCTCTGCAGGGGCCGTGAGCTGGTGCCGTGAGCTGGTGAGCAACGCGTCCAGACCAATACAGCTTGGTTCATCGACAGTCGTCGTTACCAACGTGTTTGTTCGGCCTTGACATTTTTTATCGAGAAGTAAGTAGACTGTTCTCAGATCTGGTTACACACGCCAAACAGTGGTTCGTCAGAAAAGATTTCTGAGTTATACGGAGTTTGCTGCTGACATTTCTGAATGGAAAACAATTGCACTCACAGATGCTATATATCCACGTTTCCGAAGCCAAACCAACCAGCAAGCAATGTCCCAAAAATCTGAGAACAATTGTACTTTTGACCTTAGACCCTGTTTTAGTTCGCCAATTTTTTTTCATCGCTACAGTAAATTTGATTGTTTGGATACTAATTAGGGGTATTAAATATGGACAACTGACAAAACCCATTTCATAATCCCCGGGTAAAATTGTGAGACGAATCTATTAAGCCTAATTAGGCCATGATTAGACAATGTCGTGCTACAATAAATGATCTCTAATGACAGATTAATTAGGCTTAATAGATTCGTCTCGCGATTTCCCGTCCATCCGTGTAATTAGTTTTATATTTAGATCATGTTTAGTTTTCTTAATCTTCGGTTTAAAATTGCTACAGTAAATTTCACAAATTTTTTCATTGAATTAGTTGATACTGCCAGCGTCCCTAAAATGAAGGCATCCAACGATTTAAAATTTGTAAAAAAAATAAGATGCATTCTACCTCATGTGGTATGTTTATATATGCATGCAGACATGCAACAATCAATTAGTGCTAAATATAGCTAACAAACAGAGTAAGCATGATTATTTTATATTATTATTAATCTGTCCTAAAATTCATAGGCATTATTATTAATTTGTCTTAAAATTCATAGGCTGGATGCTTCCTCCGCCACCAGGAACTATAAATGTGACAGCAGCTTTGAATTGATTCACTGCTTCCTCCAGTCCTGAGTCCTCAGTCATGAGGTGTACGTGTATGTGAGTAAAACATCTCTTTTTTTTCATCGCCCTGTTTAGTTCGCTAATTTTTTTTATTGCTATGGTAAATTTGAATATTTGGATACTGATTAGGAGTATTAAATGTGGATAACTGACAAAACTCATTCCATAACCCCCGGGTGAAATTGTGAGACGAATCTATTAAGCCCAATTAGGCTACGAATAGACAATGTCGTGCTACAGTAAACAATCTCTAATGACGGATTAATTAGGCTTAATAGATTTATCTCGCGATTTCTAGTCCATCTGTGTAATTAGTTTTATAATTAGATCATGTTTAGTCCTTCTAATCATCAGTTCAAAATTGCTACAGTAAATTTCGCAAAGTTTTTCACCGATCTAAACAGGCCATGTACTAGCAGATAGCAGACTGTTGGATTTAAACAATCTACTATCATGTAGATTGTTGTAGTATCTAGGACATGTTTGTCTCACTCGCCCTGCAAGCTGCAATAATCTATAATCTGCAAGTCAAACCAAGCATGCCCAAAATGGCAGCTTCGTTATGCTGACAGTAGCGACGTTTACTGTGTAGACTTTCCTTGGTACGACGAGAACTTGTCCGATTGGATGAATGATTTTCCAATTCTGGTATAGGAGAGAGCGCACAGGCGGCATGAAAACAATCATCCCACGATACTCGATCAAATGTATCACGATGTGATACATGTCGTTTTATTCCCATCAGTCTTGTTAAGTCTCATCACTACGTTTATGGTGAGGTATATTATGCCATGTAGAAAATTTGTTCTAGTCATCTTATACATATACAGGTCAGATATCATAGTATCGTCTCCCTCCCATCACAGAAACTGGCAGACAGAGACAGCTACCACCATCGTCAAGAAATGGAAAATTATTACGAACGTTTTTTTTTTTGACCGGGAGCGGGATCAAAAACGTTGTTGGCGTGTCCGAGTTATCGTCCGGCAGTCCACCTGGGGTACCCAAGTGGTTGATTTGTAGGCAATGGGCAATCGCGAGGCTAGGGAGCTCGAGGTAACATAGGGGCGCAGGGTTTATATAGGTTCGGGCTATCCGGAGGTATAATACCCTACGTCCTGTGCTCGGTGGTGTTGTATTGCTCTGCTCGTCAAAGTTCCGGAGTACGAAGGCGAGTTCGTGGTTACAATAAGTGAATGGGGACCATATGAAGGGGGACTAAATGGCTAGGAGTCGAATGATCTAAGGGGGTCAACCTAGGCCGCCTTATATAGGCTGACGGCCTAGGGTTTATAAGTTAGTTATCTCTAATTGTATCCGGCTACAACTAGAAAACTAATCTGAGTCGGTTGCAACATAATCTCCGTGATCCTTGGCGAGATCCGAGTATCTCACCGCTCGCCTTGCGGGCTAAGTCTTCATCAATCTTGTCCATCAAGTCCGGAGATCCTCATGGGCCGGCCCGGAGTCAGCCCACACCTTTGTCAGACGTGGGCTCAGGCCGACTGTCTACTCGGCCGGTAGTGGGCCCAGGGGTACCCATATCCCACAAGTCCCCGGCCAACGTGCAGGCGTGTGGTGGATTGCCGATGAAGAAACGAAGCTTTTATAGTCGACTGAAGCGTCTTGGTCGGCAGGCCGACACAAGGGTGGGCGGTGCTCAAAAAAAGAAACAAGAAATCAACGGGGATGATCTTATCAGACCCAGAGGTGAAACCCCGAGTGGCGTAGTGCCGAGTCATAGCCGATTCGGACACCACGAGGAACTGCACCACTTTGAGAAAAGTGACACATCCTGATGAGGCATATGGAGAGCGACGCAAGGAGCTCTCTATATGGAGTAGTCCCCGAGCATTGGGCCAATTAGAATAATCGGGCGAATGGTCAAAAGAAAACAAGCTCCAAACTTCGGGGCAGTCGGGCCGCCCAAAGGATAAGACCGCCACGAGTGTCTGAGCACACGGTGACAATAACAGTATACTCGTGGGTGTACAGGACGGATCCGTGCCCACTAATCTATCAGAGACTTTTAAGGGCGGACTGAACGCCTCGAAAGAGGGAGCTGCGTGGCTTAGAGCTCACGCACCGTACAGTGTAACCGGGGTCACATGCATACAGTTAGCATGGGGCTATAAATAGACGCCAATATCCGGGACTTTCATAGCATTGGTAGAAATCTGTAGACACTATTGAGGAAATATGTTAGGGACTTGGCATTGGGCTCATCCACTAGGAAGGAATCTTGGGGACTTGTAAACTTGATGCTAAAAGAGTGCTTGCGATGGTCTTGAGGTGTTAGTGAGCATCTGGTTCCTCCGTTCTCTCTCCGTATTGCCTTGGGCTGAGGGCCTTGAAGGGTGAAATGCTTGTAAAGCCGGGGCGAGCTTGGAGGCAGTCTCACGCAACCCTCAAGTTTGGTAGTCTCGCCGTTGGTCGCCATGATGCTACAAGAGAGCTTGCGATGAGCTCATGTGGACAAAGCTTGTTGCGCATGCAACATTTGGCGCAACGGCGAGCGCCCATAACCGTCATCATGACGGTTAATGCCTTTGTATCTGCAGATGGCCCATGGCCGCCACCTTTTTGTAATTGTATGATTCTTTAATGGCGAGTAACCTTCATTTGTTGTTTGGTCTCAAGTGTGCTTTGTGCTGTCTACAGCCCAGGGGCTGTCTGCTTCACATAAAGCAATGAACAAAATCGTAGGGCCAAGTCCCCGAGCGTCGGGCCTAGCCGAGTCACGGAGACCCGTTGACAGGAGTCTGAGTACCGAGTCCCCGAGCGTCAGGGCTGGCCGAGTCGCGGAGACCCGTTGGCCGGAGTCAGAGCGCCGAGTCCCCAAGCGTCGGGGCTGGCCGAGTCACGGAGACCCATTGACCAGAGTCAAAGCACCGAGTCCCCGAGCGTCGGGGCTAGCCGAGTCTCGGAGACCCATTGACCGGAGTCTGAGCGTCGAGTCCCAGAGCGTCGGGGCTGGCCGAGTCATGGAGACCTTGACCGAAGTCAGAGCGCCGAGTCCCCGAGCGTCGGGGCTGGCCGAGTCACGGAGACCCGTTGACTAGAGTCTGAGTGTCGAGTCCCCAAGCGTCGGGGCTGGCCGAGTCGCGGAGACCCATTGACCGAAGTCAGAGCGCTGAGTCCCCGAGCGTCAGGGCTGGCCAAGTCGCGGAGACCCGTTGACCGGAGTCAGAACGTCGAGTCCTAGAGCGTCAGGGCTGGCCGAGTCACGGAGACCCATTGACCAGGATTCAGAGCACCGAGTCCCCAAGCGTCGGGGTTGGCCGAGTCGTTGGGCAAATAGCCGTTGGCGCGCGAAGAGCCATTGGCCCGCAATTAATGGCCATGCCACAGATTCCGTCCGTTAGTCGCGGCGCCGTTAGGGTAATTTGAACCGTTGGGGAGGGGGGATAAATCGAATCGGTCGTAGGGTTAGGTTTCATCGCAGTCATTCCCAGATCTATCGTTCCCGCATCCCGCCATCATCCACTGTTGTTGCTCTTGCCACCATCGCTCGCCGCCACCACCGCGACCCAGCGCCACCGCAGCCGTGATCCGGTTGAGTCTTCTTGCTTCCAGGCACCGCGTGGCTTGAGGATTTGCCCCCATCCCAGTTGTGCGAATGGTGGAGTCGTCGCTTCCCACGAAGGTGCCAGCGCTGGAGGAGAAGGTATCATCGTCGGCGAGGGCGGAGCACGTGGCAAGCCCTGCAAGTGGCACGGCCGCTATTGCGGGGGCGGGGCCTACTGCGAGCAGTTCGTCTGCTTCTGCCGGTGCGCGTAGTGATGTCATGGGGGCCACGGCCGCCGGCGGCGGTGGTGGTACAGCCATAGTGCCCGTGACCACCTCCGGGGTGGGCATTGCTGGGAAGGCAGGAGATGCTCCCGTGGAGAGCCAAGAGTGGGCTGGAGTCAAAGGAGAAGTGCCGCGCCAAGAACCCGCCTGGGGTCAATCCTCCATGACAGAGGAGAGACTTCAGGCCATGGTGAGGTGGGGCATCCTAGGACCCAACGAGGTGTTGCTGTGGCGAGCTCCCGGTGATGACGGGCGCCCGTGGGAGCGCTCAGAGACAGAGACTGTTGTCTTCGCCTCCTTCTTCGAGTGCGGCTTTGGGTTGCCGACTGGTGACTTCTTCCATGGGCTGCTCAACTTTTATAGTATCGAGCTTACCCACCTGAATCCTACATCCATCCTGATGATCTCGGTCTTTATCCACCTCTATGAGGGGTTCCTTGGGACCCCGCCACATTTCAATTTGTGGCAGAGATTATATCATATCAAGATTATTGGGGAAGATGCCGGGAAGGGGCCGGCCCGGGTTACTGGAGGAGCCGGCTTCTCGCTGAGGCCAGGCATGCCCAAGCATTATTTTGTGCTGGACATGAATGATTCCAACAAAGGCTAGAGGCACGAGTGGTTCTACATCGGCAATCACCCTCCTGCTCTGCCGACCCGGACTGGGCACCGTCCGAAGAAGATTGCGCAGTGGGAGTCAGTTCCTGAAGGCGAGGAACTGCGAGAGGTCAATGAGCTACTACAGGTGATAGCCGAGGCAAAGAAGAACAAGTTGACTACTGCAGCCATCATGATTTCCTTCGTCCGGCGCCTAACCCAGCCCATTAAGGACCGAGTGCACTCAGGATACCAGTTCTGAGGTGCCAGGGATCTGACTCGGGAACAAGTCCGGACCGTGTCGGTGGCCGAGACTTGCGAATGAGTCTCCGGCTTTATGAGGGGAGATATCTTCAATGAGGGTGCCCCTATGGCTTTTTCTTTGCACAATCTGGCACCACCGGTAAGTACTGCATGCTTCTATATTTTGCTTGCTCTGATGCCTGCTGAGTGACTTTGATGGAAATCTCGGTCTTGTTGTAGGAGCATGCTACGATGTACTTCTGCTCGGCCCCGTTGCGAGGGCAGCGTATGGCCGGAGAAACTGGTAACGGCTGACGAGGCACCCAGAGCTCCCCGAGTAGTGGATGAGGAACCTGCCGAATAGGAGGCCGGCGACCTCATTCCTGCTCTCCTGGAGGAGTCGGGCAACGACTAGGCAGCGTCGGTGGCTGGGGGCGATGGCGCTGGTAGGCAGAAGCGTCTGGCTGTATGCAAGGTGCTGGCGNTCGCCGCCGCTTTCACCGAACTGGGTCACATGCCCGACACCCCAGAGGTGCAGAGAGCCCGAGCTCAGTTGGAGGCAGCACAGGAGCAGATCGAGCGATCATATCGCGCCAGATCCCGGTCTGGGCGATCAAACTCGACTCGTTCTGCAAGTCGCCGCTCTGCTCATAGCAGATCGGATCGGGATCATCCTCACCAGAGGAACCCCCCACTACCCGTCGTTGAAGAAGAAGTGGCCCAGAACCACCATGAGGATGAAGAAGAGGAACGGCGTAACCCGCGCAACGCGGACCAGCGCCGTGAACGCTACCAGGAGCGGCGCGACAGGCGCCAACGACATCAACAACCTGACGATCTCCGCGATCGCCTGAGGGACTGCCCCCGCGACATCCGCGCCGACCTCGATGCTCGACACCGAGAACGCGACGCGGCCGAGCTCGAGCGTCGCGAGCGGTACAACCGAGACTACGGCCGACCCGACCGCCAGCCGGTTGGCGAGGCAGGTGATGACTCGGCAGAGGAGAACGAGCGCCGCGTTGTTCACGAGCTCATGGAGCGTGAACAGTACGACGCAAGATACGGCCCCCCGCGGGACGACCGCCGCCATGGGCGCGGTGATCCTCGGCCCCGCGCCGACCAGATCCGACCTCCCCGTTGCGACTACCACAACGACGATGAGGATGACTTTGACGGCTTCGCCGCCTTCTCCGCCCGACTCCGTGCCATCCGTTGGCCCGAGTCCTTCAAGCCAGCACTCGTGGAGAAGTTTGACGGTCGATCCGACCCCAAGCTTTGGCTCAAGACGTACCACACGGCGGTCAAAGCCGCCCACGGGACCAACGACCAAGCCGCCGCTTACTTCCCCGTGATGCTGGGCAAGGAAGCGCTCTTATGGCTTGAGGGTGTTCCCCGGAACACCATCGACAGTTGGGCAGACCTCTGCCATGCTTTCACCAAGAATTACCAGGCAAGCTATACTCGGCCAGGCACCAGATTCGATCTGGACAACATCAAGCAGAAGAAGGGTGAGAGTCTCCGAGACTACTCCGACCGTTTCTTCGACAACCGGAACAAGATCGCCGAGGTCGAGGACCGGGATGTCATTGACGCGTTCCGGCGCGGTCTTATCGACAATCAGCTATTCCGCACGCTGTTCAAAACCAACCTTGTCACGGTCTCTGACCTGATGGAGGTGGTCAACCTGGAGGTTCGGGCCGATCAAGCTGAGCAGGCCCAGTTCAAGAACAAACAGAAGCGCCCGGAAGATGATGACCGGGTTGAAAGCTCGAAGTGCCACGAGCCGTTACGTGGGCGCAAGGCAGGCCCCGAGCCCCTTGTAGCCCTAGCAGAAGAAGAAGGCCGGCCGGAACCCAGGTTCCTGGCCGAAGAGTTTCACGACACGCTGAATTATCAGTGTCCCTTCCACAAGGACGCGAAACACAATCTCCATGATTGTCATGCGCTACTCAAAGAACTCGGCGCCCTGCCACCAACCAAGAAGCAGCGCTACAACAACAACGGTGGTCGTTACAACAACTACCGCCGTGACGGCTACAACGCCGACCGGCGGGACGACTATCGCCGCAGAGAAGACCGCGACCGCCGCGACGACTACCGCCGTGGCGAGCGCGACCGCGATGCTCCGGCTCGCCGGGATGATCAACGCCACCATGACGAGGAACGCCGATTGCCACCACCGCCGGAGGCGCCCAGACGCGACGCCAACGGCGAATTCTAGCGTGCGGACCGCCAGGTCAACGTCATCATTGGGGGGCCCGGCGCCTTCCCAGATCGGCGCAAGGGAAAGCTCCACAAGCGGGAAGTGACGATGGTTTCCACCAAGCCGGTAGAATACCTCCAGTGGTCAGAGATGCCCATCGCCTTCAGCCGCGCCGACCACTGGGTCCATCTCCCCGAACCGGGATCCTACCCACTCGTCGTCGCCCCCATCGTGGACAGGGTCCTCCTCTCCAAGGTCCTGATTGACGGCGGGAGCGCCCTCAACATCATCTTCACCAGCACCCTCAACAGCATGGGGTTCGACTACAGCAGGCTCCTGAGCGCCGAAGATCCGTTCTTTGGCATTGTGCCAGGAAAAGCTTCCTACCCGATAGGAAGAGTCGCCTTACCAGTCACGTTTGGCACTGCCAACAACTACCGCACGGAGTTTTTGTACTTCGAGGTAGCTGACTTCAAGAGTTCCTACCACGCCATCTTTGGCAGGCCCATGTTGGCCCGGTTCATGGCGATTCCGAACCACACCTACATGGTCCTGAAGATGCCGGCGCCCAACGGCATCCTCTCCATCCGTGGAGACATCAAGACTTCCTTCGAGTGCGACGGGGAGGCCATCAAGATAGCCGAGTTGTCTCATCAACTCGGCAACGCTACCCTGCTGGCAGAAGAAGCCTCTAAGGCAGCCACCGGAGAGCCTGTACTCCCGGAGCAGAAGCAGCAGCCCACCGCGCTGGCACCTGCAGACGCCCCCAAAGCAATAAGCTTGGGGCTCGACGACCCATCCAAGACGGCCCTCATAGGGCCAGGGCTCACTCCAAAATAGGAAGACGCGCTCACCTCCTTCCTTGGGACAACTGGGACATCTTCGCATGGAAGCCATCAGACATGCCGGGTGTTCCGAGGGAGAAGGCTGAGCACTCCTTGGAATTGAGCAAAACCGCAAAGCCTGCCAAACAGAAGCTGCGCCGATTCGCTCAAGATCGCAAGGAGGCCATTAGGGTAGAACTGAATAAGCTCCTAGCTACCGGTTTCATTAGAGAATGCAAACACCCAGAGTGGCTTGCAAATCCTGTACTTGTAAAGAAGCAATCCGGTGAATGGAGAATGTGCATTGATTACACAGATCTCAACCGCTACTGCCCTAAAGACCCCTTCCCTCTCCCGCGAATTGATCAAGTCGTCGACTCTACGTCCGGCTGCGTGCTCCTGTGCTTTCTCGACTGCTACTCGGGCTATCACCAGATAGCCCTGAAGACGTCCGACCAGGACAAGACAGCGTTCATCACCCCGCACGGCATCTATTGCTACAAGACGATGACGTTTGGGTTGAAGAACGCCGGTGCCACGTACCAGAAGGCCATCCAAGGTTGCTTGCAGAGCCAAATCGGCACAACGTGGAGGCTTACGTGGATGACGTCGTTGTCAAGACGTACGACGCCGACTCCCTAATCGCCGACCTCCAACAAACCTTCAACAACTTGCGCCGCTTCAGATGGACCCACGAAGTGCGTATTCGGGGTGCCGTTAGGAAAGCTCCTGGGCTTCCTGGTCAGCCGACGCGGCATTGAGGCAAACCCAGTCAAGCTAGACGCCATACGCAACCTCAAGGAACCAACGTGCAAGAAAGACATCATGAAGCTCACTGGGATGATGGCGGCCCTGAGCCGGTTCATCAGCAAGCTCGGCGAGAAGGGACTTCCATTCTTCAAGATCCTCAAGAAGGCGGACAAGTTCGAATGGACCCCTGAGGCAAGCAAGGCCCTGGCCGACCTCAAGGAGTTCCTAGTTACACCCCCGGTACTCACGGGTCCGACCCCCGGGGAAGAGCTCTTGCTATACATCTCGGCTACCACTCATGTGGTCAGCACGGCCCTGGTCGTCGAGCGGCCAGAAGAAGGCCACCCATACAAGGTCCAGCGCCCTGTATATTTCATCAGCGAAGTACTCAGCGAGTCCAAGGTCCGGTACCCCCATCCTCAGAAGCTGCTCTACGCGCTCCTGATCACTGCCAGGAAGCTACGCCACTATTTCCAGGCACACGTCATTCGAGTCATCTCGAATTTCCCCCTCGGAGCCATCCTCCACAACAGGGACGCCAACGGCCGCATAGTTAAGTGGTCCGTTGAACTCGGCGAGCACACCATAAACTTCGAGCCACGGGAGGCCATCAAGTCCCAAATATTGGCCGACTCGTGGCCGAATGGACGGAAACCCAGACGCCGACCCCCGCGGAACGACCGACACACTGGAAGATGTACTTTGATGGCGCCCTCAACCTTGAGGGAGCCGGCGCAGGAGTGCTGTTCATCTCCCCGGAGGGGCAGCACCTGAAATACATTCTTCAGATACACTACCAGGCCACCAACAACGGGGCCGAGTATGAGGCCCTTATCCACGGTCTCCGGATCACGGTGTCGCTGGGCATCAAGCGGCTAATGTGCTATGGCGACTCCAAGCTTGTCGTCGAACAAGTCAACAAGAATTGGGACACGACCAAGGAAACCATGGGCGCATACTGCACAGAGGTACGCAAACTCGAAGCCCACTTCTATGGGCTCAAGTTCCACTATGTCCTCTGGGAAGACAATGTCGCCGCCGATGTTCTATCCAAGCTAGGATCCACCAGAGCCCAAGTGCCAGTCGGCGTCTTCGTCCAAGACCTGCGCACCCCGTCCATCAAGATGCTTGAGGACGGTAGCCCCGTGCCCGACTCGGAGCCACCCCCGAATGGCCCGCCGACTAATGAAGTTCTCGTGGTGGAAGCAGACTGGCGTGCCCCCTTTATCGCTTTCCTCACAGAGAATTGGTCGCCCGATACGAAGGAAGAAATCGAGAAGTTAACTCGGCGAGCGACAAATTACGACGTTATCGGCGATGCCCTGTACAGAAAGGCCGCCTCCACAGGCATACTCATGAAATGTGTCCTCCACGATGAAGGTATCACCCTCCTGCAAGATATCCACTCGGGCACCTGCAGCAACCACGCGGCAGCCGGCACCCTAGTCGGCAAGGCTTACAGGGCAGGGTTCTACTGGCCAACGGCCCTATCCGACGCAAGAGAGTTGGTGCGCTGCTGCACCGGCTGCCAGTTCTTCCAGAAACAAAAGCACCTGCCGGCTCAGGCGCTAAGGACTATCCCCCCATCTTGGCCATTTGCCATATGGGGACTCGACAACGTCGGGCCCTTCAAAACTGCTCCGGGCGGATTCAAGCACATCTTGGTGGCGGTTGATAAGTTTACCAAGTGGATCGAATATAAGGTCGTGACCGACACCAAGTCGGCCACAGCAGCCAAGTTCATCCAAGAGCTTACCCACCGGTTTGGGGTCCCAAACCGCATCGTGACTGACCTTGGCTCCGAGTTCACAGGCCACGAGTTCTGGGACTTCTGCCAGGACAATTGCATCGACATCTACTACTCCTCCACGGCGCACCCCAGGTGCAATGGCCAGGTTGAGCGGGCTAATGGTATGGTCCAGGACTCGCTCAAGAAAGCCATGTATGACGAACTCAACAAGCACCCTGGCCGGTGGGCCAAAGAGGTACCTCATGTCATGTGGGGCCTACGCACCCAGAAGAGCAGAGCAACGGGATATACTCCCTTCTTCCTAGTGTACGGCTCCGAAGCCGTCCTCCCAGCTGACATCGCCCATGGTGCTCCGCGCATCCAGCACTACGAGGAAGGTGAAGCAGAAATCGGCCGCCAGGTCGACATTGATTGCCTAGAAGAACATCGACTCGCTGCACTGGTCAGGCACGCAAGACACGAGCAGCAGATACGGCGCTACCACGACCAAAACGTCCGGGAACGCTCCCTCAACGTTGGCGACTTGGCCCTGCGCCGAGTCATGTCCACCAAAGACAAGCACAAGCTATCGGCCCCCTGGGAGGGCCCCTTCATCGTCAAAGAAGTTGTTTCGCCAGGAACATATAGCCTCCAGTGGGCTAACGGCGACCCCGTCCCGAACGTGTGGAACATCGAGCACCTCGTCAAGTTCTACCCGTAGAATTTAACAAAGCTATGTATTCCTTGTCTCATATCAATGAAAGCATCTTTCCGGAGGCCGTGGATAAGGGCTTCGTACTCGGCCACATTGTTGGTGGCCTGATAGTGTATCTGGAGGACATATTTCAGGTGCTGCCCCTCCGGGGAGATGAACAACACTCCTGCACCGGCTCCCTCAAGGTTGAGGGCACCGTCGAAGTACATCTTCTAGTGCTCCAGCCATTCCTCTGGGGTTGGCGCTTGTATCTCTGTCCACTCAGCCACTAAGTCGGCCAGGATCTGGGATCTGGGACTTGATGGCCTCCCGTGGCTCGAAGTTGATGGTGTGCTCGCCGAGTTCTACGGACCATTTCACTATTCGCCATTGGCATCCTGGTTGTGCGAGATGGCACCGAGTGGTGATCAGGAGCGCGTAGAGCAGCTTCTGGGGATGAGGGTACCGGACCTTGGAGTCGCCAAATACCTCCCTGACGAAGTATACAGGGCGTTGAACCTTGTATGGGTGGCCTTCCTCTGGTCGTTCGATGACCAGGGCCGTGCTGACCACATGCGTGGTGGCCGAAACGTATATCAACAGCTCCTCTCCGGGGGTCAGTACCGTGAGTACTGGGAGGGGTGACTAGGAAATCCTTGAGGTCGGCCAAGGCCTTGCTAGCCTCAGGGGTCCATTCGAATTTGTCCGCCTTCTTTAGGATTTTGAAAAATGGAAGTCCCTTCTTGCCGAGTTTGCTGATGAATCGGCTCAAGGCCGCCATCATTCATGTGAGCTTCATGATGTCCTTCTTGCATTTGGGCTCCTCGAGGTTGCGTATGGCGTCCACCTTGGCTGGGTTCGCCTCGATGCCGTGTTGGCGAACCAGGAAGCCCAGGAGCTTTCTTGATGGTACACTGAATACACATTTCATCGGGTTTAGCTTCCACCTAAAACGTCGCAAGTTGTTGAAGGTTTCCTTGAGGTCGGTGATCAGGGAATCGGCATCGTACGTCTTGACGACGACATCGTCCACGTAAGCTTCAATGTTTCGGCTGATTTGGCTTTGCAGGCAGCCCTGGATAGCCTTTTGGTACGTGGCACTGACGTTTTTCAACCCAAAGGTCATCGTCTTGTAGCAATAGATGCCATGTGGGGTGATGAACGCTGTTTTGTCCTGGTCAGACGGCTTGAGGGCTATCTGGTGATAGCCCGAGTAGCAATCTAGGAAACAGAGGAGTACGCAGCCGGACATGGAGTCTATGACTTGGTCGATTCGTGGAAGAGGGAAGGGGTCTTTAGGGCAGTAGCGGTTGAGATCTGTGTAGTCGATGTACATTCTCCATTCACCGGATTACTTCTTTACAAGTACAGGATTTGCAAGCCACTCAGGGTGTTTGCATCTCTAATGAAACCGGTAGTTAGGAGCTTATTCAGCTCTACCCTAATGGCCTCCTTTTGATCTTGGGTGAATCGGCGTAGCTTCTGCTTGACAGGCTTCGCGCTCTTGCTCAAGTCCAAGGAGTGCTCAGCCTTCTCCATCGGGACTCTCAGCATGTCGGACGGCTTCCATGCAAAGATATCCCAGTTATCCCGGAGGAAGGAGGTGAGCGTGTTTTACTATTTAGGAGTGAGCCCTAGCCCTATGAGGGCCGTTTTGGCGGGGTCGTCGAGTCCCAAGCTGATCGCTTTGGGGGCTTCTGCAGGCGTCAGCGCCGTGGGCTGCTGCTCCGGGAGGACTGGCTCACCGGTCGCCAGCTTGGGGGCTGCTTCTGCCAGCAGAGCGTTGTTGCCGAGGTGTCGGGACAGCTCGGCTATCTTGATAGCTTCCCCATCGCATTCGAACGAGGTCTTGATGTCTCCACGGATGGAGAGGTCTCCATTGGGCGCCGACATCTTTAGGACCAGGTATGTGTGGTTCGGTATAGCCATGAACCGAGCCAACATGGGCCTGCCAAAGATAGCATGGTAGGAACTCTGGATGTTGGCCACCTCGAAGTATAAGAACTCCGTGTGGTAGTTGTCTGCCATGCCAAATGTTACTGGCAGGGTGATGTTGACGGTCCATAAATGCCAATTTTGATCGTCAACTCCTGCAGAGAATATGTCAAATATAATCACCAAACGTAGTGACAGGGTTTATATCTAATCAATTCCACAAGTTTTGGTGAATATGTGAATGCAGTGACTAATTGGTAAAAGAGGAGGATATTTGGGCTCAGGGCCAGGTCGCTCGACCCCCTAGGTCGGCCGACCTGGGCCCAAGCCCAATGGAGCCCATATTTGGCTGCAGCAAAGAAACACACTCCAGGACCATCATAGCTGTTGATTCCATGACGGTTGAATCCAAGAGATGGGAATGGTCCAAGGGGAGGTCACATGGATTGAGGGGCCCACCAACATATCTAAACATACTCAAATCGAGCCACCCACCTCGAACCACCATTAGGACCCACTCTACAGTCACCTAGGCAAAGATGGGCCCGAAAGGAGTCGGTGCCAGGTCGGCCGACCTGGGCACGTCGGCTGACCCCCAAGGGCGACGGAATCGGTCCCCCTTCGACGACCAGCTCCATACCGACTCCAAGGACGCATCTGGGCCGTGCACGAAGCAAGTCGGTGCATCCAAGGGTCGGCCGACCTAGGGGGATCAGCCGACCTGGTCCCGGGGCCAAACGGCCTCAACCGCCTCGAGGTGCCTCTCCACCATCCTATCAAGCTATAAATAGATGGCCTCGGCTCCAGTTCAACACACACCAAGAAGGAAAAGCTCTCTTTTCCACAAGTTGTAGTATTAGTTAATAGTGAAGTAGTCTTAGGAGTTGAGCTTCTATGGGCTTCCGAAGGAGTCTTGGTAAGCCTAGAGCTTAGTTATCTTGTATCTTTTGTTTACTTATAAGACTCTGAGCTTTAATGGAATTACTATCTTGCTTATGTTATTTGGCTTATTGCCTTATTTGTTCATCATATAAGTTGTATATCTTGCACCTTAGTTTAGCTGATGCATGTTATAGCAATGGCCCAATGCGCCGCAAGGTTGCTCTGTTTATCTGGACAATAAATAGAGTAGTATTTCGTATTGCAAACATGGTGTTTGATATATGGAATACCATTGGGGATACCCTACCCCACATATTTAGAGGTAGCCTCCGGGTGGTGACAGCCCCGTGTGGCCCTTGTAATCCTCGTCGTTCGGGTTTGGGCATTTGCAGGCCTTCGTGATAAACATCGTGACAGAACACTTGGATGAGGGGATCCCACGACTTCTCGATTTGCCCTCTAACATGTGTCCCTTGCTGAGCTTGTATAGTGTACACTTATAATGTATGTAACTCATAAGTGAGAATCCTTGATTCTCTCTTAGGATCTTCATATTAACTAGACTTACATATTTGAGCAATGAAACCTTCT
The DNA here is from genome assembly GCA_004135705.1 of Alloteropsis semialata. Lineage (NCBI taxonomy): Eukaryota > Viridiplantae > Streptophyta > Magnoliopsida > Poales > Poaceae > Alloteropsis > Alloteropsis semialata. Next base: position 22,698,838 of record CM014273.1, on the reverse strand, counting down.
ATGTGTCACACTACCCTCTTTATCAATGTTTACCCCTTGCTAGACTTTGGTATATTAATAATGTTATGACTTAGTACAATGGATAACTACTCTATCCAACCACTGCCTTCCCTATGGATTCGATACCCTGAATACTTCCGGGTGAATGCTACAACGGTATCCGTGCGCTTGCGGATTTATCTGCGACCGTAAGAAATACCAACAAGCTTTCTGGCGCCATTGCCGGGGAACGGCAATGGTTGAAGAGTGTTGTTAATTCATGTACTCAATTAATAGCATGATTAATTACCACTGCTCCGGCAAGGTTACCTTTGCTCTGTTTCTCTTTGATGTGGAACAGGGTAGTGTATGACTGGTCTTGAACTGCCAATGAACATCATCGACAACCGAAGATTATCGGAAGGAGACTACGATCTTGCATCGTATCTTCCTAGATAATCTTATCGACAGCAACTCCAGTCACTCCCACACCAATATTGATGAGTACTACTGCCGAAAGAACGATTCATGAGTTCTCGATTCACTCTGGTTCGCAACCCGGCCCAAAGCTGAACATGAGAGACACAGCGTTCGATCTTAGGCTAGCATCTGTCAAATTGGTACATGCCAGTCCATTACATGGGAAGACCAACGCGAACGGACCCAAGGCCAAGGCTCAACACCAAGGCCTGCATAATCCCATCCGAAGAAGATAAACAGGTATGGCGATACAAACCATCTCCAAATGTTACTTCAACTCAAAACCTATGATGGAGACGTCCTCACTCGACGGACGTAAACCAACGAGTCCTCACCGACAGGTAAATCGGTATGTATCTCATATTTATTTCACATTGCATTTTTGAATTCCAATCTCTGCATGTTTAAATTCCAAATCAATTTTGTGCATTGAAATTTAAACTTGGAGCTTTTCTCTTGAAATCCCTTTGGATAACTCGCTCAATTCCTGTGTACACATACATAATCTTAATGATCCAGGACCACATAGGATAGCCGAGCCAGCTGGGCCTGAGAGGCACCAACAGGCCATCGGCCGACCCCATAGGTCGCCCGACCTGTGGCTGCCTTTTCGACGCCGCATTCATTCAGATTCAAAACAGCTTTTGCATCTGGTATACCGCTGCGAAGGATCAACAGAATGGGCCATGTGCCAGAATCGTCCGATCCCATCCGTCGGCCGAACTAGCCCTGGCCATTTTGCAGCAAATTCAATCACCATCATTTCATACCAGCGAGTCTAGTGCAAACCTTGAAAGCTTGGCTGAAACGGAGCCGTGCTAGGGTCGGCCGACCCAGGCTATCGGCCGACCCCAGGACTCCTCTGTTCAATAAAAGTCGGTGCCTTACACCGTCATTTCTCACCCTCAGCTAAGCTGCCAAGTGCCCTCGGCCTTTCTCCTATCCCTCCTTAGGATTTTCAAGTGATTGGCTTCCAAGTTTATAAAACACACACACACACGCACGCACACACACACAAATAAAAGCAAGAACATGTTTTTAGGATAAGTTCCCTTCAGGTATTTTTGGTCACTAACCATTACAGGTTGAAACTGAAAAGAACGATTGGGGTACAATGCTTAAGAACATAAGAGCTACATCAGCTGCAACACCTTGGTAAGTTTTGGTGATGAACAAAATTAGAAGGAGGCCAACACACACTTGATTTTGTTGTCAAGCGACATAAGAATCCAAGTGTGGGGGAGCTCTGCAAGTATCCGGTAACAAGTTCATCCATGCCAAATTCTTATCTTTGGTTTATAGATGATGATAGTTCATGTATCCTATCTTGCTTAAAAAAAAAGAGAGCCAGCAAGGCACAGTGGGATTGAGACAACTGGGCATACATGCCATTGTGTCGTTGCACCTCGGTAGTCCCCATATGGTCCCTCGCTCTGCTTTGCCTTGCAACCTTGGTTCTTGTGCTTGCTTTCATGAGAAAGGACGTCTGCTTGTGTTTTGCCGCCTTGCCAACTACTTGTTGGGGAAATCCCTACATTTAGTGAGCACAAGCTATCCACGTGCGACTATTAATGATATAAGCAAGAGCAAAGGAACTACCGTGACGACAATTCTGAACTCATCATCAACTAATCGCCAATGGTAAGTATGCTAAGGTAAGTATCATGTCTTGCTTTTGACATTAAACAAAGCCCTTTCAGGAGGTAACCCGAAGTTCACCACTCATATACTCATGATTTCTCCATTTGAAAAATGCTTGGTCAGGTTATCATGCTTCCTTTATCTATCCTCATATGCTCTGATTTGAATATATTCTCAAGGTGCCTCGAGGTACATTCAAAGACCTTTTAAATTAAGCATGGTGCTTAGGTTAAAATGATCTTCTTTAATCAAATTAAACATGGTGTCAAGTTTGATTAATGAACCTTTGAGTAAATGCATGTATAGATATCAGTTGTATGCATGGACTAACCCCTGCAGGAAAGATTTCAAACTTGAGCGGGTAAGTCTTCGAGCTTGATTCGAATTGGAGACAAACCAAGGCATTGGATGCACTGCAACACATTATGCACAACATACGAGGAGGTACATAACCTTCCGATGGTTCACTGTGAGTATATTGCAAAACCCTCTCTGATCATGCTGATGCGATTTAAATCCAGCCTTGTTTGAGTTATGCTTAAAGGAAAGTGATGAAAATAAAATTTTAAAAAAAAGAACATTTGAAAATAAATAAAAAAATGGCCAACAGGATCTACACTTAACAACATTAAAAACCAATCTGTTTTAAGCGTGGATGAGAACAACTAACCCGATGGCAATAATGATTTAGTCTTTATAGTCCTTCGGGTATTCGTTGTCCACTAACTTTTTGCAGGGTAATGACTAAAGGATGGCGAGCATAACTTTAACATTCAACATCTTTAGTCACATGGAAGAAATTTGCACGATAAACAGTGGACAAATCTTTTGGCACTCTTAAGCTCAAACCTTGCATTCGCTTGCAAGACTAGAGTTTGGGGGAATTCGTCAGGAAAGTATCCAAAATACTTTGTGCACTTATTTTTCTTTGATCTCCTGCTAAGTTACCTTGAAATATTTGTTTGACAAAAAAATATAAATAAAAACCCATAAAAATTTGCATAACATAAAAACACTAAAAATATTTGAATTCCAATAAAGGCTCATGGTTCTTAAAACCATGGAGCCATTGTTTTGTTTCCATTGTGTGAGAATAAATGCAGGCAAAAGATCAAGTGTGAGGGTCTCTCAAGACTTCTGATGCACATATGATTGAGATCACCCACAGACAGGTTGTACAACATCGCACTGGTCAGGTCAAGCAAGATCAAGTTGACCGAGGCCTAGTAGTTGTGGGCCGATTACCCTGGTCGGCTGAAGGCCTTCTGGCACCTCTTTCCCACATTCTCGTCTAGAGCGATGGTTTGCACATCCTATCCACCATTCTCTCTGATTCATGAGTTTAAATAATTCCAAATTTAAGATCATCACTAAAATTAAACTCAATGAATTCTAGTGCTCTTTTGATATACATGATTTCCCTTGATGGTCTTGCATATTCTTTATTCCTTGCTTTATATCTGTCATTTGTGAACATATATCTCTAGAAAGCATGTTTATCTAAATGGTTGATGAATGAGAAATGGTATGATGAAAGAAATCTTGCTCTTTCTGTATAAAGTACTTGGGATGTTTTTATTGCAAAAGTTTAAAATCAATAGCCTGCCATATGTTGCTCAAGTTGAAAACCTTTACACATATGCTACTTGCTACTGCATTGAACTTTGTCAAATTGTTGTGACCCTTGTAAGATGCTCTTCATGCTTTCTTGATCAAGATCACGTACACTCCACATACATATGCTAAACTTCTGCACTGGAAGTTAGCAATATCCATTCATCCACCAAATAAATGCTCCATATGTTTTATGAATCTCTCTCCAAATATCCTTTGCAAAAGAGACATGGGCTATAGAAAAAAAATATGGACACATGAAGATCCAAGCATGAAAAAAAAGAAGAAGGAAAGAAATTTTTTTTGTAACACTCCTTTGCTAATAAAAGTTCCAAACGCTGTTTTGGAAACATCTCATGGTCATTAAGAAGTAATCAATGATTACTAAAGTTAAACAAAAGATAGAAAAGGATTACAGGAAGAAGTGCTTGTGTTGAATTTTTGGTCAAGTTTAAGGTCTTGTAGTTTCCAATCTAAGCCAAATCAGCAAATAAATATATAAGAGAAATTGGAGCCTTAAGTATCAGCAACAAAAGTTACATTTGGAGTTTTGAAAGTTCATATGTGAAATATGGAGAAAAAGTGGCCTAAAAATGGCAGGTTTGAAAAGGGGGTTAACTGAATTTTTGGGGAATGGATGATTGAAGGGATCAAAGTTCAGAACAGAATACCTGATGATCTAAACAAAATTAGCTCAAGGTCATATGGGAGAAACTGGAGCTCTTTATTCAGGCTACAATTTTGGTATTTGGAGCTCAAAGAGTTTCCATGTGGAATTTGGAGAAATTCAGATCTGAACCCGCTGTTGTCAAAGAGGTTCAGAAGAAAATTCAGAGTTTTGGTCTGAGTTATAGAGATTGACTATGGGTCACACGGGACTTTGCTCATCCAAAATTTACACCCATCAATTGAGCATCTGCCTCTAGTGCCCCCACTACGACTTGGCAAAAACAATGCCAATCAGTAGTTCTTTTTTCTGAACCGCCGACCCGCCCTCACCAGACTCAATGTATCAACTCGATGCTCACCCCAGCGAACCGAACCAACCTCCACGAAGTTTTGAACCCATCGGCCACCCTGTCTACCCAGCCCATGCCAAGGCGCCACACTGACGACGACATAGATGAGGTCATCAACCCCCAATACTCCTTCCCCTCTTGTGGAGCTTGGCGTGGCACCCACGCTTGCTCGACTGCCCCTTCCAAGCTAAAGCTGCCATTGCCCCATCCCCGGTACCAACGAGCTAAGCTATGGTGGCCAGGGGTTGCTGGCACACTGATGACAAGTGGCTCCACTTGCTAGGTTGGATATTGGCAATGAGTTATAGGACTGTAGAACCATTCCCCCTGTGGCCTTCTCTGCTGTGAATCCCCTTCTCAATACACACCGGGGGCAGATTCTTGTTTACCACTGGGCCAAGTAGAACTTGTGACATGTTCTTGTTTTCTTTTATACGCAATATAGAAACAAATATATTGCTTACGATTCTACAAGTAGAACTTGTGACATGCTCTTCCCTTGTTTAAGTTGACTGGATTGTCAAGATTTAGACAATAGCTACGTTTAGTATGAACAGGACACACACACCCCTAGCTCACCGGATGAATTTATAGGGGAAGCTAGCTTTAATCTCGTTCCAACTATCTTTTTTCCAAAATATGTAGAAGAACTGCATATCTTTGTAGTTTGTATTAAGATAGAAGACGTACAATTACATGACGTGTCATACCTTAGCGCCTAACACCCCAAGGGCGGCTTACATGCATGCCTTAAGTACGAAGCATTCATTCAGGGCATGATTATTCTTTTTTTTCACTACCAGAAAACTCGCCATCTGTCCACTCTCATAGGTACCGGTTACTAAAGACCCGGTATCAATGCAAGCATTGGTACCGGGTCTAAATTTGTTGACTCCCAAGAACCCTTTGGTACCGGTTGGTGTTACCAACCCGTTCTGAACCCTTTGGTACCGGCTGGTAACACCAATCGGTAAGACCCACCTCCCCCTTTGGTACCGGTTGGTGTTACCAACCCGTACCAAAGGCCCCTCCATGGGTTAATTCAAAAGGAAAGCATCTAAGAGGTGGTCAGTTATGGTGTCTAGGTGAGATGGTAAGGAA
>CM014273.1:22643305-22683652 GCA_004135705.1 Alloteropsis semialata | reverse complement strand
TCTAAACAGGCTTAGAGATGTACTAGCAGATAGCAGACTGTTGGATTTAAACAATCTACTATCATGTAGATTGTTGTAGTATCTAGGACATGTTTGTCTCACTCGCCCTGCAAGCTGCAATCTATAATCTGCAAGTCAAAACAAGCATGCCCAAAATGGCAGCTTCGTTATGCTGACAGTAGCGACGTTTACTGTGTAGACTTTCCTTGGTACGACGAGAACTTGTCCGATTGGATGAATGATTTTCCAATTCTGGTATAGGAGAGAGCGCACAGGCGGCATGAAAACAATCATCCCACGATACTCGATCAAATGTATCACGATGTGATACATGTCGTTTTATTCCCATCAGTCTTGTTAAGTCTCATCACTACGTTTATGGTGAGGTATATTATGCCATGTAGAAAATTTGTTCTAGTCATCTTATACATATACAGGTCAGATATCATAGTATCGTCTCCCTCCCATCACAGAAACTGGCAGACAGAGACAGCTACCACCATCGTCAAGAAATGGAAAATTATTACGAACGTTTTTTTTTTTGACCGGGAGCGGGATCAAAAACGTTGTTGGCGTGTCGGAGTTATTGTTCGGCAGTCCACCTGGGGTACCCAAGTGGTTGATTTGTAGGCAAAGGGCAATCGCGAGGCTAGGAGCTCGAGGTAACATAGGGGCGCAGGGTTTATATAGGTTCGGGCTATCCGGAGGTATAATACCCTACGTCCTGTGCTCGGTGGTGTTGTATTGCTCTGCTCGTCAAAGTTCCGGAGTACGAAGGCGAGTTCGTGGTTACAATAAGTGAATGGGGACCATATGAAGGGGGACTAAATGGCTAGGAGTCGAATGATCTAAGGGGGTCAACCTAGGCCGCCTTATATAGGCTGACGGCCTAGGGTTTATAAGTTAGTTATCTCTAATTGTATCCGGCTACAACTAGAAAACTAATCTGAGTCGGTTGCAACATAATCTCCGTGATCCTTGGCGAGATCCGAGTATCTCACCGCTCGCCTTGCGGGCTAAGTCTTCATCAATCTTGTCCATCAAGTCCGGAGATCCTCATGGGCCGGCCCGGAGTCAGCCCACACCTTTGTCAGACGTGGGCTCAGGCCGACTGTCTACCCGACCGGTAGTGGGCCCAGGGGTACCCATATCCCACAAGTCCCCGGCCAACGTGCAGGCGTGTGGTGGATTGCCGATGAAGAAAGGAAGCCTTTATAGTCGACTGAAGCGTCTTGGTCGGCAGGCCGACACAAGGGTGGGCGGTGCTCAAAAAAGAAACAAGAAATCAACGGGGATGATCTTATCGGACCCAGGGTGAAACCCCGAGTGGCGTAGTGCCGAGTCATAGCCGATTCGGACACCACGAGGAACTGCACCACTTTGAGAAAAGTGACACATCCTAATGAGGCAATATGGAGTAGTCCCCGAGCATTGGGCCAATTAGAATAATCGGGCGAATGGTCAAAAGAAAACAAGCTCCAAACTTCGGGGCAGTCGGGCCGCCCAAAGGATAAGACCGCCACGAGTGTCTGAGCACACGGTGACAATAACAGTATACTCGTGGGTGTACAGGACGGATCCGTGCCCACTAATCTATCAGAGACTTTTAAGGGCAGACTGAACGCCTCGAAAGAGGGAGCTGCGCGGCTTAGAGCTCACGCACCGTACAGTGTAACCGGGGTCACATGCATACGTTAGCACGGGGCTATAAATAGACGCCAATATCCAGGACTTTCATAGCATTGGTAGAAATCTGTAGACACTATTGAGGAAATATGTTAGGGACTTGGCATTGGGCTCATCCACTAGGAAGGAATCTTGGGGACTTGTAAACTTGATGCTAAAAGAGTGCTTGCGATGGTCTTGAGGTGTTAGTGAGCATCTGGCTCCTCCGTTCTCTCTCCGTATTGCCTTGGGCCGAGGGCCTTGAAGGGTGAAATGCTTGTAAAGCCGGGGCGAGCTTGGAGGCAGTCTCACGCAACCCTCAAGTTTGGTAGTCTCGCCGTTGGTCGCCATGATGCTACAAGAGAGCTTGCGATGAGCTCATGTGGACGAAGCTTGTTGCGCATGCAACATTTGGCGCAACGGCGAGCGCCCATAACCGTCATCATGACGGTTAATGCCTTTGTATCTGCAGATGGCCCATGGCCGCCACCTTTTTGTAATTGTATGATTCTTTAATGGCGAGTAACCTTCATTTGTTGTTTGGTCTCAAGTGTGCTTTGTGCTGTCTACAGCCCAGGGGCTGTCTGCTTCACATAAAGCAATGAACAAAATCGTAGGGCCAAGTCCCCGAGCGTCGGGCCTAGCCGAGTCACGGAGACCCGTTGACAGGAGTCTGAGTACCGAGTCCCCGAGCGTCAGGGCTGGCCGAGTCGCGGAGACCCGTTGGCCGGAGTCAGAGCGCCGAGTCCCCAAGCGTCGGGGCTGGCCGAGTCACGGAGACCCATTGACCAGAGTCAAAGCACCGAGTCCCCGAGCATCGGGGCTAGCCGAGTCTCGGAGACCCATTGACCGGAGTCTGAGCGTCGAGTCCCCGAGCGTCGGGGCTGGCCGAGTCACGGAGACCCATTGACCGAAGTCAGAGCGCCGAGTCCCCGAGCGTCGGGGCTGGCCGAGTCACGGAGACCCGTTGACCAGAGTCTGAGCGTCGAGTCCCCAAGCGTCGGGGCTGGCTGAGTCTCGGAGACCCATTGACCGAAGTCAGAGCGCTGAGTCCCCGAGCGTCGGGGCTGGCCAAGTCGCGGAGACCCGTTGACCGGAGTCAGAACGTCAAGTCCCAGAGCGTCAGGGCTGGCCGAGTCACGGAGACCCATTGACAGGATTCAGAGCATCAAGTCCCCGAGCGTCGGGGTTGGCCGAGTCGTTGGGCAAATAGCCGTTGGCGCGCGAAGAGCCATTGGCCCGCAATTAATGGCCATGCCACAGATTCCGTCCGTTAGTCGCGGCGCCGTTAGGGTAATTTGAACCATTGGGGAGGGGAGATAAATCAAATCGGTCATCGGGTTAGGTTTCATCGCAGTCATTCCCAGATCTATCGTTCCCGCATCCCGCCATCATCCACTGTTGTTGCTCTTGCCACCATCGCTCACCGCCACCGCGACCCAGCGCCACCGCAGCTGTGATCCTGTTGAGTCTTCTTGCTTCCAGGCACCGCGTGGCTTGAGGATTTGCCCCCATCCCAGTTGTGCGAATGGTGGAGTCGTCGCTTCCCACGAAGGTGCCAGCGCTGGAGGAGAAGGTATCATCGTCGGTAAGGGTGGAGCACGTGGCGAGCCCTGCAAGCGGCACGGCCGCTATTGCGAGGGCGGGGCCTACTGCAAGCAGTTCGTCTGCTTCTGCCGGTGCGCGCAGTGATGTCATGGGGGCCACGGCCGCCAGCGGTGATGGTGGTACAGCCATAGTGCCCGTGACCACCTCCGGGGTGGGCATTGCTGGGAAGGCAGGAGATGCTCCCGTGGAGAGCCAAGAGTGGGCTGGAGTCAAAGGAGAAGTGCCGCGCCAAGAACCCGCCTGGGGTCAATCCTCCATGACAGAGGAGAGACTTCAGGCCATGGTGAGGTGGGGCATCCTAGGACCCAACGAGGTGTTGCTGTGGCGAGCTCCCGATGATGACGGGCGCCCGTGGGAGCGCTCAGAGACAGAGACTGTTGTCTTCGCCTCCTTCTTCGAGCGCGGCTTTGGGTTGCCGACTGGTGACTTCTTCCATGGGCTGCTCAACTTTTATAGTATCGAGCTTACCCACCTGAATCCTACATCCATCCTGATGATCTCGGTCTTTATCCACCTCTATGAGGGGTTCCTTGGGACCCCGCCACATTTCAATTTGTGGCAGAGATTATATCATATCAAGATTATTGGGGAAGATGCCGGGAAGGGGCCGGCCCGGGTTACTGGAGGAGCCGGCTTCTCACTGAGGCCAGGCATGCCCAAGCATTATTTTGTGCTGGACATGAATGATTCCAACAAAGGCTAGAGGCACGAGTGGTTCTACATCGGCAATCACCCTCCTGCTCTGCCGACCCGGACTGGGCACCGTCCGAAGAAGATTGCGCAGTGGGAGTCAGTTCCTGAAGGCGAGGAACTGCGAGAGGTCAATGAGCTACTGCAGCTGATAGCCGAGGCAAAGAAGAACAAGTTGACTACTGCAGCCATCATGATTTCCTTCGTCCGGCGCCTAACCCAGCCCATTAAGGACCGAGTGCACTCAGGATACCAGTTCTGGGGTGCCAGGGATCTGACTCGGGAACAAGTCCGGACCGTGTCGGTGGCCGAGACTTGCGAATGAGTCTCCGGCTTTATGAGGGGAGATATCTTCAATGAGGGTGCCCCTATGGCTTTTTCTTTGCACAATCTGGCACCACCGGTAAGTACTGCATGCTTCTGTATTTTGCTTGCTCTGATGCCTGCTGAGTGACTTTGATGGAAATCTCGGTCTTGTTGTAGGAGCGTGCTACGATGTACTTCTGCTCGGCCCCGTTGCGAGGGCAGCATATGGCCGGAGAAACTGGTAACGGCTGACGAGGGGCCCAGAGCTCCCCGAGTAGTGGATGAGGAACCTGCTGAATAGGAGGCCGTCGACCTCATTCCTGCTCTCCTGGAGGAGTCGGGCAACGACTAGGCAGCGTCGGTGGCTGGGGGCGATGGCGCTGGTAGGCAGAAGCGTCTGGCTGTATGCAAGGTGCTGGCGTCGAGGTCGACAAGGTCGACCGCACGGGGATCTTCGCCAAAGCAACTGCCCAAGTTGGGGCAGGCTGACGGGCCGAGTCCCAGGCGAGGAAGAGGAGGAGGCTGATATCCTCAGCAAGCGACACTGAGGATGAAGTCGATGGGCCCCTCTCGAGCCCGAACATAGGGGAGTCGCCCTAGATTCGCATTGGTGGCCAAGGGATCCCCTTTGTTCAGTCTGAGCCACCATCAGAGTCACTTCCAGTGCTCCGCCCTACGCCCCCCGTACTGCTGAAGAGGGTGGTGTTCAAGCGTCCGTGGAGGAGTGGGTATGTTACAAGACACATCTTGAATGTTGCCTAAATTGTGAGTGTTGAAGCTAAGTTCTTTTTGTATGTAGGAACAGAAATCGTGGGGAAAGAGTTGATCTGGTGCCGCTCCCAGGATCGGGCGGCAAGACGCTGTTGGTCAAGCCGTCTGCCGCAGATGCAGTGTCCGGGGCCGATGTCGAGGTAGGCCTGCCGGAGCAAGCGACGAGCGACCCGTTGGTCGAACACGGGCCCCCCCCAGCCGATGACGAGCGGGGGGGACTGCGCGAGACGGGTGGCGTGGATGAAGACCCGAGGAGTGTGACGGGGGTGGAGGACCCGATCAACAGTCCTCCGCCACTCAAGGATGACGATGATCAGCTACTCGGGGAGCAGCCAGATGCCGGGGTCGGCACTGTCATGGCGCCCGAAGTTGAAGCGGCTGTGGCCGGGCTCGGGGCCAGGCCTAGCGCGTCGGCGCTGGCTCCAGAGTGGGCTCTGGAGCTTGACATTGCCGACCACGAGGTCAAGCTCTGGAAGCTGCAGAACGTGGCCGGCGTTCTGGATCGCATCGTCAAGGTATAGTTTCTTTTGCCGCGTCAACTTTGTTGCACTTGTAGTGGCTAATTGCCTGCTATCGTGGTGTAGGGTTTTATAGCTCGGGCTGCAAAAGACCTTGCCTTCAAGCGGTAGGCTCTGGAGGACCGCCAGACCCTAGCGGGGATGCAAGAAGAGTTGCGGTTGGCTGCCAACAGCTCCAAGGAATTCCTAATGAAGAAGAAAAGGGAGCTGGCCAACGTCGTCAAGCACAACGAAGAACTGATGGGTGACCTGAAGGCCATTGCAGACGGTGAGCTTCTGCTCTGTGTTTGTTGCTGATGCCTTGTTGCTGACAGTGCGTTCTGCAGATGTGGAAAAGAAGGAGAAGGCGCTCTAGAGTAAAGTGGAGAAGCTCTCCGGAGCCAACCAAAAACTCGAGGAGAAGGTTGGCTCACTGAAGGGGGCTAATCAATGCCTTAAAGTCGAGTGCGAGCACCTGGCCGAGGCCAACCAATGCTTGACGGATGAACATGACCAGGCCATGCATGGTAAGTGCTGCTTGTCGGATCGGCTGCTCTTCCTGTGGGCTTGGATGCTTAAAGGCTTCTTTTGCAAGCATCTGGGCCGAGCTTCTAGAGCTACGACAGGCGGCCGAGTTCAATGCCAGTTCATTGGTCCCTGCCGGGTCGGGCCCGACGGACTTGACGTTGGTCCAGCGGCTCTGGGCCAACCCCACTCGTGTGCCACAGTTGGTGCAGGAGACCGCAGTCGGCTACGACAGTCGAATCCTGGCACTGATCCGAGTGCACTTCCTGTCCCTCATCCTTGCTCCGATCTGTGAGGGTGTTCCTGACGGGGTCACCGACGAACAGTTTGATGACCTGGTTGAGGAGTGTACGCCCTTGGCGGAGGCTGTAGCAACAGAGCTTGGCTTGTAAAACAATAATTATTGATGTAAACTATGTTTTGCGGTATATAAAGTACAGTTCAGCTTATTGAAGCATTGTGTGTTATGATTAATAGAGTGAGTAGTGGACCCTTTTCCCTGCTGACTAGAACTCTGCATCGCCCGATCGGTCACTACCTTGTGCCGTTTAAGCACCCTTTTATCCCGCTGACCATTGCTCACGGAGAGGACGGCTTACCACTCAACGACGCTTAGCTAGAAGGCTTACTCGCTGGTAGCGCGCGGGTTGAGCACAGAGCTCAGAGTTTCACGGTTAGGGACTCGGGCCGACCGGGTTAGTTCCGCTGTCATTGGGGGGAACAAGGGGTCGGGCGAGGACTTTAGGAAGTCAGAGTCGGCTGGGACTCTCCCTGTGGTCGTGATGGGTTGAATGCTGTCTGGGTCGGGCCCAGTCCCTGAGCATCAGCATGGATGTCGGGTGAGGAGGGAACAGCGGGGCGTATGACCCAGAGTCATTGGTGAAGAAAAAAATGCTTTTATTAATATGAGAGGGAGAATACATAGCTTTTGAGAACATCTATGGGTAGAACTTTGTGTGATGCTGGATGTTCCACACGTTTGGAACGGGGTCACCATTAGCCCACTGGAGGCAGTATGTCCCTGCGAGATGACTTCCTTGACGATGAAAGGTCCCTCCCAAGGGGCTGACAACTTGTGCTGGTCCTTGGTGGACATGACTCGGCATAGGGCCAAATCGTCAACATTTAGGAATCGTTCCCGGATGTTCCTGTCGTGGTATCGCCGAACTTGCTGCTCGTGCCGGGCATGTTGGATCAGGTCGGCGAGTCGGTGCTCCTCCGCGCTGTCACTGTCGAGCCACCAACTTGTTTCTGCTTCGCCTTTCTATAGTGCTGGATGCGCGGGGCACCGTAAGCGAGGTCGGCTGGGAGGACGGCTTCGGAGCCATACACCAGGAAGAATGGGGTGTAGCCAGTTGCCCAGCTCTTCTGTGTTCACAGGGCCCACACGACATGGGGTACTTCTTTGGCCCATCGGCTAGCGTGCTTGCTGAGGTCGTCGTATATGGCCTTCTTGCGTGAGTCCTAGACCATACCGTTGGCTCACTCAACTTGGCCATTGCACTTGGGGTGCGTTGAGGAAGAGTAGTAGACGTCGATGCAGTTGTTCTGACAGAAATCCCAGAACTCATGTCCTGTGAACTCTAATCCTAGGTCGGTGACAATACGGTTCGGAATACCGAACCGATGGGTGAGTTCTTCAATGAACTTGGCGGATGTAGCTGACTTGGTGTCGGGCACAACCTTGTACTCGATCCATTTGGTGAACTTGTCAACTACCACCAGGAGGTGCTTGAATCCACCAGGGGCGGTTTTGAATGGCCCGATATTGTCGAGTCCCCATACCGTGAATGGCCAAGATGGGGGAATCGTTCGGAGCGCCTGGGCTGGCAGGTGTTTTTGCTTCTGGAAATACTGGCACCCGGTACAACGGCGCACCAGGTCCTTGGCATCAGAGAGGGCCATGGGCCAGTAGAACCCTGCTCTATAGGCTTTGCCAACTAAGGTCCCAGCGGCAGCATGGTTGCTGCACGTGCCCGAGTGAATTTCTTGTAAAAGGCTAATGCCTTCATCACGAAGGACACACTTCATGAGTATGCCTGTGGAGGCCGCCTTTCTGTACAGGGCGTCGCCGATGACGACGTAGTTTGTCGAGCGCCAAGCTAGCTTTTCGATTTCCTCCTTTGTTCCTGGTGACCAGCTCTCCGTGAGAAAAGCGATGAAGGGGGCGCGCTAGTCTGCTTCTACCAGGAGAACTTCATTAGTCATCGGGCCACCCGGAAGTGGTTCCGGGTCGGGCATAGGGCTACCGTCCTCAAGAATCTTGATGGATGGAGTGCGTAGGTCTTGTACAAAAATGCCTACTGGCACCTGGGCCCTGGTGGAGCCTAGCTTAGACAGGACGTCGGTGGCGACGCTGTCTTCCCGTAGCACATGGTGGAGCTCGAGCCCGTAGAAGTGGGTTTCAAGCTTGCGGACCTCGGCGCAGTATGCGCTCATGGTCTCTTTTATCATGTCCCAGTTCTTGTTAACTTGCTCGACGACTAGCTTGGAGTTGCCGTAGCACATGAGTCACTTGATGCTGATGACACCGTGATCCGGAGGCCGTGGATAAGGGCTTCGTACTCGGCCACATTGTTGGTGGCCTGATAGTGTATCTGGAGGACATATTTCAAGTGCTGCCCCTCCGGGGAGATGAACAACACTCCTGCACCGGCTCCCTCAAGGTTGAGGGCACCGTCGAAGTACATCTTCTAGTGCTCCGGCCATTCCTCTGGGGTTGGCGCTTGTATCTCTGTCCACTCAGCCACTAAGTCGGCCAGGATCTGGGATCTGGGACTTGATGGCCTCCCGTGGCTCGAAGTTGATGGTGTGCTCGCCGAGTTCTACGGACCACTTCACTATTCGCCATTGGCATCCTGGTTGTGCGAGATGGCACCGAGTGGTGATCAGGAGCGCGTAGAGTAGCTTCTGGGGATGAGGGTACCGGACCTTGGAGTCGCTAAATACCTCCCTGATGAAGTATACAAGGCGTTGGACCTTGTATGGGTGGCCTTCCTCTGGTCGTTCGATGACCAGGGCCGTGCTGACCACATGCGTGGTGGCCGAAATGTATAGCAACAGCTCCTCTCCGGGGGTCAGTATCGTGAGTACTGGGAGGGGTGACTAGGAAATCCTTGAGGTCGGCCAAGGCCTTGCTAGCCTCAGGGGTCCATTCGAATTTGTCCGCCTTCTTTAGGATTTTGAAAAATGGAAGTCCCTTCTTGCCGAGTTTGCTGATGAATCGGCTCAAGGCCGCCATCATTCATGTGAGCTTCATGATGTCCTTCTTGCATTTGGGCTCCTCGAGGTTGCGTATGGCGTCCACCTTGGCTGGGTTCGCCTCGATGCCGTGTTGGCGAACCAGGAAGCCCAGGAGCTTTCTTGATGGTACACTGAATACACATTTCATCGGGTTTAGCTTCCACCTAAAACGTCGCAAGTTGTTGAAGGTTTCCTTGAGGTCGGTGATCAGGGAATCGGCATCGTACGTCTAGACGACGACATCGTCCACGTAAGCTTCAATGTTTCGGCTGATTTGGCTTTGCAGGCAGCCCTAGATAGCCTTTTGGTACGTGGCGCCGACGTTTTTCAACCGAAAGGTCATCATCTTGTAGCAATAGATGCCATGTGGGGTGATGAACGCTGTTTTGTCCTGGTCAGACGGCTTGAGAGCTATCTGGTGATAGCCCGAGTAGCAATCTAGGAAACAGAGGAGTACGCAGCCGGACATGGAGTCTATGACTTGGTCGATTCGTGGAAGAGGGAAGGGGTCTTTAGGGCAGTAGCGGTTGAGATCTGTGTAGTCGATGTACATTCTCCATTCACCGGATTACTTCTTTACAAGTACAGGATTTGCAAGCCACTCAGGGTGTTTGCATTCTCTAATAAAACCGGTAGTTAGGAGCTTATTCAGCTCTACCCTAATGGCCTCCTTTTGATCTTGGGTGAATCGGCGTAGCTTCTGCTTGACAGGCTTCGCGCTCTTGCTCAAGTCCAAGGAGTGCTCAGCCTTCTCCATCGGGACTCTCAGCATGTCGGACGGCTTCCATGCAAAGATATCCCAGTTATCCCGGAGGAAGGAGGTGAGCGTGTTTTCCTATTTAGGAGTGAGCCCTGGCCCTATGAGGGCCGTTTTGGCGGGGTCATCGAGTCCCAAGCTGATCGCTTTGGGGGCTTCTACAAGCGTCAGCACCGTGGGCTGCTGCTCCGAGAGGACTGGCTCACCAGTCGCCAGCTTGGGGGCTGCTTCTGCCAGCAGAGCATTGTTGCCGAGGTGTCGGGACAGCTCGGCTATCTTGATAGCTTCCCCATCGCATTCGAACGAGGTCTTGATGTCTCCACGGATGGAGAGGTCTCCATTGGGCGCCGACGTCTTTAGGACCAGGTATGTGTGGTTTGGTATAGCCATGAACCGAGCCAACATGGGCCTGCCAAAGATAGCATGGTAGGAACTCTGGATGTCGGCCACCTCGAAGTATAAGAACTCCGTGTGGTAGTTGTCTGCCATGCCAAATGTTACTGGCAGGGTGATGTTGACGGTCCATAAATGCCAATTTTGATCGTCAACTCCTGCAGAGAATATGTCAAATATAATCACCAAACGTAGTGATAGGGTTTATATCTAATCAATTCCACAAGTTTTGGTGAATATGTGAATGCAGGGACTAATTGGCAAAAGAGAAGATTTGGGCTCAGGGCCAGGTCGCCCGACCCCCCTAGGTCGGCCGACCTGGGCCCAAGCCCAATGGAGCCCATATTTGGCTACAACAAATAAACACACTCCAGGACCATCATAGCTGTTGATTCCATGACGGTTGAATCCAAGAGATAGGAATGGTCCAAGGGGAGGTCACATGGATTAAGGGGCCCACCAACATATCTAAACATACTCGAAATCGGGCCACCCACCTCGAACCATCATTAGGACCCACTCTACAGTCACCTAGGCAAAGATAGGCCCGAAAGGAGTCGGTGCCAGGTCGGCCGACCTGGGCACGTCGGCTGACCCCCAAGGGCGACGGAATCGGTCCCCCTTCGACGACCAGCTCCATACCGACTCCAAGGACGCATCTGGACCGTGCACGAAGCAAGTCGGTGCATCCAAGGGTCGGCCGACCTAGGGGGATCGGCCGACCTGGTCCCGGGGCCAAACGGCCTCAACCGCCTCGAGGTGCCTCTCCACCATCCTATCAAGCTATAAATAGATGGCCTCGGCTCCAGTTCAACACACACCAAGAAGGAAAAGCTCTCTTTTCCACAAGTTGTAGTATTAGTTAATAGTGAAGTAGTCTTAGGAGTTGAGCTTCTATGGGCTTCCGAAGGAGTCTTGGTAAGCCTAGAGCTTAGTTATCTTGTATCTTTTGTTTACTTATAAGACTCTGAGCTTTAATGGAATTACTATCTTGCTTATGTTATTTGGCTTATTGCCTTATTTGTTCATCATATAAGTTGTATATCTTGCACCTTAGTTTAGCTGATGCATGTTATAGCAATGGCCCAATGCGCCGCAAGGTTGCTCTGTTTATCTGGACAATAAATAGAGTAGTATTTCGTATTGCAAACATGGTGTTTGGTATATGAAATACCATTGGGGATACCCTACCCCACATATTTAGAGGTAGCCTCCGGGTGGTGACAGCCCCGTGTGGCCCTTGTAATCCTCGTCGTTCGGGTTTGGGCATTTGCAGGCCTTCGTGATAAACATCGTGACAGAACACTTGGATGAGGGGATCCCGCGACTTCTCGATTTGCCCTCTAACATGTGTCCCTTGCTGAGCTTTTATAGTGTACACTTATAATGTATGTGTTGGTATTTCTTAGCATCACTACTTAGAGTAGTAATGGTACTAGAGATACTTCATCGTAAATCTAGACGTTACAGATATTCTGCAAGCGCACAGATGTACGTTGTAGCATTTCACCCGGTATCCAAGGAGGTTTTAAGTAAATGGCTCCAAAGTTTAAATTTTAAAAGTAAAAAAACTTTGTAAAAACTTAAATATGCTTGGGAAATAAATATGCATTGTGAAATAAACATCAGATACATACCGATGTACCTACCGGTGAGGACTCGATGTTTTTCGTCCGTCGAGTGCAGACGTCTCCAAGTCATGATTTAGCTTGATGATCTGGCCTCTGCATTGGAAGATAATGCGAATGCTTTTCGACGCCACTCTGGTTCTGTTGTCTTCACACAAGGTGTTGATGATGTTATTGCCTTCAGAGCCTTAACACCTTGTGTGAATTCTTTGGGCAGGGGCAGGAGTGGCTCGCTGTTGGTGACTGGTGGTTTCTGTGGCTTCCATCCATAAATCACCTTGATTTCGGGTCCGTCGTGCTTTTGGTTTAATTCTTTCTTGTTTCCTGCATGGTTAGCCAAAATCTCCCGACTGGTCTCTTGTACCACTGCAGCTAACTCGGCTGACTGGGTTTCTAGAATTTTGCTTAAGCGCAGCTGGTTTTTCACAGCAACTGACAAGGCATGGAATCTAGAACTTAAATCATTCACCTTTCTCTTGGCGGTATAGTGTATACGCTTCCTCCTTGCTAGGATGGGCCCCAGTTATGTGCTAGAAATAAATCCCTGCACTTCTGCCAAGACTCCATCTTTGCCTGGTGGTTGTAGTACCACTGCAGTGCTCTACCTGTTAATGAGAATGGGAATAACCATTGCTTTGCCCTTCCTGCTAGTCGACTGCATATTACTGAGAAATGTCGGAGATGTTCTGCTGCATCTGTTATGGCCTTTCCGTTAAAGGGCTTGGCTTGCACCATGGTGATGTATGTTGAATCGATCATGAGAGTTTCAGTTGCCATCTTGGTGCAAAGGTACTTCGATTTCAATTGACAGAAATTGTAGAATCACTTCGAGTTCTTTGGCGAATTGATGATGTACCTTCTGTTCCACACAAAGAGAAACAAGCCAAGGGTAAACCTGTCTAGAGATGGTAATTAATTGTGACATAAGTTAATACAGAGGTTAACATATTCTTTGACCAATGCTTTCCCCGGCAACGGCGCCAGAAATGCTTGTTGGCATTTCTTAGCATCACCACTACTGGAGTGATGGTACTAGAGATGTCTAAATATAAATCTTAGCGTTATACAAGTTCTGCAAGCGCACAGAAGTACATTGTAGCATTTCACCCGGGAGTATTCCAGAGTATCGTATTTATTTCCTCAGGGAAAGCGTATGGCAAAGTAATATATTTTCCAATGTATCAACTATATCATAATTCATATGCGAGGACTAGGTCAAGGGATAATATGATATGAAAGATTGAGTATGTTGACACACAGAAGATTTCACTGCTCATTATGTAAGTCTAGTTAGTATGAAGGTCCAACGAGAGAACTAGGGATTCTATGTACTTCTTACAAATGGGTAACATTCATTACAAGTGTATCCTATACAAGCTTAGCAGTTGATACATGTTAGAGGACAAATCGAGGAGTCGTGGGATCCCCTCATCCAAGGGTACTGTCACGATGTTTATCACTAAGGCCTGCAAACGCCCAAACCCGAACGGCGAGGATTACAAAGGACGGACAGGGCTGTCACCACCTGCCGTCTGCCTCTGAATACGTGGAGTAGGGTATCCCAACGGTATTCCATAACCCAAACACCATGTTTGTAATATGAAATACATCTTTACCAATTGTACGGAAAGGTAAAGAACAATCATAGAGATTCATTGGGCCATTGCCATAACATGCACCATCCAAACTAAGGTGTAAGACATACAGCTCATATGATGAACACACAAGACTATAAGTCAAGTAACAAAGGTAAGAAAGTAATTCCATTAAGGCTCTAAGTCTTACAAATAAGCTAAGGATACAAGATAACTGAGCTCTAGGCTTACCAAGACTCCTTCGGAAACCCGTAGAAGCTCAACTCCTAGAACTACTTCTCTACTAACTAAGACTATGACTTGTAACACTTGGAGCTCTTCCTTCTGGTGTGTGTTGTACAGGAGGCATTGGCACCTATTTATAGTACTTAGGGATGGTTTAGGGTCGGTACAAGGCGGTTGAGGGCGAGTGGGCCCACCCCCGAGTCGGCCGATCCACGGACGTCGCCCGACCGTCTGATGAACCGACTGAAGTCATACACGATGTAGATTTGCTGCTGAAGACGGTGTGGATACGCCAGAGAAGGGTGGACCGCAACGGCTGCAAGACTGGGTCGGCCGACCTGGCCAGGTCGGCCGACCTGGTCCAGGCACGTTTTGCCTTGATCTTCTTCTGAGTCGCTGGAATGTGGACCTTGGTACTCGTGGAAGATGGGTATGGATCCTCGGAGTAACTGTTGATTCTCATGTGGGCCCATCAATCCTTGTAATCCTCCTTATCCTTCTTGTCATCCCTTGGATATAACCATCATTGATTCAATGTTCTGGATGACACTAACTTGTGCTTCTTCTTCATGGCCAAAGTTGGGCTCGAATGGACATTAGGCCAGGTCGGCCGACCTGATGGGGTCGGGCGACCTGGGCCTGGCCCTGTTTTACTTCATCTTCTGGCCCATCTCTCCTGCAATCAAATAATCTCCATGTACAAGTGGAACTACGTTATTTGAAATAAAATCCTACTGATTATTACTAATTTATTTCATTTTATCATGTTGGCGTTACAAAATAATCATGAATTAACAAACGCCAACAAACTCTCCCAAGCTAAGACCTTTGCTCGTCCCGGGCAAAACTTGGAGAGTTAGGAACCTAGGATCAGAATTGCTTACTTCCCATAAAAGGAATTTTTCAATAAGAAAGCAATTCATAACTTGATTAAGTTGGCAAAGATTAAATCATCCCTTTTTAACTTATCACTCATGGGTTTTTTAGCTTTTTCTTCATCTTGAGCGGTTGAAAGCCAGAACAACTTAGCGAGAGCACTTTTCCCTAAACCTTTGTTCCACCATCACACCGGAGGTTTTAAAAAGACTTTTGCAAAGAAAAACACAAGACTCCTCAAATGACTCTCAAGTCGCTCATTTGTGTTTATACCTCTACCATCACTCCTCTCAATTTCCCTCAAAAGTATAAACAAATGGGGTTCATAAATGGGAAACTATTGTTTCACACATGCATTGCTTATCTTGTTGAGTCAAATCCAGGATCAATGAAGAATTAAATCATACACTTAAATTGGAGTGTGCAAGTGTGGATATGTGGCACTGGAAGAATGAACTCCTTTTAGAGAATTTCTCTTCTTTAGAAACTTTGCTATAAAGCTTGGCTCCCCCTTTTTTTCATGGACTATACAGTGTCCATAATTTCTTTTTCTCTCTCTTTTTTTTCCATGGACTAGACTTATGTCTATTTTTTTCTTTTATTTGGCTTTCATAGGGAGCCTAAGCCTTATTCCTAGAAATATTTTTTGGAGAAGAGTCTCTTCGGAGTACTTTATTCTAGCGAACAAGTGATAGGTATGTTGCTTACTCCCAGGATAGAAGTATTGCAAAAGTGGTGATGTGTACGTGACTCCAATTTTTAAGAGCATGAAGTAAATCTTACAATGATCGCAATGAACTTGACAGAACTCAAAACAAATACACATGCTTTTTGCACGTGGTTTGGAATATGAGGCTCTGGTAGGATCTTCACTCTTTACTGAGGAGTCTAGACTTTTGTTCTTTTTGAAATAAAAACTCCGGGATCAGATTTCACTGTGGTAAAGATAAAGCAACTCTAGCTTATTATCTCATAGCTCCCAACAACCTAGAATCAGATTTAGCATTTGCTACCCACAAGTTTTAAGTTTCCAAGGAAGTCATTAATTTAAGCCAACAAATTCAAGACACAAATGACTGCCTTATTGAGACCTGCATAAATTGGGAAAGTCATAGCAAATGTTCATCACTTCCAACTAGAGCTTCATCTTTCATTCGTTTCCATTTTCATCATTTTTTTAACAAGATAAAAGAAAACAAGGAGAATGGTTCAGACAACTTACCTGTACAGGGGGTCCTCCCCCAAGCTGGACTTTTCACTGCTGGCGGTAACGAGGGTCGTTCGGGTCGAAGCCTTGGGACCGAAGGTAGGCAGTTAGGTTCTGGTTGCCCGCCTGGATGCTGTTCTGGAGGGTGTTGAAGTTCTGTGCTGACTGGTCCCACCAAGCTTGCGACTGCTGCACATGCTGGGTTAACGTATCATCAATACGGTGAGTGGTTACCTCAAGGGTTCCCATGCGGTTGGATAACCCATCCATGCTGCTGCGCCAGTCCCTTGCCGAAAAGGAACGTCGGGCGTCGAACGGAGGAGGGCCGCCACTTGAGCTAGACGACTGATGATAGCGCGGGTCTTGGGGATTCCATTGTGCGTGCAGCGCTTCATGCCATCCCGAACCTCCTGCCATGTATGGTGGAGGCGGCTGCGGCTGCTCCCAGTTCGATCCTTCAGGTATGTACGGCGGAGTTGGAGGCTCCCATGCTGATTGTGCTTGCGGCACTCCGGCTTCTCCCCGTCGGGACATGCTTCTTGTCACCCTCCCTGTCACGCTTTGCCTGCCTTCCTTTTGCAACTCCAACAAAAGTGTTTTGCATCTGTACAACCAGTATTCCGGTGCTGGCAACGGAATTCTGGTTGTGCTATTATGATAAACCATAACAAGCTTTTGGTCTATGGCATGAGTAACAAGGTGACTCTGAACAAAATGAGACTCGTCCAGAGTTGGGCGAGGCTGCGGAAGGAACTCGACTCGATAATTGTCTAAAAGGCCCATCGACTCAAAAATGCGAGTAACCAAAGAAGTGCATTCAATGGGACCTTGCATTTTAAAAACACCCATCCATTGATCAATCATGAAAACAACAGGTGAGACTTTTATCTTCTTAACCATTGCATATAACAATTTCAATTCGTCAATGCGCACGGTTCGAAGATCATTTCGAGGAAATAGAGTCATGGCAAGCCAGCGGTGCATGAAACGAAGAGTGGGATTATGAATGTGACTAGTTCTAGGGGGAGTGCCATCTGCGATACCCGAGATATCCCGCCAAAAGGGTTCTCTCACAAAATGCCTCAAAACTTTATCAACTTCCAAACTGCAACGCTTGCTAAAACCCAGATAGGTACTAAACTGCCTCCAAGAAACGAAATACTCTTCCCTTAAAAAGCGAAAAGTAATCCCTTCCTCACCCTTTCTCAGAGTAGCAAGAAATTGGATTGTTAACAAACGACACCCATCCTCGTTAATGCGAGCAAAATCCGACCATCCCACAGCACCCCACACGGTTTCAAAATCAGTAGCCATACCTGATTTCTCCATGAGTTCACTTGTGAACACACGCGTGTGATCAAAAGCGCAACCCAGAAGAATTTGATATGCTTCCATTTCGTAGCCTTCTTCGATGTCTAGTTGATCATCGGACATGAACGCCGGGCGAGGATCATCGTCGTTTTGGTTGCTGCTGGAGCTGTCCCCGTTGCCATCTCCATTGCCACCGCTGCCACCGCCTCCTGTGGCGCCAGCACCGGTGTAGTAGTACTGGTCTTCGGAGATCTCCATGGAGTGTTGGCTGTCCATCCTCTCTTCGGAGCCACCAGCTGATTCCATGATCTCCGTGCTGGAGGAGATCACCTCAGTGCTCCCTGAGTGTCGGCTTCTCCTTGAACTTGACCCCTTCAATTTCTTTGCTTTCTTCACGACTTCTCTGACGATGTTCATGATTTCTGCACAGAGAACAACAAGCAACAAGAACGACACTTGGAAGACAAAAGGATTAGCGTTAGCAAGTTAGTCGTTCTTGCGGGGCGTGAACGCCTCCACAAAAGTCGTTCTTGTGGGTTACGACACACCACAAATAAGCGTTCTTGTGGGATTTTGGATACCTCCACAACACGTTCAAGAGTTTAAGCATGAAAATAACAGCACCGTTATGCAGAAATGAAGTCCATTTTTAATTGGTTTTCAAATTTTATTTTATTATTTTTTTTTAGATTTTTCAACTTAGGAGCTAAACACTTAGGAATCTAACAGAGGGAGAGAAGAAACTCCGAGGGCGAAACGCAGCTCGAGTTGGGGCGAAGTGAGCAAGCTTCTGGCCAAGGCTTTTTATAGCCAGAGATCACCACCGATCGGCCGACCAGGTGGGGTCGGCCGACCCTCCCACAGTGGCAAAATCGCCAGCATTTGATCACGATCGCGTTGGATACCTGGTGGCTGCAGAACCGGTTGAAAACTTTGCAAAAGAGGGAGGGGTGAGTCGGGCGACATGAGCTGGTCGGCCGACCGGAGTTGGACATGGTTCAATGCCCCTTGAAAGTTATGATCCGTGACTATGGTAGTGCATCATGGCAATTGAGTGCTCAGCAGAATGGCCAAAACTTTGAGTCGGCCGACATGGCCTGGTCGGCCGACCGAACCTTAGCTAGGTTCAGGCTTAGCCTTTGCAGGGTGGCACATGGTTCATAGGTGTGATAATTTCTGAGTGCGTGGGCAGTAGTGGCCAGGTATCCAAGGAGGTTTTAAGTAAATGGCTCCAAAGTTTAAATTTTAAAAGTAACAAAACTTTGTAAAAACTTAAATATGCTTGGGAAATGAATATGCACTATGAAATAAACATGAGATACATACCGATGTACCTACCGGTGAGGACTCGATGTTTTTCGTCCATCGAGTGCAGACGTCTCCAAGTCATGATTTAGCTTGACGATCTGGCCTCTGCATTTGAAGATAATGTGGAT
Organism: Alloteropsis semialata; assembly: GCA_004135705.1. NCBI lineage: Eukaryota > Viridiplantae > Streptophyta > Magnoliopsida > Poales > Poaceae > Alloteropsis > Alloteropsis semialata. Next base: position 22,664,919 of record CM014273.1, on the reverse strand, counting down.
GCTTTTCGACGCCACTCTGGTTCTGTTGTCTTCACACAAGGTGTTGATGATGTTATTGCATTCAGAGCCTTAACACCTTGTGTGAATTCTTTGGGCAGGGGCAGGAGTGGCTCGCTGTTGGTGACTGGTGGTTTCTGTGGCTTCCATCCATAAATCACCTTGATTTCAGGTCCGTCGTGCTTTTGGTTTAATTCTTTCTTGTTTCCTGCATGGTTAGCCAAAATCTCCCGACTGGTCTCTTGTACCACTACAGCTAACTCGGCTGACTGGGTTTCTAGAATTTTGCTTAAGCGCAGCTGGTTTTTCACAGCAACTGACAAGGCATGGAATCTAGAACTTAAATCATTCACCTTTCTCTTGGCGGTATAGTGTATACGCTTCCTCCTTGCTAGGATGGGCCCCAGTTATGTGCTAGAAATAAATCCCTGCACTTCTGCCAAGACTCCATCTTTGCCTAGTGGTTGTAGTACCACTGCAGTGCTCTACCTGTTAATGAGAATGGGAATAACCATTGCTTTGCCCTTCCTGCTAGTCGACTGCATATTACTGAGAAATGTCGGAGATGTTCTGCTGCATCTGTTATGGCCTTTCCGTTAAAGGGCTTGGCTTGCACCATGGTGATGTATGTTGAATCGATCATGAGAGTTTCAGTTGCCATCTTGGTGCAAAGGTACTTCGATTTCAATTGACAGAAATTGTAGAATCACTTCGAGTTCTTTGGCGAATTGATGATGTACCTTCTGTTCCACACAAAGAGAAACAAGCCAAGGGTAAACCTGTCTAGAGATGGTAATTAATTGTGACATAAGTTAATACAGAGGTTAACATATTCTTTGACCAATGCTTTCCCCGGCAACGGCGCCAGAAATGCTTGTTGGCATTTCTTAGCATCACCACTACTGGAGTGATGGTACTAGAGATGCCTTAATATAAATCTTAGCGTTATACAAGTTCTGCAAGCGCACAGAAGTACATTGTAGCATTTCACCCGGGAGTATTCCAGAGTATCGTATTTATTTCCTCAGGGAAAGCGTATGGCAAAGTAATATATTTTCCAATGTATCAACTATATCATAATTCATATGCGAGGACTAGGTCAAGGGATAATATGATATGAAAGATTGAGTATGTTGACACACAGAAGATTTCACTGCTCATTATGTAAGTCTAGTTAGTATGAAGGTCCAACGAGAGAACTAGGGATTCTATGTACTTCTTACAAATGGGTAACATTCATTACAAGTGTATCCTATACAAGCTTAGCAGTTGATACATGTTAGAGGACAAATCGAGGAGTCGTGGGATCCCCTCATCCAAGGGTACTGTCACGATGTTTATCACTAAGGCCTGCAAACGCCCAAACCCGAACGGCGAGGATTACAAAGGACGGACAGGGCTGTCACCACCTGCCGTCTGCCTCTGAATACGTGGAGTAGGGTATCCCAACGGTATTCCATAACCCAAACACCATGTTTGTAATATGAAATACATCTTTACCAATTGTACGGAAAGGTAAAGAACAATCATAGAGATTCATTGGGCCATTGCCATAACATGCACCATCCAAACTAAGGTGTAAGACATACAGCTCATATGATGAACACACAAGACTATAAGTCAAGTAACAAAGGTAAGAAAGTAATTCCATTAAGGCTCTAAGTCTTACAAATAAGCAAAGGATACAAGATAACTGAGCTCTAGGCTTACCAAGACTCCTTCGGAAACCCGTAGAAGCTCAACTCTACTTCTCTACTAACTAAGACTATGACTTGTAACACTTGGAGCTCTTCCTTCTGGTGTGTGTTGTACAAGAGGCATTGGCACCTATTTATAGTACTTAGGGACGGTTTAGGGTCGGTACAAGGCGGTTGAGGGCGAGTGGGCCCACCCCCGAGTCGGCCGATCCACGGACGTCGCCCGACCGTCTGATGAACCGACTGAAGTCATACACGATGTAGATTTGCTGCTGAAGACGGTGTGGATACGCCAGAGAAGGGTGGACCGCAACGGCCGCAAGACAGGGTTGGCCGACCTGGTCCAGGCACGTTTTGCCTTGATCTTCTTCTGAGTCGCTGGAATGTGGACCTTGGTACTCGTGGAAGATGGGTATGGATTCTCGGAGTAACTGTTGATGCTCATGTGGGCCCATCAATCCTTGTAATCCTCCTTATCCTTCTTGTCATCCCTTGGATATAACCGTCATTGATTCAACGTTCTGGATGACACTAACTTGTGCTTCTTCTTCATGGCCAAAGTTGGGCTCGAATGGACATTAGGCCAGGTCGGCCGACCTGATGGGGTCGGGCGACCTGGGCCTGGCCCTGTTTTACTTCATCTTCTGGCCCATCTCTCCTGCAATCAAATAATCTCCATGTACAAGTGGAACTACGTTATTTGAAATAAAATCCTACTGATTATTACTAATTTATTTCATTTTATCATGTTGGCGTTACAAAATAATCATGAATTAACAAACGCCAACACTCGTCCCAAGCAAAGATTAGGACTTTTAGGCTCAGTGGATCAGGAGTTGCTTCCTTATTACTCCTCAAAAGTACCAGTGGTTCAGCAAGATATTCTACCAAGGATTGAATAAGCTGGAAAATATACTTCCCTTATTACCTTGGTCTCTCCTGGGGCTTGTAGCTTCTCATTGTCTTGGGCGGTTGATGGCTAGAATGACTTAAACCAAGCACCTTTCCTTCTACCTTGCTTGACAATCAAACCGGAGGTTTTGGGATTTTCAAAAAGTGGAGTTCCTTAGGTGGTACTCTCAAGTCACTCATGGTGTATTTCCTTACAAATTTCCTCTCTCAACTCTCATGTCACTCATTGAGGTGGAGCTTGTGCTAGGAGAGCTATATTGCATACTTGCAATGCACATATTGTAAAGCCAAAATCAGGATTCAAAGAGAAATAGGTCATACTCTCAAACCAAGATGTGCACGTGTGTATATGGCATAGAAGATGATAGCTCTTTTTACAGGTCTCTCTCCCTTTTCTTTATAAAGTTGCTTTTTAGAGACATGGCTTTATTTTGAATTAAGAGCCTTTATTTGCTCTTTCACTCTTACTTTTTTTTTTCTTGGACCTTCATGTGTCCAATGTATAATTTTCAACTCCATGTCTCTTTTTGCAACCAAATTAAGGAAGAGTACCATACTTTATGTAGAGCTTTTATTTTGTGGATGGATGGGTGTCATGTTCACTTCCAGAGTAGAAGTATAACATGTATATGGTGGCGTGTACGTGACCTTGGTTTTAAAAGTATGAAGTAAATCTCTAAGAATCACAATGACCTTGACAAAACTCATTGCAAAACAAGTTGCTTATGTAGGGGTTCAAAACATTATGAGCTTTGGTAGGGAATTTAATCACCATAAGGAACTCTTTGTTTTATTTTAGAAGAGAAAACTCCGGTTATCAAGTCCAGCTTAGTAAGATCTTAGGGCACTCAGATCTTATCATATCTTAGCTAACAACAACCTAGACCAGAGCATGCTTATGCTACCCACAGACAGACAAGATAACAGAAAAGATCATGCTCGACCAGCAAACTCAAAACTTAAGAGAATAACAGGTTGAAACATAGGTACAAGAGAGAAATAAGAGCAACTTTTCATCATATCCAAAGGAAAAGATTTAAGCATAGACTTAAAACATTTATGGGATTATTATAGATGGCTCTCATTTACTAACTTTATTTGAACGAAAAACTTTATTCAATAATACTTACCTGAACTTACCTGGTGGAGGGTTTTCCCCCAAGCTAGCTTATTAACACCGATGTACCTGTCGGCGCAGGACTCGTGTTTTACATCATCGAGCGAAGACGTCTCTTTTGTAGGATTCAACTTGACGAAGCAGCATCTAATCCTGGAGATGAAGATGCAGATGATTTAACCCGCCATACCTGTTTTCCCTTTTTCTGTCGGTCGACAGCCTGTTCCGGTGTTTTCTTCGTCTGTGCTTTTGCACCTCGTGTAGACTTCTTGTTGTGCTTTGTATAATACCGGATGGGGAAATCCTTCTTCTAGAACTTCTCCATGAACTTAATTAGGCTGTCTTTCTCTGGAGGTGTCACTTCCACCTCTTTGACGTTCTGACTATTTCTCCCGTACTTGATCTTGATCATGGAGCATTGTTCCACTTTTGGCCTGAACTCAAACTTCTCCTTCATTCCATTAATGTTGAGCTGGATTTCTCCAGCACCCACATTAATGTGAGCATCTGCCGTGCTCAAGAAGGGTCGCCCAAGGATGAGCGATGAATCGTTGCTCATGTCCATGTCCAATACCACGAAGTCGACAGGAACGAAGGAATCCCGGATGCGTACCGGAATGTCCTCGGCTATCCCCTCCGGGTAGCGAACCGTGGAATCGGCCAACTGCAGTCTCATGGGAGTAGGAGACAAGGTAGTATAGTTGAGGCGGTCAAAAACTACCTTTGGCANACTTAAAACATTTATGGGATTATTATAGATGGCTCTCATTTACTAACTTTATTTGAACGAAAAATTTATTCAATAATACTTACCTGAACTTACCTGGTGGAGGGTTTTCCCCCAAGCTAGCTTATTAACACCGATGTACCTGTCGGCGCAGGACTCGTGTTTTACATCATCGAGCGAAGACGTCTCTTTTGTAGGATTCAACTTGACGAAGCAGCATCTAATCCTGGAGATGAAGATGCAGATGATTTAACCCGCCATACCTGTTTTCCCTTTTTCTGTCGGTCGACAGCCTGTTCCGGTGTTTTCTTCGTCTGTGCTTTTGCACCTCGTGTAGACTTCTTGTTGTGCTTTGTATAATACCGGATGGGGAAATCCTTCTTCTAGAACTTCTCCATGAACTTAATTAGGCTGTCTTTCTCTGGAGGTGTCACTTCCACCTCTTTGACGTTCTGACTATTTCTCCCGTACTTGATCTTGATCATGGAGCATTGTTCCACTTTTGGCCTGAACTCAAACTTCTCCTTCCTTCCATTAATGTTGAGCTGGATTTCTCCAGCACCCACATTAATGTGAGCATCTGCCGTGCTCAAGAAGGGTCGCCCAAGGATGAGCGATGAATCGTTGCTCATGTCCATGTCCAATACCACGAAGTCGACAGGAACGAAGGAATCCCGGATGCGTACCGGAATGTCCTCGGCTATCCCCTCCGGGTAGCGAACCGTGGAATCGGCCAACTGCAGTCTCATGGGAGTAGGAGACAAGGTAATATAGTTGAGGCGGTCAAAAACTACCTTTGGCATTACGCTGACACTTGCTCCTAGATCACAGAGCGCATGCTCAAAGTGTTGTGTCCCAATTGTACATGTGATGGTGGGACATTCTGGATCCTTCTTCTTCTCCGGGACTTTATTTAGAATCGCTGCACTGCACTCCTCAGTCAGCTTTACGACCTCGGTGCTTGGGAGTGGACGTTTGTTGTTGAGAATGTCCCTCAAATACTTTGCATAGGTCGGTACCTGCATAGCATCCAGCAAAGGCACATGTATATTCAATTTCTGTATGACTTCTATGAACCTGGCGAATTGTTCGTCCGCGGATGGTTTCTTTTGACGCTGCGGGAATGGCAAGACGTTGGAGTCGTAAAACTCATGCGGTGCGGTCTGTCCAGCTGGTGCTAGTTCGGCTTCTGGCTCTTCTTCCACAGTAGGGGTCTCCTTTCTTGGTGCTGCTGTCTTCCCTGCATGGTTAGGGGGAACCGGGTCCCGAATAGCCTTTCCGCTCCTCGTGGACACAGCCTTAACATTTTCAAATGACGAATCCGGCTGTCCAGGAATTCGCCCCTTATCACCAGACGGAACAGCGGCAGCTAACTGAGCTAATTGGGTTTCTAACATCTTATTAAAACTCAGCTGGCTTTGGAAGGTGGAGGACAAACTTTCTATTTTAGAGTTTATGCCCTCCAGAGCCTTATCATTAACAGCAAGCCTCTTGGAGATAGACTCATTAATCTTGGCCTGACCAAGGACAAGATCTTTAAGGGAAGGTTGATTGGAGAAAGAGTTATTATTGTTACCTCCCTGATAAAATGGGCGTTGCTGATTCCAGTTCCCTTGAGGCCGGTACCCGTTGCTGCCGTTCACGAACTGTACCTCCTCTTGTGTCTCGGGGCAGTTGTTCCCCAAGTGGCCAGTTTCTCCACAGACTTCACACGTCATGTGTGAGTCCAGTGGCCCTTCATTGTCGGCGCCTCCATCCTTGGTGCGGTCATCAAGGCGCTTCATAATAAGATCCATCTTGGCGGCCAGCATGTCCACCTCCTTCACGGTGTGCATACCGCGTTTGCGTCCCTGAAGACGGTCGTCATTCCAGGATTGGTTTGACACCATCTTCTCGATGAGAAGCTTGGCGGCGTTCACAGTCAAGGAGAGGAATGCCCCTCCAGCAGCAGCATCCATGTGCTCACGGGCTGTTTGAGACAGTCCATGATAGAAGTTCTGAAGCAGGAGCCACTCTTGCATGCCATGGTGGGGGCACGCTAGAATGTAATCCTGAAAGCGATCCCATGCTTCCAGGACCGTCTCCCCGGACTCTTGCTGAAAGCTGGAAATTCTTCCCCGAAGGGCATTGGTTTTCCCAATGGGGAAGAACTTCGCAGAGAAGGCGTTGGAGCACTTGGTCCATGTATTCACCGCCTCACGGTTGGAATAGAACCATTGTTTGGCTCTACCCAGCAGCGAGAACGGGAATAGACGGAGCCTGATGGCCTCTTGATCCACCCCTCGGATGGTGATGGTGCTGCACACCTCCAGGAAGTGCTGCAGGTGAGCACTGGCGTCCTCATTGGCTTTCCCACAGAAGGGGCTAGCCTGCACCATGTTGATAAGCGGAGCCTTCAGCTCAAAAGCATGATCCCCCACTTCCACTATTGGACCCGTAGGGATCTGGGCAGCGGACGGAGCGGAGTAGTCACGAATGGTTCTGTCGGCCATGGCTTCTTCCGGTTGGGGTGCTACGGGAACGGGTTGTTCTCCTTGGTTGGAGATTCTCCGATGACTGGTTCGGTTTCCAACAAGAACACCTGAGGGATTACGACACGAGAGCGTACCCTCCGTCCTATGGTATTTGGGTTCTCGACGTAGTTGGATGGTAGTTGGAAACCAGTCATGCACTACCCTGTTTCACATCACAGAGAAACAGAGCGAAAAGGGTAAACCTGCTAGATTACTGGCAATTAATTTTGTTGCACGAAATGCATGGATGTTCAAATCTCTTTAACCACTTGTTTTCCCCGGCAACGGCGCCAGAAATGCTTGTTGGTATTTCTTAGCATCACTACTTAGAGTAGTAATGGTACTAGAGATACTTTATCGTAAATCTAGATGTTACAGATGTTCTGCAAGCGCACAGAAGTACGTTGTAGCATTTCACCCGGGAGTATTCCAGAGTATCGTTATTTGTTTATCCGCAGGGAAAGCGTTTAGTTAGAAGAGAGATGTGCCATCCAATGCTCTTACGTACAACATTATTAATGCACCATAATCTAAACAGGGGTAAAAGATATAGAAGTGGATGATTGGGTTGACACACAGAAGTTCATTGCTCATCGTTATGTTAGTCTTAGTTGGTATAGTACACTATTGAAGATTAACAAGGGTTCATTAGCATTATACTTATGGAACTTGGATATACTACAATACCCTATACAAGCTCATTCAATGATCGTATGCAAGAGGACACATCGAGGTATCCAGTGGTTCCCTCATCAAGGGACGACAGTAGGACGTCTTATCATAAAGGCCTAATACCCACTCCCGTACGTGGAGGATTACAAAGGACGGACAGGGCTGTCACCACCTGCCGCCTACCTCTACTAATCCGTGGGGCAGTGGTACCCTCAATAGTATTCCATATCCCAAACACCATGTTTGCAATATGAGATACAACTCTATCTATCACGTTAATAAATAGAGCAACCAAAAGGCACATTGAGCCAATGTCATAGCATACATTCATTTGATTGAGGTGTAAGACATAAGTAGTATATACTAAGTAGATAAGGTATAACTGAGGCATACAACATAAATATGAAGGTATTTCCATTAAGCTCAGAGTATTACAAGTAAGTAAGAGAATAGAAGAACTGAACTCTAGAACTTACCAAGACTCCTCCGGAAGCCCTTCAGAAGATCTAACACTATGACTATCACTACTAAGACTAAGACTAAGCTTGTAGCAAGGGAGAGCTCTTCTTCTGGTGTGTATCGAGTACGGCGCCCTTTGCAGGTATTTATAGCATCACAAGGGCGGTTAGAGCCAGCCAGAGGCGGTTGAGGCCGTTGGGAGGTGGGCCTAGGTCGGCCGAATCACCCAGGTCGGCCGACCCTTGGATCCACCGTCTTCAGCGCTTCATGGCTCAGATGTACTCTCCATGGCGGTTTACAGTTGTGGGTCAAAGGAGGGCCGAGTCGGACGCACGCCGGGATCGGCCGACCTGGCTGGGTCGGCCGACCCCCCATAACCGCCATTCGGGCCCACTTTCCTCTGGGAGGCTTACAGGTGGGTCCTAAGGTCGGTTCCAGCTGGGTTCCGTCGGTTTGGGTACATTTGTCTCTGGTTGTGGGTCCTTCAATCCATGTGATGGACATGTGGCTCATCCTTCATCCTTAACTTCCACCGACCATGAATCAACGTTCAAGATCCTTCCTCAGTGTGCTTTTGACCTGTGTGAGAAATGGGCTTGATTGGGGCTCAGACCAGGTCGCCCGACCTAGCCAGGTCGGCCGACCTGGGCCTATGCCCAGTTTTGCCCATCTTTTGCACCGTAGTCCCTGTACTCAAATATATTCCAGATATGCATGGTATACCATTATTTGAATTCTAATGTCTAAGTAATGCCTTGATCTTTATTGGTTTCTGAGCCTATTGACGGTCAGATTTTATGTTATAAAGACCGTCAACAGTATGTAACTCATAAGTGAGAATCCTTGATTCTCTCTTAGGATCTTCATATTAACTAGACTTACATATTTGAGCAATGAAACCTTCTGTGTGTCACACTACCCTCTTTATCAATGTTTACCCCTTGCTAGACTTTGGTATATTAATAATGTTATGACTTAATACAATGGATAACTACTCTATCCAACCACTGCCTTTCCTGTGGATTCGATACCCTGAATACTTCCGGGAAAACTACAACGGTATCCGTGCGCTTGCGGATTTATCTGTGACCGTAAGAAATACCAACAAGCTTTCTGGCGCCATTGCCGGGGAACGGCAATGGTTGAAGAGTGTTGTTAATCCATGTACTCAATTAATAGCATGATTAATTACCACTGCTCCGGCAAAGTTACCTTTGCTCTGTTTCTCTTTGATGTGGAATAGGGTAGTGTATGACTGGTCTTGAACTGCCAATGAACTTCATCGACAACCGAAGATTATCGGGAGGAGACTACGATCTTGCATCGTATCTTCCTAGATAATCTTATCGACAGCAACTCCAGTCACTCCCACACCAATATCGACGAGTGCTACTGCCGAAAGAACGATTCATGAGTTCTCGATTCACTCTGGTTCGCAACCCGGCCCAAAGCTGAACATGAGAGACCCAGCGTTCGATCTTAGGCTAGCATCTGTCAAATTGGTACATGCCAGTCCATTACATGGGAAGACCAACGTGAACGGATCCAAGGCCAAGGCTCAACACCAAGGCCTGCATAATCCCGTCCGAAGAAGATAAACAGGTATGGCGATACAAACCATCTTCAAATGTTACTTCAACTCAAAATCTATGATGGAGACGTCCTCACTCGACGGACGTAAACAACGAGTCCTCACCGACAGGTAAATCGGTATGTATCTCATATTTATTTCACATTGCATTTTTGAATTCCAATCTCTGCATGTTTAAATTCCAAATCAATTTTGTGCATTGAAATTTAAACTTGGAGCTTTTCTCTTGAAATCCCTTTGGATAACCCGCTCAATTCCTGTGTACACATACATAATCTTAATGATCCAGGACCACATAGGATAGCCGAGCCAGCTGGGCCTGAGAGGCACCAACAGGCCATCGGCCGACCCCATAGGTCGCCCGACCTGTGGCTGCCTTTTCGACGCTGCATTCATTCAGATTCAAAACAGCTTTTGCATCTGGTATACCACTGCGAAGGATCAACAGAATGGGCCATGTGCCAGAATCGCCCGACCCCATCCGTCGGCCGAACTAGCCCTGGCCCTTTTGCAGCAAATTCAATCACCATCATTTCATACCAGCGAGTTTAGTGCAAACCTTGAAAGCTTGGCTGAAACGGAGCCGTGCTAGGGTCGGCCGACCCAGGCTATCGGCCGACCCCAGGACTCCTCTGTTCAATAAAAGTCGGTGCCTTACACCGTCATTTCTCGCCCTGAGCTAAGCTGCCAAGTGCCCTCAGCCTTTCTCCTATCCCTCCTTAGGATTTTCAAGTGATTGGCTTCCAAGTTTATAATACACACACACACACACACACAAATAAAAGCAAGAACATGTTTTTAGGATAAGTTCCCTTCAGGTATTTTTGGTCACTAACCATTACAGGTTGAAACTGAAAAGAACGATTGGGGTACAATGCTTAAGAACATAAGAGCTACATCAGCTGCAACACCTTGGTAAGTTTTGGTGATGAACAAAATTAGAAGGAGGCCAACACACACTTGATTTTGTTGTCAAGCGACATAAGAATCCAAGTGTGGGGGAGCTCTGCAAGTATCCGGTAACAAGTTCATCCATGCCAAATTCTTATCTTTGGTTTATAGATGATGATAGTTCATGTATCCTATCTTGCTTTAAAAAAAAAGAGAGCCAGCAAGGCACAGTGGGATTGAGACAACTGGGCATACATGCCATTGTGTCGTTGCACCTCGGTAGTCCCCATATGGTCCCTCGCTCTGCTTTGCCTTGCAACCTTGGTTCTTGTGCTTGCTTTCATGAGAAAGGACGTCTGCTTGTGTTTTGCCACCTTGCCAACTACTTGTTGGGGAAATCCCTACATTTAGTGAGCACAAGCTATCCACGTGGACTATTAATGATATAAGCAAGAGCAAAGGAACTACCGTGACGACAATTCTGAACTCATCATCAACTAATCACCAATGGTAAGTATGCTAAGGTAAGTATCATGTCTTGCTTTTGACATTAAACAAAGCCCTTTCGGGAGGTAACCCAAAGTTCACCACTCATATACTCATGATTTCTCCATTTGAAAAATGCTTGGTCAGGTTATCATGCTTCCTTTATCTATCCTCATATGCTCTGATTTGAATATATTCTCGAGGTGCCTCGAGGTACATTCAAAGACCTTTTAAATTAAGCATGGTGCTTAGGTTAAAATGATCTTCTTTAATCAAATTAAACATGGTGTCAAGTTTGATTAATGAACCTTTGAGTGAATGCATGTATAGATATCCGTTGTATGCATGGACTAACCCCTGCAGGAAAGATTTCAAACTTGAGCGGGTAAGTCTTCGAGCTTAATTCGAATTGGAGACAAACCAAGGCATTGGATGCACTGCAACACATTATGCACAACATACGAGGAGGTACATAACCTTCCGATGGTTCACTGTGAGTATATTGCAAAACCCTCTCTGATCATGCTGATGCGATTTAAATCCAGCCTTGTTTGAGTTATGCTTAAAGGAAAGTGATGAAAATAAAATTTGAAAAAAAGAACATTTGAAAATAAATAAAAAAATGGCCAACAGGATCTACACTTAACAACGTTAAAAACCAATCTGTTTTAAGCATGGATGAGAACAACTAACCCGATGGCAACAATGATTTAGTCTTTATAGTCCTTCGGGTATTCGTTGTCCACTAACTTTTTGCAGGGTAATGACTAAAGGATGGCGAGCATAACTTCAACATTCAACATCTTTAGTCACATGGAAGAAATTTGCATGATGAACAGTGGACAAATATTTTGGCACTCTTAAGCTCAAACCTTGCATTCGCTTGCAAGACTAGAGTTTGGGGGAATTCGTCAGGAAAGTATCCAAAATACTTTGTGCACTTATTTTTCTTTGATCTCCTGCTAAGTTACCTTGAAATATTTGTTTGACAAAAAATTATAAATAAAAACCCATAAAAATTTGCATAACATAAAAACACTAAAAATATTTGAATTCCAATAAAGGCTCATGGTTCTTAAAACCATGGAGCCATTGTTTTGTTTCCATTGTGTGAGAATAAATGCAGGCAAAAGATCAAGTGTGAGGGTCTCTCAAGACTTCTGATGCACATATGATTGAGATCACCCACAGACAGGTTGTACAACATCGCACTGGTCAGGTCAAGCAAGATCAAGTTGACCGAGGCCCAGTAGTTGTCGGCCGATTACCCTGGTCGGCCGAAGGCCTTCTGGCACCTCTTTCCCACATTCTCGTCCAAAGCGATGGTTTGCACATCCTATCCACCATTCTCTCTGATTCATGAGTTTAAATAATTCCAAATTTAAGATCATCACTAAAATTAAACTCAATGAATCCTAGTGCTCTTTTGATATACATGATTTCCCTTGATGGTCTTGCATATTCTTTATTCCTTGCTTTATATCTGTCATTTGTGAACATATATCTCTAGAAAGCATGTTTATCTAAATGGTTGATGAATGAGATATGGTATGATGAAAGAAATCTTGCTCTTTCTGTATAAAGTACTTGGGATGTTTTTATTGCAAAAGTTTAAAATCAATAGCCTGCCATATGTTGCTCAAGTTGAAAACCTTTACACATATGCTACTTGCTACTGCATTGAACTTTGTCAAATTGTTGTGACCCTTACAAGATGCTCTTCATGCTTTCTTGATCAAGATCACGTACACTCCACATACATATGCTAAACTTCTGTACTGGAAGTTAGCAATATCCATTCATCCACCAAATAAATGCTCCATATGTTTTATGAATCTCTCTCCAAATATCCTTTGCAAAAGAGACATGGGCTATAGAAAAAAAATATGGACACATGAAGATCCAAGCATGAAAAAAAAGAAGAAGGAAAGAAATTTTTTTTGTAACACTCCTTTGCTAATAAAAGTTCCAAATGCTGTTTTGGAAACATCTCATGGTCATTAAGAAGTAATCAATGATTACTAAAGTTAAACAAAAGATAGAAAAGGATTACAGGAAGAAGTGCTTGTGTTGAATTTTTGGTCAAGTTTAAGGTCTTGTAGTTTCCAATCTAAGCCAAATCAGCAAATAAATATATAAGAGAAATTGGAGCCTTAAGTATCAGCAACAAAAGTTACATTTGGAGTTTTGAAAGTTCATATGTGAAATATGGAGAAAAAGTGGCCTAAAATGGCAAGTTTGAAAAGGGGGTTAACTGAATTTTTGGGGAATGGATGATTGAAGGGATCAAAGTTTAGAACAGAATACCTGATGATCTAAACAGAATTAGCTCAAGGTCATATGGGAGAAACTGGAGCTCTTTATTCAGGCTACAATTTTGGTATTTGGAGCTCAAAGAGTTTCCATGTGGAATTTGGAGAAATTCAGATCTGAACCCGCTGTTGTCAAAGAGGTTCAGAAGAAAATTCAGAGTTTTGGTCTGAGTTATAGAGATTGACTATGGGTCACACGGGACTTTGCTCATCCAAAATTTACACCCATCAATTGAGCATCTGCCTCTAGTGCCCCCACTACGACTTGGCAAAAACAATGCCAATCAGTAGTTCTTTTTTCTGAACCGCCGACCCGCCCTCACCAGACTCAATGTATCAACTCGATGCTCACCCCAGCGAACCGAACCAACCTCCACGAAGTTTTGAACCCGTCGGCCACCCTGTCTACCCAGCCCATGCCAGCCACACTGACGACGACATAGATGAGGTCATCAACCCCCAATACTCCTTCCCCTCTCGTGGAGCTTGGCGTGGCACCCACGCTTGCTCGACTGCCCCTTCCAAGCTAAAGCTGCCATTGCCCCATCCCCGGTACCAACGAGCTAAGCTATGGTGGCCAGGGGTTGCTGGCACACTGATGACAAGTGGCTCCACTTGCTAGGTTGGATATTGGCAATGAGTTATAGGACTGTAGAACCATTCCCCCTGTGGCCTTCTCTGCTGTGTATCCCCTTCTCAATACACACCGGGGGCAGATTCTTGTTTACCACTGGGCCAAGTAGAACTTGTGACATGTTCTTGTTTTCTTTTATACGCAATATAGAAACAAATATATTGCTTACGATCCTACAAGTAGAACTTGTGACATGCTCTTCCCTTGTTTAAGTTGACTGGATTGTCAAGATTTAGACAATAGCTACGTTTACTATGAACAGGACACACACACCCCTATCTCACCGGATGAATTTATAGGGGAAGCTAGCTTTAATCTCGTTCCAACTATCTTTTTTCCAAAATATGTAGAAGAACTGCATATCTTTGTAGTTTGTATTAAGATAGAAGACGTACAATTACACGACGTGTCATACCTTAGCGCCTAACACCCCAAGGGCGGCTTACATGCATGCCTTAAGTACGAAGCATTCATTCAGGGCATGATTATTCTTTTTTTTCACTACCAGAAAACTCGCCATCTGTCCACCCTCATAGGTATCGGTTACTAAAGACTCGGTATCAATGCAAGCATTGGTACCGGGTCTAAATTTGTTGACTCCCAAGAACCCTTTGGTACCGGTTGGTGTTACCAACCCGTTCTGGACCCTTTGGTACTGGCTGGTAACACCAATCGGTACCAAAGACCCCCCCCTTTGGTACCGGTTGGTGTTACCAACCCGTACCAAAGGCCCCTCCATGGGTTAATTCAAAAGGAAAGCATCTGAGAGGTGGTCAGTTATGGTGTCTAGGTGAGATGGTAAGGAAGCAACGCGCGAACCCCACGCGCCGCACGCGCGTATTTCGCGTGAAAAATCGCGTGACTTGCGACGTGCGCGTGTGTGGGAGCCTCCCCGGGATTTAAAGGTACCGGTTTTAGAACCGGTACCGATGGCCCTTATCATCCGGTACCGATGGCCAGTTCTCTAGTAGTGTTTGAAAGAAAGTCTATTACTCTTTCTTTTAATGAAATACGTGCTAAGGCACGGTCGAAAAAAAAGTGCATGATTATTCTAGATACAGTGGTACACGGATATTCAAGCATTGATCATTCAGTGGTTCATGGACAGGGTACGTAGATGCACAATTGGTGCTGACTGGAAAAGCCATGCTCCATCAGGACTGTTTGGCAGCAGTACGGGGTCCATGGCCATGGGAATTCCACTGCAGCAGCATCCATACGATCGATGTCACTGCATATAGGTAAAAACGGATACATGATTAGATGGAACAGATTACAGATGTAAAGATCAGAGTTCTGAAAAGGGGGCTTGAATCTTCACCCAAGGGCACATGATATCTTCTGCAAATTTGCATGCATGCATGGCCATTTGCAAATGACACCATGCAAGAAAAAAATGGCATGCATGCACGCATCAGCCACAAACTGATCTTAACCTGTTTTGGTGCTAATTTCACGGTACCTGCGACGAGCGCGAAGGAGCCGAGGTTTGCGGCGGTGAAGGTGTGGTAGACGAGGTACTCGAGGATGAAGTGGCCGTAGCCGTAGACGAAGGACATGAAGGTGGCCACGTAGAGCGGCTTGTTGTCGAGGTTGAAGGCGCACAGGAAGCACAGCGTGCACGACAGCAAGGTCCACACCCCGAACGTCCGCCCATGGACGCCGGTCACTGCACGCAACAGGACATCGAGTTGCAGAGATGATGACGAAGAAGACGAAGAGTTAACAAAGTTACGTACTCTCTGCGTGCGCGTAGGTGGCGGCGCCAAGCGAGGCGGGGCCGAAGAAGCCGGACCAAGTGAGGCCGATGCGGACGGCGCCGACGGCCATCAGCCACCACCCCAGCGCCGGCACGCCACCGCTCATCTTCTTCTTGCCCTCGCCGGCCATATATACCTCAAGTCCTCAACTACGTTTATGCTGCGCACGGTCGTCCACACTCCACTCGATGAGAAGAGTGAGGTCGGCTAGCTAGCCTGCGAGCGTGTGTGTGTGGAGAGGCAGAGCTTGCCCGGGACGAGTACTTATAGTAAACCTCCGGCCGGGCGCTACGCGTTGTCGTAGCTGCACTTCTGGTATCGTGAGAAACGTGTCATCGCCTGACAGATGGGCCTCGCGCCCCAGACACGCGCAGTGTAAACGTACATCGAGACCGGGCACAGCCAGGTCGACTCCGATCCCAAAGTCCCAATACTATACGTACGTACGTACCAGCTATACATTATCTGCTTGACGACCACTCTGTTCTGTTTGGTAGCTTGACCTCGCCGGCTACAACTACCTAGCTAGGTCAACTGATCGGGGCAAAATGCTTTGATTGATCGAAAGCCCGGCGCCGGCAAATACACGATGCAAAAAAAAATGGCATTGAGTAAAACTGAAGGGATATATACGGCTTTGTAAAACTGAAGGAATATAATCGATGCATTTGGATGGTTTCTAGTCCATAGTAAAGTGGATCAACTCTCAACGTCACGACACATGTCGCTATATATGAATTGGGAGCTCTTATTTCAATCGTCAGCTTAAGCCTTTCTAGATAACGTGCCATTATGAGAAACTGCAAAATGAAACTCTCATCGAAAAAATGAAGGTCCGGTCGACAATAGCCACGGGTAAATTTTGACCTCGTATATCTATTCACGGTACAATATAGTCTCCTCCTATAGTCTAGTCCACGTTGCGAAATAAAGAAAGGGGAAGCAGGTGTTCACGCACGTCAGCTAGATCTAAGTTAGATTTTGGAGAGGCAATGCAAATTGGTCATTTACTTCTCGAATCTGACGTTTGACAAGCTAAAGCGCCGTAGCAGCAGCAGTTGGCGCCCTGTCGGTTTGCGAGGTTGCGCTCCCAGATTCCGTTGAGGGCATCGCAGCAACTTGAGATACTAAACCAAGGTGCCACTTCCGCTCAGGTACAGATTCAGTGTTCCACGTGAGCCATGCGCATTTGCTTGCAAATTGTTAGTTTGTCTAATTAGCCCTGCGTAGACAGTTTAGACCGGCGATCTGTGGTACGGTACAGCTTAACTCCGGCATTATCTCTGCCTTAATTTTTCTACCATTTTCTGATTCAATTTCAAACTCACACACATATCAGCAAGAATAATTAGCAAATGAAGGCTTACATGTTATGATCCCAATCCCTATGCGATACGTCAAATTAGCGTCCATGCTGTTCCATGTGTAATATATAGACATGAACACAAAGAAATATAAACTCCCACCATCGCAATGTCGTCATGTATGGTCCTATGGGCATAAGCTAAGATGGAACATTGGGAGCATGATGAGCACTTAGGACCTGTTTGGTAGAGTTCTACCTGATTCTGATTCTCTATGGGAGCTGATTCTCCTAGAAAAGTGATTATGTGGCTGAAAGTGATTCTCTTTGATTCTCTAGCAAAAACTCTCAAAATCAGGATGATGAATCACTTCACAGAATCAGGAGAAGCTACTTTTTTTCAGCTCCCAGCCCCTTAGTTTATTTCAGAGAATCACTTCACAGAATCAGCTGAGAATCAATTCTCTACGAAAAACTGTTTGGCAGAGCTCCTCCTGGATTCAGCCGAGAATCAGCTCTAGGAGCTCTGCCAAATGGGGCCTTAGTTAAGGTATATTGTCTAAGTGTGACATCAATCAATACTCCCTTCTTTAATTTTAATCTATTGTAAGGCACATAAGACTTAAACCATGTAATCTTTTATCAGCACTTGAATCTAAGATTTTATGGATTATACATACCATACAGATTTGGCATGGGAATGATATTTCAATGCACTTTCAAACAGTGTCAGTTCCATGATCATGAATATTATAATGTGGAGTTGAAGATTATAGTGGGTCAAAGCACACACACACACAAAAGATGGTACTCTTCCCTTCATTTCAGAATATGAAGTGTGATTTGACTTAGATCTCTAAAGTTAAACTTTGAACCATGATTTCGCTTAAATTTCAACATCTGTAGCTACAAAATCACAATCATAAGACAATACTTCCAAGTAAGAATCCAATGGTACCACCTTTATATAACAAAAATTGCATGTAAGGCTAATTGTTAGTTGAAAATTATAAGGTTTAAATTTTTAAATGTGAGTGCACCTTATAAAAAATGGAGGGAGTACCAAGTTCTGAAGCCTTACATCAAAACAATTTAGTGAACTTATTATATATTGATGGAAAAAGTGTAAATTTCCCTCAACTATGGACAAAAGTCTAGTTAACCCCCTGAACTATGTTTTGGTTCAATTTACTCTCACAACTTTACCAATTGATACAATTTACCCCTTAGTAAGATTTGTCTTTTTTGTTTCTCCATGCATAAATAGAGTTTTAAGTTCAAATTTTGTGGGATGATAGAGAACATCGTGTATTATATTAACAAAATATCATATAATTTTTTGTTCTTAAATTTTATACAGTTTGTGACTAATTTATAATTAGATGTACCAGCCTCTTAAAATGATACTGAAAAATTATAATATATTTTTCTAACATAAGTTATGATGTCGACTATCACACGGAAAAATATGAACTTAATACTCTATTTGTATGTGGAGATACAAAAAAGAAGAATTCATTTGAGGGGTAAGTTGAACCAGTTGACATAGTTTCGGGGGTTATTTGAACCAAAAAAATAGTTCAGGAGGTTATCTAGACTTTAGTTATAGTTGAGGGGGTAATTTAGACTTTTTCCTATATTGATTGGTTTTAATTTTTTTTCTTCGCCAAGATAAAGTATTTCATGCCATTTTTTCTACTTCTCGAGTGATTGAAGATGACTCTTTTTCAGTCACCATCTTATTAGACTTTAGTCCTATTTTGTAATGGACATATTAGATTTTTACATCAATATCCTATAACTTGGGGCTGTGTGCTTCAGGTGACTGAAAAGTAGTTGGCAACAGTCAAATATATCAGGTGTCAAACTTGGTATATACAGATCAATCTTGCTAACAGAAACAACAAAAATATCCCGCAATTAGTACATATTCATGGTCGTGAACTGGTGATGTGCTAGACAAACTAATTTTTCATGTGACTGGCTTCTGAAGGTTCTCTTATCATAATTGTTAATAAGGTAAGTGAAGTAGCTTAATTAGGCCCATGGGGTGTCCGGGGTAGACCCCCAGGGGTACCCAGAAGGCGGATTGGCCCAACCAGCAAGGGGCGGCCCAATCCGAGTACATCTGGATCGGTTTGTCGGACTGGCTGGCCCACCAGTCGGGGGCCCACCAGTCGGGCGAACCGGATGGGCGCGACGACGCGCGCGGCAAGGAAAGCACACGGCGTATCCCGCAAGAAGCTCGGAGATCAGGATAAACTAGCCGGAATTATAGGGAAAGATATCTGTAATCGTTATAGGATCGAATCCTTGTAATTCGGGTAGGTTACGATCTCTGGCCGACTTGTAACTCAAGGCAGCCGGACTATATAAGGCGCCCTGAGACCCCCCTCCAGAGCATCAACATCCACGAACATCTACGCTACAACCCACGATCATACAACCCTAGGACAGAACCCAACTACGGAGATCCTTCAGGAACTTCAAACACAGCAATACAATCGCCGCCAACACAGGACGTAGGGTGTTACGTCATCTCGACGGCCCGAACCTGTTCAATCCTTGCGTCTTGTGTTACCATCGACTTCTGATCCTCGATCTGTCCCTCAACAAATCAACCACGTAGGCTACCCTGTGTGGACTGCCGGGTCCAAACATCCGACAGTTGGCGCGCCAGGTAGGGGTTGATCGACGAGATCAATCTGCAAGCTCGATGGCATTCACTTCCGCCGTCATCACGCCGGCGACCACGAAGATTTCCATCGCTGAGGGGGCCATGTTCTTCTTCGGATCCATGGTCTTCACCGCCGGGCCCGAGGGAGAGCTCTCCTTCACCCGTGACGCCACCCCGGAGGAGACAGCGCCACGACTCGACGCTACGCCAGACGGGATCGTCACCATCACCACTCCGTCGCCAACCATCGCCAACCACTCGGCGACCGCGACGGCCGGCGTTGTTCTCCCGCCATCTGAAGGGAACACGCCGTCTCCTACACCGCCGACTGCTTCGTCCACTCCGCCTCGACCACCCAGGGCGCAGGAGACGCCCGAAGAACGAAGGCGCCGATGGGCTGCACGCCAACGCCAGTTCGAGGCGGACATGGATCACGCCATCGCCTCCATCGGTGAATGCATTGAGCTCACCGAATCCGCTCGTCAGGGCATCACCTCGCCGGCACGGTTCCCGCTGGGACTCGGGAACAGCGGAGCCGTCTACCAGCAAGCACTCGGCGAACGCATGAACGCCGACTACTCTCCAGATGCGATCCGGGAGGTCGATCTCATCACGGCCACCCAGATCGGATCTACTCCGGACGTCGCAGCGGCGCAGCACCCTCACCATCAAGATACGCCGACTCCACCCGAACCAACCCCGGCTTTCCCGCGGGTGACACGTGTCCTCCCTCCAAATAAGAGGATCACGCCAGCCAAGCGGGAGACGTTCGTCTCCGACATATCCGCCGACGAACCGACGGTCCAGGGCGAGGATCAAGCACGCCGTGACGCCAGGATCGGGCGTAACGGTGAAAGGCAACGACGCCGTGACGCACGGCGAGAAGGCCGTAACCCCAGGATCACACGTAATCTCCAAAACGACTTCGTCCAAGAGATCGGCGGCGTGGGTGTCTACGCCACTCCATCGGCCAACCTTGCCGCCGCGCACCAAGATCTAGAAGGGATCCCGGAGACTCCTGAGCTCAACCGGATCAAGGTCCGGCTGACTGCAGCCGCGGGCATGATCGCCCAGAGGGCTCCTGCTTCCTCATCTCACCACTCCAGGTCGGCCAGTCGCCGAGATGCCGATCGCGGCGCGGTCGAGCAGCCCGATCTCCGCGAACAACTCCGCAACCGCGATCTCCGAAGGAACCTTGATGATCGTCACCGCCGGAGGGATGAGGAAGAACTCCGACGGCGCGCCGAGTACAACCGCGAACATGGCCCTCCGGGGCTGGATCGCGAAGCACGCCAACGCCGAGAACTCGAGGCCGCTGAGGTCGCACGCCGCCGAGAGTTCGACCGCAAGTACGGGGCTCCACTCGGACAGGACAGGCCACCCCGAGCTAACACCTCGGAAGACTACTCCGCCGACTCAGGGCACGCGGACACCGGGAACCTCAACGACTGCGACGGCTTCCCGGCATTCACTGCCCGAGTAAGATCCATCAGAATGCCTGCCAACTTCAAGCCTACAGGCATAGAGAAGTATGACGGGAAGGCGGACCCGACGCTGTGGCTCCGGACGTACAGCATCGCCATCCGCGCGGTGAACGGCGACCACGACGCCATGTGCGCCTACTTCCCCGTCGCCATGACCAAGGTGGGGCTAACTTGGCTCCACAGCCTTGAGCCCGACTCCATCGACAGCTGGGCGACCCTCTGCGACAAGTTCAAAAGCTACTTCCAGGGGAGCTCCATCCGACCAGGCACCGCCTGGGACCTGGGCAAGGTCAAGCAGAACCGCGGGGAGAGCCTCCGCGACTACACCGACCGGTACATGGAGAACCGGAACTTAGTTCCCGGCTGCTCCGAGTCGGAGATC
>CM014273.1:22592016-22604958 GCA_004135705.1 Alloteropsis semialata | reverse complement strand
ACTTGAAGGAGGTGCAGCAAATGGACACACATGAAGCATCGGGTCACAGACTTCATGAAGGTGTGGGTGACTATCCGCCCTCGTCACTCCCCATTACCCTGGAGCCTGTGGTCTTGCAAGAGACTGACATCCCAGATACTTCCAAAAGAAGTATGTTTAAATATATCAAGCTGGACGTGCAGGGCCTTCATGCTATACTTGAATCAGAGACACCTGATGAAATGGCCCTTGTGAAAGAGATCAATGATATTCTGAACCATTGGACAGAACTGTTCTCTGGCCCGAAAGGAGTTAGGCTAAAGAAAGGAATGCATAAGTTTGCACAGGCACTGGAACTGCTTCTGGGGTTCCTCAATAGCGAGAGTGCGCCTGAAAATGTGCGGGGTCACTCTGGAGAATTAGTTCAGCAGGCTGCTGCTATTCAAACAGAGGTGCCCCTGGCTTTAGAGAAGTTGGACAGTATTGCTGCAAATGGCAAGGAGCACCTAAAGACTCTGAATGCTCTAGTGGAGCGCCATGATGAGAAAATTCGGTCTCTCCAGGAGTTGATTACCAAAGAAGAGAAGAAGCGTGAAAAGAAGCTGGAGCAGATCGGGGAAGTCCAGGCACTCTTTGAGAAATTATCCGCTATACGCGAAACTGTGGCCGGTTCATCATCCCAAGTGGAGAAACAAATTCGTCGCTATGCTCCTGGACAACGTGATGAAATGAAGCAAGCCTTGATCGCGTTCCTTCGGTCTTCTTCTTAAAGACCAAGTTGTGTATCTCATTCAGAGTTTCTTTAGGTGGTGCCTTGAGCGCCGTTCAGATGTGTCGGGTTCATGCCTTGAGCGCCGTTCAGATGTGTCGGGTTCATGCCCCCAGTGTGTCTCTGTTTATTTCGTCAAACTTTAGTTCACAGAGTTCCATGAGTTGGGCTTGTGCCCCCAATGTGTCTTTTGCTTAAGATCTTAGTTCACGAGGAAATAAATAGGGAGCTTAGCTTGCTCCCACGTCAATGTATGAGAGACACCTTTGCTATTAAACCAAGTTGGAGTCCTTTTATCATCTGTCTTGTTTTTGTATATTCTGCTATCACTGGCTTTTTTTTAACCCAAATAACACTGCACTGTATTATGGGCCGGGATGCCAGACAGTCAGAGTCTCCTCGTATATATATGCCCCCCACCAAGATGGGTTCATTCGACAGAGAAGAAGGAACCTGACTTGGTGCTCCCGCTTAATTTAGATGGCCTGTAATTAGGCTTTCGTAACTTAGCCCCCTCAACTGGCAAAGGATTTTCTTTCTTTTGTTGTTTCTGAGAACATCTTGTATACATAGCAATGTACCATATATGTATTTTTTAAAAAAAATAAATGAGTGCTGGCATACGGGCAGACTAATTTGCCTCTACCCATGCATACATGAATGCATTTGAGATATTCGAAGCATATGAAGATGGCAGGAAGAACTCTGCCCCCATTATGTGACCATTATTTCCTTGCTATTGATTCTTGACCCGTAGGAGGAGGCCGCTATACTGCCCTCTCTCTCTCTCTCTTTCTTTTTTTTTGGTCGAGGATGCCGGCTTGCATCCCTCTTTGTTTCATAATCTGTGCAATAATAGTGACGTAGCCATATCGCTTGTAACACACAAACGATAAGGCGGAAGACCGTGCCTTGGATAAATTACTGCATATGATGCAAGTACGCGCTGCTAAGTATCTAATGGGGCGATAACCATGCCTCCACATATGTGGCGCATGTCTGTATCATTGCAGTCTCTGAACAAGGCGATAGCTAACAAACTAGCGCCTTTAGTTCACAAGCCAATTAGGATTGCTTCTTGTGTGGCGAAAAACCATGCCATAAAAATGATCCACTTGTGTGATGCAAGTCCATATCACACAGTGTCTGTAATGAGCTTATCTATCGGCCATGGCGCAAGTCCATGCCATGGTCCGAGAATATCTTGCGAGTCTTATTGTGGCCATACATTGTTAGGCACCGGCCAATAAGTCCATATCACACAGTGTCTGTAATGAGCTTATCTATCGGCCATGGCGCAAGTCCATGCCATGGTCCGAGAATATCTTGCGAGTCTTATTGTGGCCATACGTTGTTAGGCACCGGCCAATAAAACATCTATGATCTTCCTTGTTATGTAGCGAAAGTACATGCTACTCTCAAGGGAAATTTTATCAATCCTATTGCGACCGTGTCAGCTATAACGGTGCCAGCCAATAGAATTGAAGGGTTTGACAGATCCACAGGAACCTCTATGGCTGGCGCGGGACGACCACTCGGCGTGCTCAGCCCTCACGCTCGGGGGCTGGCGCCGGGACGACCACTCGGCGTGTCTCGCAGGGCTCCGCTGGCCCTCACGCTCGGGGGCTGGACGCCGAAATTAACGCCGGATGATTTAGCCAGACGCTCCTTGACTAACCCTTGGACCGATTCCTTCGGAATCGCTTCAAGGCTCGGGGGCTACGGCCAACGGACGCACCTCGCGGCGCATCCGTTGATTGTCTGACGACTTCAGAACAAGGCTACTAACCCTTGGACCGATTCCTTCGGAATCGCTTCAAGGCTCGGGGGCTACGTCCAACGGCGCATCCGTTGGGTAAACGGCTTTTTTCTCTCCAGTATCACGCGGTTTCGCTTCCAACCGCAGCAGGTTCGACGCTCATCGGACAGCGCGACCTCGCCGACTTGTCCCTCAACCACGTACTACTCGGGGGCTTGTCGGGGGTAGACCCCCAGGGGTACCCAGAAGGCGGATTGGCCCAACCAGCAAGGGGCGGCCCAATCCGAGTACATCCGGATCGGTTTGTCGGACTGGCTGGCCCACCAGTCGGGGGCCCACCAGTCGGGCGAACCGAATGGGCGCGACGACGCGCGCAGCAAGGAAAGCACACGGCGTATCCCGCAAGAAGCTCGGAGATCAAGATAAACTAGCCGGAATTATAGGGAAAGATATCTGTAATCGTTATAGGATCGAATCCTTGTAATTCGGGTAGGTTACGATCTCTGGCCGACTTGTAACTCAAGGCAGCCGGACTATATAAGGCGCCCTGAGACCCCCCTCCAGAGCATCAACATCTACGCTACAACCCACGATCATACAACCCTAGGACAGAACCCAACTACGGAGATCCTTCCAGGAACTTCATACACAGCAATACAATCGCCGCCAACACAGGACGTAGGGTGTTACGTCATCTCGACGGCCCGAACCTGTTCAACCCTTGCGTCTTGTGTTACCATCGACTTCTGATCCTCGATCTGTCCCTCGACAAATCAACCACGCGGACTACCCTGTGTGGACTGCCGGGTCCATAAATCCGACATGGGGTGAGTTTGCAAGGCTGCGAAAGGCGGTGGATGCGATCATGAAATGGCTCGGCAACTTGAGGGTTGGTTGATGCCTAACAGTGTTCGAGCAAAACCATAGGCGCTCCCTTGCGTGCATGTTGCCACTTTTGTTGTGGTCCACTGATTACAGCAACGGTCCTTTGGTTATATGAGGGGGCGGGTACAAAAATTCAACTCCAACTCTGTCCTATTATATAATAACATCCTATTAATGTAGCCATAGTATATACTACCCATCAAGACTGGCAACCAGGGTTTTTTTTACCGACCGGTCCCTCGTAACCGCCGGCCGGCGGTAGCGGTAAACCGGTCGGTTAACCGCGGTTACCGCTAAATACCGAACAAATTCAAATTTAAATTCAAATCGCGCCATACAAACGGTAATTAACGGTTAACCGACGGTAAGAGCGGTTTGCCGGTCGGTAGGAGCGGTTAACCGGTCGGTCGGTCGGTCGGTCGGGCGATGGGTCGATCGGTCGGTCGGAGCGGTTAACCGGTCGGTTAGAGCGGTTAGCCGGCCGGTTGCGACATAACTGAATAATTATACATAGAGATAGAAAATGATCACAAATACATACAAACATGGATACATAATAATAATTGTGCATAGAAATAATAGTTATGCATAGAAATAGATCAACGGTAGTATTGCCTAGCCATTTCATACTCGGCGGTGGACATCACATTCAAACCTTGCCTTAGAAGCAGCTCAGCTTTGTAGTCTTGCCAAGTTTGGCCCGTCCACGCCGATGTCGTCTGCCATTCCTGAAGTAACATATTGTACCAATGGGGGTCTTGCCATTCGTACACCCATCTCATCGGTGGCTGCGTGCTCAAATCAGGTATAGGATAGTGATAACTGGACTGGGAGGAATCGCTGTATGAGCTAGAAGAGTACTGTGGAAAGTGTGGAGTGTTGTAATCCGTCGGTTCAACCGTTCTCCTCTGGGATTCCGGTGCTCCATGGTCAATGTCCTGAGTAGCATGCGTGAATTCAGTCTCCCCTGCAACCAACCATATAGCATAATTAGTACTCACAGTGAAAAACATATGTGCATATATACGTGCATGCACTTCAAACCTGTGAAACGAAGACCAGCACCGCCACCGCCACTGCCACCGGCACCGCCACCGCCACTGCCACCGGCACCGCCACCGCCACCACCGCCGCCAGCACCGCCATCACTATCATCATCATCATCAGCGGAGCTGCTATCCTGAGACTCCTGATACGGTGGACTACCATCACCCTCGCCATCATCAGTGTCGTCGTCGCTCAGCACTAGTGTTGTTTTGCCTTTGCCTTTTCCCGTGGCCTGTCCTCGTTGGCGCTTCGGGTCACCCTTCGTAGGCCCTACGTGGTGCTTCCTCTTCCCTAGGTGAGTGTCACCCACATTTCGACGTGCCCAATCACTGATGCAATCATCCCCTGTAGAAGTCCGGAGGTCTGATGGGTTTATATGATCCGTGACAATATGGGACGGGAGCGGGGTGTCTCCGTCATCATCGTCCTCGTCCAGAACTGGATCCCCGTTTGATCTACCATATTCCATCCACTCCCGCACCGGATTTTTCTCATCATAGAATGAAAGATGGGACAGCTGGTCAATGAAATCACCTTCATCATGCACGGGGTTGCCGACATCCGCAAGTCGCAGGCGTAGGTTGTAGTTGACATAGACAAGCTTGTTCAGTTTCTTGTGCGACAACCGATTGCGAACCTTTGTATGCAGCAAGGCAAAAGTACTCCAGTTCCGCTCGCATCCACTTGACGAACAACATTGAGAAACAAGGCGCAAAGCAAGGCTCTGCAGCTTGGGAGTGGTGTTACCGTTTACCATCCACCATGAAGATGCAGTTGTATTTGGGTCAAGCGCCATTTTCATTGCCAAATCTGTGGCAAACTCGCCACGCCTTTGTCGAAACATCTCAGCCTCGTTCAATGCCTGGATGGCGCTCTGGATATCCGTCATGCGCTGAAATGCATCCTTGAGTGTACGCCACATTTCTGAAGTTGGAGTATACGTATAGGCGTACCTCGGATTTAGGACAGAAGCTGCAAAATGGAAATACCGCCAATGAGCATAAAGTCTATGGAACGTGAAAGTAGAAACTTTTGTGACAGTCTTACCTGGAGCCGCATACGTCTGTACGATGACGTTCTGCATCCTGCTGTTCATAAGCTTTTCATACTCTTTCCACGTGGAAACATTTTGACCGAAGAAAGACTCCATTTCATGTCTCACATTCTGGAAGGTCATAATCACCTCGCACAAGTTGGGCCGCTTGTCCTGATCAGCAAAGCGAAGCAACTTGTATAATGGTTGAACTGAGTCAATGATAAATTTCATTCCATCCCACCACTCCATACTTGCAAATCTGGCATGAGTAAATCTACCCATATTTGTATTTGCCCATTTGCTCTGCAAAAATTCAGGAGATCCCATCCACTGCATGAAACGATCACGTTTCCGATATATGCTGTCTAGGAACATGTAGTTCGTCCCAAAGCGAGTTGCATTCCACTTGACCAACTCACCACCGATCGCTTGCCTCATCATATGATTCAACTGACCATGATTGTGTAACCAAGCTGAAATTTTCTTGCATTGATCGATCATACCTTGATGTTCATACCTTGCACCGATATCCTTTAACATCAAATTGACAGTGTGTGCTAGACAAGGTGTCCAAGCAATGTGTGCATACACATCGGAAAGCTCCCTGCATGCTTTCTTGTAGTTCGAGCCGTTGTCGGTGATAACATGAACGATATGCTCTGGCCCAATCTCCTCCACCACCTTTATAAGCTCCTGGTAAAATATACAGATTCTTTAGCGGTTTCCAGACGCATCAACAGATTCTTTAGCAACATCTGAATCATATTCGGATTGAAAGGAACTAGGTAAGGGGTTACCTGGAGCAAAAATTCGGAATCTTGAGTTTTTCTAGACGCATCAATAGACTTGTGGAACCACGTGACCCCATTGCAATATATCAAAAAATTGATGACACTCATCCTCGTCGGGCCAGTCCACGAATCGCACATCAACGTGACGCCAAAGAGAGGCCACTCTTGCTGAAACTTTGCGTACTGAGTCTTCAAGTCTTGCTCGTTTTGATCCAGGTACCTGCCATCAATATCCCGTCCAGTGGGTGACGCGATACCTTCACCTGCAACCATATGGCAATCATGAGATTAGATAGAGACATGCAGTTGCATAGGTGTCATTCGCATGAAAAGAAAAACTTACCCCACTTCTGAGTCTCTCTGACCGCGCTGACAAAGTATGGATTGTCAGCCTGTCTGCCAGGTACTCCCGCAATATGGAAAAACTTTGACCAAGCTTTCCCAATAGCTTCCTTTGCATTCTTACCCTTCTGCGTCCAGGAGCCTGTGTCAATCCTTGGCTGCGTCGATCCTCTCAGGCCCGCGGCCAAGTTATAGTCCCTCACCCCAGGAGTCTCCCTCACCGAAGTTGCCCTTCGAAGAATCCTCTGCACCGGATTTCCTCCCCTCGAACCACTACCCCCTCCATGCTCGTATGCACCTCCTCTCTGTTGCACCCCCCGACGGAACTCCTCTTCCGCTCTCGATTGGTTCAGGGCACGCTCCAGCTCAGCCTCCTCATCATATCTTTCATCTCCACCGGGATAGTTACCCTTCGCTGCAACCTTCTCCTTTCTCAACCTCTCTCGAGCCCGGTCAGCAGTTGCCTTCTGAACCCTTTCAATGTCACGCTGAAAGTATTCACGCACCTCCTTTGGAACCTTCCTACAATGGACGACCTCGGTCCCGCGCCCTGCCAAATGTTGTTTCAATCTAGTGGAACCACCTCCTCCTTTGGACGTATGACAATATTTGCATCTCCAACCGGGGTAAAGATTTTCACCGTGTTCCCATACAATATCTTTCTCTCTGCCTGACATTTTGTATCTGCAAACATGGAACCAACATAAACATATCAATCACAAGTTCACAACACATACCTAAATGACCATACACCTAAAACCTTGCAACACCTAAATCACAATACACCTAAATCACAACATACCTATATCAAATCATACCTAAATCACAATAGCCTAAATCACAATATACCTAAATCAAATAATACCTAAATCACAATATACCTAAATCAAATAATACCTAAATTCTTGCAACTTATATATACCTAAATACTAACAGGCTCATACGGTCGTTCTACCTAAAGTCCTAAACACTAAATAGCTCATACTAAACACTAAATAGCTCTTACCTGCAGCTTCAACGGTCGGCCGGCTTACCGCCGCAACCGCCGCGGCCAACCGCCGCTAGGGCCGGTTGACCGGCGATTCGAGCGGTTGTCCGGGCCGGGGACGGTAGATCCGCGGTCGGGCCGGCTAACCGGCGCAACCGCCCGGCCAACCGCTGCCTTGGGGCGGCGGGCCGACGGCGCGCGGCGGTTGCGGCGCGCGGCGGCTCAGGGAGAGGGAGGGAGCACGGGAGGGGGAGGGAGAGGCCGAATGGCCGTTCGTGGGGGCGTGGGGGGGACCGGGGGAGGGGTTAGGAAAGTTGGGCCTAAATGGGCCGGCCGGTTTTTTCTTTTTTTTTAATTTGTAATGCCCGCCAAAAATACTAAATGAACAAATATTTGAAAAATTTTGACACCATTGGATTCTACGCACCTTGAAGTATTTTTTGAAATTTTTACTCTATTTTTTCATTTTTTGAATTCAAATTTCAAATTTTTAAATTTTCCCGGTTTCTTACCGGCCGGTACCGCTACCGGTCCGGACCGGTAACAGCGGTTACCGCGGTAACCGGACCGGTAACGGTCGGTAAAAAAAACCCTGCTGGCAACAAAGCTAATTGTTAGTAATAGATGACATACCGTCATTTTTTTACAGTTCGAGCTGTCTCTATAAAAAGCCCTAGAGCCATATATATAGACAGTACCATTATTTGTATTTTCAAAATGGCAGTCATATATATAATACTTTTATTATAAGACAAAACTTAGATTGACTAGTGTAGGTTCCTTTTGGCACATTCTACACGCTCCTAGACTACAACCATTGGAAA
Source organism: Alloteropsis semialata (assembly GCA_004135705.1). NCBI lineage: Eukaryota > Viridiplantae > Streptophyta > Magnoliopsida > Poales > Poaceae > Alloteropsis > Alloteropsis semialata. The sequence continues at coordinate 22,596,538 of CM014273.1, read as the reverse complement.
ATGTGCGATTCTTCGGCCCACCATGTAAACAAAACAACAATATGCATGCTGACAGAATAGAGTGTCGGTTCTTTATGCCGTCTAGGCTACTATGGGGGGTCCCCAAGATAGTGATTTGTGCGGTGGGAGGTCACCAGACCTGAAGCATGAAGGTAAACGCGGGACACAAGACACAATTTAGATAGGTTCGGGCCGCCAAGGCAGCGTACCCTACGTCCTGTATGGGGTGTATAGTATTACGCCCTGCGCTGGGTTGATTTTGATGTCCATCTAGGTACCTCGTCCCTCCTTTGTATAGTCCAGGAGGCGGGTTCCTAGTGGGCTACAAGGTTGGTGTCCTAGTAGGATACACAGTATGAGTCCTAGTAGCATTATAGAGGAATTCTAATAGGTGTCTGCCTTCTTCCTTCCTTGCGGATACTGGGGATTCTATCCCCGACAAGTCCCCGAGCGCTTCATAGCCGTATGCAGCAGTCTTCGAGTACTTTTTCAATCCTCGCCGAGTAGTTTTGGTGCTCTTCGAGTACTTTGCTGGCTAAATCTTCAAAGTTCCTCAAAGCTGCCATGAGGGTATGGTGTGCTCAAAGTCTTCACGTGCGCCGAGTTGTTTTCCAACAAATTGAGCATCAGCCGAGTTGTTTCCTCGCCCTAATGCGCCTTCGTTGAAAACTTCCAGTAGTGAAAATGATCATCTTGATATATGGAGAGCGGCGAAAGTCGCACTCCATATGGAGTAGCCCCCGAGCCTTAGGTTGAATCGAAGAATCAGGCTGAAGGTCAAATCTTAAATATGCTTCTTCTGTCTTGAAAAAAGTGATTGATGGGTGTAGCTTATCAGCCCTCGAGCCTTGGAATGATTGAACAATCAATTCAAGGGTCTTTGTCTTTACGGAAGTCATCATCTGAGTACTTTTACGGTGTCCCCTGTGAACAGCAATCTTCTTTGAACCTACGACCTTCTCCTTTAGGAAATAGTCTTCTCATCCGAGTTCTTCAAGATTCACGGAAATCAGCATCCGAGTAGTTCTGCGGCGTCCAACCCCTGAGCATCTTTATGCCTTCACGTTCGCTGAGTTGTTTGCCAATAAATTTAGCATCAGCCGAGTTGTTTCCTCACCCTATTGCGGCTTTGTTGGAAAACCTTCAGTAGTGAACATGATGTGCTCTTTGCCGACTACTTTTGTAATCAGCCCCCGAACTTATGCGCCAGGTGAGCTGCTGGAGCCATGTCAAGTAGTAATTGGGTGCTTAGCCCTCGAGCTTGAGAGCTTAGCAGAGAGGCCAGAAGCTTGACCTGAAAGAAAAGATGCATACATTATGTAGCATTTTTTAGAGTATAATGAAAGTACTGAAATTCATTGGATAATGAATATAAGCGTAAAAGCTGCATCATGCTCTTGTCCGGTCGAATTTCTCCCAAGTAGTTAGCCTGTTACATTTAAGCACATGGTCTCTGCATTAGCCGTTGCTCGTAGCGTGTATGAGACGGACTCATGTATGCATGTAGAGATGTTAGATGTGACAGAAAGAGCCAATGTTTCACGGATTAAGGCATGTGCTACCTGAGCGACCTTAAGAGATAGACAAAATAAGTAGTCGTCATTGCGACAAAGGAGAGCGCGAATTATGTGAAAAGGATTTGTGCCTCCTTAGGGTGTATCCGCTGTAGTGCCTCCAGTACTAAGTACACAAAACTTCATAGCAAAGCCTCCTGATTCGGTGTAACAAGCATGTGGCAGCGCCCTACGAACTCAATCTACCAAGTGCGTGGGCAGCGCCCTACACACTCGATCTACCAAGTTCATGGGTTGTTCGTCAGCAGACCCCAGAAGTAGTCGATCACGGAGTAGCCCCTGAGGGTAATTCCCGTCAAAGAGCATACCAAAGTAGTCGGCGCATGGCCAAACATGTAGAAAACATGTTAGAAAAATAATATCAAAAGAAATAAGCGACTAAGCTTGATTCGTGTCCAACAAGTAGAATCAACGCGTCGTCGCCACATTCGAGGTTAAGTCCTTGGGCGTCGTCTTGGTCGGCTTGACCGAGTAGTTGGTAGTTGATGAAGCCAAACTAGTCGGAACTTGCCCCTGACTGGGTCTTAAATCAAACAGAGTTGTTTCGGGTCGAATCCGAGTAGATCCGAGTAGTTTGAAGTGGAGCCGAGTAGTTGATGTCAGCAGCGATGGTTGTTGATGAAGCCGACTAGTCGGAGTCAATTCCAACTAGTTGTTGATGGAATAGTGTCCGCTCCCGACTAGTTGCTTAGTCGAGATGTTGATGGGTAATCGAAGTAGTTGTCGGCAAGTAGTCGAAATAGTTGGCGACGAGTAGTCGAAGTAGTCGTCGGCGAGTAGTCGAAGTAGTCGGCGACTGGTAGATCGACTTTGCTTTGGACTCGGCAACGGTGCAATCTGTGCCTTGAACTTGACTAGGAAAATCCACCCGCAAATCGTCGAATAGGAATTCACTGCGGATTGAAGACCAACGCCCGCCGAGACAACATGCTGCTGCCTCACACTGGCTAGATCGAAGTTGATGATGAGGTCCTCCAAGCTCGCCCGATGATCTTGACAATCACCCCTACCTGGCACGCAAGCTGTCGGTTTTTTATGCCGTCTAGCCTACTATGGGGGGTCCCAAGGTGGTGATTTGTGCGGTGGGAGATCGCCAGACCTGAAGCATGAATGTAAACGCGGGACACAAGACACGATTTAGACAGGTTCGGGCCGCCAAAGCAGCGTACTCTACGTCCTGTATGGAGTGTACAATATTGTGCCCTGCGCTGGGTTGATTTCGATGCCCATCTAAATACCCCGGCCCTCCTTTATATAGTCCAGAGGGCAGGCTCCTAGTCGGCTACAAGGTAGGAGTCTTAGTAGGATTACACAGTATGAGTCCTAGTAGAATTACATGGAAATTCTAATATGAGTCTGCCTTCTTCCTTCCTTCCGGATACTGGGGATTCTATCCCCGACATAGAGCTAATATATATTCGTATTATTGCATTCTGAGAAGACGAAGACTTGTACTACCTATATGACACGTCATAAAGTAATGAACTGCTCTCGTCATTGCTGACTAGTGACTGGATCGGACGGAGATCGATGCGTGGCACAACATGTTGTTACTCGGTATTAATAGCACATAGGTGACCTCATGCCACATTGTTGCAAATTTGGCTTCCCATATGTTCCTACTTCCGTAAGGGTCGGATGCATGACCTGCTCCCATTGCATAATTTTGCTGGTGTTGACGCAGAATATGGTCAACACACAAGAGCGCTAGTTCGCGCGGGTCGCAAACGGACCAGATCGCAGCTGCCCTGCGACGACCGGTCAGACCGGTCAGAGGCACCGGTCAGACCGGTTACCGCCGGCGAGCTACGGGGTAAAACCCTAAAAACGCCTCCCGGAAGGATCCGTCAGGGAGAACGTCGTCAGGGGTGCCCTAGGATCGGCAGGCCACCTAGGACGCCTTCAAACGTCGCGGAGACGCAGGAAGAACAGCAAGTAGGGTTGGAAAAGCTAGGGTTTGGCGATGCAAAAAGTAAAGGATAAAAGTAGTAAATTTGATTGATTCGATTGTTGTGTGTTCAATCGGCCGAATCCCCTTATATTTATAGGGAGGGTAGGTCTTGTCCCGCAAGGAAACCAAGTTACAACTCATTACAACCTCGGAATCCTATTTTGAGAGTCCTAGTCGGATTACAAAAGAGGTGACCGGTCTGACCGGTCCCCGCACCGGTCAGACCGGTCCGGGCGTGACCAGCTCTTGCGCCGTCTTCTGTCTTGCTCCATGCGCCGTCTTCTATCTTGCAATCCTTCTGGTCCATGTGCCAATTTTGGTTGTCAACATATGCCCCCTTGTTTTTTGGTAAAGCTTGCGTACCATAAAACATGCTAGTACCAAAATTGTCATCTAAGGGCGATGTCTTAACATAATTCATCGGCCATTATATTTTTCTAAGGGCGATATTCAAATATCGGCCATATGCCACTTTATGCCTCTTGCCAAACACTAGGATAGTACTTCTTCAAGTACCTCCCGTTTAATGCCTTAGGCAAACGTCCTCCTTGCAGCGTCTCCACCATATAGGAATTCCCACCATTGATCTTGAATACTCGATATGGACCTTCCCAACTTGGAGACCACTTGCCGAATTTATTATCTCTAGTACCAAGTGGCAAAATTGTCTTCCATACTAGATCACCAACTTGAAAAGTCTTCTCTTTAACCTTCTTGTTGTATGCTCTAACAACTCGGATCTTGTCTTTCTCAATTTCCTTAAGAGCTTGTAAACGCTTATCGGTCACTTCATCAATGTTGTCCATCATCAAGTCATAATATTCACCAACCGAAAGCTTATTCTGTCTAGCAAGTCTGTAAGCGTCCAAATTTACCTCAACGGGCAAAACGGCCTCTTGTCCATAAACAAGCTCAAAAGGAGTAACCTTGGTAGCACCATGTCTAGATATGCGATGAGCCCATAAAGTTTCAGACAAGACTTCATGCCATAAAGTTT
>CM014273.1:22570792-22591761 GCA_004135705.1 Alloteropsis semialata | reverse complement strand
CTCTAGCTTGATCAGCACCTAAGCATTTAAGTAATAAATCATCGACGGTGCGATGATGCAACTCATCGTCAACTAAAATGTAGTTGAAAGCCAAACGTCGAGTTTTCCTGTCTATTCCAGAACTAGGATTCCTTAAATACCTGATAATGGGCGCTCTCCAATCATCAACTTCGGCCTTTTCATTTTGAGGATTTTCAACGGCCGAATTTGAATCTGCAGATACCGCACCGGTCTGACCGGTTCCCGGATCGGTCTGACCGGTCGCTGTGGACTCGGGACCGGTCTGACCGGTCTGGGCATCGGTCTGACCGGTCTGGCATTGTTCTGCTGTAAGCATTAGAGTTTCACCATTGACAATAGCAATCAACGGCCTTTTCTTATGAAAGTGTCTTTTCTGGACATCATAGCCGGATGCTTGTTGTACCAAAGTCTTAGCTCTAGGATTTTCACATCTTGGAACATGATATATGGTGAATTCATCAAAATATGGTATAATATCAAGGCACTTGTCAAGATAAATATTCAATGAACCTTCTAAACATTGACAAACCTTAGATACTTGCTGCACAACCAATAATGAATCACCAAAAGCTTCAACATGCTTTACTCCCATGTCATGCAAAATTTCTAGTCCGAATAATAAAGCTTCATATTCGGCTTGATTATTTGTGCACTCAATTTCTAATCAGCTAAGAGCTTCAAAAACAGCTCCATTAGGAGAAACAAGAACAATTCCAATACCACATCCGTTCTTGCAAACCGATCCATCAAAGTGCAATTTCCATGGAGTAAAAGTCATGTAATCAATTTCTAAATCATGCTTATCATTAATCCAATGTTCAACAATGAAATCAGCTACAATTTGGCCTTTCATAGATTTCAAAGGTTCACAAGCCAAATCATATTCAATAAGAGCATACGCCCACTTACCGATTCTACCACTCAAAATCGGTCTATGCAACATATACTTGATAACATCGGCTTGACATGCCACAATGCAAGTACTAGACAATAAATAATGCCTCAACTTTGTACAAGCATAATATAAAGATAAGCATAATTTTTCAACAGGTTTGTACCTTGTTTCCGCATCCAAAAGCCTTCGACTCAAGTAGGTAATAATATGCTCCTTACCATTTGTTTCTTGAGTCCAAACAGCTCCAATAACATTATCTTCGGCCGCAATATAAAGCCTAAATGGCACCCCATTCTTAGGCGCTTTGAGGACAGGCGGCGAAGACAAATATCTCTTGATTTCATCAAAGCCCTCTTGCTGCTTTGCCCCCCAAGTAAAATCGGCTTCATTCTTTAACCGAAGTATAGGAGTAAAAGCACTAACTTTCCCGGACAGGTTAGAAATAAACCTCCTCAAATAATTAACCTTGCCCAAGAATTTCTGTAAATCATGCTTGCAAGTAGGCGCTTTGATCTTCTCAATAACTCCTATTTTCTTAGGATCTATCTCTATGCCTCTTTCATGAACCATGAAGCCTAAGAATCTTCCAGCCGATACACCAAATGCACATTTCAATGGGTTCATCTTTAAACCATACCGACGCATTCTTTCAAAAGCAAGACGCAAATCAGCCAAGTGAGAATTTAATCCAGCCGATTTGACAACAATATCATCAATATAGACTTCTAGGATAACACCAAGTAAGTCATGAAAAATTAAATTCATTGCTCTTTGATAAGTAGCGCCGGCATTCTTTAATCCAAAAGTCATCACAACCCATTCAAACAAACCAACAAAGCCGGGACATTTAAAGGCCGTTTTGTATACATCTTCCTCGGCCATAAAGATTTGATTATATCCCGCATTGCCATCAAGAAAGCTAATAACCTTATGTCCAGAAGCATCATTAATAAGCATATCGGCTATAGGCATAGGATATTCATCTTTGGGAGTCGCTCTATTAAGATCTCTAAAATCAATGCACACTCTAATTTTATTAGAACCTTTCTTCTCAACAGGCACAATATTAGAGATCCATTCAGCATAGCGACATGGCCGAATAAACTTAGCTTCAAGCAAACGATTAACCTCTTCTTTTATGCGATCATAAAACAAAGGATTAAATCATCTATTGCCCTGTTTATATGGCCTAAAACCAGGTTTAATCGGTAAACGATGTTCAACTAATTCACAACTTAAACCAGGCATCTCATGATACTCCCAAGCAAAGCAATCGGGATACTCTTTCAATAACTCGATTAATTCAACCTTATAATCGGCTTTCAAATTTTGATTTACAAAAGTCGGCCTTGGAATAGAACCATCACCTATATCTATCTTTTCTAAAGGATCAGCCAACGTAAATCTTTGTCCTAACTTTTCGACTTCTTCAAAATCATTAATAGCTTCACATGCATCATTCATATTTGACCGATAATGCTCCACCCTTTCCTTTAGCCACTTCTCGCTTGTATCCATCTACTCTTCATCTGAATCAACCGATTTCTGATCCAGCCTTAGAGCAGTAGACACAAAGCCATCATTGGTGCAAGCGAGGAACTCAAAATCCGAAATATCAATTCCGGTCAAGCACTTAACATTATCATGAGTTCCCAAAATAGATGCATCGGCCATAGCAACACATGCCGAAGTATCCGCATGAACCACCTCAACTTCGTCACCAACCCATTGAATTAAGCATTGATGCAAGGTAGAAGGTACACATTGATTTGCATGAATCCAATCGCGCCCCAAAATAACACTGAAGTTACCTTGCACCTCTGTGATGAAGAAAGCAGTTGCAAGCGTCTTGCTCCCAACGGTAAGCTCCAAGGATGCAACTCCCTTGGCACTCATCGGTTCTCCTCCTCCAACGCCGCTGATCGTCATACTCGTCTTGATGAGCTCGCCGTCCAAACCTCCCAACTTCTTGTACAAAGTGTATGGCATGAGATTCACAATAGCACCACCATCAACGAGCATCCTAGAAATCGGCTTTCCTTTAATGTGACCCTTCACATAAAGAGCTTTCAGGTGATTATCCGATTCTGAAGGCCTCTGAAACACGGCGTTCTTGGGAGCAAAATCGACTTGAGCCACTCGTTCATCATCTCCGATAAAACAAAAATCGGCGTTCATGTAGATAATGTTGATTTCCATGTCGGTCCTGCTGAGTGAAGGCTCAAAATCAACAGCTTCGTCCTCATTGCCCATCTGAGTATCTGAAATAGCAGTGGGCGGAATCGAAACCTTAGCCGAAGACGAAAAAGCATCGGCCACTGACTCTCTGGGCGACACCGGTCTGACCGGTTCCTCCTGACCGGTCTGACCGGTACCAGTTGCCGGAACTGGAACAGTGGGCAACCAGTCTGACCGGTCAGGGGCACCGGTCTGACCGGTCTCGGCCATGTCAGCCGAAATTGCTGCAGATGGCTCGGCCTTTTCTGGTGTCTTAGCCTAAACATCTTGTGCACCAGAACCATCTTTGGAACTTTGATCAGATGGCGGAATCATCGGCTTAGCCTCATTGAACCACTCCTCCCGCTTCTTAGCCGATTCTTCCTCCCTTTGCTTTTGAGTGCGCAACCGCTGCAATCTCCTCTTCTGAGAATAAGTCAAGCCAGGAGGACATCACTTTGGTTGCGTGTATTGAGGCAAAGGAACCTTTTTTACGGCCGATGCGCCAATAACATTGGGTCCATCAGCCATTAAAGGATTAACTGCCATGGAGCCAATTTGAATTGCACTCTTCACAACTGGCTTTGGAATAACAGGGGCAGGCTCCTCCTTCTTCTGCACGGGGCGATATTCCTGCTTAGCCGGCTCCTTGCCCGGCCTCCTCTGGAAACCGGTCTGACCGGTTGGAGGGACCGGTCTAACCGGTCCGTGCTGCTGTGGCACGAACACCGGCCTCTGTGGGGCACCGGTCTGACCGGTCGGGGGCACCGGTCTGACCGGTCCGTGCTGCTGGGGCACGAACATCTGTCTTGGTTGAAACCCTGCAGGCCTAGGCTGTTGTGGAGTTATTCTGGCATGAATAGGAGCTTCAGGCCGTGGTTGATTGGGTGCAGGACAGTAGGGCACGTACATAATTCCATCCCTCCAAATAGGTTGAGGAGGGGGAGGTGGAAACGGCCTCCACGGCCTAGAAGGACCAGCACCATTGGATGAGCTTGGGCCCTAGTTCCACTGTCCTATTGGTGCCTTCATCGCACCAGAATTCCTTGGTGGTGAACTTGGTCTCTTTTTTAGTGGCCGATCTTGTTGAATGGCCGCGTTGTGCATATGCTTCGCCATGACTTGATCAAAGGTCGCTTTCGGCTTGAAAGTTTTCCCCTGATCTTTGTCCTGATTCGTCTTCCAAGTCCCCACTTTAGGACGTTTAGACACAAAAGTTCAGACCGGCCTCTGGGCCGGACCTGCCTGACCGGTCACACCAACCGGTCTGACCGGTGCCCCCTGGGCAGCAGGAGCAACCGGCCTTTGATCCCGCGCTTGAGAACTTGATTCTCCCCTAATTTCAGAATTCTTCATTGTAATAGTCAAGATCTTCTTTCCATCAGGAGCTTGCTTAAGCACAACTTCTCTCCCAAGCACTTTGTCTTGTTCCATCACCCTCCTTGGTTCTCCAATCACAATATTCTTGCCTCCTGCTGCATCGGCATTGTCGGGCCGAACCAACATCTTGGCATCGTTAATATCCATGGTATTGACTACCATATTGTTGACTGGAAACGGGCGCTTATCAACTTCCATCTCATTTAAAATCAATCGTCCATCATTTAAAGCCGATTGAATCTGTCGATGAAAGAAATTACAGTCATTAGTTGCATGAGAAAAAGAATTATGAAACTTGCAATAAGCACACCGCTTTAACTCCTCAGGTGATGCAATTTTAAAAGAACATTTGATATATCCATTCTTATGCAATTCATCAAAAATTTTATCGTATTTATATACATCAAAAGTAAACTTCATCTCCTCCTGCCGATTCCTATGAGTCGGCTTAAGAGATGTGCAAGCAAAAGCCTTATTATATGCTGGCCATACAAATTCAGCAGCCAACACCTCATGAGACTCTTCATCGGAGCTACAAGAATCACATTCTACATTATGCACATTAGCCCGATGAGTCCTATGGCTTTCTTTTAAGTCTTTGCTCCGGCTTTCAACAGCCAAAGCTCTTTGATGCAATTGGTTTACACTATAAAATTCAGAATTCTCTAATTTTTCTTTAATATGAGAACGCAAACCATTGAAAGCGAAATCAGCAAGATCCTTTTCAGAAATAGAAACACCAAAACAACGGTTTCTAGTATCACGGAAACGCCTAATGTAATCATTAACAGTTTCATCACGTGATTGTCTAACCGATGCAAGATGTGACAACTTAAGTTCATTAGTGCCCGAAAAGAAGTGATCATGAAACTTTTGTTCTAACTGTTCCCATGAAGTAATAGAATGCGGAGCTAATGATGCAAACCATGAGAAAGCTGTACCAGTTAGAGACAAAGAAAATAAACGCACTTTTAAAGCTTCACTAGAGCCAGAATCGCCTAGTTGTGCCATGTATTGACTAATATGTTCAAAAGTGCTTTTAGAATCCTCCCCATTAAACTTAACAAAATCAGGAAGTCTAAATCCAGCAGGGAAAGGAACTAAATCAAAGCGAAGAACATAAGGCTTTTGATACAATCTAGCCTTATCCCTAACATCTACTCCCAAGTTCTCCTTAAGAGCTGAAGCCAAATCAAGTTTGTACTTAGAAAATATTTTATCTAAATACTCTAATGAATTATCCTGAGAATTTGGCTATTGAGTATTATGCACAGGAATAGAAGGTAAATTCCCCGTTTCTGCTTCTCCGGAACCGGTCTGACCGGATCCAGTGATCGGTCTGACCGGTTGGACCGGCACAATTTGGTTAACCGTACCCGACCCTCCAGGGCCGGTCTGACCGGTCACGGTGACCGGTCTGACCGGTTGATGCTGGCCAGATTGATTGGCCGACATCATCCCCTGCATCTGCTGGCCGTACCTTCCAAAAAGCTCGTAAGGTACTGGGCCTTGTGAAAATAAATTTTGAACATTTGGGGGTACAGTATATCCAAAGTTTGGGTTTTGCGGGGTAAAATTCACAACTTCATTATTAACCCGGCCATAATTAGCCGAATTAGGTAAAGTTGTGAATGGCCGATGTGCACTAGGGCGAGTAAACATTGGGTTGGATGGTGTAACAGATTGGCCTTCAAAATAATTCAACGGCATACCAAACGTAGGTTGTTCTATAGGTTTTGTTGCCGGTGCTTTAAAATCAGGCGCAATAGGAGCTTTAGGAATTAAAAGATTAGGATCGGCGGCAGGTTGTTCAACCATGGGCTGTTTGCCTTCCAATTCTAATTTTTTGTTCATCATCCAGTTGACCAATTTGACATTATTTGCAACCATCATATCCTCCATGTACTTAAGGAAAGCTTCATGTGAGTTCTCATCTGGTTGTACCTGGGGGATTGGTGTCGAAAATGTAGCAGTTGCATCTACCTCCTTGATCTTAGAGACCATGCCCTTGCGGTCTTTCTTGAAGTGCGAGAGGTAGTAGAGTCGTTCTTCTTCCGCCTTCTTCTTTAGGTACTCTTCAAGCCCTTGACGATCTTCAGTGGAAAGTTCATCGTCCTTTACAGTGACGATGTTCTCAAGATCCAACTCAGCAGTGGAACCCATCTGGATGAGTTAGATAGATCGGCTGCACGAACCAGATCTCCAAATCCCCAGCGGAAGTCGCCAAAAGTATGTTGACGCAGAATATGGTCAACACACGAGAGCGCTAGTTCGCGCGGGTCGCAAACGGACCAGATCGCAGCTGCCCTGCGCCGACCGGTTAGACCGGTCAGAGGCACCGGTCAGACCGGTTACCGCCGGCGAGCTACGGGGTAAAACCCTAAAAACGCCTCCCGGAAGGATCCGTCAGGGAGAACGTCGTCAGGGGTGCCCTAGGATCGGCAGGCCACCTAGGACGCCTTCAAACGTCGCGGAGACGCAGGAAAAACAGCAAGTAGGGTTGGAAAAGCTAGGGTTTGGAGATGCAAAAAGTCTATACTATAAAGAGAATAACTTTTGAAAACAATTTTCACCTAAAATTAAACACCCTTGCCCCTCACAAACCTATGCAAAAGGCCCATCTGTCAGGTAAGAAGCTTGACAGCGGAGGGGGGAGATCGAAAAACTAGGCGCTAGAAAATACTTTCGCCGATCCGCGGCATTTTTTCTCACCGGTGCTTCTCTCCTACCCACCCGCGTACCCGCCCGTGAATCTCGCCGCTCGCTCGTCTCTTCCCCGTCCACATCACGGGCTCCCCTTCTGCACGCCTTTAATTCCACTCCGCCCCTCCCCATCGATTCTCCCTTCCCCATCTGCATCAAGGTGCTCCCCTCATGGTCGACCCGACCCTCCCCTCCCATCCCCTCTCCCATTTTTCTCGGTGCAGCGACAACAAGAGGAGGCAGAGCCGCTGGGGGAGGAAGCGGAGCAGCAAAGGTGGTTGCTATTTGGTGCCGGGATCTGCGAGAGGAGGCGCCGCCGGGGGTAGAAGCGGAGCAGCAGCCAGTAGGGGTGGCAGCCGCGATTGGGCCGGAGCGGAGACAGCGAGCGGTCTCTCCTCCACACCGTTCGGCGGCGGTCTGCTCCGCCGGCATGGCAGCGCCGGCGGGGCCCCTCCCTCATGGCGGCACCCCTCTACATGACCAGATCTCGGGCGGCACGGGCTGGATCCAGGGGCAAGGGCGCGTGACCCCCTTGGATGTGGCAGCTCCCTCCCCTCCGCTCTGTCGGCAGTGAATGGTGTAGCGGTCGCCGCCTGCCTAATCATCGATCCGCCGTTGCCTCTGCACCCTGCGCGATGGCAGCAAGGAGGCCGAGCTCTCCGTGCTTAGTAGCAATCGGGCCAGAGTGCTGGCATCACCTAGCAGCATCGACAAGGCATCCTTCGATTCGGGTAGGATTCATATTGCTCTCTGGTCCTGTGTTGGTGCCTCCTAGGGTCCATATTTGTTTGCTTGTGAGATTCATGGGTCAATTAGTTTTGATCCATTTCAGACCAGTAGCTCTTCTTCGTAGCGTCTTAGCGAGGAGATCATTTTACATCTTGCTAGAGTAATTATTGAATATGCCATTACTTTGTTGTGTTTACTTAATATGCCAGTACTTTGTTGTGTTTACTTAAAATGAGATGAAAACTATTTTTTGCTTACTGCAACTTTATCAAACAATGTAAGAATTATTCTTGCTTGCTTAAACATCTTCAGATGAGAGATATTTTTAATTTTGGGCTTGCTGAATTTGGGTGACTGAATCCTGATATGAGAATTATTTTGACTTTTGGGCACATTGAATGGCTTCTGCATTTTTCTGCAATGTGATGTGTGCAATTCACTTCCCTCTCATCTAAGTGACTCAAATTCAATGAGGGTTGACCACTCAAACTGGTGCTTTCTTTCATGTGATATGTACATCAAAGTGTGTTGATCTCTCCACCCCTTTCTCTCCTGTTGATATTGCAGATAAATTATTCCTGTGCATGGCAATGATGCAAACAAATAGGGGCCACATTCCATTTGCAGTTTTAATTGTTTAGGATACCATCCAAGTAATTTTTATAAGTTGTTGCCTAAATGTCTATCACCTGACAACTCAATATATGTTTGAGTTTTGTGCTCATGCTTCCACCTGTTTATCTATTTCACTATAGGTAATAAAAAATGAGTCTTTTTTTTCAGAAAAATGGGAGAAGCAACAATGATGCACCAAAATGGTGAATCAAGGATGGCAACAATGATATTGGAGAATGGAGGCAATGGTGTTTGGAGAATCCAGTCACAATCCGGGATTACTCCATGAGCTTCCTACACCATTCATCTAGAGGTGAGGATAACAAATGCCGCGGATCCCTCACATTTATAACTGTTGTTTGATTTGTATTGCAAAATATTCCTGTGATGTTAGCACTGTGCACATTGCTCATCAGTGAATGATCTGAAGTAGAAAGTTTAGTTCAGAAATAACAGGGAAATGTTCTTGTTAGCAGATGGTTAGATATGAAGATGCTCTGCATTTGAATAGTTTATTGAATTACAAATTGTACGACTTATTTTAGTTTCTGGAAATGATGATATTTTGGTTTATTGAATTACAAATTTAACACTTAACATACACAGATATTTTAGTTTATTGAATTACAAAGATTGTGGAATAATCTTAGATGGAGTAGCCAAATTTTAGTTGAGAAAGCAAACTGAAGAGGTAGGATTAAGTTTTTTTATCTAGCATCAATACAAACTCCTTGTTGATCACCTATCTTCTTATTGATTTGTGCTGCGAATCCTCTAATTTATAAGGCTATTAATCTGTGTCTGTTAGTCCATTGCATAATACTAGGATACATCGGTAAACAGAAGCACTTCAGTTGCTTATTGGGTAAACAAAGGCTTCTTATAATTGTTTAATCTGAGTACCATGCTATGGTCTGTTTCTCTATTTCAGCTTTTGTATGGATATTAATCTGTTTCTCTATTTCAGTTTTTGTTTGCTCTGAGCACTACAACAGCAACGCTGAGAGGAATGAGGTCCTTCTTGGATGCCGTGTCGACTGTCACCAATGAGGCGCTGATGCCGGTCTGCGTTGTCCAGATGGAAGGCCTGGTGAGAATTCCTCCAAGCCCCTCTCCGATTCGTTGTTTGCTCTCCGGCGAGAAGGTGAGTCCCCACGGCCCCGCCGCGCCCCTACCTGGAGAAGTGTTCAGTTCCGGGGCAATTGTCTTCTTCTGAGTGTGGTTCCATCCTACGATCGACAATCATAATGCTTGTTTTGTAACAATTTGTTATTATATTTTGATACTGTTGATGCTTGTGATTTGCTTCTGATTATACGTTTCATTGCCTTACTCTTCGCAAAACTTCTATCGCATTCTATGGATGTATTCCTGCTATAGTATTGAAGGCGTATAATTTTGTTGTAAGTTAATTCGGTTTTATCATCTGAAATCTAAAATCTGATAGCGTTGCACTTTTTTTTATGATGCAGTGCGGCCTCATCCTCTGGTGGCGGCAGACGGTGGTGCGACCCAATCCCGGGCGAAGAGTTCCAGCAGCGGCCTCATCCACCTCAGCCTCATGCCCTGGACACCTCAGCCTCCGAGCCCATCATCTGCTTGAAGCCCTCTCACTCCTCTTTCGAGTTAAGCAGATCCATCTCCCTTACTGTTTTTTGCTCTGGTTTGAGCAGACGGCCTGGCAATGGTCTTCCCCAGCCGTTTCCATGTGCGTTGATGGACCCAAACAACATCCAGCCAAGCTCACTGTGCCTAAGCTAGGCACCAGGCCTAGCAGTGTTTCCATCTCTCGATGACATCCAATGAAAGGTACAACTCATACCGTATTTACTGTTCTTTTCAGATCGAAGCTTATTAGTGCATCTACATGAATTGAAACTATAGGTTGCAGTATTTTCACAGTCAGATTGCGTAGAATTTGATTGATTTTGTTTTGTGTTTTGTTCTGCTATGATAAGAAAATACTAACCATGTGCTATTCCATTAGGTGTGGATGCATGTCTAAATCATACTTGTAGACTATTCCACAGTTCATATGGTTGATCTTATGCTTTTGTATTTTTTATCACCTTTTATGTTGTTGATTTTTTTATTTTTCTCAATAGCATATTCCTCTTTGCATTCTTAGACTGGGCTTCATAAAGAATATTGATATTAGAAGCATAAAGAGTTGTGAAATCAAGACTGCAAAAAGGAACATATAATGCAACCTAGGTATTTGCAGTTTGAATCGTAAGGTTTGTTGGTTTCCATCGCATAGGACTACAAGTGTATCACCATAATTGTGTCCTAATTTCTCACTTGTTGCAAATACTTACACATATAATATTTGTAGGTTGACATTGCTCTGGAGGCTGGCATAGTGGCCTTAAACTGCGCTAACTGAAGATGGAGAGGTATTCCATTATCTTTAATGAAGGCTTGCCATCTTAAAGATGCATGCATACAACCTTTTTCTGTTTTAGTTCTTTCTCCATGGTAGCATTTTCAAATACTATTGAGTGAATTTATTTGTTTCTCCTTTCTCTCACCGTTAGTGTTAGGTTGCAATCATGGCGGCCTAAGGTTTTAGACAAGTATATCAAAAAAAATTTCTTGCCACATTTAGCGAAAGATGATGTATTACAATTGAGCCTACCTAAGGATTTTACTCATCTATCATCTTGATGCTTGTGGTCAAATCAGTGGTGTTTTGTGCTTGCGATAGCAGTTTGTTTGGGTCCACATCAAATTTTCCTCAGGGACTTGAAGTTGGAGATTGGAGAACACAGTGTAGGATGGCAGCATGTTGTCGCACCTAAAATCTGCGACTTGATTGGCTACTCCAAGGTGACATCTCCCTCATTTTCAGTATATGTTGTCTTTGGAAAAGTATGTATACAAAAGGTGATGTTTCAAGTACTATTTTGTTGCTAAGAACGTAGAGTGACTTTCAGTATACTTATATACCACTATATTTTTTTCATGTTCTCACAGTAGATATTCTAATCAGGTTATCTATGGGAAAGACCACCTAAGTAGGCTTTAACCAAATTGTGGATTCTTAGTCATAATGTTTGGTTTTATTATAGTGCTATATAAGTATATGGCTAATTCAGCCCGTGGATAGCTTTTTCTTTAGTTTGATACACAATTTCTAGCGTGTGGTAGTTCTGTGTTTGTATACCTTATACTCTCAAAACCAATGTGAAGATTGCAGCCTTCTAAGAATCAGATGGTTTGCTGGGTGGACAAATATATTTCCTGAATAGACCATGTCTTCCAAAGCTCAAATTTTTATATCACCAACTTAATAGACTTCTTCGATTTTGCTATAGCTTAATTTACTTTTTTGACAGCCCAGGCGTAAGCTGCTCATGCAGTAGTTTAAGATGCAGGTGGACAGGACAAAGGTGAGCCGGATGGGGAGTCATCGATGGTAGCATTGGTAAGTTTGATCCTTCCCTCTGCCATCCAATATCCTTGCCTATGTTGTTTTGAGAATTTTTCTAGCAAATTCAGATTTGATCAATATTTTCAGTATTGTTTACATTTCTGGTGATGCTTAGTCTATCTTTTCAAGTGTGTAATCTACCATAAGAAAATTATTAGGATACCTTTTAAATTGAAAAAGAACTGTTCTTTCAATCGAAGCGTTATGGCATGTAGGTTTTTTTATTCTTGTGAAATGAGAAGGTTTATAGGATTTTGGCTTGAATGATGTTTCAAATTGTAGGGTCCTGTGCTGGGTCAGGTCTTTCTCTTTTAATCTGTAACAGTTGGGTTCTAGATCTTCCTTTTTATTTACAGCCTAAATCCTTCTATAGTTTGGTAGATTTTTCATGTTGTTCTCCTGAATCCGTCCTTTTATTTCTATGGAAATATGCATGACCGATA
This sequence comes from Alloteropsis semialata, assembly GCA_004135705.1. Lineage (NCBI taxonomy): Eukaryota > Viridiplantae > Streptophyta > Magnoliopsida > Poales > Poaceae > Alloteropsis > Alloteropsis semialata. The sequence continues at coordinate 22,579,325 of CM014273.1, read as the reverse complement.
TTAGCAACAATTGATGGGTCTTAGTGAAGGATGATAGAATATGGAAATAACATAAACAAATGCTCTAAATTAGTGATGTGAAATTATTTCTTCTTTGACCAAAAACTGTGTGTGTGGGGGGGGGGGAAGGCCCCTAGGGAGAGATATACTTTCATAAAATGAAAATTAATAAAAAAGAATCTGTATTTTTTATAATATTGTAGCATGTGGATATTGAAGGTGTGTTTTTATGAGCAATATTAATGCAGGTCACTATATGTCTATTGTTTGGAGACATTTTACCATTAGGATGCAATGAAGTGGTAGAAAGATTATTGCAACAACACTGGCTGCTGGTAGGGTTAACATAACAGAGGTGCTGGTAGGGTTGGTTGGTTTATTGTTGACTATAGGAAACAACCTGCCAGAAAATTTATTTGACTATTTACTCATCCATCTAATGTTCAGGCAACTGGTTTCAATAAAACTATTTTTGACACCCAGGGATGCATATGGAATTGTGGATAAACATAGTAAGCTGAAGTCTTGGCTAGAGTGGCGGATTCTATTATGATGATCAGTTTTGAGCAGGTTTCCTTTCTCAGCTAGAAGATGTGCCTTTTTATTTTTCATGATACAGTTTTGATAAAGTTATTCAGTATTTGCATATCACAGGTTGTTTTTTCATACAACTAAAATTTCAAATAAATTGTGATAAAGTAATTAAGTATTTGCATAGCACAGGTTTATTTTTTTGGAGGTAACGATGTGATAGTTTTGTGTGAATGGCCCTTTCCATTTCTTTTTCCTATAGATGGAAGGAACACATGCGTGATTTCAGTGGCCCATGATGTGCAGTGGAGTACATGACTACATGAGGGCCTCCATTCTCCTCAGTCGATCTTCTTTTGTTTGTTGTACTGCTTGACTTTTGTGCTTGGTTACTTGGGATATTTCAATTAACGCTCATGTGAGTAAGATTTGCAGTACATGTGAGTAAGATCTCATATTTGCCACTGTTTTTCTTCGTTTTGGTGTTCTCCTAACATTAAAACAACTAGCTGCAGAAAGACAGAGAGAGAGGAAATGTCGCAGGTACTCCTGCAGATACAACCAACTAGCTTCAGAAAGATAGAGATGAAATGCAGCGGTAATTAACCACAATAGAGATGAAATGCAGCGGTAATTAACCACAATTGCATTATGTCTGAAATTCAATTCCTTCTTACATGGCACTATTTTTAAATTTTACATTATACCAGCATCACCATCGGTACTGACCTGGATGAATGAAATTTGGTCTCAAATAAAAATAAATTATGAATATATATTGATTCACCTGTCCATCCATGTTCATGGGAATAATATTAAAATACATAAAATCTGATATTTTTTTATATATTGATTAGCATCTTTTGATCTCAAAGTGCTCACAGTGACCTAGCTGTATGTACTGAGGTGAAGATTCCAGTTATTTATATTCCACCTTTTGATATGTTTATATTCCAGTTATTAACAAAGCATGCTTGCAATGTCTTAAAGCTCTGCGCTGGTGATTTTTCACTACCGCCCTACTCCATTCTGGATAATTGTATAAACAAAAACAGGTTCGACCTCCTTTCATGGATATAAGATAAATATATTCCCCTGAATGTTTCCTTTAATCGGTAATATGTGTGGCTCTCTGTTTCTTTAGATTTTTCTGTTTTAGTTTGATGTCCTTTATCGATCAGTGAAGATCTGCGTTTGCTGTGCTATGGCAAGCCCCTCTGAGATTGTTGGGGTAGAAGGTACATATCCACCTTTTGCTTTTAGCATAACAGATGATGTATGTAAATTTAGAGGTTGTCTTGTAGGCTCCACAAATTTTCTTTCGAAGATATTCTCACCTGCCTACTGAACTCATAATCCTGCTAGAGAGTTACTTTTCTTTGTCTTCATAACCAAAAATTTGAGTGTGTCATGCTTCCTGCTGGTGCTCAAGGTTTGAGCCCTTTTTTCATGTAATGAACTATTGCCAGAACTTTTTGTTTGAAAGACACAACCATCTGCCTATTTGGCTTCTGTATTTTGCTATGCTCTTCTTAGGTTTTAGAGTTTACGGCCCATCCTTCCCATGTTTTGATGTTCTATGGGTTCATCTGCACCTGTATTATCTTTTCAAAGACAACTCTGTGGGCCATCAATCAATCTGGAGAAATATAACCAGTTGGACAATGCTACTTTGATTTCTTTCTTCTGTCAACGAGGTGCATTTGGTACTGTATGCATTGTAGCTTATTCCAAAATTTTCACTTTAGCAAGAATTATGCATTTCTGTGATCTTGCGGAACTACATGAGCGTGATTTAGTATATTGGCAGTGTTTTTTCTGTTCATAGCATATATTCTAACATTCTTGTCTATTAACTTTTAAATTATATTATTATCATATATAAATCTTGCTATAAATTTAAAGTTGCTATTTACTAGATTATATTGTTAATATAATGTTTTTGTTTAATAGACTTTCTGAAAAAAAGAGAGGGTAGACTCCAGAGGGACATTAGAAATTGGACGTTGGGAATCTCGTGGCCTTCCAAAGTTTTATCCCCTTCACCCGACACTGTCCTCCCCATCAGCGTTGTTCCATTCTCTCTGCCCTCGCTCATAAAGCCTTTATGATGATTTTGGCCTGCGATCCAGCATGGTGTGCATCCGCGGGATTCTTGATCTGTTTTGGATTGCTTATTTGTTGATTCTGCAGGTGTGTATGTGTAGGAGTTGGGACCTGCACACCAAGCATTTTGATTGGGTATGCCTTCATCTAATTTAACTAATGTATATGTGATGATTTCTTTAAAAGAGGGTGTTGATCCATCTGAATTTTTAAACGTTTGCATGCCACGTTCAGCTGCAATAGGAGAAATTGATGTTCGTTGCAACCATTGAAACCTTCCAAAAATTGGGGTTCCTTTCTGACTGGGCCAATGGATTCCGGCAAAAAAGTTTGCTGTTCATTATGTCATGGCCACTTCAGCACATGCATATCCTGCTTTGGGTGACAATAGGTACCTATCGAGTTCAGTGAACATATGCCATCTTTCTTTTTCTTTGCAGCGGATTTAGTGAATCTACATCTCATTTAATTTCTTTTTTATATATAGTTTACTAATGATCAGTTTAATTGTTCTGGTGTTACCAATAAATGAAAATGAATTGCATTAATGTCCGCATTGCATTTGAATATTTATAATTGCATTAATGTCCGCATTGCATTTGAATATTTATTAATCAGATCCAGGGTTGAGTTGTCAAGCAGTAAAATGCATTTCAAGAACTAAGGTATCTTGTTCTGTTGTAATAGCATCATGCAGTGGCACAAGCTAAAATTGTGGCACTGCAAATGATGAAAGGAGAAGAATGTTTTTAGGATTCCAGTGGCACAAGTGTGTACTGTTTTCGAACACTTCTTGCAGGTGAAGGTTCAGCAACACCACCTATTGGAACCTTGCAGTCTCCAGTAGCCCAAGTGAACATTGGTCCAAGAACAAGATGGGGTTCTATTAGTAATGATGTTGGTATAGAACCTTTCGACTTGGGCATATAGTAACCTGATGATCCAATGCATGGATTAACAGTTATAGGAGCATTGTGATTCGGAGAGAACGTGAAGGATTTTATATGTATCTACATGATTGGTGTGGTCGAATTGGTCGAACTCTATCTAAGGCGGAACCAAAATGTGGACAGGAGATGAAGCTTTTATGATTCAACCACGGTTATTTGTTTGAAGGCTAGAATATTGTCTATAAATGGACGATATACTCTAATGAATTGTAGAACAATATAAATTAGCTTGCAACTGGTTTTCTCCTATTTGGGAAGGAAATAAAATAGTTGTGAAAAAATAATTGGTAACTAATTAATAATTTTAAGAAGAGCATGTAATTAATTACCTAAATATTTAGGAATTAATAAAATAATGAAAATAATTTATAAATGATCAACTAAGTAGTCATATTTTTTCTGGTGGTTGATAGGGAGTTATCATATGAACATGATCAGACCAAGGGTTCATTTCTATATGAGTCAATCGATTATATGATTTATAGACAGAACTGGCACGGTTGAGAGCAATTACATTATAGGGTTCGATAATAAAATAAGATAACATAAGTTAAGTAACTACAACACATATGTGCACGCTCTATTATATTAAGAAAAGTATAGGATTAAGGTTACATTAAATTTGATGTCTTCTTTCTGAATCTTTTGTCTAATAAATCTTAATTTGATGGTAATTTTTATAAATAAAATATTTATTTTCTTTTAAACACGTTCACTCTTATGAATATAGATTTTTGTTTACTAGATTTTAAAAAAACGTGCCTGCGGCACGTGCCTCTCCACTAGTCCTTCAGTAAGGAGAGAAGTTTTTCTTGCATAGAAGGACCAACGACCAAGGGATGGACTTCTCTCTCTAGAGCCTGGATTACTGATGGAGGTTTTGCTGTCATCGGCTAGTCATTAATCAATAGCCGATAAAAGAATTCATTGAGTTGTACTCTATGTCGTCAGTCAATGATTGTCCTATCGATTTACTCTGCGTCAGCTGCATCTTTCTTTTTGCTGCCGATCAATATTGGTTTATTTGGAGCGAGGGTCGCCTATGTGCTCTTCAAAGCATGATTACCTGGTGGCCGATGAAAATGGTGAAGGAAGAGTCGATGGAGATGTTATTTCGAAAATCGGGATATCGAGAGAACTAAGTTGCATGCATCGGCTAATCACGTAAGAGGGCTATAAGCGTCGGCTGACCAGTCAGGAGAAGGTTGTAATTTGCATAGGCTGATCAGTTATATATTGGCTCTAGAAGAAATAATTTGCATGGTGCGCCGGCTGATTGGTTGATTATTAAATGATGGCTTATAATATCAGGATGTTTTCTCACCATTGGTTGGCCATAGTCTGATTAAAAATCTATTGGCGGATCACAAGGAATCAGCCGAAGATCATATTTAATTTTCCTGAGGCAATTTTAATTATTCATCGGCGGCACCCAAAAGCAGGCCCTAATTAATCGATGATTGGGTACAATGATGCTACAGTAACCATTCTCTAATCCTCCTCTAATCATGCGGTCAAAGGCCTCATTAGATTCTTCAGGGTTCCTAGTGCAGGGGTTCTGAAGTTAGTTTTGTAAAATACCTTTATTTAATACCTTTAATTAGTGATCAAAGTTGTGAACAGTTCTAGCACTGGAAAACCAAACGGGGCCGCAATTGGACCAATGGAGCTATTTTATTGTCAAGCGAATAGCCGATTGAAGAAATATTGCAGTCGACAGAGAAACAGCCGATAGAAGATTAATTGGCTAATCAAATATATTTCTACGATGTGCACAGGGATAGCAGTACATGCATATATGTACATTATTGTGGACCAATGGTGGTCACCCTTAGATGATGAGTGATTGACAACCGTTGTGTGGTTTGATGTATCTCTTGGCTTGTGATGTGCAGGTGTAGGATGCGACATGGCGGTCGACGGCATGCGGTGAAGGTCAAGCGCGAAAGGTTCATGCCGATGGATCGAGGGCGGTGAAGGATGAATGAGTAGGCTTGGACTGAGGGACCCGAGGAGTCCGGGCGGAGTCATGGGCGATCCATATGGTGCACGGAAGAGCAAGAGTACATGATGGGATGGAGACGGCGTCGGTCGAGTCAAGCGGGACGGAGGCGAGTCGAGTAGGCGGCCCGAGAGCGGGAGCGAAAGACTTGGAGGCGTCGGAGGCTTGGCGGAGGCCGGACACACGTCGACATCGGTGAGTCACGTCGTGCGGCGGCGTGCAAGGAGGGTTTGGCGGTTTGGTCCTCAAAACCGGCCAGAGGCAGGTTTTCCCGGTTTGGGCCTCAAAACGCGGGTGGAGCACGGTGCGGTCGGATGCGGCCCGGTGGGACTGGGTGCGGTTCGATGCGGCCGGAAGCTTCGAGTGGGGCGACACGTGGCAGCATCGCGAAGATTGCGTCGAGGCGAAGCAAAGTCGTGAAGGCGGCGTGGGCGTCCGATCAATATTCTTGGACTTGGTCCAAAATGCCCCTGCGTGGGCTTGTATCTTAAGTGCTTCATGTAAGGGTATTCCGGTCTTTTTCTGGATGCCTATATATATGTGGAGAGGCTATAATTTCAGCAACTCTTGGGGCTTAGGAGGTGTAGGTCTCTCTCATTTGCACATGTGAGAGGATTTTTAGGGTTAGAGGAGAGAAGAGAGGAGAGGCTCTTGTTCTTGAGCTTTTTGCCATCCAAGTCTTGTAATACTTGTGAGTGGCTTGTAACCGGATTTGGCTAAGTGATTCATAGTGATTTCTTCCTCTTAATCTTGTGCCAAATCCTTTGTTCCCGGCGTTTCTCTTTTTCGGATTTTCGGAGCTCTTTTTGGGGGATTTTTCGTTCTTCGGATTTGATGCCGTTTCTTGCGGGATTTCTTTGAGGGGATCACTCATAGGTTCTGCGTGACCGATTTTCCCGTGATATTTCCCCCTCAAACCCGAGGAATCGCTTTGAATTTGAAGTTCCCCTCTCTTCTTCCCTCTCTTGTGTTCTTGGAGGATTTCACGAAATTAGTGGGGAAGTCTTGATCTTTTTGCGAAGATCTTTTGGAAATAGACTCACCACGAAGTAGTGATGATTCTGTCCAAGTTTCACGAAGATTGGATGTCGTTTGATTGAGTTTGATCTTTTCTTAGGTTTTTCGTGCGCCCAGGAAAAACAGGAAGTTCTGGTTTTCAAATCCGGAGGTTCCGGTTTTTTATTCCATCTTTCTCTTTTTGAGGAGATCTCTTGGCTACATACTCACAATGGCCTAGAAATGTTGTGGCTGTAATATTGTGATTTTTGGAGTTCGTTTGGTATGGTTTTGGATTTTTTTTCTTGTAGTTCCTATAGGCTGTTCTGAGTGAAAACCGGATGTTCCGGTTTTGGAAACAGGAGGTTCCGGTTTTGGGAATCCGGAGGTTCCGGTTTCAAATCCGGAGGTTCCGGTTTTTGCACTGCAAGTGGTGCATTTCCCTTGGTGCTTTTCCGTGTGTTTTTCCGCTGCGTTTCAGAGACTTCTAGAGTTGTTCCTAGGTCCAATAGCATCTCAAATTGCTATGTGGGTTTGGCAACTCTAGAAGAGAGGGTCATTGGGGTTTTACGAGGATATACGCCTTATTCTTGTGAAAGAATTTTAAAGGCTCCCATTCACCCCCCCTCTGGTCGCCCGTTTCGGTCCTTCAATTATTCTTGCACATACCACGTACAAGCAAATCGTGCGTTAAGGAACAAAGTTTCTCATGGTTGTTGTAGTGGAGACATCCACTACGTGAAAACCTCAAATAGGTAACGTGAGATTAGTAACGGATCTATGTGGTCCGTTACCATAAATTTTATAGGTAACGGACATCATTAGCGCCCGTTACCAATGAGTCTACGTTCGTTACCCATAAGATATGCAGGCGGCAGCCCAAACTTAATGGTAACAGGTGTTAACGGGCGTTAATTAACGCCCGTTACATTTATTATTTGTGGTAACGGGCCACGGAATGTCCGTTACCCATTACTGGTTCCCGGACCCGAATTTTTATTTCAATCCCGTTAACCACCCCCTCGCGTCCGTCCTTCCTCTCTCGCTCCCTCCCTCCCTCCCTCCCCTCCTAGCCTCCTCCCTCCACCCCCATCTCTCCCCCAGGTTGTGGAGCTCGATGTCGAGGCAGGAGCGGGGCAGCGGCGGCTCCCTCTCTCCGCCTGTCCCCTCTTCTCCGGCCGGCGCAAGGGCGAGCAGGAGATCCGCATCTCCGGTGGCCCTCCTCCTCCCCATCTCCCCATCTCCGGCTGGCGCGAGGAGCAGGCCGCGAAGATCCACACGCACAGAGGCCGGCGCGGCGACGACCTGCTCATAGCGGCCCCTTCCTCGGCCGGCAGCGGCGTCCCTTGCGGCGCCGAAACTCCCTCCCTCCCTCCGGTGCGGCGGCGGCTTCGCCTCTCTCCTCCCCCTCCCACCGCGCGGCGAGGGCCTCAACGTCGTACGGATCCGGTCCCTACGCAACCGGATCCTGTGTTCAAAGGTGCCTGATCCGTCCCCAGGTAAAGAATGCTCCATGCCGCCAGCCATTGAAGGTAAAGAATGCCCCATGCCCTCCCCTTCCTTGCTATCTGGATCTGAAGAATACCAAACCTTCAGTTGCAGTAAAACTCCAACCGCCAGCCATTGAAGGTAAAGAATGCCCCATGCCCTCCCTTGAACCATCCCCTTCCTTGCTATCTGGATCTGAAGAATACCAAACCTTAAGTTGCAGTAAAACTCCTTTCAGATTTATTTTATATTGCAATAAGTGAGTGATAGTTGTCATGAACTTTGTGATAGACTGATCTTTAGGTAGGGTACTTCAATTAATTTCTCTCCATGAAATTAAATTGCTACATATTGATGCATGGAAAAAAGGAAGTTCTAGCAGATCTCCTAGGTTATCTCTCATTATATTGATGCATGGAAATGTGTGTACAGCAATTGCCAATCATGATGAATTCTCATT
>CM014273.1:22509923-22569792 GCA_004135705.1 Alloteropsis semialata | reverse complement strand
GGACGCCAAACCGATGGGTGAGCTCTTGTATGAACTTTGCAGCCGTGGCCGACTTGGTGTCGATCACGACCTTGTACTCAATCCACTTGGTGAACTTGTCGACCGCCACCAAGATGTGCTTGAACCCGCTCAGGGCGGTTTTGAAGGGTCCGACGTTGTCGAGTCCCCATATGGCGAATGGCCAAGATGGGGGGATGGTTCGTAGCGCCTGAGCCGGCAGGTGCTTTTGCTTCTGGAAGAACTGGCAGCCGGTGCAGCTGCGTACCAACTCCTTGGCATCAGACAGGGCTGTCGGCCAGTAGAACCCTGCCCTGTAGGCCTTGCCGACTAGTGTGCCGGCCGCCGCGTGGTTGCTACAAGTACCCGAGTGGATATCATGTAACAGGGTGATACCTTCATCTCGAAGGACGCACTTCATGAGTATGCCTGTGGAGGCTGCCTTTCTGTACAGATCGTCACCGATGACGACGTAGTTTGTCACACGCCGAGTCAACTTCTCGATTTCTTCCCTCGTATCCGGCGACCAGTTCTCTGTGAGGAAAGCGATGAAGGGGGCGCGCCAGTCTGCTTCCACCACGAGAACTTCGCTGGTCGGCGGGCCACCCAGGAGTGGCTCCGGCTCGGGTACGGGGCTGCCGTCCTCAAGCATCTTGATGGACGGGGTGCGCAGGTCTTGGACGAAGACGCCGACTGGTACTTAGGCTCTGGTGGACCCTAACTTGGAGTGGACATCAGCGGCGACGTTGTCTTCCTGGAGGACGTGGTGGAGCTCGAGGCCATAGAAGTGGGCCTCAAGTTTGCGCACCTCTGCGCAGTATGCGCTCATGGTTTCCTTGGTCGTGTCCCAGTTCTTGTTCACCTGCTTGACGACTAGCTTGGAGTCACCATAGCACATGAGTCACTTGATGCCGAGTGACACCGCGATCCGGAGACCGTGGATGAGGGCTTCATACTCGGCCCCATTGTTGGTAGCCTGGTAGTGTATCTGGAGGACATACTTGAGGTGCTGCCCCTCCGGGGAGATGAACAACACTCCTGCGCCGGCTCCCTCGAGGTTGAGGGCTCCGTCAAAGTACATCTTCCAGTGCTCTGGCCGTTCCGCGGGGGTTGGCGTCTGGATCTCTGTCCACTCGGCCACGAAGTCGGCCAGTATCTGAGATTTGATGGCCTCTCGTGGCTCGAAGTTGATAGTGTGCTCGTCGAGTTCTACGGACCACTTGACGATGCGGCCGTTGGCATCCCTGTTGTGGAGTATGGCTCCAAGGGGAAAATTCGAGATGACTCGAATCACGTGGGCCTGGAAATAGTGCCGTAGCTTCCTGGCGGTTATCAGGAGTGCGTAGAGCAGCTTCTGAGGATGGGGGTACCGGACCTTGGATTCGCTGAGCACCTCACTGACGAAATATACAGGGCGCTGGACCTTGTATGGGTGGCCTTCTTCTGGTCGCTCGGCGACCAGGGCCGTGCTGACCACATGAGTGGTAGCCGAGATATACAGCAAGAGCTCTTCCCCAGGGGTCGGACCCGTGAGAACCGGGGGTGTGACTAGGAATTCCTTGAGGTCGGCTAGGGCCTTGCTTGCCTCAGGGGTCCACTCGAACTTGTCCGCTTTCTTGAGTATCTTGAAGAACGGAAGTCCCTTCTCGCCGAGCTTGCTGATGAACCGGCTCAGGGCTGCCATCATTCCAGTGAGCTTCATGATATCTTTCTTGCACATTGGCTCCTTGAGGTTGCGTATGGCGTCCAGCTTGACTGGGTTTGCCTCGATGCCGCGCTGGCTGACCAGGAAGCCCAGGAGCTTTCCTGACGGCACCCTGAACACGCACTTCGTGGGATTGAGCTTCCATCTGAATCGGCGTAAGTTGTTGAAAGTTTCCTGCAAGTCGGCGATGAGGGAGTCGGCGTTATACGTCTTGACGACGACGTCATCCACGTAAGCCTCCACGTTGCGGCCGATTTGGCTCTGCAGGCAACCTTGGATGGCCTTCTGGTACGTGGCGCCGGCGTTCTTCAACCCGAACGTCATCGTCTTGTAACAATAGATGCCGTGCGGGGTGATGAACGCTGTCTTGTCTTGGTCGGATGCCTTCAAGGCTATCTGGTGATAACTCGAGTAACAGTCAAGAGAACAGAGGAGTACGCAGTCGGACGTAGAGTCGACGACTTGGTCAATTCGCGGAAGAGGGAAGGGGTCCTTAGGGCAGTAGCGGTTGAGATCCGTGTAATCAATGCACATTCTCCATTCACCGGATTGCTTCTTTACAAGTACAGGATTTGCAAGCCACTCAGGGTGTTTGCATTCTCTAATGAAACCGGCAGCTAGGAGCTTATTCAGTTCTACCCTAATGGCCTCCTTGCGATCTTGGGCGAATCGGCGCAGCTTCTGTTTAGCAGGCTTCGCGGTCTTGCTCAAGTCCAAGGAGTGCTCAGCCTTCTCCCTCGGAACACCCGGCATGTCTGATGGCTTCCATGCGAAGATGTCCCAGTTGTCCCGGAGGAAGGAGGTGAGCGCGTCTTCCTATTTGGTGGTGAGCCCTGGCCCTATGAGGGCCGTCTTGGAGGGGTCGTCAAGTCCCAAGCTTATAGCTTTGGGGGCGTCTGCAGGTGCCAGCGCCGTGGGCTGCTGCTTCTGCTCCGGGAGGACAGGCTCACCGGTTGCCGCCTTGGGGGCTTCTTCCGCCAACAGAGTGGCGTTGCCGAGTTGATGGGACAGCTCGGCTATCTTGATGGCCTCGCCGTCGCACTCGAACGAGGTCTTGATATCTCCACGGATGGAGAGGACGCCATTGGGCGCTGGCATCTTCAGAACCAGGTAAGTGTGGTTCGGAATCGCCATGAATCGGGCCAGCATGGGCCTGCCGAAGATGGCATGGTAGGAGCTCTTGAAGTCGGCTACCTCAAAGTACAGGAACTCCGTGCGGTAGTTGTCAGCCGTGCCGAACGTGACTGGTAAGGCGACTCTGCATATCGGGTAGGAAGCTCTTTCCTGGCACAATGCCAAAAAACGGATCTTCGGCGCTCAGGAGCTTGCTGTAGTCGAACCCCATGCTGTTGAGGGTGCTTGTGAAGATAATGTTGAGGGCGCTCCCGCCATCGATCAGGACCTTGGAGAGGAGGACCCTGTCCACGACGGGGGCGACGACGAGTGGATAGGACCCTGGCTCGGGGAAGTGGACCCAGTGGTCGGCGCGGCTGAAGGCAATAGGCATCTCCGACCACTGGAGGTATTCCACCGGCTTGGTGGAGACCATCTTCACTTCGCGCTTGTGGAGTTTATCCTTGCGCCGATCTGGGAAGGCGCCGGGCCCCCCAATGATGACGTTGACCTGGCGGTCAGCACGCTGGAAGTCGCCGTTGGCGTCACGCCTGGGCGCCTCCGGCGGTGGTGGTGGTCGGCGTTCATCGTCATGACGACGTTGATCATCCTGGCGAGCCGGAGCATCGCTGTCGCGCTCGCCACGGCGATAGTCGTCGCGGCGGTCGCGGTCTTCTCTGCGGCGGTAGTCGTCCCGCCGGTCGCCGTTGTAGCCGTCACGACGGTAGTTGTTGTAGCGTCCGCCGTTGTTGTTGTAGCGCTGCTTCTTGGTCGGCGGCAGGGCACGAGTTCTTTGAGCAACGCGTGACAATCACGGAGATTGTGCTTCGCGTCCTTGTGGAAAGGGCACTGATCGTTCAGTGTGTCGTAAAACTCCTCGGGCAGGAACCTGGGTTCTGGCCGGCCTTCTGCTTCTGCTAGGGCTACGAGGGGCTCAGGGCCTCCCTTGCGCCCACGTGATGGCTCATGGCGCTTCGAGTTGTCAACCCGGTCGTCTTCCTCCGGGCGCTTCTGTTTGTTCTTGAATTGGGCCTGTTCAGCCTGATCTGCCCGAACCTCCAAGTTGACCACCTCCATCAGGTCGGAGACCGTGACAAGGTTGGTTTTGAAGAGCGTACGGAACAGCTGGGTGTCGATAAGGCCGCGCCGGAAAGCGTCGATGACATCCCGATCCTGGACATCGGCGATCTTGTTCCGGTTATCAAAAAACCGGTCGGTGTAGTCTCGGAGACTTTCACCCTTCTTCTGCTTGACATTATCCAGATCGAATCTGGTCCCTGGCCGGGTGTAGCTTGCCTGGTAGTTCTTGGTGAAGGCATGGCAAAGGTCTGCCCAACCATCGATGGTGTCCCGGGGGACGCCCTCAAGCCACAGGAGTGCTTCCTTGCCTAACATCACAGGGAAGTAGGCGGCAGCTTGGTCGTTGGAGCCGTGGGCAGCCTTGACTGCTGTGTGGTACGTCTTGAGCCAGAGCTTGGGGTCGGAGCGACCGTCAAACTTCTCCACGAGGGCTGGCTTGAAGGACTCGGGCCAACGGATGGCGCGGAGTCGGGCGGTGAAGGCGGTGAAACCATCGTAGATCTCCTCGTTGCGGTGGTCGCGGCGGGGAGGTTGAACTGGGTTGGCTCGGGGCCAAACATCGTCGCGCCACTGGCGGCGGTCGTCCCGTGGGGGGCCGTACCGTGCGTCGTACTTCTCGCGCTCCATGAGCTCATGAACAACGCGGCGCTCGTCGTCTTCTGCTCCAGCGTCACCAGCCTCTCCCACCGGCTGGCGGTCGGGTCGGCCATACTCCCGGTCGTACCGTTCGCGGCGCTCGAGCTCGGCGGCGTCACGCTCCTGGTGCCGGGCATCGAGGTCGGCACGGAGGTCCCGGGCGTACTCCCTGATGCGATCACGGAGATCCTCAGGTGGTGGATGTCGTTGGCGCCTGTCGCGCCGCTCCTGGTGGCGTTCACGGCGATGATCCGCATTGCGCGGGTTACGCCGCTCATCTTCTTCGTCTTCACGGTGGTTCTGGGCCACCTCTTCCTCCACGACGGGTAGCGGGGGGATTCCTCTGGCGAGGGTGACCCTGATCCGATCTGCTATGGGCAGAGCGGTGGCTTGAAGAGCGGGTCGAGTTTGATCGCCCAGATCGGGATCTGGCACGATACGATCGCTCGATCTGCTCCTGGGCTGCTTCCAATTGAGCTCGGGCCCGTTGCACCTCAGGGGTGTCGGGCATGTGTCCCAGCTCGGCGAAAGCGGCGGCGACGTTAGCCTGGGGCGTGTGGAACGGCACCCTGGCAAAGGCTCCATCGAGGTTCTGGGGTCGGACACCACAAGGACCCCGAGGAGGAGGAGGAGGCTGTCTTGCTGGGGCCCCCGGGGGGACCACTCCGGCAGCTGCGGGGTCTTCGGCCGCTGCCGGGGGCAGGGCTGCTTCTTCGACACGGCGGCGGGCTCGAGCAGCGTTTCGCTCCCGTTTGCGATCCCTGGCCAGATCTGTATCTCCATCCTGAGTAACTGAATCCTCAGAGACGAAGACTTCACGCCCTGGGGGCGTGGTGTAGCTGGAGTCATTGCTCGAGTCGGCCGGGGCCGGCAAGAGCACGCTTGTGGCGACCTGGAACTCGCCGCAGTCCGGAGACTGGGTGGGCTGGGGTGGCATCTCAGATTGGATCTGAGACATATCTTCTCGGAGCCGAGCCGAGTAGGTTGATGAGGCGTTGCGGAGCCCTAGCGGGAGCGCTTTGCGGGGTCGGCGCAGGGCCTCCTTCGACATGGTGATGCACTCGGCAAGGGTGTCTTGGACACGATTCAACCCAGCGAGGAGCTCAGTCGGGGGCGGAAGTCTCCGGCGAGTGCTCAGGCCCGGAACCTGGTCACTGATGGAGATTGCATCGAGCCGCTGTTGGAGCGGGGCGATGACTGACGAGGAAGTCGGCGACGAGGTCAGCGCGGAGCTGGTCGGCGTGGAAGCGTCGGGCGTCGTGGTGGAGTCGGAGGCGGTGGTGGTGGCGGAGTGGAGTTCAGCAAAGAAGCTGATACCCTCAAGATGCGTAGCGCAGTCCCTGATGGAGTCGGGGAAGATGACGGAGCGACGATCTGCCATCGAGCTAGCTGTAATGCCTCACGATTACCCCTACCTGGCGCGCCAACTGTCGGATCTAATGACCGGCAGTCCACCCGGGGTACCCAGATGGTTGATTTGTAGGCAAAGGGCAATCGCGAGACTAGGGAGCTCGAGGTAACACAGGGACACAGAGATTATACAGGTTCGGGCTACCCGGAGGTATAATACCCTACGTCCTATGCTCAGGGTCTTGTATTGATTTGCTCGGCGAGTTCCGGGGAACAGCGTCAAGCTCTCGGTTACAACGGATGGGTGGCGTGTAGATGGCGAAAAGGATTCAATGACCTAAAGGGGTCGACCTAGGCCGCCTTATATAGGCCGACGGCCTAACGTTTACAAGTCGGTTATTCCTAATTACTATCTGGCTCAAATCAGGAAACTAATCCAAGTCGGTTACAACATAATTGCCGTGATCTCCGGGCGGGATCTGAGGATATCGCTAAATGCCTTGCTGGTTAAGTCTTCTCCAATCTTGTCCATCAAGCCGGGGATCCTCGTGGGCCGGCCTGGGGTCGGCCCACATCCTTGTCAGACGTGGGACCAGGCCGACTGGCTATCCGGTCGGTAGTGGGCCCAGGGGTACCCATATCCCACATTGATATAGCAACGAAAATAGCAGATGTTGCGAATTGGTCTTAGATATTGCAACGCTCACATGAATCGTTGCGAAGTGTGGGTGCGTGCACCAGGCCGGGTTTAGTCCGTGGGCCACAGAAATATACACGGCAGGCCTTTGTTCTCACGACCTAACCCTAATCATTCCCTTCATGCAACGACTCGTCTCCTTCGCGCCGACCTGCACGAAGAATCCATCTTGCATCCTCTAGGTATCATCGATCCGATCTTGCGCATGAAACTGTTGAGTTCTTTAATTAGTATATAAATTCATGTTTGAATGCTGATTTTATGAGAACCTTTTTTTCCCATGGCTCAGGAGAGATCTAAACCTGCGCTCTCTATTTGTAGTTGATTTTCCAATGGCAAGTGAGGATCGTAGTTGGATGCTACTGCCTTAAACAGATGATGCGTGGCAACAAGGATATGAGAAATTCATTGATGAAACCTTTGAAGGCACCTTTGAAGGAGAGACTGCGCCCTGTCCATGTAGTAGATGTCGTGCCATGGCATTTAGAGAAAAAGAAGAGATCCAAGTACACTTGCTTGCAAACGGGTTTGACAAGGCTTTCATCATGAAAGGACAACCTCGTGCTTCTACATGTATCCATGTGGATGATGATCATGACTTTGGTGATGTTGAAGGTACTGATTATGATGATAGGCCATCCACCAATAATCTGCTTTCATCGCTAATCAGTGGTGCCGTACATGGTAATATTGAGGAGCCAAATAATGAGGCAGCAAAGAAATTTTTCAAATTAATGGAAGAAGCCCAGATTGAATTGTACCCAGGTTGCAGGGAGGCTTTCAAAGTATCTTTCATTGTCAGGATTTTCTAGATTAAGTGCATGTTCGGTATTACGAACAATGCAATGGAGCACATAATTCACTTATTCGCTCTTGTACTCCCCAAAGGACATTGTATCCCAGATATCATGGATAAAGTTTGAACGGTAATTCGAGATATTGGATTGGACTACCAAAAGATTCATGCTTGTGTCAATGGTTGTGTGCTATTTCGTGGAGAAGACTACAATTACCTGGACTCATTTCCAACATGTGGGGAGAGTAGGTGGAAAAATACTGATTCAGAGGGCCTTGGGGATTGTGCTGATGATACTGGTGCAGTAAAGAAGAAGCGCTTTCCTCAAAAAATTCTGAGGTATTTTCCACTGATTCCTCGATTGCAAAGATTATACATGAACAAGACCACATCATCGTATATGCGTTGGCACAAGGAGGAATTGGTTGAAGATGGGAAAATGTGTCACCCAGCTAACTCACAGGCATGGAAGCACGTGGATGAGAAGTATAAGGACACATTTGCATTGGATCCACGTAATGTCAGGCTGGGACTTGCATCAGATGGCTTCAATCCATTTGGGATGTTGAATGTGACTTACACTACATGGCTAGTGATCCTAATTTCTTATAACCTACCTCCTTGGTTGTGCTTGAAACAATCGTATTGGATGATGTCGATGCTAATTCCTGGGCCTAAATCACCAGGAATTAAGATTGATGTATACTTGTAGCCTCTGATTGATGAGCTTAAAGAGCTATGGGAGAATGGAGTTGATACTTGGGATGCAAAGGTGAAGAAAAATTTTACTCTATGTGCAATGCTACTCTGGACAATTAATGATTTTCCTGCATATGCGATGTTGTCTGGTTGGAGCACAAAAGGGAGGTTTGCTTGTCCTTATTGTCACAAGGATACTAATTACTTGTGGCTAAGATTCGGTTCCAACCATTGCTACATGGGCATCGCCATTTTTTTGCCTAGAAACCACATGTGGCGAACGAAAAAAGTCAGCTTCAATAACAAGGTTGAAATGAGGGATGCTCTAGAGCCGCTCAGTGGTGCACAAGTACTGGAGCAGTACCAGAGTTTCGAGTAGGTCACTTTTGGGGCGATTGCTTCTAGGAAGAGGAAGCAGCGTGATGAAGATAATAGATGGCACAACTGGAGGAAAAAGAGTATTTTCTTTGATCTTCCATACTGGGATTTCTTGCTTATACGCCATAATCTAAATGTCATGCATATTGAGAAGAATATATGTGAGAGCTTGCTAGGGACTTTGCTTGGTTTGGCAGGTAAATGTAAGGACAGTGAGAAGGCTAGACTTGATATGCAAGAACTGGGTATAAAGAAGTATCAGCATCCGTTCATTTAGAAAGGAAAATACACTTTACCACCAGCGTTGTACACGTTAGGTGATCCTGAGATGAAAATTCTGTGCGAATTTCTTCAAGGTGTTAAGATGCCTGATGGTTATGCCTCAAATTTAAGAAGATGTGTTGATGTCAGTGGTCGCAAGGTTGCTGGACTGAAAAGTCATGACTATCATGTTATATTACAAAAACTTTTACCCTTGGTGGTGCGCCACATATTGTCTGATGATGTTGTGATTCCACTGATCCAGCTCAGCAAGTTTTTTAACTCCATTTGTTTAAAGAAGCTTGACCCTACTGAGATGGAACAACTTAACAATTCAATTAGAGAGACCCTTTGTCGGCTTGAGATGGTATTCCCTTTAGCATTTTTTGATATTATGGTGCACTTGCCAGTTCATATTGCTCGGGAGGCTAAACTCGGAGGCCCTGTTAACTATAGATGGATGTATCCAGTTGAGAGGTACCTACGTACCCTCAAGGGCTATGTGAGGAACAAAGCTTCCCCGGAGGGTTCAATAGCTGAGGGATACATCTCGGAGGAGTGCCTTATGTTCTGTTCTCGATTCTTTGAAGGCATTGCTACAAAGCTGAATCGGCCAGAGCGACAAGAAAGGAGCACTGTTAATGAACCACCTGCTGGTCTAAGTGTGTTTGCGAGCATGGACTTTGATAGAAAGAAATCTTCTAATAAGCATAATATTGAGATGGCATCTTATGATGATTTGCAGAGGATGAGGCACTACATATTAACCAACTATGATGAGGCCATTCAACTCATAAGTTTTTGTTTCATTTTCGTTTCGTTGAAGTGAGCATATGGACGAATTGAGGAAAATGAACCCGCAGAATGTTGAAACAAGGCACAAGAAAGAATTTGTGGAGTGGTTCGAGCGTAAGGTGAGTCATTTATATTTGTGTTCCATTTAATGCATCACAGTTGAATATTGTTGTAATTTGTCGAGACCATATATGAGTGCAGATCAGGAAGGAACATGCTGAGGGAACTGCAAATGATATGATCTATGCTCTATCTCGTGGTCCAGATCATCGAGTTACTATGATTAACAGGTGCTCCATCAATGGATTTTTCTTCCGAACATCGCATATAGAGAAAAATAAAACAACACAGAACAATGATGTTGTTGTCCAGGGCAATGACATGGAATGGTACGAAGTGGTTAAAAAAATCATCATCCTTGATTTTCCTAACGCGCAGGAAGTAACGTTGTTCCAGTGTGACTGGTATGATGTTCCGGCACCAACTTCGAAACAATCCAGAGGATACAGCAAAGATAAATTTGGGATCATCGATATTGATACCTCTCAGTTTTGCTATTCAGATGAACCATACATACTAGCGATTCAAGCGGAGCAAGTGTGTTATTTGAAATGTGGAAAGAAAGCTAATTGGTGCAGTGTCCTCAGAATGAAACCTAGGACCCTGTTTGCCATACCTGAACGAGAGGACACTGATAATAATGTTGGTGATGCTGATGTGGACTCGGTTGTCATTGGAGTGGAAAATATTACTGTCGACGATGGAGACAATGAATTGACAAATTGGAGTAGGAAAGACGTGGAAGGGGTAAGTGGTGATGCTTCTGTACTTGAAAAGGCGCTTGCTGAACCCATGCCTGAACCAGATCATGCGGACATACCAGAAGACGACGATGAAGATGATGACACATACATAGGTGATGGAGTCGTTGCTCCCGTCAATTCACCTGAAGACAACAATTTTTTTTGTGTAAATTGGGTTCAATTTCTCAATTAGGATTACTGCAACACTGTTGTGACTCATGCTACTTAAATACATTTTTTACATAGAAATATCTATGAAATATATAAGATGAAATGTGATAATCTTTTCATGGATGACACCAGAAATATATACAAATCATATGTAGCATTCGAAGGTTCACTGCAGACCACCAAAAGATACCATACATTTTATATGTACACACATATGCAAAAGTTTTTTCCAGGCCACATATGGCCATCACAACTTCACAGTACCAAAAGAAGAAGGGACATAGGTATTACAGAACAGAAGACAACAGGCTGCAGAGTTCATTTGGAGAGCTTGTTCTGCCTTTCTTCAAGCTCCCTCATCTTTTTCTCCAGGTTTGCTGCCAGCTGTCTGCAGTTCTTCTGTTCTGCAGCTAGATCCTTGATCTGCTTCCTGAAGATCTTCTGTTCTTCTTCTAGCTCCTTCATCTTCTTCATCATCAATGCCTGCGTCTCATTGTTGTTGTCTTCAGTTGACTCAAAGCCTATCAGCATATCTTCAATATCTTCCACCCTGGTTTTCACCTCTACAAGATCGTCTTCCAGCTGCCGCACCTTCTACATTCAGAAATTAATGAGTTAGTATACAGAGATTCCTACATACACTTCTTCTACACAGATATATCACTTGTGCACCTTCACAAATACTACATACTAAAATTAGAACACATTCATTGATTGTACACAGAGATTCTACATAGATACTTGCCTCATGTTCGGAGCCGGAGTAGTTGCCGGAGTTGTCCGCATCCACCTTGGAGCGTCGAGGCCTCTTGGATGCGGCACCACTGGATGGGCCGGATCCGCCGCGGGCCCCCTTCGCTGAGGGGGCGAGCGTATCCAGCGTCTTGTCCTCGCCGGTGCCGGAGAGGCCTCTTCCCGGAAAGCCCACTGGCACGTCACCGACATTGGGCTCGACGTTGTCGTTGAAGTCCACCGCGGGCGGCCGGGGGCCGCGCCTTGATGATGAGGGCCTGGACGAAGCAAGGAATCGCTCGAAGCAACCCCATTTATCGCGGGGCTGGCTCCGGGAGATGTGGTTGTTGCGGCGGGGCATCCTCGACGTGCGATTGGAGGGTGGTTGGAGGGGATTAAGGGAATGGAAGGGCTATTGGAGGGAGAGGAAGGCAATGAGGCGGTCGGGGATGAGAGAAAGAAGAAGAAAACCCCAGTCCACTGGAGGAAGGAGATGGTGAAAAGGCAATAGGCGGCAAGGCCCGGTTTCGCTTCGTTATGGCAGTTGTTTCCATCCCAAGGCCACTGACATATGGGGCATAGAAGCATAGGGCCCGCATGCAAAGGCCCACCGAGCCCAGCCCGCACGCACTGGCAAGAGGCGTATTCCTCGCGTGCGCTATCATATGTGCGACTGACAAATGGGCCACACCTATCATCAGTTCTTCATGGATCTTCACATTTCGCAATTTGATTGATAATGAAAACTTTAAAAGTGTATAGATTTCTTATTTGTTGTCTGATTTAGTTGAATTTTTTTGCTAACTTCACAAAACATTTTGATCTACCTAATGGGTTCCAATTTTTGTGTTGGAACCGTTTGCGTGTGCGTTCGTGGGCGCATTTCCTAGCAACCGTTCCAGCAGATATACAACAACAGATGAACACAGAAACAAAACACATGAAAATTAAGCACATTGTTCACAGACACAGAAAGTAAGCACAAGAAAATTAAACAAACAAACTAAACAAACTAATTAAAACCAGCCCTCCTGATAGGCAAACTGGCGGTGCATCTCCTCCTAGGCGTCGAAGCCAGGCGGCCCCCCATGTATGGCGATGTCCAGGACATGGATCTTCGCCTTGGGGAAGCTGTTGGTCTTGAACGGGCAGACGGGGTAGCAGAACCAGTCCTTGCCGGAGGGAGTGCTCCTGACGCGGATGCGCATCCGGTCAGGATCGTCGTCGTTGTCATCGTCGTCGTCGACCGCCGCCGGCTCCACCTCGATGAGCTCCGACGGTTGCTCGTCGTAGTCGTCATCGCGGTCCTCCTGCGGAACCATGGACGACCACGGCGGCAACTCCGGGCGCGCCGCCTGCGACGGCAGCAACTCCGGGAGCGCCGCCTGCGATGGAGGCAACTCCGGGCCCGACTCCTCCGCCGGATCGGCTGCAGCCCGAGCCTTCTTGGGAGACGGCGAGCGCGAGGCGGGAGACCGGCCATGGCGGCGCACCCCCGATGAACCGCCAGCAGCAGCACCCTGCAAGCGATGAACACAGTACAAAAAACCCTAATGAACAGTACAAAAAACACTAATGAACCCAACGATCCTGCCAGCAGCAGCACCTTGCCCCTGAGATGTACGGACTTACCGAAGATGATATCACGCAGGTGGGAGCCATCGACGTCGAGAGGCACGATGAGAAGGCAGAGCGCAGCGAGAAGGCGAGAAGGGCGGAGCGCGGTGAGCGAGGAGAAGGCGTGTGGAAGGATGAATGCGCACTGCGTTCTTGTTTCTAGCCTCCTACAAACTGAAGACCAACGGACTCTCGTCCATCCTGAACTCACTGACGGCCGGGTCCTCTTGGAATTGGGACCCATCCGTCATGGACTAATGCTGGCAGACTCAGGGACGAGCGTGGAGAGCCGATGGGACGGGACGTTGGGAACCGACGAGTGTGAGGCAGAGACGACGGGATGTGGGGGTCAGAGAGTTTTGACCTTCGGTTCATAGTGTACACCCTCCATCACAGACACGCGGATGGCCGGGCCCCCTTGGCATTGGGGCCCATCCATCATACACTCACCCACCCGTGAAAGCGGTGACAGTAGATGGGTCTCTCACCTCTCCCATCTTTGGAGCAAACAGTAAATGGGTCTCTCCCCCTCCAATCTTGTCTCTTTTGTACCTTGGCCAAATCTAGATCTATTTTGGATTTATTTTGACAATAAAAAATTACTTACAACAGGTCAGAGCCGAATACTTAAAAAAATTGTAGACAAGGTAGAGACACAAACAACAAGTATTTCAGTGGTTAGCACTATGCTTTGTGTTGCTAAAGATCCATGTTCGATCTTTCCCCTCCACCCTTTTTGTGATTTTTTATTTTGATTTTTTTGAAACTTTGAACATGTATAGAATTCACAAATTTGGGCCAAATAAAGTGGTTTTTTCCCCCGAAATTCTTAGAAAAAGTATATTATATCACTTCAAAGGAAATGTCATCCCCACGTACATAATCAATTGAGAGTCACAAGAATTGGGTACATAATATCAAAAGTGACTATATGGTACTAAACACTTCAAAGTGAAGGTGAGTGGGATGTGTCAAAGTGTTTTGTCCTTCTAAGCATTCCATCATATACTTCTATGACCAAATGTCTATGAGGTGTGCATACCCACAAAAGCACATTAATTGCCAAATGCAACTTCATTGGAGACTTTGACATTAGTGTATGACATGAATTTGGGCCAAATAAAGTGGATTTTTTTCCTGAAATTCTTAGAGAAATTATATTATATCACTTCAAAGGAAATGTCATCCCCACGTACATAATCAATTGAGAGTCACAAGAATTGGGTACATAATATAAAAAGTGACCATATAGTACTAAACACTTCAAAGTGAATTGAGTGGGATGTGTCAAAGTGTTTTGTCCTTCTAAACATTCCATCATATATTTCTATGACCAAATGTCTATGAGGTGTGCATACCCACAAAAGCACATTAATTGCCAAATACAACTTCATTGGAGACTTTGACATTAGTGTACGACATGCTAAATTGGTTTTCGTAATGAAGTACCAAATAAACTCGTGAACCTCAACGCAATAGAATTCATTAGGTACCTTATGTTGTTATAAGAATGCAGAAAAAATCACCTAATTTGGACAACAATTGCATAATCTAAACATGTTTAAAGTTTTGATTAAGAATCAAAATACATAAAAATATGAACAACTGATGAACAGGGAAACCGCACGTGAGGAAGACTCCTCCTGGTTAGCATCGCGACTCGAGCAGTGTGTCATCAACAGCGCATGCGTCCCTTGCTTGTGGGCCCCACCTTGTGGACCTCAGGTTGTTGCCCGTTCTGTCAGTGACTAGAATGAAAAAAATGTCGTATCCCCAGATTCCATTAATAGAAGCCCAACCGCCCACCCATCCGCCAGTTGCCTTTTTGCCTTCTCCCCCAATACGTCCCATCACCATTGGGGTTTTCTTGCCTTCCTCGCCGCTCGCCGCCCGCATCGCCTTCCTTGCACCGCAATAGATCACTGCTCACTGGATGCCTCGCCTAGCTTGCACCCCTCCCCGATGGCGCGCAGCAACGAGAGCCCCCATAGGCAGCCGCGCAACGCTGGTTCGCGCTTGGCCCACAGTCCGGTGGCAAGCACCTTGTTGCCTCCAGTGAGGCGCCGCCGCGTTTCATCCACCCGGCATGTCGTGGAGGCATCGGCCTCCAACGAGAATGTACATGCGGAAGTCCCTGACGTCGGACTGGGACTACAGAAGCCGAAGCCTCATTGTCGTGCCAAAAGACGGTTAACCAGACACTTCCCTGCATCTCTGTATTCTTAGTTCTTTCAATGTGAGCACTTTAGGATTTTGGTGATGGCGGCAGATTTGAGTTGAGGGAATAGTATTGTGTGGGGTTTTTTTCCAATCGGATGCATGCATTAGATTAAGATTCACTAATCATAGATTCATTTTCACTAGATTCACTTTTGGTAGATTCACATTTTTGCTAGAGGCACATTTTCACCGAAGCTTGGTTCGAGGTTGAGCCGGACGTGATGTTTACAGACTGGCCGGATTGCCCTGGATCCTTGAATGAGGTAATTAACTTATATTTTGCATTCTGATGATTGGTAGTCTATCAGGATACTGCTAGCATTATGCTTAATCAAATTTGTGAGCTTTACTAGTGGCATGTGAGTTAAATGTTCAGCATTATTTTGCATTCTCAAATCTGTGTTTTTAAGAAAATGTGATAGGCGTAGTGAAATAGACAGTTTTTACTGAAGGATAGGCAGATTTGGCACCAAAATTGCATCTTATGGACTTCTACTTGATGATTTATATTTTCTGACCCATGTTTTCCTTGTAATGCAGAGAAAAGGAAAGAAGTATGAAATCTGCTTCCCCAAGATGCAATGCAAGATGATGCTAGATGAGGGGAGTGACGAGGACGAGTACGATGGACCTACCAAGTCTGGTAGAGAGGTACAATGTTCCTACCCTTTAAGTTATTCACGAGTAGCTAATTGAATTCATTGTTAGTTTAATCTTAGCTGATTATATTTTCTGAAATTATATTTTGCAATTGCCATGAATGTCCAAATGCTTACTAACCCTGATTTAAAATGTCAGCTTCGAGCGATGGCGGAGAATCTTCGCATTGAGATCAAGCGGAAGCTGCAGAGGAATGAGTACTACACCATCGACTTAGACGAGGAATGAAGGTGGAGGCTCAATCTATCAGGCCAGTAGAAGTAGAGATGTATAGGATGTCTACTTCTTTAGCTTCTACAGTTTGCTTTTGTTGTAATTTAATGTGAAGTTGAATGGAATTTGGCAGACATGTGCTATCATGAAAACATGTTGATGTCTTACTGTGGTGCTACCGTAATGATTATAAATTCGCTTTGCTAAATTTTACTCTGTCATCATTTTTTGTTAAATTTTGTGGTGCATGTTGTGTTGTCAGCATTTTGCTGTCTGCTTGGCAGATAGGTAGCATTCTGTAATGTTTTGGCAGAATGTTTTGGTGTGCCATTAGAATGTTGTGAGCATTTTGTTAAATTTTTTTGGAGTGCCTGCAATTTCTCCAAATCGAACAACCATGCCTGGAGGAAGGGGAGAAGGAAAGAGAGGCGGGGTATTTTTGCGGTGGCAGACGGTTTCGTCTTCTCTATAAGAAAATGAATTCTCCAGGGTCACCAACATGTGGACCCACTAGTGAATAGTGGGAAATTTGGGCGCCGCCGCCGACGCGACGCTCAGGCGATGAGGCGCCTTCCCCCAAACGAGTAGTTACTGCGGTGTACGGGATTCCTTCGCGTGGAAGAGATTCACGCGGAACGAGAGGACGACGGATCACATCCCATAGGAACTACCTCGCGCCCTCCGCCCAATCGACTCAACCAGCGCACCGATTCGCCCCCAATAAAACCTTGCCTTCCGCCAGTGTGCTGCTCTGCTCCCCCTCCGTCCACGTCTGCCGCCGCCGCCCCCGTCCTCGCCATCCACAAGCGCCTCATCTAGTGTCCAGGTCCCCAGCCATCTCGAGCTCCGATTCGACGAGAATGGAGTCGCTCCCGACGGAGGTGGCCGAAAAGATCACCGGCATTGTTGCATCACAGTCACCGCACCCCCTGGACGACCTCGGCAGACTGCAGCTGACCTGCTCGCACATGCGCAGTGCTTGCCGCGCGGCGCACGTCAGCCGGCGACTAGCACTGCGGCGTGTGCTGCAGCGAGCTGCTTACTGGGACCAAGAACCCTACTAAAGCGCGGAATTTCACGGCATCCTCACCGCCAGCCTGGCCAGCATCGGCAACCTGGAGGCCTGCTTCCTCACCGGGATGCGCGTCGTCTTTCGGGAGAACACGCGCGCTCTCACCGTCCCTCGACATGCTCCATCGCGCCGTAGCGCGAGGCATGATTTGGCGGCTTATGTGCTTGCCATGTTGCTGTACAAGCGCAATAGTGGCAACGACGACGACATGGGAAAGCGGCTGCTGAGGAAGGTCGAGGGGGAACAAGCGGATGCGCCGGTGACGGCGACGTTCCTGAACCAGAGATGTGTCCGGTTTTGCCAACGAGTACATCTGGTGTTGCAGGAGGTGCTACTAGATGTGCTGGTTGGTGAACTGGCAGCTATGGCGAAACCAGTATAGCGCCATGACGGCGATCATCAGTGCGCTGGCGATACCTGCGGCAAGAGCGACGAATGGAAATTGGAAAGATGGGACTGATGGGCTAGGTTCTGTAGTGAGGAGTGTAGGATTCGTGCCGAGTGCACGATGTTCTTTAGGCAAATTTGGTAGACTCTTGATCTTTTGTTGTATATATAAAGTTGCTTTTGTCAGCAGCAGTTTCACTGTTAAGTATTAATGAAAAACATATTGCCTCTTTCGTTTAATTATTGATTCAAAAGCATACAGACTGTTTGGTCAAGTTCAAACTCCTACCATGCCAACATATATCAATCGAAAACATATACAGCTAGCCTGTTTGGTCAACTTCAAACCCATACCATGCATGTCTTTCGAAAACATGTAAAAGACACTATGAACCATGTTAAAAAATTAACAAGCATGCATATACCAGGACAACAATTAATAATTAAAGGCAGCCATGATGATTCACAGATAAGCATCCATTACAAGTGCTTATAGTTTCAAACATCCAGAACATGTGCCTCCAGTTTGATACATCAATGACTAATAGTTTGAACTAACTTAAGATGAGCAACAGCAGCCACCTAAACCTAGCTGCACCAATCTTCAGTCATCATCGGGCGTAAAGTTGAACCGTCCTTGCCTCATCTTGGCCTTGACAGCTAGCCGAAGCTTCTCCGCCATAGCTTTGATCTGACATTTTACAAGGGAATCCGTTATATTAGCACATGCAAATTAAAGACGATGCTAAGCTTAAAGGAGGACCATCACCTGCTTGGTGCTCAGAGCCGGTCCATGGCCCTCAACGTCGCTGTCCTCAGAGAAATGCAGTTTGAAGGTTGTTTTACCAAAGTCGAACATATACTCCTTTCCATCCTTCAATTTTACATGCACACACAAGACATATGTTAACTACAGACAAATGTATGCGAAAATATAATCAGACTCTCTTGTCAACTACATCTAACTCACCTCAAAGATAGGCAAGGATGACGCTCCGGTTACCTTCGCCTTGGCGTTTTCTGCGTGGTACCTATCTACAAAATACTGCGGCACTGGCGTCTTTGCAGCTGTCATCTGTTGATAGGCCGAAATGATTAAATTGGGCTACCATGATTAATGTACCTTCTATATTTAGATTGTGATTGCATAAAAAATTAAGAGATGGATTTATATTAAAAAACATGCTACTAATTAACAAGCCAAGTACAAAATACATGCTTCCTTCTAGTGACATTACTCCTCAAGTACTTAGAGCATATGTAAATCAATATCCAATTATTACTGCATGCATCACATATGATAGTGAACTACCATTGAATCAAAACATCACAATGACGAACTAATGCAAACATCTCACTATATCTTAGTTAAGACATCACAGGTGAACATAAAAAGAGAACACTCCTGCGTACTCCAGGCCCGGTTGTGGCGACATTAATCCTCATGTGCTATAGTCAAAATCATGTAAGACAATGGAGATGTTGGAAGGGTTTGTCTCGCAGGAGTTCTGGGAGTTGCAGATGCGCCCAGATTGATCCCCTGGAAGGGGGGCGGCCGGCGGGGCTTGCTTGAAATCCCACTGGCACGTCGCCGACGTCGGGCTTGACGCCGTCGTCGAAGTCCACCGCGGGCGGCGGGGGGCCGCGCCTCGACGACGAGGGCCTGGACAAGGCAGGGGATCACTCGAAGCGACCCCATTTATCGCGGGGCTGGCTCCGGGAGATGTGGCTGTTGCGGCGGGGCATCCTCGATGTGCGATTGGAGGGTGGTTGGAGGGAATTAAGGGAACGGAAGGGCTATTGGAGGGGAAGAAGGCAATGAGGCGGCCGGGGATGGGAGGAAGAAGAAGAAAACCCCAGTCTTTGATGGGATGTTTTGGGGGAGAACTGGAGGAAGGAGAGGCGGGGTTACCGGTTCGGCTTCTTTAGTTTCCATCCAAAAGCGGAACCCCTTTTGTCCCCGACATGTGGGACCCACCGAACCCAGGCCGCACCAGAGTCGGTACGTGACGCGCTAGCGAGCCGCGAGAGGCTTATTCCTCGTGTGCGCTGTCATATGTGCGACTGACACGTGGGCCCAACTTGTCAGCGCCATGCTTCTTCATCAGTTCATCATCAGTTCTTCATGGATCCTTGCATTTCGCAATTTGATTCATAATGAAAACTTTAAACGTGTATAGATTTCTAATTTGTTGTCTGATTCAGGTGTTTTTTTTGAGGTCACAAAACATCTTTATATATCTCATGGGTTACACTGCGCAGAGTGTCCCCACTTTGATTTTGTACCTTATTGGAAATTTGTCTTAGCGTTTCATACAATAAGACCTTACTGTCCAATGAAGGTGCATTTGCTAATGAGATTTAGTGAGTAGGCCATCCTCAAACACATGTGCATATAGAATTATATGATGGAATGTTTAAATGGAGCAACTCGTACAACCTCTTCCACTCTACTTGGATATGGACTTGAAGAGGACTATATATACATATATATATACACACATATATATATATATACATATATATATATACTACACACACACACACACACACACACACACACACACACACACACACACACACACACATATATATATATATATATATATATATGGTATGTCATGTAGTAATCTTACATGGACAGATCACTCTCCTTGTTGTATGTTGGTTCAGTTTGAAAACGATCAATGATCACATTCCATGAAGTACACTACGTAGAGTGTCTCCACTTTGATTTTGTACCTTATTGGAAATTTTTAGCATTTCATACACTAAGACCTTACTATCCAATGAAGGTGCATTTGCTAACGAGATTTAGTGACTAGGCCATCCTCAAACACATGTGCATATAGAATTATATGATGGAATGTTAACATGGAGCAACTCATACAACCTCTTCCACTCTACATGGATATGGACTTGGAGAGGACTATATGGCATAGGTCATGTTGTAATCTTACATGGACAAATCACTCTCCATGTTGAATGTTGGTTCCATTTGGAAATGATCAATGATCACATTCCATAAAGTTCAAAACTCAAAACATTTGCCTGGACACACATTGAATTGCATCGAAGGTTTCACTTATGAATCGAAAATATAAGCAATCTACGTTTTTTCTTTATGAAAGCGTAATCTCCTATGTCTCCCCGACTCATGGGACCCACTGGTGGCACACGATTTTGTCTTCTCTACATAAAAACGAATTCTTTTGAGTGGCAGACATGTGGACCCTCTAGTCGTTATAGATAATTTGGGCGCCGCCGACGACGCGCGTGACGCACAGGCGATGAGGCATCTTCCCCCAACCAATATTTACCGTGGTGTCCGGGATTGGCAGACGCTTTTGGCTCCTCTTTAGTCATTACATACGAAAATTTGGACTGGCCACCTAAACCAATAGTTACTGCGGTGTTGCGCGGCTTCTCCTGTGTCGTCGACATGTGGGACCCATTAGTCATTTCAAAAAATTTGGACTGGCCGCCTAAACCAAAACAGACACGGCCCGCCAGAATCCGAATTCCCCAACCTCAAAACTCCTAAACCAGCGATTGATGCGTCCTCCACCCCACTCCCCCCCAAAGCCACTGGCTGCTGTGTCCTGCACCTTCCAATTTCCTCCAAAACCAGATTGAGAGGCGGCGAGGGGAACGATCTGGTGGCTCTGGCGACTCCTTCCATGACAACTCCTTCCAGTTCCGGGCCGGCGACTCCATCCATGACAACTCCTTCTAGTTTCGGAGCCGGTGATGCAGCACAGCAGAATCGAGGACGACGACGTCCGCCCGTCATAGTGCAAGATGCCAAGGTGGAGTTAGATGAAACAAGCTTGCCCCTCACCTCAAGTTCGTATCCCGCCTCTAGCGACAGCTAGGGTTTCTGCACAAACACTGCGGTGTGCAATATGTTTATGCATGTAAGGCCTGCTTCTAGGGTTTGTGCAGATGGATTGCCGCAATCCCCATCTATTGTGCCTTCGATAGTCATATATGCTCCCTACACCTAGGGATAGTAGTAGGACGACAACCATTCGCAAGGATTTGATGTTGCCTCCGTTTCATTCTTTAATGGGCACATGATTATATGAAACACTCAACTAGGTTTACATCACATGGATGAACATTAATTTCAGTAATTTTTTTGTGGAGATTAAACTGATGAGTATACAAGCGCACCTATTATAGTTAGGGTATTTTCATCTTTTATCATGTACTACATACTAAATCTGAATTATTGATGCTACTGGCTTATTGGTATTTATGTGCACATATATACAGCACCCGCTAACAGGTGAGATGTGGAAGGTTATGGGCATATGCTACACCCAAGAAGGAGAAGAACCACAACGCATAGTCCATATGAATCTTGACAAGGCTCAACTAATCTTTATTGTCCTAATAGAGATCAAAGATCAGCTTGGGTATGGTGTTCAGGACTACTACTACCTCAAGAGAATCAAAAATGATACACAAACTTTTAGGCAATTGATACAAGAAAAGATGTAGAAACCATGGTTTCAGAAATTGGATTCAGGTGGTAAGAGGAAACTCAGGTTGGTATTGTGTAAACAACAAGTTATCAATCCCTTAGCAAACATTACACCCCTAAAACGAAGGCGTCCGTGGGAGAATGAGGTGTCTGATGATGATGATGATGCTGATGACGATGATGAGAATATTGATGAATACAAAATATGGCTTAAATCACTAGGCAAAACTGGTATATATGGCTTTTGTACTACACTATCCACATGTACCTATAATTGTACTCTTAACTCACATAATACTGTTGGTAACTTGCAGAACTATGCAATGTGAATAGGTGTCAAACAGTACTCACATACAAAGAATGGCTTAGGCAGGAAGGCCTTCTGAGATGAATTGGTATATCCTTTTTGATTTGCACATCTTACTTATACTCAATTTTGAGTACGTACTAAGTGCAAGTTTTAAATCTTTTTGCGGTGGCTTACAGTAGACCTCGAGGTCAGTGTACAGAACCACTCGATGAGAGCAATGGTAGTAGCATGACACCGCCAGCAGAACCGTCATCACAATGGCCATGTCATGCAAGGAAAGTACAAAAGGAGACAAAAGGTTGTAAAAGCTATCACATAATTTGAATGTTCACTCTTTATTGTTCAGTAGTTAAGCTAAGCTTGTATTTGGTGAATGTATGTAGATGGCAAGAAATCTGGCCGTGGATCCTTGAAAGGGATAGCCGCACTTGCTAAGAGAAGGAAGTCTGGATCCGACAAACTAAAAGTCTAGTCTTTTGTTCTGGGTGGTCCATGTGGTGATAATCGACGTTCCTTTGTGGACGAAATTGTTATGATCACAAGGCAAATAGCTCCACTAATTGGAGTTAAAACTTGGAGCGATATAAAAGGACGAAGTCAAGGAGGATATCGCTACGGCTGTAAAGGTATGTTAATTGCCACCTCATATGCTTCATCATAATGTTAGATACATGTAGTCAGTACATTTGGTCAAAAATATTATGAATGTACTATACTACACAACATGTCTTGTTTTGCACTAGAATCTATGGGAGCTTGAGACCACTGAGGATCACAACAAAAAGATATGGGAGATTGCGAGAGAACGCTACAAAGGTTGGCGATCCACTTTGAGTGCTACATTCAGGGCATACGATAACTATGAGGACAGAATGAAAAATAAGCCTGAAGACTTAGACATTGTGGAGTGGCACTATTTGAACAAGTACTTTGGACAAAATACTTTTTAGGTCACACTATTTGCTAAATTTAAGAACGCAAGCTTGAGTCGAA
This sequence comes from Alloteropsis semialata, assembly GCA_004135705.1. Taxonomy (NCBI): domain Eukaryota; kingdom Viridiplantae; phylum Streptophyta; class Magnoliopsida; order Poales; family Poaceae; genus Alloteropsis; species Alloteropsis semialata. The sequence continues at coordinate 22,546,618 of CM014273.1, read as the reverse complement.
TTTTTCTTTGCTGAACGTACATTACTTGTTTACTGCATGCAGGAGTCGAGCATCAGGAACTCTTCGAATCGCTCTGAAATGAAGACCAACCATACGACGGGTTCCAAACCTTTCTCTCAGTGTAGTTGGGAAAATGTAAAGAATCGATCCTCAATTCTCAACTTGCACTACAGTAAAGACTGATATATTGATGACATGTAAATTTGCTAGAGAGATCCAGTAACTGGTGCCGAGCCACGCAAGTTGGCACTATGGAAGGCTACCCACACGAAGCGAGGAAAATGGACAACGCCGGTGGCTGAGAGTGTTTATGTGAGTGCTACTTTGAACATAAGCATTCTTCTGTAATAGCATTAATTTTTTAGGTATCACTATGTGACCAAAATTGATATCATACAATCGTTTATTGCGCTCAGGATTATGCATCCAAGAGATTGTCTCTATCGCAATCAGATGGGTTGGATGAAGACGCAGCAAGTATCATTTCAGCTGCTGCTAAGGAAGACCAGGTTTTCTAGGAGACGTATAAGGAGACAACTGGAGCAAAAGCGAGGAGGTCACGTGGCGAAGGATACATGGCCAATCGCAAAAGAAACTAATTGCTTCAGGAACAACTTATTCAGGAAAGACTGGAGAGGCTCGAAGAAAAAGAGCGTGAATTAAAAGAAAAGATTGAAAAGCATGAGGCTGAAAAGGAAGCAGAAAAGGAAGCACTTAAAGCCTCAATTAGACAAGAATTGATGGGGGAGTTCAAAACAATGATCGCACAACAGAATCGACCTGCATTGCCAAATGAGGTGACCTGCTTGCTCATCTGGATCATACTCACAATCTCAGAAATACATGTAACTATTGCTTATATGTTGGTTCTGATTCGTTGCGTTTGACAATGGATATTTGTCATTGGTCTTTTACCTGCCATATCTGAAAATTCGTAGACCCCCCATCAGATCGACAACAATACACAAGAAGTGGCAGCTAGGACTACTCAGGAGAATATTGTTGCAACAGCAGCAGTGCTGATTCAACAAACAATGAACCAGGTAACGAGTGTAAATGTTTTGAGATTGACAATAGATTCATGTGGCTAATGTCTTATGTGCCTTCTTGTAAATTGCATAGACTACCACTGCAAACAGCAATGAATCTTTGGGAGTTGAATCTATGACCATCACTACGGATAATATCGCTCGTACACTAGAAGTGCATAGTACTCAAGAAACAGCTCGCCAGGTAGCGACATCGAACAATCATTCCCATAATTATGCCTTTGTGTATTTAATCGCTCCTTATTAACATTGTTCCAACAACTTTATAATCCAGATTGAGCCAGAAAGCACTGTCACAACTAAGAAAATAAATGAAAAACATGCCGACAATGTTCAACCTAGTGGCATTTCAAAGAAACTGTTCACTGGGAATAATCGTGTGAAAGGTATAGGAGCAGATGCAAGGTCGTACGTTACTCCAGAACAGCTGCGGGCTGCTAGTGCTAAGACGCGAGCAGCCGTAAAGAGATGGCATCTACAGGTACGAACTGCATGTGTGCTTTCATAATGCAATTATAGTTTTCCAAGTCCAATTCTATTCTGCTGCTGAATCAGTACAAGACAAATCAGCTTCAAAAATCTGTACAATCTCTAATTCTCTAATTGGTTTCTGTTTAGAAGGGAACTGAAGCAACCACGAGCCAACAAGGCTGAAGATTGCCACGCTTCAAGAAGACATCCAACCTTGGAGCTCAAACAAAGTTTGTGACCATCATGAAAGGTTGGACTGGTGGTCATGATTTATATATGCATGCACATTTGTACAAACTTTATTACTGAATAATGCATCGTCTGATGGATGAATGTACAAGAGTTGTTACATTGATTTGTTGAATATTGTGTTACAGCAATTCTATCATGAATTGTGGGATTTCTTCTATTATAAAAATCCGATTGCATTTAAAAAACAGCATCTGCCGATCACCCAGCTCTTTTGTTGCGATACCCTGTACGTCTACGGCAACACAATATCTTCCGTAGGGAAATCATATCAGCATATATATAGCGACAACCCAAATTGAGTTGAGTTACCGTACAACCATATTGCGACGAGCCACATTTCATTGTGTTGCGATACCCTTTATGAATATAGCAACGCCATATTCCATTGCGCCACCCTCTATGCATATAGCAACGCACATTTCCGTTGTTGTACCCTCTATGCGTATAGCAACGACATATTCCTGTTGCAACAGGATGTAAGGGTATAGCAACGAGCAGTACTTCTTCCGTTGCAACAGGGCTTAAGCGTATAGCAACGAGTACCAATTTTACCATTGCAACAGGGCTTAAGCGTATAGCAACAAGTACCAAACTGGTTGTTGGGGGATTGTCCTGTCAAGGAAACGACTTCACCCGGTTACCTGGTTTCAGGTTAAAGGAAATTGCCTTCGCTACCTGCCCCCGAAAGGAAATTGCCTTCGCTTATGATAGATAGAAATTCATCGTACTCACATGCGAAGGCAGTCTGTGAACATCACCCACTCGAGTTCGGTTTCTCTTACCTTCGTTAGGAGATTGGCATTGATTGGCGGCCTGCTGCGCACGGCGCTAAGCAAACAGTTAATGGTGATGCGAGGGCATTGCGAGGCCTTAAATTGCCTTCGCCACCATGACCATTTTTGAGGGTGCGAAGGCAATTCCTGGATTTTACTTGTGTATAGTTTGGTTCAGCTTTTTGTACAGGCATAAGACAGGTTTGGGTGATGGCGACGCATTTCTTCTCTGAGTAGGAGAAGGCGCCGTTCAGCCGAAGGAGCTCAGAGGTGGTGAAGGTGACAGAGGTCGTGGGAGGCACGGTGAAGGCAGCGTGGACCAAGTCCAAACCGAGTCAAAGACGGAGTTGTTGGTCTACGCATTCACATTGAGACGTGCGAATGTACTCTAATACCCCTGGAAAATATATGTTGTATAGTCTAGAGGATGATGCCTGATTTCCAGGGGTATAAGGGGATGTAAAATGTGCCTCTTGACCTCCCTATAAAAGGGACCTCCCACCAACGTGTAAAGGGCTGATTCCCGAGAGCACTGTTGATAATTAATTTACTGTTGCTTGTCTCTGTTCTCTGTCTTGGCTGTTGTTTGGGCTCATTGGCTTCGGCTATATCCCAACAACTAGCGCCCACCGTTTGTGCTGTGCACGAAGACAACCCACGAATACCACCATGCCACCAAGAAGAGCAATAAAACCACCAACCAACACCATCGAAGACACATCCCCAGCCGGTGAAGCCGATCCCCAAGCCATAATTCTACCAAGCACCCTATTACCCATAACCGAATCCATCAATGAAGACACGAAAGTCGATGAAGACACTCTCACCACCGAAGAAAAGCTGCACAGGGTGGAGGACAGGCTCCGCCTTCGCCGTCTAGAGCATAAAGAGAGCTCGAAGCTGCTCAGCTTGAGTTGCAACAGCAAATGCAGGAGGAAGAGGAAGAACAGCAACACCAGCTGCTGCAGGTCAGGAAGCAGTTGGAGGAGGTGAGGCAAGCGAAGCAAAGAAGATTGAACTCTACTGGTTCTAGAGCTGCGAAGCTCCGAGAAGAACTCGAGAAAGCCAAGAAACAAGTTGCTCAACTCCAAGCCGAACTCAATGACCCAATTGCCTTCGCCAGCGCAGGAACAAACCACATTTCCACATCAAAAACTGGTTTCCAAGTGCTACACACTCGTCCCATTGATCGTACTTGCCCTCTCTTAGAAAGTCTGCAACTGGCAAGATGGCCGCCTTCATACAAGCCTATCTCTTTACCAAGGTACAATGGCCTCACCGACCCCAAGCAATTCCTCATGAGCTATGAAGCTGCAATAGCTTCGGTAGGGGGAGATGATGTGGTTCTGGCAAAATCTTTCATCATCATCTGCGATGGCACTGCAATGAACTGGTACACCAAGCTTCCATGATTATCTATCACCAGCTGGTATGATCTGAAGAGAGAGTTGATCAAGAATTTCAGCATAATGGGAGACCAAGCACTATCATATGCCGAGCTAACTCTACACCAACAGCCGAAGGAATCTCTGGAGGATTACTTTCGCAGGTTTGTGGGACTGCGATCTCAGGCTCCTCATATTCCTGACGAAGCCACCAAATTTGCAGCTATTCAGGGGCTTCGGCCAGGACCTTTCGCCTAGCACATTGCAAGAGAAACACCAGCAACCCTTGGAGATCTCTATGAAGAGTTCAAAAAATATTGTCGATCCGACAATGATAACCGAATGCGGATTGCCAGAGAGGCCGTCCTAAAAAATCAGTATGATTCCCAAAACAAGCAGCATCACTACAACCAAAACTACCAAAACTACCCATCCCAAACCATCATGAATGTGGAGAGCCCGTCTTCGCTCCCACAGAACAAACCCACCTACCCAGAAAACCAATACTAGAGCCAAAGAAACGAGCCAACCCAAAGGAGTGGAAGAGCCGGCAGAGGCCGAGGAAGAGGTAGGGGTCCACCTTCGGGACCGGAGCTGTTTTGACAATATCACGGCAAGAATCACACCCATGGCACGGAGCAATGCTGAGACATCAAGAGAACCATTGACAAGTTGAAGGTAGACAAAATCCAAGCTACACAAACAAAGCCATCCTCGGCTTCGCACCCCAACTCCCAAATCCAAACACAAACTCACCCTACCCAGCCATACTGCCCAGTTTATCCCTCTCTAACCTCAAACTTTGTCCATCCTACAACGGCGATGGCGACTCAATTTTCGCCTTCGCCACAAACATTCCAGCATTACTATCCACAAACCCTGTACCCCCAATTCTACCCCCAAATCAGTCAACCCATCCCAAATAAAGACATTAAGGTAGAGGAATTACTACCTCCACCTCCTCCGCCACAAAAACAACAAGACGAAGAAGTAGAGAAAGAGCTATTTTCGCCAAGTCAACAACATTTCAGTTGACGGTCCCTACAAGAAATCGGAATGGTATCACATGCCAATCACCTTCACCAAAGAAGATCTCAAACTCCACAGCTTCCCACATAACAACGCAATGTCGATTGAAGCCAACATTGCCGGCCGGAGAATTGGGAAAGTGCTAGTGGACACAGGTAGCTCTGCGGATATCATTTTGGCAAAAACTCTCAGATCAATGACCAACATTAACCCAGATAACTTGGAGCTATCAGATACGTCTTTGGTTGGCTTCGGAGGGAAGCGCACTGCAACATTAGAGAAGATTACACTGCCAGTATCTTTTGGCGATACATCAAATGCAAGAACTGAGTTCATTACCTTTGACGTTGTTGACATGTTCTTCGACTACAATGTTATCTTCGGTAGAGGAGTCATAAATGCCTTCGATATTATCATAAGGCAAGCTTTCCTGTGCATGAAAATGCCAGCTCTCAAAGGCGCCATCACTGTCTTCGGTGATCAAACAGAGGCAAGAAGAATTGAATATGCTAACACCCCAGGCCAGAGAAAAGTTCATGTACTCGAAGAAAGAGAACCTATCTATCCTGAAGAGAAGCCAATCACTGAGAAAGATAGCAAAGCTATGCAAGGTGCAACAGAAACGAAGGAAGTGCAATTGCAGCCTGATGTCTTCGACAGAAAGGTCATTATCGGTTCAGATCTTGAGCCAGTCGAAGAAGAAAGACTCATTGAGTTCTTGAGAAACAACAAAGATGTCGCTTGGTCGAGCAAAGATTTGCCAGGCGTTGACAGGAGTATAATTGAGCAAACCAGACGAAGAAGAAAGACTCATCGAGTTCTTGAGAAACAATAAAGATGTCTTCGCTTGGTCAAGCAAAGATTTGCCAGGCATTGATAGGACACAAACTCGCAATTAGCCCTGACATGAGGCCGAAGAAGCAGAAACTGAGGAAAATGTCCGAAGAAAAAGTGAGTGCAGTCAAGGCCGAGGTGCAAAGGCTACTTGATGCAAATGTAATACGCGAAGTCAAATACCCTCAATGCTTGCAAACACGGTGCCAGTGAAGAAGAAAAATGACAAGTGGAGAATGTGTATTGATTTCACGGACCTCAATAAGGCGTGTCCAAAGGACGATTTCCCACTCCCACGAATTGATAAAATCATTGATCAAGCTGCTGCAAGTGAGATGATGTCTCTGCTAGATTGCTTCTCCGGTTATCATCAGATATGGATGAAGAAAGAAGATAAAGAAAAAACCAGCTTCATCACTCCAGTTGGCACGTTTTGCTTCGTCAGAATGCCAGAGGGGCTTCGCAATGCTGGTACCACTTTCTATTGCATGTCAAGCACTGTATTCAAGGAAGAACTATTCAAAACTATACTAGCATATGTTGATGACATATTAGTCAAAAGTATCAAAAGACAAGATCATGTCTCAGATCTGGCAGTTGCCTTCGCAAGAATGAGACAAGCGGGTCTCAAGCTCAACCCGGAGAAATGTGTCTTCGGAGTAACCAAAGGGAAGATTCTAGGTTGTCTGGTGTCAGCCAACGAAATCAAAGCCAATCCTGACAAGATCAATGCAATTCTCAACATGGAAGAACCAAAATGCATCAGAGATGTGCAGAAACTCTCTGGTAGAATCGCAGCACTTAACAGATTTATTGCAAAAGCAGCAGAATGCAGTTTACCCTTCTTTGCAACTCTCAGAAATGCATCAAAATTCGAATGGGGAGAAGAACAGTCGAAGGCATTCCATGAGCTAAGGCAATACCTGATGCAGCTCACGAAGCTGACAACACCTGACCCGAAGGCACCTTTATTATTATACATTGCAGCATCGCAATGAGCTGTTAGTGCTGCACTCATCTCGGAGAAGCTGATCGAAGGCAGAAATATACAGCAGCCTGTGTATTATGTTTCTGAGGCATTGAATGGGTCGAAGCTATTCTATACGGAGATCGAGAAAATGATATACGCTATAGTGATGGCATCCAGAAAACTAAGGCATTATTTTGAGGGGCATAACATCAAGGTGCTCACAGGTCAACCACTGAAAGAGTTATTGAGCAACAAAGAAGCTTCAATGAGAATACGCAAATGGGCCATAGAGCTATCTGAATATGTTGTTGATTTTGAGCGAAGAGCAGCAATCAAATCACAAGTCTTGGCTGATTTCATTGCAGAATGGACATCGCCTTCGGCAGGAAACGTGACCAGAGAGGAAAGCTGGTTAGTACACAGTGATGGCGCTTGGGGGGACAAAGGAGCTGGCATCACAGCAATTGTGCAATCACCTTCGGGCATCAAAATGAGGTATGCAGCGAATCTGGAGTTCTGCAGAAACAGTGACAGGAGTACGAACAACGTTGCTGAATACGAAGCCGTACTATTGGGGCTCAGGAAGGCGAAGGCGCTGGGGGATCAGCGCTTCATTGTGAAAACTGACTCGAAGGTAGTAGCAGACCGCATTGAAAAAGAAAGTGTTGCAAAGCAACCTGAGCTGATCAAATACCTAAATACAGTTCGATCAATGGAGAAAAAATTCAAGGGTTTCACAATCGAGTACATCCCGAGGGCAAAAAATGAAGAAGCCGACGCACTGGCTAAAGCAGCAGCAAAGGGAGACAAGCTGCCACCCGATGTCTTCTTCCAGACATTGACAATGCCTTCGATCAGAGAGCTTGACGAGCAGCCGAAATTGATCAATGAAATAAACTCAGAAGATTGGCGGTCATCCATAATGGCATATCTCAAGGGATATTATGAACCAGTTGATGAAGAAGATCTGAAAACAATACAGCAGAGGGCAAGGTCATATCAAATCATTGACAACATCCTATACAAGAAAGGAGTTGTAGCTCCTTGGCTTTGTTGCGTCTCAACAGGCGAAGGCAGAGAACTCATTCAAGAGATACATAGTGGCCTATGCGGAGCTCACTTTGGAGCGAGGGCAATTGTGGGAAAGGCAATGAGACAAGGATTTTATTGGCCTTCGATCATCAATGATGCAACCAACACTGTCAAGACTTGCGACGAATGTCAAAAATGTGCAGCAACCAGAAAATCACCTTCGGAGCTATCACAGCTGATAACTCCAACCTGGCCATTACAAAGATAGGGCATCGATCTGGTGGGACCTCATCCCACAGCTCAAGGAAATCTGAGATACACAATAGTTGCAGTGGAATATTTCACCAAGTGGATTGAGGCAAGGCCATTAGCAAACATCACAGCGAAGACAGTCATCAAATTCTTCTGGCAACAAATCGTTTGCAGATTTGGAGTCTCAAGGGAAATAACAGTGGATAATGGAAAGCAATTTGACTGCGACGAATTCAGGCAGTATTGCATGTCTATCGGGACGAAGGCAAGATTTGCATCAGTATACCACCCCCCAGTCCAATGGCGCAGTTGAAAGAGCAAATGGCATCATTTTCACCGCCATCAGAAAATGCCTTGCAAATTATAAGAAAAAAGGCAAATGGGTGGAGAAAATGCCGAAGGTAATCTGGGCTCACAACACATCTACCTCAAGAGCAACTCAGTTCACACCATTCAAACTGCTTTATGGTGAAGAAGCAGTATGTCCGGAGGAGATTCTTCATAAGGGGCTTCACACTCAGTAGGAAGCGCCCAAAGATAGCGAAGCTATAGACAAAGATCTCACAGAAATATACAGGCTGCAAGCAGCCAAAAACATCTCCAAGTACCAGGAAGAAACGAGAAAATGGCGCGACAAGAAAGTAGTAAGGAAAGACATAAAGACAGACGACTGGGTGCTAAGGAAGAGCCCGAGTATGCCTTCGGGAAAGTTGCAGAACAAATGGGAAGGCCCATTCTTAGTCATCAGGAGTAACAAACTAGGATCATTTCACCTGGGCGACGGAGAAGGCAATGAGCTGCCGCATTCATGGAATGCGGGCAGCCTGCGAAGGTACTACCTGTAGGCACAATATAATAATTGGCTTCGTAATCTATAAACGAAGTCAATTAGTAGAGTAGATCTTTACTTTCTTCCTTCAAAAGCCCGTACTCTTTTCCTCACAGGGGAACCCTTACCAAAGGGGTGAGGTTTTTAACGAGGCGGTGCTAATTGTAACTCGTGAGAAATATATGAACGAGCTATTCCCCAAAGAAGTTGCATCGAAAGCGATTGGCCTCGACCAAATCGCCAGTATTCGATAAAACAAGTAGAACTGAACTGACCCTACCGGGGGTAAGGCCAGTTCAGATCTAAATTGCTTACTCTAAGGAGTAAAAGGGGCTTCGGCTCAAATCATTTTCCATATACAATGCTTACTCTAAAAAGAGTAAAAGGGGCTTCGGCTCAAACAACTCTCAAAAAAAAATTAAAAACACTAATTGGAGCATGAACTCCAAAGAGTAAACCCGGAGACAATTCCCCATCTAAATGTCAAAAATCGCCATTTGAGCACGTCGAACAAAAAACACAAGCTCGCTTCGGGGGGAGGAGGCGTCTTTCTCAAAAATGAAGGCAAACCGAGTTTGATCTTTTTCATTCAAACAAATCAAACTTATACACGCGAACGGTCTTTCACACATCATAAACAAATTCATCTTCGCATGAATAAACACAAGCTCGCTTCGGGAGGAGGAGGCGTTTCTCTCAAAAATGAAGACAAATCGAGTTCATATTCATTCATGCGAAGATATAATTACATCACGAGCTCCATACATTTACACCAAGCATTCTCAAAACATTTCAAACACATATCCATAAAATGGCTCGCCAGATCTCCTAAAACGAGGAGCGTTGTAAATGCAAGCAAAGTCCTTGACATCGGGTCCAACATCCAACGGCTCCATCTTTGGAACGCCCAAGGAAATAGCTTCGGCATTTCTCCTAGCAGCGAGCTCAACTCGATCTGAGCCGTGAGCAACAAACGCCGTGAAAAAATCAAAAACATTGAATTCCGTGCAACAATAAAACTCATGACAATACTCCAAAAAATCGTGATGGCTTGAGTTTGGATAAAGTTGTTGAAATTCCTTTCATGCGAAGCCAGAAATACAAAGCGGCCCATCACGCATGGCCAGCGGAGTAAGTGCAAGCATTTCATCACCCTAAATATACAAAAATGTACAAGTTCAAAAGAACTGCCTGCTCAATAAGTCCCAAACTCTAATTACAATTCAAAAGGTCCTTAGACCTGTGGATCGACCCTGGGAGCCCCTTGGTCACCCTGTCCTTGCGAAGAAGAAGCACCGGTAGCAGCAGAACTTGTTTCCGCACCAGCTTCGGCAACTTCTTTGATAGCGGCTTCCGTCGCGGCTGCTTCGGCTTCGGCGTTCTGCTTCTTCAGCTCCTTTGACTAAGAATACAGAAGCTACCAAATAAAATAATAGAAAATTAAAAACAAAAATGAAACAAAGTAGACCATGATGGCAATTAACAAAGTACCTTCGCAAGCCGGTCGCGAACAATATTCTGAGTCGCTTGACGACCACTGGCAACCCAGAAATATCTCAAGAAGAGCGCCTTCACAACTAAGAGCTGCTGCGGAAAATAATCAGTATTGGCAGGATCTCTAGGAGCCGGATACAGATAGCCTTTCCAAACCAAGGCACTATAGTGATCACAGCCGTTGTCTGAGAGAATCTTCAACAGGTTGCTTGAACACAGGTTGACAGCGAAGTCACTGACAACTTCCATGACATTTGGAAGCGAAGCAAATTCATTGTCAATCCAATTGAAAAGCTTGTCCAAGCTATACTCTTTGCTGGGAAAAGGAGCAGCTCCGCTCCAAACTGTCGCAGGGCCTCCTTGTATAGGCGATACAGCTTTAGGCCACGCTCCTAGGCAACATCAACTACACTTTCATTTTCCTTGCGAAGCGAAAGATTCGTAGTTTGCTGCGACAAGGCCTCACGCTCAAAATTTTCGCTGCGAGACCGATATGTATCGACATCGCCCGAAAGTTTTTCCTTGTCATCATTGATTGTATTCACCTCACCCTTTAGGATGGAAATCAACTCAGTATCTTCAACAATTTTCTCGCGATGGCCCTTTAGGGTGTCATCCTTGTCAACAATCTTAGCCTCCAAGGCAGAAACTTTCTCCTTAAGCAGGTTGGCTTCGCCAGCTTGAGTTTCCAAAGCAGCAACCTTGTCCTTTAATGATTTGTTCTCACTAAAAATGGACTCCCGGTCCTGGCGAAACAAATTCTTTTCTTTTTCAATATCAAGGATCCTGTCAACAGTGGCTTCGATCTGAAGAAGCTCATCTTTTTCCCTCTCCTTCGCCACCTACTTAAAAATCTCCTTCGCATTAGCATTAAACAGCAGAATAAACAAAGTCGCCAAAGGAAAAAATGAAGCCATACCACAGGTACCTTCGGCAAAAGAAGGAATACCCCCCCCCATATCAACATCCATGTAAGCTTGAGAGGCAGCGGCCCTCTCAACGGCTTCGGAAGTTTCAGCTTCGGCAACCTCTTTCCCCTTAGCCTGGGTATCCACGTCAACCGTCCCGGCAGCATGGGCCAAAACCTCCAAAGAGTCTCTGGCAGGAGGGGCAGAAGCCAATGCAGGCGATGGAGGGCTAACCGGCGGAGTGTCCACAGGGGCTTCGGCTGTAGGCTTTTCAACGTTGGCTTCGACATGAACCTCCTCTAGCACATTCCCAATAATGGGAGCACCCCAAATGGGGGTGTCCTCAAACATACTAATATCAATGCCATCGTCAAATGGATTCGGAACCCGAATATCCTAAGATGTTTCAGCAGCGCCTTCACAAGTAATATTGACACTACTAGATTTTTGGTCTATTGCAAGGGGAAAAAAACGTGGCAATATATACCTATTGCAACAAAATCGTTGCAATAAATACCAATTGCCATGAAATCATTCTGTGGGATGCCGTGGCAAGTAGTCGCGTGGTATAAACTTTGTGCCACATTTTTTTGTTTTGTTGCAATAGTTGTAACTGCAACGCAAGTGAGGCGTTGCATTCGATAAGAGTTGCAATGAGCCGTATCGTGGCAATAGTGGGTACTGCCACGCAATTAGGCATTGCATTTGTCATCATTTGCAACAACTAATACTATGGCAATAGACTCTTTTGCCACGACCATCGCTGCTCTTTTGCCACATATTTACACATTGCATTAGAAAATACTTGCAACGGACAAAACCGTGGCAATAGGCTCAATTGCAACGATCATTCTCTCCTTATTGCCACCACATATTTGGTGGCAACTCTGTCTTTTGCCTCGCGAATAATTCGTGGCAACTCTCTCTTTTGCCTCACTAATATTTCGTGGCAACTGGCTCTTTTGCCTCGCTAATATTTCGTGGCAACTGGCTCTTTTGCCTCGCTAATATTTTGTGGCAAAAGGCTCTTTTGCCTCGCTAACATTTCGTGGCAATGGTCTCTATTGCCTCGCATACATTTCATGGCAAGTGATTCTTTTGCCTCAAACATATCGTGGCAATTGCAAATATCGCCATGGCAATATTACGTTCTGCTTTGGTTAGCTGCCTATAAAATATTTGATATTTATTTATACACATCTCTTTGCATACAATTGTGTAAAAAATATTTATGGAGCTCCCATGACTATGAAAGCAAATCATTAGCCATCTGAGCTTATGAAATATAAAAGTGACAATCCATTCAAATAGTTAGTAGAATAAGTTCATAACAATGAATACAATAAAAAGTGTCTACGGAGTATTAAAATAGAAACTTGAATAGTGTTTCTTTGACAGTTTGTTCTTGTCCAGTTGACCTTGCAAGCTTCAACTCCGAGCGCTCCACGCAACTTCTATTTAGCTTTGTGCTGATCATGATGAGAAATTCGCATTTAGCTTCGTGCTGATTATAAAAAATTTGTAATGATAATGATGACAAAGTACTCCAAAAGTATTTCTATATAGGCTACTAAAAGAAGCAGGGATGTAGAGTAAGCAACATGTAAAGAACCCTACCAAATTTTTGGTACTGCTAAAAACATTGTATGCACAGGACAAGCAACTATTATTGGTACTCATACTGAAAACTCCAAGGCATAGCAAATTTCAGTACTACATGGCAACGGGTAATAAAACGTATTCAAACAAAATGAAAGATTAAAAAAACTTCAATGGTGTGAACTTTTATTCATGTGCAGGCAGCAGGCTTTAATTTCATTCATCACACCCGAGCAGCATTAGTATTTGTCTTTATATAAAGCCGCTGGATAGAACATCAGATATGTGGAGAACACATCTAAACTGAGGATGTTAATGCTATTAACATGATAGTATGCAATTATTCAAATTTTGCTATCGTTTTTTCAGTCATGGATGAATCTTTAACTCCTTATATGCCTCAATACATGCGAACAAAAAAGGTATACATCACAATACAAGATATGCCACAGGTCATAAGCATGATTATTTATCAGCAATAATTAAAGAGGTATTTTTATCAAGTAAAATATGAAATCATTTTGAATCCTTGGACACATACACCTAGAAAGAGAATAATAATTAGGTGCCAACATATTTTAGCTCTGACGTTATCAATAATCCAATGACGACGGAACAAAGCCAATTCTTTCAACTAATATGGAGCTCAATTGCGCAAATCGAAAGAATAACAATGAGACAAGTAAGCAAGCAAACTAAAAGGATTTAAAAAGTTGGTCGTATGCCATTTCCTGACAGGTTGCAGCGACTCTAGATAGGCATTTGGGTGCATGGCTAGGTCCCTGCTCATACTTTAGAACAATAAATGGCCATGCGTGCATATGTATGACACGGCGTATTAAGCAGTGCAGCACGCTGAACTCAAGACAGAAGCAGCACCCAGCAGTATGGCGAGACTGAAACATGGTGGAGGAAGCAAACTTACGTGGACCGAAATTTGAAAATGAATTCAGAGTCCCCATCCATGTCAAAAGGATTAGGGTTCTTGTTCTTGACGACTTTGGCGGCGATCCTAGGAGATGTCGGCATGTTCCTCCTCATCTCTCGCCCAGATGAATCGGCGCTGACGACTGCGGCGTCCGTCATCGTAGGCGACGGCGCTGACGACTGCAGCGTCCGTCGTCGTAGGAGACGGCGGCCTGGTCCTCGTCATCTTGGGGAGGGCGAGGAAGGAAGAAGCGGCGAGAAAAGAAGAAGACCGGCCGCCGGCTTCACTACGATATTAGATTGGTTTGCGTGACTTTAGGGGCTGGCGCCGCTGTACGTTTCCCTGGGAGATTAGATGGAAAGTTAACTTTTCGCGGAAATTTGGGGCGGCAGGTTCGGCCTCACGCACGCCACCCTCGCGCATGCGGGCGCGGCCAGTCTCGCGCACTGGGCGGCCAGGGGCTGCGGGCAGGTCCGTCCGGCCAGGGGCACGCGCTCCCGAGCATGGTGAGATGTGTTGTCCAATACGACAACGAATTAGTCAATGTTTCGTACTTGAGATCTTCTCCCTCTCGTGTCTAGCAATATCTAAGGTGATTAGTATTTTAGTTTATGTTTTTATTGATAAGCGAGTTCAATGTAACCTTTGTTTCATATGCTTATTTATATGAAAAAAGTTAATTTAAATTTTTAGTAACTAATATACTTTATTGAGAATTTTAATGGATTTCTCCTAATTGTTTGAACTAGTTCAAGCTTGCACTACTTGTGTTGTACATGGGATATTAATGTAAGAACAAAATTCATGTATGAGTACACGTATACACTTTAAATCATATTGATGGAAGAGAACATACACGTATACCAAACCACGTGCATCATGCTATAAGCTATCTGGAAACGTTTTGTCAAGAAAATAAAAAAAGTTAAAATTTTATCAATTTAGTGTTCATACGGCAAGACATCTCCACAATCTCACTCTTATGACTAGCATGATTCATGATGATTAGTAGTTAACTTTATCTTTTTGACATGTCAATTACATATGACTGGAATGTCACATGTTTCATATGTAAACGATTTACTTATAATCTTTTGTCAGTTATACAATATTTATGAATTTAAGTATATTTCTTGCCTTTTACACATCACTGAATTTGAACTAAATGCCGCACAATTTACTGGAAATAATATATATATTCTATAAGTGGCAAAAAATAGTCGAAAATATATTACTAGCAAAGGTTAGGTGAAAAATATATTTCTTTTTGAATAATTGAAAAATATATTTTGAAACGGCAAAAAGCATACTTTAGAAGTGAAAAAAAATCCAACAAAACATTGCGTGGTGTTAGGACTCGAACCTGCAACCCTACACCCACTGCCAAACTTTCTAACCATTGAGGCACTTAAGTCAACTAAGATTTGATGCCTTAGAAATTTCAACAAGAGATGAGGTAGGGTGAAAAATATACTTCATAAGTGTAAAAAAAAAAACTCCAACAAAAAATTGATGATTCTACGAATCGAACAAGCAACAATTTGCTTGTGCCCATTGTCCATAACCATTGAACCCTTCCAGTAACATTGTTATGGTTGCCGAAGAAATTATTTCTATACTGTGAGCGTAGCAATCCAATTTTTAAACGGCTGGCCTTCTTCCAATCCGACAGCATCTCTCCTCTCGTACATCCTGACGCATCTTTGTTTCGTTCCCCAGGCCTGTTTCTTTCTTGTGTTGTGTATAGCTTTGCATCCTGGATCCAGCAGCGAGCCCGCGTCAGCCCGGTCTCATGCAAGGGCAGGCAGCGCGCGCCCGGCCCGTCCGACACAGCGAGCCCGCGTGGCCGCGTCAACCCGGCCGCATGCGAGGGCACGCAGCGAGCCACCGTGAGCCCGGCCGTCCGTCCCGTCCGTGCTGCCTGCCTGCCTCTTTCTTGGCCCGCTGGATCTCATCTGCTCGTCTCATGCCCCTCGGTCGCGACGCGAGCCCGAGCGCGACACCGGCAACCAGCAAATACAGACTCGCAAAAAAAAAAAAAAACAGACTGTTGCGCCGCCGCCGCGCCTGCACTGCGCGAGGAACGAACACGACGTCTCGTGCATCTTCGATTGTGCCAACAGCCGCCCAGCCGATGGGAGTGCCCCAGGCTGCGCTGCCCCTTCTCGGCCGGCCCCAGAACAAGCAGAGAGAAGAGGTCACGACAACAAACGAGGAGCAACAGCATAGCAGCAACCAGGTATGGCCTAAGCCTACAGGAGGAATTTTATTGTGACCTAAACTAAAAGGTAATGCTCACCATAAATGATGTTTCGATTTACATATAATGATCAATATTGCATTGTGTGTTCGTCATTAAACCGGGGGCACAGACAATATACAGATCAATTGAACAATGGCTAGGGACAGATACTGTTGGGATTCATGAGTTCTACTGATAATCTTCCACGAAAAAAGAGTTCTACTGATAATCAGTATGGTTGATAATGTAGCTTTGTATGTTTTTTTTTGTTTACACAGTTATACATGTAGAAAGGATTTATAAATCCACCAGTGAGCAAAAGAAATAAATTGAAGAGCCAGAGAAAATATTAGACAAAACTGATACTGAATGCACAACCTTAGGCCATTCCCAGTGGAAGTTTCATTACACGATTTCCAAGTATGCCATGTCATCTAAACATGCATAGGTTTTGTGAATGAAACAAGACCTACAATGGATAGTTTCATGTCACGGTTTCATAGGCTACTTGTAGCATTTAAATGCATTGCACGTAATTGGGTGAAATTTTATGAAATGAAACTTTCTAGCCCCAATAGTTGTTTCAACATGTTTCATAGTCTAGGTAACCGTGCATACACAATTTCATCTAGATGAAACCCATCCCTTCTCTCTTCATCACTTCTTTGCCATGTCATCACTTTTGCCTACATGGCAGCTCATTTAATGTCTATGAAACTCCTACGAAACCTCCACTGGGATTGGCCTTACAGAGTCAGGGAATACAAATGGAGTTAAAATATTAAAATCACAATGAATGCAATAACTTTAATGCTCAAAGTATTAATTCCATGGATACATGTCGACCATGCTTTCAATCAAACAAGCCCCTGTTCCCTTTTGGTAGCATTGATAGTTTCTTAGTAATAGGTTCCAAGTTCAAACCATGCCTCTCACAATTTTTTCTTTTAGAATATCCAATTATTAGCTGCTAGTGAAATTAATATTTGCCACAAAATATTTTAATTGCAATATGACACAATCTATTGCAGCAGAAACACAAGATTACTACAACGCCACACAAACATGGCAAAATTGTCAATAAATTGCAACCATTTAGTTTTTGTTGCAACATAGACCAATCTTTTGCAACTTAAAGACAAGATTATTACGACACCACACAAACGTGGCAAAATTGTCAACAAATTGCAACCATATATTTTTTGTTGCAATATGGACCAACCTTTTGCAACCAAATGAGAAAATTAAGGCAACACAATAATTCCATGGCAATATTGTCAACCAATCGCAACTAATAAGTTTTTCGTTGCAATATGGATCAACTTGTTGCAACTAAAGAAATTATTATGACAACGCAAGAAATTCGTGGCAACACTATTCATAATTGCAACCTTTTTGAAATTTGTGGCAATAAAGCCTATCTCTTGCAACAAAATTCAATATTATCACAACCCAAACAACTCGTGGCAATATTTTCATCTTATCGCAGCCATTTCGACAATGGTGGCAATAACATCGACCTGTTGCAACGATTTATGGAAATGGTGGCAATAGCACTTATGTATTGCAACAGGTTTCATGTCCTTGCAATGCATTCCGTGGCATTAGACCAAAAACCTTGTAGTGTGATATCAATCACGGGATTCTCCGTTAGGTACCTCGCTAGCAAAGGAAGACTTGAGCCCTGAAAGTAATTGCCAAAGAGTGCAACCTCACCTAAAAAAATGTCATCTCCGCTCCGGGGGGCTGAGCTCGCAAAGCCAGTGACAGGCGAAGCCGTCAACTGCGATGGAGCCGGAGCCGCCGCTGGTACCCGAGGAGGACGAGGTGGAAGACCACCGCGTGAAGCTGAAGAGGTGGCCCTGGTAGCCGGAGCCACGATGGACATAGGAACGGCAGCAATGGGCGCATCTTGACGATGACGCTTCTCGGCAGACTCGTGAGAGCTGCTGCTGCCATGCTTGGCCGGAACGACGAAGGAAGTCGCCTTCGCGACTGTTTTCTTGCCACGGCCGCCTCCACATCCAGTTCGCCTTTGATTTCCCTCTTTTATCCTTCTCCTTTTTCTCCTTCTTCTTCTCCTTAGTAGGGATGGGGACCTCTCGAGCACCGTAAGAAATCTTCAGTTCCTCAAAAACTCTGTTGAGTCTAACATGAACAAATTTGTCTTCGCAACTGCGATGCTCCTTGGAGTTATACATTCCAAGAATGTCATTGGCTCGTTGCTCCACAGTAGCAACAAAATCCGCTGCAGTCATGCCTTCGGGGAGCTTCGCACCAAAATAAGGGAAATAAACCTTTGTGTGTTACCTAAAAGCTCTCCAATCAACCTTATAGGGCGCCCAACCGGCAGACAGGAAATAAACTCCACAAGCAAGATCCGCAGCGATACCTTCTTCAATCAGATCAAGGCTGCAAAATGTTTGCGAAGCCATTTGAAAAGCCTTCCAACACTTGGAGAATCCAGGGCTTTCCGCGTTAAAAATCGGACAGGAAACAAACTTTAGACAATCAATCTGGCTGTGCAGAGGGTACGAGATAGACTTGGTCCCATCCTCTAGAATAGTCTCCTCCGAAGGTACCCTCACATAAAACCAATATCGTTGCCAGTCTTTGGTCCACTTGTTCCTCTGAGCGAAGGAAGTCTCAACCTTCGCAAAATGAGACCCTCAGCGGCGACCAGTGAAAGTAACACAGCCGAAATCCGGAGTGAACAACTCGCCTTCGACTTCAGATGATTTGCACTGATTGTGCCCCTCGTATAGCCGAAGAAACCCATCAACAGTAACCACCGAGTCATGTGTCTTCACAGCCCAAAAGAAGCGAAGAAGGTGACTAATTGCATTCGGTGTCAGATGATGTAATTGCAGACCATAAGGAGCAATCATCTTCGCAATGATATTATCAATGGGCATCTTCAGGCCCACAATAAAAAAAATCTGTGAAAACCACAGCTTCGTCTTCGCGAGGATCAAGGGTAGTATCAGTACCGGGAGCACGGCCCCACCCCACGGGGAAATATCCTTTTTCCTCATAGAACTTGATGTCACGTTCGCCAACCTTGGACTTGCCGAAGACAAGTGTCTTCGCCTTCTTCTTGGGATCTACTAGATCCACCACGTCAACCTCCACATCATCAAGATCCTCCTCCTCGCCACCATCGTCATCTTCGACGTGTTCATCGCCAGAAGCTTCCTCAACAGTTGGAGTCTCATCTTCTATCTGTTGTGCAAGCCGATCAGCTTCAGTATCATCCATCCCACGACGAGGAGAAACTCCCGTTCGTTGGGCATCGAGGCTGCCTTCGCCAGCCATGTCAATAAGTACAGCAGTTTTCTTAGTGCGCGCCACTGCAGAAATAACAACAATTCTCAAAATCTAAATGAAGAAAACCAGCAACAACAATAGTATCAAAAAATAGAGAGAGATAACCTTACTTGTACAAGTGCGTATCACGAGGAGAAGCCAACACGAACGCAAAAGCGGTTGTCAGGCTATGATCGAAGCAGGCGAAAAAGATTCAGCAGCAGAAAGCGATTGATAGCGAAAGCGAAGAAAGGTAAAAAGGGGGGACCCTTCGATCCTATTTATAGGTCAGTAAAAAAGTGACCGTTACCATGGCTCGAAAATCGAAAAGGCTCGGAAAAATCCAAAAAAAATACAAATAAAAATAAATAATAAAGCAAAAAATCAGAAAAAAAATGGAATGCGAAGCCAAATCAGGAGCGAAGACAATGACTCGAGACTTACTCCAACGGGAGGAGGCGTTTCTTTGGAACAGGCGAAGGCAATCCTGAATTTTCGAGGACATCGGCCTATTGGAGAAAGCCCTCGTCCGCGAGGGGCTACTGTTGGGGGATTGGCCTATCAAGGAAACACCTTCACCCGGTTACCTGGTTTAAGGTTAAAGGAAATTGCCTTCGCTACTTGTCCCCGAAAGGAAATTGCCTTCGCTTATGATAGATAGAAATTCATCGTACTCACATGCGAAGGCAGTCTGTGAGCATCACCCACTCGAGTTCGGTTTCTCTTACCTTCGTTAGGAGATTGGCATTGATTGGCGGCCTGCTGCGCACGGCGCTAAGCAAACACTTAATGGTGATGCCAGGGCATTGCGAGGCCTTAAATTGCCTTCGCCACCATGACCATTTTTGAGGGTGCGAAGGCAATTCCTGGATTTTACTTGTGTATAGTTTGGTTTAGCTTTTTGTACAGGCCTAAGACAGGTTTGGGTGATGGCGACGCATTTCTTCTCTGAGCAGGAGAAGGCGCCGTTCAGCCGAAGGAGCTCAGAGGTGGTGAAGGTGACAGAGGTCGTGGGAGGCACGGTGAAGGTAGCGTGGACCAAGTCCAAACCGAGTCAAAGACGGAGTTGTTGGTCTACGCATTCACATTGAGACATGCGAATGTACTCTAATACCCCCTAGAAAATATATGTTGTATAGTCTAGAGGATGATGCTTGATTTCCAGGGGTATAAGGGGATGTAAAATGTGCCTCTTGACCTCCCTATAAAAAGGGACCTCCCACCAACGTGTAAAGGGTTGATTCCCGAGAGCACTGTTGATAAGTAATTTACTGTTACTTGTCTCTGTTCTCTGTCTTGGCTATTGTTTGGGCTCATTGGCTTCGGCTATATCCCAACACTGGTCATTGCAACAGGGCTTAAGCGTATAGCAACGAGTACTAAATTGACCGTTGCAATAGGATTTCAGGATATAGCAACAGCTGCCACTTTGTTGTGATATGTTCTTATAAATAGCAGCGCCTAAATGATCGTTGTGCTACCCAATAAGCATATAGCAACGACAAAGATGGCATAATGCTACCAATCTATTGCATTGCAATAACATTTTCTTGCAACACGCTCTCATCGTTGCAATAACTCGCGTCGCAACGACGCCCCCCCGTTGCGATTTGATGGCAATGATCGTTGCGACTTGAGGCAATTGTCGCACCACACGTCGTTGCGACACGGCTCACGTAGTGCAACGCCTTGCTACATTGTTGCGATACCTTATCGCAATGGACTTTTATGCAACGGCACAAGATGAATCGCAACGGCCAGAAAATGTCGCGAATTGTCGCTATTGCAACAAAAATAGCCCTATCGCAACAGTTACGGGGCGTTGTGTCATGATCGCAACGTTGTAGTGCATTTTGTTAATTCAGATTGGCATTTAGAGAAAGATTGCTTCGTCTCCATCTCATTGATGAGTCACAACTAGTGCTAATATTGCAGAATGTGTGGTGGTAGATGAGTATGGTTTAATTGATAAAGTCTCTATTGTTAACCTTGACAATGCTTCCTCAAACCCTAAGGTCATGCATAAGTTAACTCCTTTATTTGCTAGTTATATGTGTTCTGCTCTTGATACTAATGCAACTAATGAGGAATTAGAGGAAGAGCAATCTCTTTTAATGCATCAACAATGTGCATGCCATATTACAAATTTGATTGTTAATTCTGGTTTGAAATGCTTGAAGCCTTATCTTGAGGACTTTAGAACTGCTATTGCCTTTCTTAATTCATCAACCAACTCATTGCTGCTTAAAAAACCTATTGCATCTTGGGTGTTTGTCCTTGTAAGTTTGGGTTGGACATGGATATTAGATGGAATTCTACTTACTTGATGCTCAAGCATGTTGTTCCATATAAAAGTACATTTTTTGTCTTTATCAAAACTCAGTATCTTTTGTGTGTTGATGGTTAACCATTGTTTAATGATAAACACTGGTATGTTGCTGAAAAAGTGCTTGAATTCTTTGAAATGTTCTTTGAGTCAAGAGTTACTCTCTCAGTGTTTAATATCCAACATCTACATTATTGTTGCATCGTATCCTTGGCATTGCATCACATCTCAATGCATTTGAGAATGATGAATTGCTAACACATGTTGTTATTCCTAGGAAAGACAAGTTTCTAAAACACTGGAGGAACATACTTATGTTATATGCATTTGCTTTTATTTTGGACTATGTACATAAGATGAAAGGCTTTCATAATATTCTTCACTTGTTATCTAACCTTACTGGTACAGATTATTCTAAGTTTCCTAGTGAAGTCTATGGTAAGTTGACTAAGACTTATACTTTGTATGAGTCTAAGTTCGGTGGAGTGCGCTTGCAGCGAGCACAACAGCCAACATCCATGGCTACTGGTAAGAAGAAAATGATTTGGAGTAAAATCTTTGGTGCTGGTTCTCAGTCACTTCCTCCATTGGGAAGGAGATCAGGTTCTTGTTCCTCTAGTTGTTTTGCGTCTAACATTTCAAAGCTTCCATCGTACCTCGATAGTGATTGCATCATCCAATATGATGACGACTTTGACATTCTGAGCTAGTGTCACCGGCACAAACAAACCTACCCTTTTGTTTCTGTACTTGCCAAAAATGTGCTAATAGTTCATGCTTCCACTATACCATTAGAATTTACTTTTAGTCTTACTAGCAGGGTCCCTGAGGAGTGGCACCAGCAACTGACAAGTGAGATGGTGGAGGTTCTTTCATGCATCAAGGATTGGGAGCTAGCTGATGCACAATTGCAGCACAATATGGGGAAGAACACCAAAGAACTTAAAGTGGCTTTTGACAGCATGTTCCTTGATGTTGATGATGCTTGATGATGTTATGTACTTTTGTTCTTCTGTCATATGCCCATATTCTTGTAAGGGACTGTAATGTAAGAACATAAGACATTGAGACATTTGAGCTGGGATGTACTCTTTTTTCCTTTCTAGGATTTCTCATGAGGTGTGAGTTTTACATAGAAAGGTTTTTAATGAGGCAGCCATTCCAAATAGTTGTAATAAAAATTGGACACTGATTATCTTACTGTGTTTGTGATCTATCATTCTGTGTTGTGTTTGTGATGTAATTGTGTTCTCTAATCTAAATCTCTAACTGTAGTCATTTTGTGAATGTGAAGTTGTGAACTGTGATCATTTTATGAATGTGAACTAGGAAGTGAATCTATGAATCAATGATGAACATGAAATCAACAAATATGAATTTGTTATTGAATTTAATCTTAGGAATGTATTTGGTTGGTGGGCCGATGGGTGGCCCGGTGCACCAACCATTGAACCTATCTAGAGTTGTGCAACCTTCACGGTTTGGGGTCCTCCATGAAACATGGTGAGAAATTACCTCTAAAATGAAGAACAACATCCCCATTAAATTCATCCTAAATTTGGTTAATATAACCAATTAAACAAGCTACCAACAACAAGTTGAACCAATCTAGAAGTGTGGAACATTCACAATCTGGGCTCTTCCATGAACAGATTGTCAAGAAAAGGCCTCTCAAATGAAGAACAATATCTCCACCAAATTCATCTAAAAATTCAAGATCAAGCAAAATAAGCATTGGTGGAAATCATGTATAGGTTGAAATCTAAAACAAGCTAGTGAGGTCTATCCTTCAAAAATGGAGTCTTCTTGAGCAAAATTGAGAAAAATGGCTGCAACAATGGTGGAAAGAGTGTGGGAGTCATGTCGGAGAAGAAGGAGGAAGGAGGAGGGGAGGCACTATTTTATTCTGTGGCATTATTTATCGCCAGTTCAGGGCTAAAACCACTGTGAAAATCGATCTTCACAACCGGTTCTATCCCCGAACCGGCTGTGGAAAAGAATTTTCACAGCCGGTCTATACAATCATGACATGGACAAGCTATTAAAATGGACGGTGTGGCGCCACGACAGAAAGCATGG
Source organism: Alloteropsis semialata (assembly GCA_004135705.1). Taxonomy (NCBI): domain Eukaryota; kingdom Viridiplantae; phylum Streptophyta; class Magnoliopsida; order Poales; family Poaceae; genus Alloteropsis; species Alloteropsis semialata. Next base: position 22,522,860 of record CM014273.1, on the reverse strand, counting down.
ATGCCGAAGACAGCGCCATAGGGAGGGTCGCCTATGCGCAGGTGGAACCACTGCACCGCAGGAAGGGCCGGCGATACGCTAGAGGGGCAGTCTAGTGGAGCCAAAGGCGCCAGGCGATGCGTGCGCGGGAGGACCTCAGATTCGGCGTGAAGGAGTGAGAATATGCATCCTCAACCTTCCACGTCCAAGGAACGTGTGGTGATGTTGCAGGAGCTTTCCTCCACTGATCCAACGACTTGTGGAGGAGATTGCATGCCATGGACCGGAATGAGAGGGAGATGCTATAAAAGTAGACAAGGGAAATGGAGAAGAGGCCACCGCACCAAATACGGGGAAGAAGGGGCTCACCTCGTTGGATCCCATAGAGTGTGGGTGCAACTTGGAGTAACGACACCATCATCACGTGGAAAACAGAGAAGCGAACGACGTGGAGGAGCAATGGCGCAGGCGGGTGCAAATGTAAGGGGGGACAGGGACGTGGATATTGCAGAAAAATGGGGGCAGATGAATATGGTGACACTGGGTGACCCATGTTTCATCAAGTAGATGACTTCATGGATGATGTACAGAGGATGAAGGAAGAAGGTAACTATGACACCAAAACAATGTCTATATTTCTACCCTCCTAGGAGTAGAGATTCATGCTGAAGATAAGGGGGATTCCCTCCTATGTATACCTTTTTAGCTATTTTGATAATAGATTGCTGCCTATAATACTATTATAATTAGAAACCACAGAGAGGACCTCAAAGTCTTGAAAAGAGTTATGGAGGTGGATAGGACCAACAAGGGGTGTCCAAGTGTCGGAGTTATCGTCCGGCAGTCCACCCGGGGCTACACAGATGGTAGATTTGTAGGCAAAGGGTAATCGCAAGGCTGGGGAGCTCGAGGTAACACAGGGACACAGGGATTATATAGGTTCGGGCTACCCGGAGGTATAATACCCTATGTCTTGTGCTTGGTGGTGTTATATTGCTCCGCTCGGCGAGGTTCCAGAGAACAACGGCGAGTTCTTGGTTACAATGAAGGATCTGGCGACTAAGAGTTGAATGAATGAAGGGGTCGACCTAGGCCGCCTTATATAGGCTGACGGCCTAGGGTTTACAAGTCGGTTATCTCTAATCGTATCCGGCTCTAACTAGGAAACTAATCCGAGTCGGTTGTAACATAATCTCCGTGATCCTCAGGCGAGATCAGAGTAGATCGCTGCATGCCTTACAGGCTAAGTCTTCACCAATCTTGTCCATCAAGTCCAGAGATCCTCGTGGGCTAGTCTGGGGTCAGCCCACATCATTGTCAGACGTGGGCCCAGGCCGACTGTCTACCCAGTCGGTAGTGGGCCTAGGGGTACCCATATCCCAAAAGTCCTCGAGCAATGTGCAGGCGCGTGGTGGACTGCTGATGAAGAAATGAAGCCCCCATAGTCGGCTGAAGCGTCTTGGTCGACAAACCGACAAAAGGGTGGGCGGTGCTCAAAAAAGAACAAATCGTAGGTCATCGAGGATGACCCTGGGCAGACCTAAGGGTAAAACCCCGAGTGGCGTAGTGCCAAGTTGTGGCCAAGTCGGACACCATAAGGAACTGCACCACTTTGAGAAAATGACACATCCTGATGGGGCATATGGAGAGCGAGCATTGGGCCGATTAGAAAAATCGGGCGAATGGTCAAAAAGTATTGAACACCAAGTGCCGAGGCAGACATGCCGCTCCAAGGATAAGATCGCCACGGGTGTCTTATGCACATCGTGACAACAATAGTAACCATGTGGGTGCATAGAACGCACCCGTGAGCGAAGGCTGTTGAAGACAGTAGGGGCAAACTAAGCGCCTCGGGGAGAAGGGCTGCGCAGCGCAGAGCTCACGTGACGAATAGTGCAACCGAGGTCACATGGAAACAGCTAGCACGGGGCTATAAGTAGATGCAGAGGTCCGGGACCTTGCACTCATTGGAAGGGGAGTGTAGTAACTACTCAGTAAACATGTTGGGGACTTGTTGTTGGGTTCATCCTCTGGGGAGAAGCCATGGGGACTGAAAAGCTTGGTGCTAGAAGAGTGCTTGCGAAGATCTTGAGGTGTTGATGAGCATCTGCATGCTTTCCCATTCACTCCCAGCATTGCCTAGGGCCGACGGCCTTGTAGGGTGAAATGCCTGTAGAGCCAAGGGAAACCCAGAGGCATTCGCACACAACCCTCAAGTAGGGTTAACCTGTCGTCGGTCGCCATGGTGCTACAAGAGAGCTTGCGACGAGCTCATGTGGACGAAGCTTGCTGCGTATGCATCAATCCGCGCCACGGTGAGTGCCCCAAGTCGTCGTCCTGACGGTTAATGCTTTTTATCCTTGTAACCAGCCCATGGCCGGCGCTACTTTGTAATTGTATATCTTGGTAATGAATCCTCTTTTCTCTGGCCTGGCTGCAAGTATGATTTCTGTTATCCTTGACTCGGGGGCCAACTTGGCAACGTAGGTTCCGAGCTAGGTTCACGGAGCCGGGCCCCTAGACGTCAGGGCCGACCGGGTCGCGAAGACCTATTGACCGGAGTCAGAACGCCGAGTCCCCGAGCGTCGGGGCTGGCTGAGTCACGAAGACCCATTAACCATCGTGGAGACCCATTGACCGGAGTCAAAGCGCCGAGTCCCCGAGCGTCGGGGCTAGCCGAGATGCGGAGACACATTGACCGGAGTCAGAGTGCCGAGTCCCCGAGCGTCGGGGCTCGCAGAGTCACGGAGACCCATTGACTGGAGTCAAAGCGCCGAGTCCCCGAGCGTCGGGGCTGGCCGAGTCACGGAGACCCGTTGTTCGGAGTCAAAGGGCCAAGTCCCCGAGCGTTGGGGCTCGCCGAGTCACGGAGACCCGTTGACCGGAGTCAGAGCGCCGAGTCCCCGAGCATCGGGGCTGGCCGAGTTCCTTAGACAAAGAGCCGTTGGCGCGCGGAGAGCCATTGGCCCGCAATTAACGGAATCGCCACGGATTCCGTCCGTTTGTCGCGGCGCCGTTAGGGTATTTTGAATCGGTGAGGAGGGGATAAATCGGTTCGGCCGCGCGGTTTTTTTACCACTGTCATTTCCAGATCTGAGTCAATCCGCCCTCTGCCACCGCTTAGCGCACCGTGAAATCGATTCATCCGCAGCGCACTCGCCACCGCCAGATTCCTTCCACCACCACGACCGCAACTCGACCTTTGTCGCACCCGCGCACTGAGAGCAGAGATGGCGGACCCGAAGGCTTCGTTGAAGGCCCGGCGTCGGAGAAGAAGGTGCCGCCGCCGACGAGGGCGGCGGACGCGGGCATCTCTGCGAGTCGTGGGAGGCCGACGCGGGGAAGATGGTGAGATCCACCGTGGTCCAATCAGGGGCCGTAGGAGATGCCACCGCCGGCACGGGGATGGCACTGCTGCAAGGCCGGCAGCCGTCGTCGGGACGGATGCCGGGGCGAAGGCGATTACACCGTCCGCCGAGGTTGTGGAGCTGACCTCCGTGCCTGGGGAAGGGCCGCCCCAAGAACCTGCCTGGGGCCAATCCTCCATGACCGAGGAGAAGCTTCAGGCCATGGTGCGGCGAGGCGTACTGGGCCCGAAGGAGTAGCTTCTGTGGCGGCCTCCCGGGGACGACGGGCGACCCTTGGGAGCGCTCGGAGACAGAGACGTTGGTCTTTGCGTCCTTCTTCGAGCGTGGCTTTGGATTGCCGAAGGGGATTTCTTCCGGAGGTTGCTGCATTACTATGGTATTGAGCTTACCCACCTTAATCCCACCTCAATTCTTGCAATTTCAGTCTTCATCCACCTCCGTGAGGCTTTTCTGGGGATTCTGCCGCACTTCAACCTGTGGTGGCGTTTGTACCGGATGAAGATAATTAGGGAGGCTGCTGGCAAGGGGCCGACCCGGATAGCTGGCGGAGCAGGGTTCTCCTTGAGGCCGGGTATGTCCAAAAGATATTTCATGCTGGACATAAATGACTCCAACAAGGGATGGTGGTCAGATTGGTTTTATGTTGCAAACCATCCTCCAGCCCTGCCGACCCGAACTAGCTATTGGCCAAAGAAGATCACAGACTGGGAGTCGCTTCCAGAGGGCAAGGATCTGCAGGAGGTTGAGGAGCTGCTGCACATGATAGCCGAGGCAAAGGAAAGGAAATTGATAGTAGTGGCCATTATGATTTCCTTCGTACGGCATCTGACACAGCCCATGAAGGACTGGGTTCACCCCGGATACGAGTTCTCGGATGCCTGAGACCCGACTCGGGAGCATGTCCGATCGGTGTCCGTCCCTGAGACAATAGAAAGGGTCTCGAGTTTTATGCGGGGGGAAATCTACAACTAGGGTATGCCTGTACCCTTCTTGCACAACCCGCCGCCGCCGGTTAGTATCTATTTCTTATACCACTTCTGTAGCTTGATGCCTGATACATGATTCTTTGTACGAGAGTCTGACTTGTTGTGTTGATTGTTTGCAGGAACGCGCGGTGAAGTATTTCTATCCGGCTCCGTTGCCCGAGGACAGCGTCCAGCTGGAGAAGCTGATGACGGCGGAGGAGGCGTCCCGGACGCCTCGTGTGGTGGACGAGGAGCCGGACGAATGGGAGGTCGGCGACTTGATTCCGGCTCCCCTGGAGGAGTCGGATGATGATCAGGCGACCCTGGCGGCTGCCATTAGCGCAGGGAAACCAAGGCGCATGACTATGCGCAAGGTGATGATGTCGAGATTGACGAGGGAGGCTGCGCAGGGGTCGTCGCCAAAGCTGCCGCCCAAGTCGAGGCAAGCTGCACGGGCCGAGTCCCAGGCGAGGAGGAAGAGGAAGTTGATACCCTCAGCGAGCGAGGCCGAGGATGAAGCCGACGGGTCTCCCTTGAGTTTGGACTTGGGAGAGTCGCCTCGGACTGATGCGGGTGGTCAGGGGACCCTCTACGTGCAGCCGCTGGAACAGCCGGAGTCACTTCCAGCGCCCAGCTCTACACCACCTATGCTTTTGAAGAGGATCGAGTTCAAGCATCCTCGGAAGAGCGAGTAAGTTGCTTGATATGCCTTGACCACAGCCGGGGTTGTCGTATTTATGTTGTGTCTATTTTGAATGTAGGCTCGGGAGCCATGGAGGTGGGGCTGGCGTGATGTCACCCCCAGGTACGGGTGACAAGGCGGCATTGATTCAGTCACCTGTCACAGGCACGGGGCCAGGGACCAGCATTGAAAAAAGGCCTGGCGGAGCAGATGCCGGGTACCCCCTTGGCCGAGGACCAGGCACGGCCGCCAGTCCACAGCACGTCGCTTTGGAGGCAAGCCCTCCGGGCACCGACAAGCAGGTGGTGCTACTAGAGTCGGGAGGCACGGATGAGGATCCGAGCAGAGTGACCGGGGTGGAGGACCCGGTCGATGGTCCTCCTCCGCTGGACGATGATGATGATCACCTGCTCGGGCAACAGCTGAGCGCTGGGACTAGCACTATCGTGGCGCCCATGGTCGAAGCGGCTGTGACCGGGCTCGGGGCCAGGCCGAGCGCATCAGCGCTAACTCCAAAGCGAGTTCTGGAACTTGACATCGCCGACCGCGAGAGTGAGCTTCGAAAGCTGCAGAGCGTGGTTGGCATGCTGGATCGCGTCGTCAAGGTATGGAGTCTCAAACTTCATGAGTGTTATTGTTCTTGCAGTGGCTGACTGCTTTCTTTCATTGAGCAGGGTTTCATGGCTCGGTCTGTAAAAGACCTTCTATTCAAACAACAGGCCCTTGAGGACCGCCGGACCTTGGCCAGGATACAGGAAGAGCGAATCCAGGATGCCAATAATGCCAAGGAGCACCAGATGAGAAGGGAGAGGGAAATGGCCGATGTCGTAAAGCTCAATGAAGTCTTGATGAATGACATGAAGATCCTATCTGAAAATAGGTTCCTACGATGTGCCAGGGTGGTTCCCAAGCCGGATATTTATGCTGATGATGATTCCTTGCAGATGTGGTGAAGAAGGAGAAGGTTCTCCAAGGAAAGGTGGAGAAACTGTCCGGGGCCAAGCGGAAGCTCGAGGACGTGGTTGGCGCCCTGAAGGAAGCGAACAAGTGCCTCAAGGCCGAGTCCGAGCGCTTGGCGGAGGTTAACCAGCGTCTGAAGGACGAGCATGACCTGGCCATGCATAGTGAGTGCCGCTAGTTGTGTTATCTGCTGTTCTTGATAGCCGGTATGCTTAGAGACTTCTTTTGCAGGCATTCGATCCGAGCTCCTAGAGTTGCGGCAAGTGACCGAATTCAATGCCAATTCGCTGGTCCCCACCGAGTCGGGCCCGGGGACTTTGACTCTGATTCAACGGCTCCGAGCCGGGCCTACGCGGGTGGCGCAGCTAGTGCAGGAAACTGCAGTCGGCTGTGGTAGTCAGATTTTGGCGTTGATCCGAGTGCACTTCCTGTCGCTCAATCTTACTCCGATCAGCGATGGCCTTCCTGACGGGGTCTCCGACGATCAGTTCGATGACCTGGTAGAGGAGTGCGTGCCCTTGGCGGAGGCTGTAGCGAAGGTGCTTGGCCTGTAAAGTGACGGGTTTTTGATGTAAATAGTGTTTTATAATATAATATAAGAACGTTAGAATTTAATCTATTGGAGCATTGTGTGCTGTGTGAATGAAACGAAGTATCGACCCTTTTCCCTGCCGACTAGGGCTTCGCGTCGCCCGATCAGCCACTGCCTTGTGCCGTTTAAGAGCCCTTTTCTCCCGCTGACCACTGCTCACGGAGAGGACGGCTTACCACTCAGCGACGCTTAGCTAGAAGGCTTACTCGCTGGTAGCGCGCAGGTTGAGCGCGGAGCTCGGGGTTTCACGGTTGGGGACTCAGACCGTCTGGGTTAGCTCGGCTGACACCGGGGGGAACATGGGGTCGGGCAACGACTTCGGAAGTCAGAGTCAGCGGAGACTCTCCCTTGTGATAGATTTGTTTGGGTCAGGCCCAGTCCCCGAGCATCAGCTTGGATGTCGGTTAATCGGGTAAATGTTGGGCCTTATGACCTGGAGTCATTGGCATGGAAAAAAGACATCTTTATTATTAATATTAGAGGAAGAATACATAGCTTTTGAGGACATCTAGGGGTAGAACTTCATGAGGTGCTGTACGTTCCACACGTTCGGGACAGGGTCACCATTTGCCCACTGGAGGCGGTATGTTCCTGGCGAGACGACTTCCTTGACAATGAAGGGGCCTTCCCAGGGGGCCGACAGCTTGTGCTGGCCCTTGCTTGACATGACTCGGCGCAGAGCCAGGTCGCCAACGTTTAGGGATCTTTCCTGGACATTCTTGTTGTGGTACCATCGCACTTGATGCTCGTGCCAGGCATGTTGGATCTAGGCGGCGAGTCGATGCTCTTCTATGCTATCAATGTCAAACTGCCGGCTTGTTTCCGCTTCTCCTTCCTCATAGTGTTGGATGCGCGGGGCACCATAGGCGAGGTTGGTTGGTAAGACAGCTTCGGAGCCGTAAACCAGGAAGAACGGGGTGTAACCTGTAGCTTGGCTCTTCTGCGTCCGTAGGCCCCATATAATGTGAGGCACTTCTTTGGCCCACTGGCCTGCGTGCTTATTTAGGTCCTCGTACATGGCCTTCTTGAGCGAGTCCTGGACCATGCCGTTGGTGCGCTCGACTTGGCCGTTGCACCTGGGATGCACCGAGGAAGAGTAGTAAACGTCGATGCAGTTGTCCTGGCAGAAGTCCCAGAACTCGTGTCTTGTGAACTCAGATCCGAGGTCGGTGATGATGCGATTAGGGACGCCGAATCGGTGGGTCAGTTCCTTGATGAATTTGGCTGTTGTGACAATCTTGGTGTCGGCCACAACCTTGTACTTGATCCACTTGGTGAACTTGTCGGCTGTCACCAAGAGGTGATTGAATCCACCGGGGGCGGTTTTGAATGGCCCGACGTTGTCGAGCCCCCATACCGCGAATGGCCAAGATGGAGGAATCGTTCTGAGCGCCTGAGCTAGCAGGTGCTTTTGCTTCTGGAAAAACTGGTAGCCAGTGCAGTGGCGCACCAAGTCTTTTGCGTCGGACAGGGCCATTGGCCAGTAGAACCCCGCTCTGTAGGCTTTGCTAACTAGAGTTTCGGCGGCTGCGTGGTTGCTACATGTGCCCGAGTGGATTTCTCGCAGGAGGCTGATGCCTTCGTCACAGAGAACACACTTCATGAGTATGCCTATAGAGGCAGCCTTTCTGTACAAGGCGTCACCTATAACAACGTAGTTTCTCGAGCGCTGAGTCAGCTTTTTGATTTCTTCCTTCATGCCCGGTGACCAGTTCTCCGTGAGAAAAACGATGAAAGGGGCGCGCCAGTCTGCTTCTACCAGGAAGACTTCATTGGTCAACGGGTCACTCGAGAGTAGCTCCGTATCGAGCCCGAGGTTGCCATCGTCAAGCATCTTGATGGACGAAGTACACAGGTCCTGGACAAAAACGCCGACTGGCACCTCGGCTCTAGTGGACCCTAGCTTTGACAGGATGTCGACAACGACGTTGTCTTCTCATAGGACGTGGTGGAGCTTGAGCCCATAGAAGTGGGCTTCAAGCTTGCAGACCTCCGCACAGTATGCGCTCATGGTTTCCTTCGTCGTGTCCCAATTGTTGTTGACTTGCTCGACGACTAGTTTAGAGCCACCATAGCACATCAGCCGCTTGATGCCAAGTGATGCCGCGATCCGGAGACCGTGGATATGGGCTTCGTACTCGGCCCCATTGTTGGTGGCCTGGTAGTGTATTTGCAAAACATACTTTAGGTGATGTCCCTCCGGGGAGATGAACAGCACTCCTGCACCGGCTCCTTCCAGATTGAGGGCGCCGTCAAAGTACATTTTCCAATGTTCTGGCTGTTTTGCTGGGGTCGGCGCCTGTATCTCTGTCCACACGGCTACGAAGTCGGCCAGGATCTGGGATTTGATGGCCTCCCGAGGCTCAAAGTTGATGGTGTGCTCTCCGAGTTCGACGGACCACTTTACTATTTGTCCAACGGCATCTCTGTTGTGCAGGATGGCTCCAAGCAGAAAATTCGAGATGACCAGGATGACGTGGGCCTGGAAGTAACGGCGCAGCTTCCTGGCCGTGATCAGGAGCGCGTAGAGCAGCTTTTGGGGTGAGGGTATCGGACCTTGGAGTCGCCGAGTACCTCGCTGACAAAATATATAGGGCGCTGGACCTTGTATGGGTGGCCTTCTTCTGGTCGCTCGACGACCAGGGCCGTCCTGACCACGTGTGTGGTGGCTAAGATGTGGAGCAACAGCTCCTCCCCAGGGGTCGGACCCATGAGTACTGGAGGGTTGATCAGAAACTCCTTGAGGTCGGCCAGGGCCTTGCTAGCCTTAGGGGTCCATTCAAACTTGTTTCCTTCTTAAGGATTTTGAAGAAGGGGAGTACCTTTTCGCCGAGCTTGCTGATGAATCGGCTCAGGGCCGCCATCATTCCTATGAGCTTCATGATATCCTTCTTGCACTTGGGTTCCTCGAGATTGCGTATGGCGTCCAGCTTGACTGGGTTCGCATTGATGACGCGTTGACTGACCAGGAAGCCTAGGAGCTTTCCTGATGGTACACCGAACACGCATTTCATCGGGTTAAGTTTCCACCTGAAGCATCGCAGATTGTTGAAGGTTTCCTGGAGGTCGGCGATCAAGGAGTCAGCATCGTACGTCTTGATGAGGACATCATCCATGTAGGCTTCAACATTTCGCCTGATTTGGCTTTGCAGGTAGCCTTAGATGGCCTTCTGGTAAGTGGTGCCGGTGTTGTGGAGTGATGAACGCAATTTTGTCCTGGTCGGACATCTTGAGGGCTATTTGATGATAGCTCGAGTAGCAGTCTAGCAAGCAGAGGAGTACGCAGCCAAACGTAGAGTCTACGAGTTGGTCGATTCGTGGAAGAGGGAAGGGGTCTTTAGGGTAGTAGCGGTTGAGATCAATGTAGTCAATGCACATTCTCCATTCACCGATTCTCTTCTTTACAAGTATAGGATTTGTAAGCCACTCAGGGTGTTTGCATTCTCTAATGAAGCCGGCAGCTAGGAGCTTATTCAATTCTACCCTAATGGCCTCCTTTCGATCTTGAGCGAATCGGCGTAGCTTTTGCTTGGTGGGCTTCGCGTTCTTGCTCAAATCTAAGGAGTGCTCAGCCTTCTCCCATGGAACTCCTGGCATGTCTGATGGTTTCCATGCGAAGATGTCCCAGTTGTCCCGGAGGAAGGAGGTGAGCGCGTCTTCCTATTTAGCAGTGAACCCTGGTTCTATGAAGGCCGTCTTTGTGGGGTCGTCGAGTCCCAAGCCGATCGCTTTGGGTGCTTCAGCAGGCGTCAGCGCTGTGGGTTGCTGCTTCTGCTCTAGGAGAGCGGGCTCACCGGTCGCCGCCTTGGGGGCTTCTTCTGCTAACAGGGTGCTGTTGTCGAGTTGTCGGGACAACTCGGCTATCTTGATAGCTTCTCCGTCGCACTCGAAGGAGGTCTTGATATCTCCACAGATGGAGAGGACTCCATTGGGCACAGGCATCTTTAGAACCAGGTAAGTGTGGTTCGGAATAGCCATGAACCGAGCCAGCATGGGTCGGCCAAAGATGGCATGGTAAGATCTCTGGAAGTCGGCCACCTCAAAGTATAGGAACTCCATGCGGTAGTTGTTGACCGTGCCGAATGTAACTGGCAGGGTGACCCTTCCTATTGGGTAGGAAGCTTTTCCTGGTACAATGCCAAAAAATGGATCTTCGGTACTCAGGAGTCGGCTATAGTCAAACCCCATGCTGTTGAGGGTGCTGGTGAAGATGATGTTCAGGGCACTCCCGCCATCAACCAGGACCTTGGAGAGGAGGACTTGCTCGACAATAGGGGTGACGACGAGCGGGTATGACCCTGGCTCGGGTAAGTACACCTAGTGGTCGGCGCGACTAAAGGTGATGGGCATCTCCGACCACTGGAGGTATTCCACGGGTTTGGTGGAGACCATCTTCACCTCGCGCTTGTGGAGCTTGCCCTTGCGCCTATCTGGGAAGGCACCGGGCCCCCCGATGATGACATTGACATGGCGGTCGGTGTGCTGGAAGTCACCGTTAGCGCCACGCCTGGGAGCTTCTGCTGGTGCGGCCGGTCGGCGCTCGTCATCTTGATGACGCGGATCTTCCCAGCAGGCCGGAGCCTCGCGGTCGTGGTTGTCGCCACGACGGTAGTCGTCCCGGCGGTCATGATCCTCTCTGCAGTGGTAGTCGTTGCGTCGGTCATGGTCGTTGTCGCGGCAGTAGTTGTTGTAGCGGCTGCCGTTGTCATTGTAGCACTGTTTCTTGGTCGGAGGCATGGCGCCGAGCTCTTTGAGTAGTGCGTGGTAGTCGCGGAGAGTGTGCTTGGTGTCCTTATGAAAGGGGCACTGGTCGTTCAAGGTGTCATGGAACTCTACGGAGAGGAACCTGGGTTCCATCAGGCCTTCTTCTTCTGCCAAGGCTACAAGGGGCTCCGGGCCTGCCTTGCGTCCGCGTAGTGGCTCATGATGCTTCGACCTCTCAACTCGGTCATCATCTTCTAGGCGTTTCCGCTTGCCCTTGAACTGGGCTTGCTGGGCTTGGTCAGCTCGGACCTCCAGATCAACCACATCCACCAGCTCGGAAACTGATGTCGGGTTGGCTTTGAAGAGCGTTCGAAACAGCGGGTTGTCAATGAGGCCTCGTCTGTACGCGTCGATAACATCTCGATCTTCAACATCAGTGAGTTTGTTCTGATTGTTGAAGAAGCGATCGGTGTAGTCGCGGAGACTTTCACCCTTCCTCTGCTTGACGTTGTCCAGGTCGAATCTGGAGCCCGGTCGAGTGTAGCTTGCTTGGTAGTTCTTTGTGAAAGCATGGCAAAGGTCTGCCAGCTATCAATGGTGTCCCAAGGGAGGCCCTCGAGCCACAGCTGTGCCTCCTTGCCTAGCATCACAGGGAAGTAGGCGGCGGCTTGGCCGTTGGATCCGTGGGCGGCTTTGACCGCCGTGTGATATGTCTTGAGCCAGAGCTTTGGGTTGGAGCCACCATCGAACTTCTCGACTTGGGCTGGCTTGAAGGACTCAGGCCACTGCACGGCACGGAGTCGGGCGGAGAAAGCGCAAAGTCCATCGAATGCATCCTCCTCATCGTTGCGGTGGTTGCGGCGAGGAGGTCAGCCTTGGTCGACGCGGGGTCGAGCATCGTCATGCCATTGGCGGCGATCGTCCCGCAGAGGGCCGTATCGTGCATCATACTGCTCGCGCTCCATGAGCTCATGGACTACGCAGCGCTCGTTTTCTTCTGCTGCTGCGTCGCCTACTTCTCCTACCGGCTGGCGGTCGGGTCGGTCGTAGTCTCGGTCGTATCGCTCGCTGTGCTCGAGTTCTTCTGTGTTGCGCTCGTGATGTCGGGCGTTGAGGTCGGCACGGATGTCTCGGACGTTGTCCCTCAAACGATCTCGGAGATCACCTTCTTGGGAGTCGGCCGGGTAGTAGTGCCGTTGGCGCCTGTCACGCTGTTCCTGATAGCAGTTACGGCGGTTGTCCGCGTTGCGCGGATTGCGCCGTTCTTCCTCTTCCTCCTCGTGGTGGTTCTGGGCCACCTCTTCTTCGATGACCGGCAGTGGTGGGTTCCTCTGGCGAGGATGATCCCTGTCTGATCTGCTATGAGCGGAGCGGTGGCCTGAAGAACGAGCCAAGTTAGTCTACCCAGATCGGGATCTGGCGCGATACGACCGTTCGACTTATTCCTGAGCGGCTTCCAGGCGGGCTCGGGCGCATTGCACCTCGGGGGTGTCGGCCATGTGTTCCAACACGGCGAAGGTAGCCACAATGTTGGCTTGAGGTGCGCGAAAGGGTACTCGGGCGAATGCCCCATCGAGGTTGACCGGTTGAACTCCACGGGGACCCTGACCGGGGGGCTGTAGCCTGAGTGGTGCCCTGGGGGGATTTCTGTGGCAGCCGCAGCAGCTGTAGCATCCCCACCCACTGC
>CM014273.1:22479771-22508923 GCA_004135705.1 Alloteropsis semialata | reverse complement strand
ATGGGGCGGGAGGTGGTGGAGCAGGGGGGAGACATGCGTGATGGAGGTTTTGGAGAACAGGAGGGGCTGAGCAAGCTCTGGCACTATCACGCAGTTGAACGAAGGTGATGACAGACGGCACGGCTGAGCTCCACGCGGGGTGCGCGGGAAGGCGGAAAGGCGGCGTCAGCCTGTGCGGGGGAAAGGGTAGGGCCGGCTGACGTGAGGAGGGGAAGAGAGGGTGGCGGTCGGCGTGAGGGAAGGGGCTGGCGGCGGCCTACATGGGGAAGCGGTTGGCGCCAGCCTGTGCAAGAAAAGGGGCAGGCGGTGGCCAACATGGGGAAGGGACAGGGGGCGGCCGACACAGGGAGCATTAGTCCACCTAGCGTCCCATTCGTCTGTGCCCTCCACCGACCCTATCACCGTCGCGTCCTCTGCGTCGCTGAGAGAGAGAAGAGAGAAAAAGGAGAGTTGATATGTGGCCTTTACTGCCACGTGTTGGCCATGTCAACAAAACCACCTGCCAAAACAGTCAAATGATCAAATATGAACGGTACTGATAGTTCGATAGCCAAAGATTTCTAGTTTTGGAGTTGGATGCCAAAACCAAACTAAGACTATAGTTCAATGGCCAAAAATAGACTTTTTCCTTTGTTAAAAGGATTTTGGAGTTTTCATTTCTAAGTGTATCCATCCAAAGACAGAAACGTACAGCTAACAAATTCTAGTCAAATTTTTAGGACATCATTTGAATTTGTCATCTTTAAATCTTCTCCATGAAGACTTTACTTCGCTAGCATTAGGCTATGGCGTCAACATGACCAGTGCAAAGAATGGTGGAAGGAGAGGGTATGATGTGTGTTATTTTAAGTTCATATGTGTAAATGATCTTGGAAAACTAAAATCAATATTTATCAGGATCCACATTCGAAATCGTTTCCATTCCTAGATCCTTTCTTACAAGTATGTAATAGGTGTATTTCCCCATGAAAGCTTATATTTTGTCCAAGCTTTCTACCCCCTTCCATTCCAGTTTTTCCCATGCTTTCTACCCTTCCATTTCAAATTTTAAGGCGTTCTATCTTTCCAAGGTTCATTACTTTTACCATTCATTTAGACATTATGGATATCTAGATGGATGTCACAAGTATTGAACCTCAAAAATCCAAAGCGATCTAGAATTTGAAACGGAGGGAGTAATATAGTAGGCCATGCCCTCACTACTAGAGAAGTCACCATGGGTACTGGGTCCAGACCCCTCCCCCTTATTGGAGGTGGTCACCGGTACTTCTTGTCCTGTACTAAAGTTATTTTTTTCAATATTAAAAATTAAATCTCAAGGAGGCTCCTACACATGCGAAAGTCACAAGTCACGCAATGTTTATGCATGAAAATATGTGTATGCACTATGCGAGGTTCAAATCCAGGACCCTCCACACCAGATCAAACGCCCAGTAAAGCAGACCAACTCCACACTTTGCACGCCGTCCTTCTTCAATACTACACTGATGAAATACTCCTTTACCGGAAGATACAACGTGTAGGAATATTGCAGGTTTTGTCCAATTCAACCAACTTAGATACTTTCTTTGCCAATATCGTCTCTTCTTTTTGTTACTATGTTTTCACTTTCATTCTTGGGATTTAAGTTTCTATGAACGCACTTGACAAACTCATTAGTCCTATTGACTATGAGTTCACTTAATCACCAAAATCAGAAATATAATTGTCCAGTTAGGGGCTATCACACCCTGTTTTAAAGGCAAAACCAAATGACTATCATATATGTGCTAAGATCAAGTTTACACACACATGAGACTTCATTAGTGATGTAAAATAACATTATTACACTCGCTCGGAGCGAATAACTAGCAGCGTAACTTCAACACTTCTCCACAGGAAGAAATCTCCAAAATACTCCAACAGACTTTCCTGTCTAAACCTGAGCCGCAGATAAAGCAAGGTTGAGTACACTTATGGTTAGTACTCAGCAAGTGTAGAGCAAAGGGTAAACAAGGATATAGTTGGCTAATTAAATTGATTTAAGCACTTTATTTGGTCATATTTGATTTAGCGGCATAATTACTGAGGTATAAGTGTATACCAACCCAATTAATCATAAAATAAATCATAAGCATCATAATTACCATAAATAAAAAAAAATCAATTTAATTCATCTTCCATATATTAATCATGTGAGGGTCCAGGCCGCTCATGACCACGAGCACAGCTATTGCAATAGATTTTAAACACTTTGCAGAGGTTGTACATCTTTCCGCACATTTCGTGTTTTCCATGTAGCTTGAGGTCGCGAGCCTCTTCAACACTTCCTTAGGTGAGGGGCTAGGGATTCACTACGAGGCCTTTCCAAAGACTCCCTCTATGTATGTGTTGGTCCCTGTCCGAACGGGTAATCGGAAGGCGCACCTTCGTTCCCCGCACATCACACACAAACCAAACATCCGCCCAACACACAACTCCAAACACAACATAGAGTTCATCTAGTTACTTAGCCAAGACCAGAGCCATGTAGTATTGTGGTTGTACGGGAAATCTCTGGTGGTTCTCCATGTTCCAATTAATCAATATGGTCTTGATTTAACAACAACATAAGATCATAAACATGGATATTGATAAAAGATAACATAAGATCATTATCTTCACATCTAATGTAACCATTCCCAAGTACAGCAACTAAGCAAAACTACCCAACATTAATATAAAACTCATGTTATCAAGGCATGGTTAGAGAAACTAGTCATCCTTAGCATAGGACCCATCATATTTATAATGCATGCAAGCATAGCGTAACTATAAAGTATAAGCATGGCATATAGTTATTAGGAGTAAAATCATGATCAAGAATACACTTGTCTTAAATCCAGACAATAAATGCTACTGCTCAGGGTCTTCTCGACTGAATCCTCTAATCACACGAACAAGTCTTGAACACCATAAATGTTGCACCTTCTATACGCATCATGGGGTCACATACAAGAACACAACAACAAATAAGAAACAATACGCCAAACATGGGCACCACTACAAAAGAACGTTATAAAGCTATTGTAAATATTTTACACAGGCAAAGGAGCGCATGTTGAATAATGAAAAAAATGAGGGGCTCTTAAAGAAGTATTCCACAGCTGACAGGTTCGGCCTTGTTTGACCTAGATCTGGGTGGCTCATCTGGGTTTGGACGGCTTGGATGGATCGGAATAGCGGCTGGCAGCGGAACAGTGGGGAGGCGGCGACGCCCGGCAGTGTGCGACAGCGGGACTTGCCAACGATGGCCGATTTCGCGCTACGGTCTACATAAACAAGCGCGAAAGGCTTGGAACGGAGCTGGGATCACCGCAAACTCACCTAGGGTGATGTGGACATCGATTGGATAGCGGGGACGGTCGAATGGCAGCGGGGAACGACGCCGGCGGAACTGTGCAGGTACGGCGAAGAATTAGAGAGCAGACCGAGGAAATTGTGGAAATAAACTCGCGCAAGAAGCTTTCTTATGCTCTTGCGGAGGCCCTGGTCGTGTTCCCATCGACAGACGAACAGCGGCGGCGGCGATCAGCGGCGGTGGTCGTGAGCTCAAGCTCTGGCGGCGGCAGCTATAGGGCTGGGCGCAGGAGCGGCTAGGGTTTGTTGGGAGCTTGCAGGGGCTGCGACACTCGCTACTTATAGGCGGGGCGTTTTCCTTGGTGTGCAGGCAAAGGGGGCAAGGGCAGCGCGATACGGCTCCGGTTAGACTCGACCCGGTGTCCGTCTTGGTGAGGGAGGACCCAACGGGCGGTTCCCACAGACCATCGACCCACTGAGAGAGACGGGAGATGGCGGAGTGCAGCTGGGCGCCATCGATGTCGGCACCCAGGGGCTGGATCGTGGCAAGGAAATGGGTTGGGCCCGAGGAGTGAATGGAGGGGGAGTTGAGGGAGGTAAACCGAACTCAAGAAAAGTTCGGTGAGGTAAATCAGACTTAAACTATAAACAACTAATCTAACTCAATTAAAGGCAATTCAAACTCGAATTTAAATGAGTTTAAATTCTCTTTGACTTGCAAGCAGTACAAAAGACAATGCAGCAGCATGAATGCAACAAAAACTTATTATGACTAAATAAATAATTATTTAATTGAATAAAATCCTAAATAATTCCTATTAAATCCTAGAAAAATTAATTATGCCTTAAATAAATTTCTAGGAAATTCAAAAATGTGTACAATTTCATGTGATGAAATTAGGGTGTTACAGGGGCCAAGCCACATTGGCCCATGTGGGTGCGGCCACAGCTAGGCCCAAAACAAAATTTAGTTGTTACCATCAATTTTTTGACCCACATGCACCCCCTGCCCAATCATATGCACCCAAAGCCCAGCTATGACAGCCCAGAGTGCAGCCCACAGTCCAACTTTAGTTTACCCTTTCTCCAATCAGAATGTCATGCACGCAGCAGGGAGAGTCGTTGCTCGACAACTCATTTTTCTTTTTCCGTCCGTCCTCCGTCCTCTCCGTCTCCTCTCTCCCGCCCTCTCCCATGGCGCATTTTCAACCTTCGATTCCCCACTTGTTGGAGGAGAAACAGAGGAACGGTGTAGGAGGCACGCGGAGGTGCCTTCTCGTTGGGCGCCGGGAAGCCACGACAAGGACAGCCAGAGGCACAGCCATGCAGGTTGCAGGCCGCTACTAGCTCATCAACTCGCATTCTACTACCATTAATCGATCACAAGGCAAGGCAAGTACCCTCATTGTCCCTCTCAATTATTTCTATTTCCATCAAAATGAGCATCCAATTTTGTTTCAGCTGTTTGTTCTTGTCCAAATTCTAGCGCTACTGTGTTATGTTTTTAGTTGTAATTGTGGTTTTCTTTCTCTAGCAATATATGATTGCAACTACGCAAGCAACTAAATATGAATATTCTTGCAAACCGTAAGTATGCATGGAAATATTTTTCAAAAGAAAAGCACCATACAAAGATAATGTTAACAGGAGCTCATGTCTACCTGAGATTAATTGGGAAGAGCAGATTAAATATGATCCATATCATAGAGAGAAGGTGAGAAGGAAATACTTATAGAATGGGCCTTGCCAAGCTCGCACACGATTTTCCCCACTTCACAGATTGGAGAAACAAAAACACCAAGAAGGTTTCATCCAGAACGGTATGATGAATTTGGAGTTTGTCTTGAATACAATGAGTCCAAAGATAGGGTATACTATTTTTATTGTTTCTTATTCAGAGAAAAGAAGGATGCATGATACAAAGCATTTGTTGTTGATGCCTGGATTGGTTATCATGGGAAAGAGGGGCAAAGACGCATATCGGTGATTTTGGTGGCTCACATTATATTGCAATGAAGAAATGTGATGATTTGTTATAGAGAAAACAACATATAGATGTTGCTTTTCATAAGTAAGTGATGCAGCAAAGAAGGCTTATTTTACTCGATTGAATGGATCAATTGATACTACTCCCTCCATTCCTATTTAGTATTTGTTTTGGCTTTTCTGGCTTCATTACTTTTGCTATGCATCTATACATAGCATATGTCTAGATGCATAGCAAAAATAATGAATCTAGAAAAACCAAAATAAATAGTAATTTGAAACGGAGGAAGTACTAGGTTACTACTAAACCAAGGATTATATTTTTGGGGCCATGATGAGTGCAAGGAATCCTACAACCAAGGGAATTTCTTGCAGGTCTATGACTGCTTAGCAGAGCATGATCCGGATTTATGCAAGGTGGTGG
The DNA here is from genome assembly GCA_004135705.1 of Alloteropsis semialata. Lineage (NCBI taxonomy): Eukaryota > Viridiplantae > Streptophyta > Magnoliopsida > Poales > Poaceae > Alloteropsis > Alloteropsis semialata. The sequence continues at coordinate 22,503,195 of CM014273.1, read as the reverse complement.
GTACGACAGGTAATAGTTGTATGTCGTTGGCTCCTGAAATACAAAGTGACATTGTTCAATGCTTTGCAAATTAAGTTCTACAATCTATCTTTTAAGAAATTGAGGATGATGTGCTTTCCTTGCTAGTTGATGAGTCAAGAAATGTTTCATGCAGAGAACATATGGCTGTTTAGGTATTTAGACAAATGTGGAATTGTAAAAGAGAGGTTTGTTGGCCTTCTGTATGTGACTGAGACAACTTCATCCTACCTCAAGTTAGCTATTGATGTTGTTTGCAAAGTTAAAGTTAAGCTTAAAGCAAGTTAGAAGGCAAGGATACGATGGTGCTAGCAATATGCGAGGTGAGTTCAATGGGTCGTAATCATTGATTATGTGACAAAATAGTACAACTTATTATGTTCATTGTTTCGCTCACCAAATTCAGTTAGTCATTGTGGCCATTGTGAGAAAACATAAGGGCATTAGCAATTTTTAACCAATGTTTCCATCTTATTAAATGGGGTGGGTGGATCAACCAAGAGAAATGACATGATAATGGAGATTGGAGAAACAGAGACCAAGCATCAAACCTTCTAGTTTGTTTCCAATTTTTTGACTTTGTCTTTTATTTGCACATGTTGACCATATAGTCCATAACAAATATCTTGTCATTACCATTGCAACGTTAGGATCAAGATATTGTGAATGCCACCAAATGTAGACTCGGTTTGGATAGTCTTAGAAGAGATGGGCGGGCTAAATTATTAGATGAAGTGAATGAGTTTTGTGGAATTCATTATATTACTAGAGTGGAAATGGAAGAGGCATATGTTGATCCCAAACAGCCTAGGAAAAATTCTAGAATCACAAACAAGCACCACTATGAAGTGGATTGTTTTAATGATGTACAAAAACTGCTTTTAGTCCCGGTTGGCAACCGGCTTTAGTCCCAGGTTGCCAACCGGGACTACCTAGGCGGGACTAAAAGATACCATTGTTGACGCTCGTTAGTGACACCTTTTTAGTGCTAATTAAGTGGTGTTTTGGGACCAATTCATATACTAACCCACCACTTGACACTTGAAATAACCCCATTTTCGTATATACAAGTATTTTTGGAGAATTTTGATTTACGCAGGTATTTGAGCTATAAATGAGCACTTTTGGATGAAGACCAAGGTCATGCGTAGCATGGAGGAATATGAAGGCCAAAAACCTAATACGACTCGGATTTCGTTCGCTCTCATCTATGGTGAACCAACCTCCAAGAATGTGGAAGGGCAAAGACTTGAAGATAAGGTCAGATGACTTCGGGATCAAGGCGAATCAGGCAGACATATGGAAAGCTATCAAGACCCAATTTTATCCTGAAGCAACCGGCGTCAAATACCCACATGAATTGGCAAATCAATTCCAGGAGGATCTAGAAGCTTGCACGCAAATGATGAGACCGAGGGGCCACAAAAAAGGCATAGGTCGGCAGGCCCAAGGGGCGCGTGTCGGCCGGCCTAGCCTCTTTCTGCACCGCCTCAGCCTCCCCTTCAAGCTAGGGTTTCCTCGGACTTTATAGCCCCGATGCCCGGAGGCACGCACATCCATCCACCAGAACTCGGTGAAACCTACGGCATACACGAAAAAGAGATGATGGCCGCCGCAAGTCCTCGTAGTTGTCTAGGGGATGGCTTAGGCCAACCCTAGCCACCATGGCCTCCCTGCGTGGTTGTGCCATGGTGGAGTTCAAGAGCTAGTTGAAGTCATCAATGGTATGTACTCGGTGGTGATGATCCAAACACATCTATTATTTGAGTAATGTTCTTCATGTCATCCGATCTCTTAGCGACTCAATGTCTCCTTCTATGCTTTCTACCTATCATAAATATGATTGTTCCTTAGTCTAATACATACTTTAGACTATATAGCATGCTTTATGTAATCATGGTGATTAGATCTAGCATGTCGACCCTTAATGATATCTAGACACGTTCACTTGTGGACATGCCCTTGTAACTAACCACGCCGATAGGGAGCATCGTGACAGGGTGTGATCCCGTGTACGGTGGCGTTCTTGGGAGGTTGACCAGAGGTAAGAGTTTAAATATTGCTTTGGATGAGATGCATGATGTGCTTGCTCTATTTGACTAGAACTACAGCTACAAGACGATAGGCTCGTTTACCCCTTTTGGTTGCTCTTTATCCTCGCCTATGTTATGGACATGATTAACCTTTACACTCACTCACATCTCATAGGTTTTATCCCTTTATATGCAATCAACGTCTAATGATAGGAATAGATCTGTTAGATTAGATGGGAAACCCTAGTAAGTTCATTGTCGATCCACGGATTGATAAACCTTGGATGGAATACTCTGAGTGAAAAGCTACGATGATCCGTGCACCTGCGGTTCACAATTGGCGCGTCTATGGACCATCAACAACCATTACCCGAGATTAAAAGAAGCTTTTGTCCCAGGTGGTATAACCACCCGGCACTAAAGATATTTTTAGAAAAACAAAAAAAAAGTTGAGATCCAAAGCTCCAGCTTCAGACCACTTTCAAAACCTACAACTTCTCCAAGAAATAAAATCAAACAAATTTCTACATCACTTGCTCAAGCTCACAGATTTCACATGAATCACAAAAAATCGCAATCACTGTATTGGTAACAATCACAAGAATCACCGCTACGGATTTGACAAATATCATATAATCACAAGAATCAACATCACAAAAATCAACATCATAAATTTCATGAATCACAAGCATCACAAATTTCATGAATCACAAGAACCACGGCTACAGTCAACAAACCACTGAGCTCGTTCCCGCCCGCGTGCCGAAGCTCCACACCCTAGCCGTCCGCTCGCGCTCGGCTAGGCCGCGCCAGCCTCCGACCAGCCGCCCGCCCTCGCCCCGCGGGGCCACGCCGCCCCGGCCTCCCGTCGGAGGACTCCATCCACAACTGTTTCTAAGGATAAGGAAGAGCGGGGTAGAGAGGATAAGGGAGAGAGAAAAAGAGTAGAGATGGGAGAAGGAGGCAAGTACATAGAAATATTGAGTGGGCCGAAGCGAAGCGGAGTTTTAGTCCCGGTGGCGTGTACACCCAGGACTAAAGGACACTTATTAATCCCTGGTGGAGCCACTACCTGAGACTAAAAGGTGACATGCCCTTTGGTCCCGGGTAGTAACTGCACCCAGAATTAATAGGTATCCTTTAGTCCTGGGTGGAGCCACTAACTAGGACTAAAGGTCCCTTTCTCTCTCTAGCCGTTGGACCTAGGACTAATGCACCCATTAGTCCCGGATCCCAACTTGACCGGGACTAATGCCCCGAACCAAAGGTTGTTTTTCCAGTAGTGTTGATTTGCTATTTCAAGAGCTTGATATGTGCTTTAATGAGACAAACTCTCAGCTGCTTGTTTGCTCAGCTATGTTCAGTTGAAGAGACTCATTAGATGATTCTAGTGTGGAGAGTTTGATGAGCCTAGCAAAGCTATATCCTAATAATTTTAGCTCTAAGAAATTGAGGGATCTTAGTAACCAACTTAACATGTACATTGCAGATGTATGAGAAGACAATAGATTCTCTAACTTAAACACTATTAGTGAGCTTGCACAAAAAATGGTCGAGGCAAGGAAAAATCTTTGCTATGCATTGGTTTATCGACTTTTAAAGCTTGTATTAGTGCTTCATGCCGCTACTGCAACAGTAGAGAGAATCTTTTCAGCTATGAAGCTTGAGAAGACATATTTATCAAATAAAACTGGTGATGAACACTTGAGTAATAGACATCTGCTATGTGACGAAAGAATTATTTAAGAAGGTTACCATGATGCAGTGGTTCGTGGTTCATGAACCTGGAAGGAAAATGACGTAAATATGAACTTTAAAAGGCAAGCCATTTTTTTCCACTTTTGCAATACATTCTAATGTTTTTTTTTTTGCTTGAAACTGATATGTTCCTTATCCTTTCTTAAAGCAGGGAGGATCTTGTGGTTGGACTATATATTTTGCAAATGTCAGATGTCTTTTGTTGGCGATTTTGCATGCTCTCACCTGCTACATTTGCGTATTTTGGTAAATGGTACGGTAAACACCACTATTAGTCCACTATACTTCATTGCTGCAGTACATATTGTACTATTAGTATAGATTATGTCGCTTGTACATATTTTTATTGAGACAATGGCTTGAACATCTTTACTTAAGATGAAGTGTTGCACCCCTCAGATTTACTCTAGCTCCTCCCCCGGATCCAATGGCGGCTCATTTCCCTTACTGCGTGGCTGAAGTACATCGAACATTAGTATAAACAATCCACAGGCAGATCCCATGAAATATATCAAGAACAGCGATATAATGTCAAAACTAATCACGTACAAAAACTTGGATCGCATACTCGACCGTCAGCAGTTGACCCGTCGTCTATGATCTTTTACATGTCAAATAACAAATACCCGAAACACATAAGAATGCCGCTATACATACGACAAACCACTTAGTTACTATGCAGTCAATCAAAAATCAGTCATTTCCACCAGCAATAAACCCCAAAACATACATTGACGCGCACCATGACGATGGACCATCCGTTTGGCTGATTCGACCAGCCGTATTCTCTTCTGTTCAACGCGGACCAATAATTCAACTATATTACCTGCATATATAACATTATTTCTCTACTATCAATAACTGAATGTCCCCAAAGATGCAAGACATCACAACTTCACGTTCAGGCGACGGACCCTGACAACGTAAGGCTACCGTCGTCGCCGGCCGGTTGCTGTCACGCGTAAACAAATTAACACAATCCGCCGATCGTTTTCCCTCTCCTAGACGCGCATTTGGCAATGATTCAGCAATTATTAGCCATTTGACCTCAGGCTCAAGAATTAGCCATTGGCATCCAGGGCCAGCTGGTTGCTCCGGTGGTCTTCATCCATCCTACACGGATTGTTCCCAGTTCTTCGGTTCTTCCCCGCGCGCGGTATAAAACCATTTGCAACAGGTCGATAACATCAGCTATCAATCAGCACCTGGAGCTGGATTGAAAGCTAGCTAGCTCCATCCATGGCTGGTTACATGCCGCCGGGCTTCCCCTACTTTGATCTGCCTCCGCCTCCGCCGCGTCTGGTGTGGCCCCCTCCACCGCCACGGACGACGACGTCAGGCGATAACAGCCCGTCGTCCCCCGGCGGGGTCATCGCGGGCGTCGCCATCTCCGTCGGGGCCTTCCTGCTCGTGCTCACCTTCGTGTGCAGCCTCTGCCAGGGGTACCGCAACAGCCGCGCCAGCGCCGCGTCCGACGCCGAGGCGGCGGCGCTCGCAGCCCTCGCCGCGCGGCCGCGGGCGCCACCGCCAGCACTACTAACGCCGCCGAGCTACGAGGAGGAGCGCCTGCCCGTCCGCAGCGGCGCCCGGGACCACAGCGGCCGCCCGCGGCGCGCCAGCCCGACGGCAGGGCTCCCGTCGTTCACGTACAACCGGTCGGTGGGGCACAACGTGACGGGCTGCGGCGGCGAGGAGGCGGCGACGTGCTCCGTGTGTCTCGGTGCGTTCCAGACCGGGGAGACGGTGCGGCTGCTGCCCGTGTGCCTGCACCTGTACCACGTCGAGTGCATCGATCCGTGGCTGGACGCGCACTCGACGTGCCCGATCTGCCGATCCGGCACCGACCCGAACATGGACAGCAGCCTGCTTCCGCCGGTTTAGGCGCGCCCGAACTTCAAGAGATTCAGCTTTGCATGAGTAGAGACTAAAGGTGCGTGGTAGGAGAATTTCTTTATTTTGTACCATATGTAAACTGTTCGATAATGGTTGTGTATATATTTCGGCTGTTATTTTTTCTGGTCATGGATTCAGTTTATTATAGCAGGTTTCTGTGTGTATAGAAACCATAAAGTAGTGATGGATTTATTATTTTTTTTGGCGAAGCGAAGGGAAATTATATTAAAACTTGGCATAGTATATCCCCAAATTACAAATAAAAAGGCCTATAAACAAGAAAATAAAATAACCTATCGAGGTCCTTCCATCATCTTCTTCCCATGTGGCTTTGTCGACGTAGTCGATGCACCAGATGCACAAAGCACAGTCCAACACCGAAGCCAAAGATGAAACCACCAACCAACTCCAAAACATTGAACAAGCCGCGAGATCTAATGTTCCGCAACCAGGCCAAAACGCATCAAAAACGGTGAAAAATATTGGCAGATACAATGTTGGGTGTAGCACAGGCTGCTGATTCAACACCTACAACCCTTGAACCATCGAATTGAACGCCTAATTTCCTCTTTGCAGCCATGGACAGCAAAGGTCGAAAACTGAGAGTTTCAGGACACCCTTCCTGCCGATGAAATCAAGGCTTGCAACGACGATGTCGTAGCCCTCGCCGGAGTCTTCGCAGGTAACACACTCCTGGCCGAACATCATCTAAGACTCCACCAGCAGACTTATTGGGACTAAACCCTAAGCAAACTACTAGATTTATTTCGCTAAAACATAAAGCATTATAAAGTTTTAGCATGGGATGAGTCCCCACTCCTTGCCCCGCCGCTTGCAAATCACAATATGTGCTACAAAGATACACGAAAATAATTAAGAAATGAAACAAATGCATCAGTTAAATTCCATCACTACTTACGGCGGCGAGGGAACCCTATGTGGCGCGCGGCTGCTCTTCGAAAATGAAATAATTCCTTGATATCGTAAGTAGTGATGGAACTTAACTGATGTAATTGTTTCATTTCTTAATTATTTTTGTGTACCTCAAAAGTTTGTAGCACATATTGTGATTGGTAATGTTAACAAGAGACTCCTCTTTTTTTTTTTGATAAAACAGGAGGGGTTGCCCTCTACTGATTATATATATATGACTCCTCTTTACCACCGAAAGAAAAACAAGTGACTCCTTCCCTTTTTTCGTGATTTTTCCATCATCATAGATAGAAGGATTTTGGAGTTTTCAATCCAAGTCTATATATAGGTGCGTGTAGACCTGTTGTTGGTATCCATAATTCATACCCAAATCCACACCCACCTCAAATGGGGATGGTATGGACAAAAAATTGCTTATCCATTAGAAATAGGGAGGGTAGGGTATGGGGAGAAAACGAATTATCCATTAGATATGTATAGTATCTAGTACAAAAGGAATTATCCATTAGATATGGGTAAGAATGGGGAGGTGAGGATTGGATAATATATATTTGGATTTGAGTATGAATAAGAGTGAGTTTGCCCATACCCTCCCCATGGCAGGTCTAGGTGCGCGCCACTGTGAATTTGTAAGAAAACTATTGATGATGATGATGATATAGTAGATAGGGGTGGAATCGGATCGAATTCGCATGGAATCGGAATCGGATAGCACTTCTTACCATATTTTAACTTGAATACAAATAAAAATTCGGATGTTCTCGAATACGAATACAAAACGAATGTCTCGAATGCGGATACATGTTCAGATATTTACTCGATTTAGAAGATAATATTTACCTATTTCATTCATTGATGGTTTTGAAATAACAAAATCATTATATAAGTAAAGACTAAAATATGAGCACATAATAAGTATAGACAAAGACCGCCATAATCATTTTAGTAATTAATCATATAAAATAAATAAAACTATAGATAAATATATATTTAATAAATATATATACATTTATCATGAAATAATAAACATTATATAAAAATATTTTAATTGATAAATAAATAAACTGGAGTATTAAATTAAATTTAGTATTTAGATATCTTTATTATTAAGATTAATGACATTAGTCATTAAAATTAGAGATACCTTTTAAATAGTTTTATGGGTACAATAATAGTAATATTAAAATGGATATCATAATCATTAGTAATGGAGATAACTTTTAAATAGTTTTGATTATACACTATCATTATTAATATTTAAATAAACTATTTAAACGTATCTTCATATGTCGGATTCGAATAGTGTCTGATATTGTCGAAAACAGATGTGGAACGGGATAGAGAAAATCGACGAAAAACGAATTCCAATGTATCAATTTTAATACCACATTAAATTCAAATACGAATACGGATATCCATATTTATATTTTAGCGAATACGAATATCGGATAATTCGGATTCTCCTTTCATATTTTCATCCCCAATAGTAGATACAAAAGCATTGATGTGCATTTTACGACCAACTTATTAAGAAACTTGCTATAATTCTCACCCCGCAAAAAAAACTAACACTCCCTCTCTGCTTATGCAGGGGTGGACGCACGTACACTCAAATTTTTGAAGCCAAGCTAATTAACAAAAATTTTTCAAGCCAAACTAATTAACAAAAATTACCATATAAAAGCTTCACTAATTTAGCTATTCTTGAAGGGTGCCCTCACTCAACTTTTGCTCTGGGTCGCCCCTGCTTATGTGAGGCAAGGCAGTAGTGCCAGACTTCCACGGCTCGCTGATGTAAGGAGGACAGGATTGACATGTGGGGCCCACCAAACAGGTTGGCAGTGAGGATGATGGATGGAGTGGTGCCATTGCCATATCGAAGAAAACTAACCTTTTTTTATCACGAGAAGAAAACTAACTTTGAAACTACGATTTGAAAAAATTCAGGGGCAACAACTCCCAATATTTTCGACTGGACTGTGGGAGAAGCCAAATTGATAGTTCCATTTAAGAAAAAAAATAAATTTGAGGAGTCTTGTAAGGACATTTTCCATGTTTTTTTTTTGAGCTCAAGGACATTTTCCATGTGAATAGCAGTCTTTGGGTTGGCCCACCTAAGATAAGCTAAGCCCAACCAGGCCCAATAGTCTCATTGCGGGCGGCGATTCGGCGAACTCGCAGGTCGAGGGTTTCCTCTTTCATGCCGGTTGTCGGCTCCTTTCGGCGCCGCCATCGATCCCCCCTGATCCCGTTGAAACCCCGGCGGATCCTCATCTAGTTCCAGGTGCGGGTTTGGATTTTGATTTCTTTCTGTTGCAGTCTTTGATGATTTGATCGGCAACCTGAACCTACTAGACAAATCGTTTATTTGTTCTGTTTGGTAGCATGAACCCATCCATCTAGCGGATCCCCATCTTGCCTAAATATTTGTTGTTTCAGCGATTCCACATGTTAGGTTCTCGGTTAGTCTTTGCTTAGTTCTTGATTGCTGTTTGCTCACTGTTTTTGACTTAAAGCCAAATAAATAGGGCGCTGCCTGAATTTTTTTCCGCCACGATAACAAGCTGAACATTTTACAGATACAGGGAATAAAAGGTCTCAGAAAAGTTCACCTTTATAGTATCCGCACCTATTTTTCCTTGAGATTTTCCAATTGCCATTATGATTATGCTTGCACTTTCATCGCTAGATGCAGCAAGCATTCCACTCTCTGATCAGTATCATTATCCTGTGAAAAAAACCTGAAAAATGAAACATGGTCCTGTACCAATCATGAACAACGATGGGAAGTTGCCTCGTTAAGTAATTTAATCTCCATCTTCAAGATAGACTGTTAATGGATGTAGAAGTACCTAGTTCGAATTATCACTGCCTATATGCACTTCTTTATTAGCTTAACTGCCACATCATTATTATGTTTGTATGCTTTGTTCTTAAATTCTATTTGCTTAATTTTAGCCTAGCACTCTGGATACCTGTTCAACCATGAGGATGCCAAACCGTGGCTGTGCACTTTCCATGGAAGATCTACCAGAGGCACTGCTTGGAGATATCATCAAGCGGCTTCCCAGGACAAGTGATCTTAATTCTCTTTCTCTTGTATCCAAGCGGCTATATACTGTTGAGGCAGAGCTAAGGGATTATGTTTGTGTTGGCTGTGGTGTTGGCCCTGTGACAGTGGCCTTGGCATCACTGTTCTCGGTTCCGAAATTTGTGCAAGGTGGAGTTTAATTACTCTGGTTGGACGCCCAACCATGGGATGCAGTTGGACAACCAAGGCCTCTATGTGTTTTCATCTTGCTGTCCCTCACTGACTGATCTCACCTTAAGCTTCTGCTCATACATCGATGACTCAGGTCTTGGTTTTCTGGCATGCGTCAAGAAGCTCATGTTCCTCAGGTTGAAAGCATTACCAGAAATAACTTCAGCTGGTCTTCTCTTGGTGGCTGTTGGTTGCAAGAGTCTATCTGCTCTCCGCCTTATGAGCTGCAAGAATGTAGGTGGTGCTGAGTGGCTGGAGTACATTGGCAAGACTGGATCATTGGAAGAACTTGTAGTAGAGAACTGTAACAGAATCAGTCAGATCGACCTCCTAACATTGGGTTCAGGATGGAAGAAGCTCCAGAAATTTGAGTTTCAGGATTCATATAGGCCGGACATCTTTCATTTTCGTGGCCCATCATACATGGCAGACAACCAGCCTAGATATGGCTTCTGCTGTGATTCCATGAAGGATTTGACTTTGGGGCGGATCACAACGAAGGAAGAAATAGGACTTTGTTGTCTCCTGAGAAAGTGCAAAGCCTTAGAGAACCTTTCCCTTTATTATGTTCTTGGTGTACACGACAATGATATGATTACACTGGCCCACAACAACAGAAACCTTAGAAGCATCTCACTTATGCTGACGCCTCAACACTGTGAAGGTTATGTTTATAGGACAACATTGACTGATGCCAGCCTAAAGGCCCTAGCCCTCTGCTGTCCTATGCTTCAGTCTGTCGAACTCACATTTTATGGATGCGAACCTGATTGGCCTGAAATAGGCTTCACACAGGAGGGCCTTGTTATGCTCATTCAGGCCTGTCCAATTCGTGATCTAACGCTCGGTGGTGTTGACATCTTTGATGACAAGGGGATGATGGCCCTCTTATGCGCACGATTCCTAGAATCGCTCAAGCTTGTCTGTTGCGTCGCGGTAACTGATGCCGGGATGCACCTTCTTGCACATAGCTCATCTTTGATTAATCTCACGCTAGAGCTATGTCATGGTTTGACTAATGCTGGAGTGATCGCGTTTGTGCGTTCACAGAAGTTAGAGTCTCTTACTATTGAAAAATGTTCTCAGATATCTCTACAAGCTGTGGAAGGGGCTGCCAGAACTGTTCACTGCACTGATGACTGCCCAGGATTCAAGGAGTGGCTTGAGCGCTGTGTGTATGGGCATCAAGTGTGACATCTTGCCATCTGAAGTCTCCACAAATTTCTCAATTCATATTGGAATCTCCAGTTGAAAACTGTGCATCATATTTCCCATCCTGCTTGACCTTCATCCAGTCATTGCTCTGTATTGCTGGACTATATTAGGGTGCAATGTTGAACTTTGGATGTTAGGAAAAACATCTGGTTGTTTAAAAACATACTGGTAGTGTATTTCTTGTGGTTTTCATGTGTCTTTACCCTTTCCAATTCCACAGCAAGTAGTCCCTATGTTCCCTGTTTCAGCTTAGTACTTGCAGAGATCTTAAAAGTACATATATTTCAAGCAAATGTTATGAAAACCTGGAAGTTCTGTGGAAACAATTGGGGATTTTCTCGACAGTTGCTATAGATGTTCCTTCATGAATAATCCAAATCCTGAGAAATAGGATTCAGTGATTCACGCATGGAATTGTCGGCTATGTTTCAATTTGCAAGCAGCCAAATTGCCCTTTTACACTGTTGACGTGGCATGCCTTTTATTAATGTTCTTTATCTCTATAACTCTTTCTTTTATAAGGAACATCTCTATAACTCTTAAAATCGATATTTTGGTGAACGGAGTTGATTGCCTCAACTTGGATTGATTCACAATAAAGTTTCGTCTCTGAACTGCCCCGATAAAATTTTGGATATATTCTCGATGCTGAGAAGCCAGGAAGCCCAGCAACACTTGGCTTCTTCGACATGTCCAATATCATCCGTCCTTTGTTTTTGAGAAATTTGTCATTCCGTCTCGGATTTTTTTTTTTAGAATGCAATCCGTCATTCCGTCCGAGCTTTTTTGAGATAGATTTCGTCCCAGTTTGGAGTAGCAAAATCGGAACTCGAAACGATCTTCTCCAAGTGATGAATAATAGTCTTGGTCGGCCCACCAAAGCCCATCCAGGCCCAACAGTTGCTAGCAACGAGCACAAATAAAAGAAAGGCGACGGAAAAACGAATCCAACACTGCGGTTGCTGGACGAGGGTTTCCAGCCGGTTGTCGGCGCCGCCTTCGATCCCCTCATCCCGTCCCAGGAAGCCCCAGCTGAGCCTCTTCTGATTTCAGTCGTGAGGTTGGATTTTGATTTCTTCCTGTTACAATCTTTGATGATTTGGGCGGCAACCTACTAGACAAATCGTTTCTTTGTTCTGTTCGATGACATGAACCCATCCATCTAGCGACCCCCCAGGTTGCGTTTGCGTGGCTCCATTAATTGCGCATAAATCATTAGGTATCTTCGTAAGTAGGTTTAGTTTCATGCGATTAGTTAGCAGTTGGGCGATTTCCAGAATATGCCAGTTCGGTCGATGATTCTGCTTGTGAGTTTACTTCGCCTGCAATTTATAGTCCTTTGTTTTTTTAGTTTCAACAATTCCACATGCTAGGTTCTCGTTTAGTCTTTGCTTAGTGCTTGATTGCTGTGTGCTCACTGGTTTCTGGCTTTTGAGCCAAATAAATAGGGCGGCACCTGAATTTTTATTATCACGACGACAGCTAAGCTTTTAAAAGCTATAGGGAAAAATGTCTCTCAAAAGTTCACATATATCTATCCGCGCATACTTTTAGATTTGTCAATTATGATTATGCTTGAACTTTCATCACTTGATGGAGCATGCATTCCACTCTCTGATCAGTATGCTAGTGAAAATAATCTGAAAAATGGAACATGGTCATGTATCAGTCACTAATAACGATGGGAAGTTGCTAAGTTAAGTAATTTAATCTCCGTCTTCAAGATGGACATACATTTAATAGATGTAGAGTCACCTATTTAAATGTATCACTAGGTATATGTCTTTTTTTATTAGTTTAACTGCCACAATCTTATTATCTTGTTAATTTCAGTTCAAGCACTCTGGATACCTATTGAACCATGAGGTTACCAAACCAGCGTGGCTGTTCAATTTCAATGGAAGATCTCCCAGAGGCACTGCTTGGAGAGATCATCAAGCGGCTTCCCACAACAAGTGATCTTAATTCTCTTTCTCTTGTGTCCAAGCGGCTATATACTGTTGAGGCAGAGCTAAGGGATGCTATTTATGTTGGCTGTGGTGTTAAACATGTGACAGTGGCCTTGGCATCACTATGCTCCCGGTTCCGAAATTTGTGCAAAGTGGAGTTTAATTACTCTGGTTGGACCCCCAACCATGGGGCGCAGTTGGACAACCAAGGCCTCCATGTATTTTCATCTTGCTGCCCCTTGCTGACTGATCTCACCTTAAGCTTCTGCTCATACATCGATGACTCAGGTCTTCGTTTTCTGGCATGCTTCAAGAAGCTGATGTCCCTCGGGTTGAGAGGATTACCAGAAATAACTTCAGCCGGTCTTCTCTCGGTGGCTGTTGGCTGCAAGAGTCTATCTGCTCTCCGCCTTATAAGCTGCAAGAATGTACGTAGTGTGGAGTGGCTGGGATACCTTGGCAAGACTGGATCATTGGAAGAACTTGTAGTAGAAGAATGTAAGAGGATCGATCAGCTCGACCTCCTAACATTTGGTTCAGGATGGATGAAGCTCCAGAAGTTTGAGTTTCAGACTCCGTATCTGCCAAACAGATTCAAATTTGATGGTCCTTCATACATAGCAGACAACCAGTCTAGATATGACTTCTGCTGTGATTGCTTGAAGAATTTGACTTTGGCACGGATCACAACGGAGGCAGAAATAGGACTTTGTTGTCTCCTCAGGAAGTGCAGAGCATTAGAGAACCTTTCCCTTTATTATGTTCTTGGTGTACACGACAATGATATGATTACACTAGCCCACAACAACAGAAACCTTAGAAGCATCTCACTTATGCTGACGCCTCAGCACTGTGAAGGTTATGTTTATAGGACGACATTGACTGATGAAAGTCTAAAGGCCCTAGCCCAGTGCTGTCCTATGCTTCAGTCTGTCGAGCTCACATTTTTTGGATGCGAACCTGATTGGCCTGAAATAGGCTTCACACAGGAGGGCCTTGTGATGCTCATTCAGTCTTGTCCAATTCGTGATCTAACACTTGGTGGAGCCGACATCTTTGATGACAAGGGGATGAAGGCCCTCTCATGTGCACGATTCTTAGAATCGCTCAAGCTTGTCCGTTGCATTGCAATAACTGATGCCGGGATGCACCTCCTTGCACGTAGCCCATCTTTGATTAATCTCACGTTAGAGCTATGTCATGGTTTGACTAATGCTGGAGTGGCTGCTTTTGTGCGTACACAGAAGTTAGAGTCTCTTACTATTGAAAAATGTTCTTGGATATCTCTAAAAGCTGTGCAAGGGGCTGCCAGAACTGTTCACTACACTGATGACTGCCCAGGCTTCAAGGAGTGGGTGGAGCGCTGTGTGTATGGACATGAACTGTGACCATCTTGCGTTCTGAAGTCCCTTCAAATTTGTCAGTTCATATTGGAATGTCTGGTAGAAAAGTGTGCATCATATTTCCCAACCTGCTTGGCCTTCCTCCTGTCATAGCTGTGTATTGCAATGTTGAACTTTGGATTTTAGTAAAAGCATCTGGTTGTTGAGAAACATATTAGTAATGTATTTCTTGTGGCTTTCGTGGGTATTTACCCTTTTCCAAATCCACAAGTAGTCCCAATATTCCCTGTTTCAGCTTAGTACTTGGAGATCTTAAGAGTACCATTTCAGGCAAATGTTACGGAAACCCGAAGTTCTGTGGAAACAATTTGGGAGGCAGATATGCCCAGGCATTTTCTCTTGACAGTAATAGAAGTTTCTTCATGGATAATCCTTTTTTTTAGGCTATGGATAATCCATTTCAGAGAAATAGTAATCACGCATGGAAGTGTCGGCTATGTTTCAATTTGCATGCAGCCAAATTGCCTTTAACACTCTTGCTGTGGCATGATGCTTAGAGGCTTTTATTAATGCTCTTTATCTTTAAAATGCTTAAAATCAATATATTGGTGAACGGAGTTGATTGCTTCAACTTGGATTGGTTCAAGGAAAGTTTCCTCTCTGAACTGACATGATGATAAATTCTCTGATACTCTCTATGCTCCTTGAGAAAACACATTCCCCCACTTGTCAATTAGTTTAATGGATAGAAACTGGCATTTGCCCAGCAAAAAAACGTTGCATTATTACTACGAAGTCGTCACCTTTCTGCAGAAGCATAGTATCGTTTGTTTCTTTGAACGTAAATTAAATTGGAACATCCCGATTGTGAAACAGCAGCTGACCATTGTCAAACTAACTCAAACAGCACATTTTCAGAGTATTCGGCGCGTTCAAAATGAGATATCTCTTCGTCGAATCTGAAAATCTTTTGATTTGATGTTGTGTGAATTGTACTCCATTTCCACCACATTTGTTCACCAACTAAATTACCACATGACCATGTTTCCTGTCATAAGTTTCACATAGAAACCTCTATCAGAGCACATCCATCAATAATGGTGGCCAGGATTGTAGCAACTACATAAGTTACAACTATTGTGTCCATTGAAATTGTGTTACCGTGGACATACAAGCTAATGTAGCATCCAGGACGGACAGTCTAAATAATATGAGGATCTCGTACTTCCTGCACTTCTATATATTACCGTGTGTTTGGTTGAGCGATAAGAAGGGATAGGATGAGGCATTTTTTTTAGGATTCTATTTGCTTGTTTGGTTGGTGGGGCAGAACCATCACAGTTTTTGTTTGGAAGGGATACGAAGGGATGAGCTGGACTATCTTTGTTTCTTTCGTTACCAAACTGTCGGTGCAAGAAATCACCGATGAGTGAATTTAGTGGATTGCGTGCTAAGACCCGGGTGGTTCGCGAGCAGACACAAGGATTTATACTGGTTCAGGCACGAATGCCCTACGTCCAGTTTGAGGCTTCTCGTGTTACTCGTGTTGCTCGTAGTAGTGGTTACAAGCGATCGAGAGAGGGAACGAGCTCCCAAGTCCCTGTGAGCGTGTGTGCGTGTGTGAGTAGGGTGGGTGAATCAAGTGAGTCGAACCTGTGCTAAGGAAGGCCCCCCTCCCCTTTTATAGTCCAAGGGAAAGGGCCAGGCTGTTTACATGAGGGAGAGAAAAGAGGAAAACCGAGGGGAAGAAAGGAAAGGCTTCCCGAGGAAGATGGCCGTCCGAGCCTCTCGCCTGCTCCTGGGCCCCTCTCAGGGAGTTGTAGATGGCGCCCCATGATGAGCACCCTACGGGCGTGTCGCACAGTGTTATTTGACATATCCATGCCGCACACCAGCGCTCCATCATTAGTAAGGACGGAAGGATGGCCGGGCATGGCGATGTTCCGTCATTCGTAAGGGTGGAGCGGCCGCCGAGTTTGCCAGCGTCCCGTCCCCCGTTTATGATTGAGCAGGCGCTGAGCATGGCAGTGCCCCGTCATTCGTTTATGACGGGGTTGGCGCTGATCATGGCAGTGCCCCGTCATTCGTTTATGACAGGGTAGACTGCCGTATTAGGCGTACGGCGCCCATCCTAGCAATTAATGCTCGCAGTGTCAGTTCACGTCGTGAGCCAACCCTGTCTGACGGGGCTGGGCCTTAGGTCATGATGGCCCTTTGACTCAGGGGAGGTCGGGTGAGGCGGAGGAGAGGTCTGTGGGCCTTCTATCCCAACATGTGGGTCGGGCGAGGCGAAGGCTTTCGTCTACAGTGGTTCCCTCGCCCGACCCTTTCGTTGGGTCGGGCGAGGCGGGGTGGTTCGTCCGTTCGGGCATCTCTCCTGTCCTCCTCTCGGGGTCGGGCGACACGGAGCGCAGTGTGTCCGACTGCAGTTGGGCCGTAGTTGGGCCGCTTGTGAAAGGGGCATCATGAGTGGAGGGCCACATGCCTTATGGCCCATTTCGAGTGGGCGATCCTTAAATGAAGGTCCTAATCTCGTTGGGTAAGACGTCCCAGATATTGATATCCGACAGTAGCCCTCGAGTCCTTGCGGAGGCTGTTATGACCTGTGCAGGGACTCATCGTCGGTGCCTGATCGATTCATCCATGGGTGTGCGCAAGCGCACCCACCGGGTGTAGCCCCCAAGCCTTTGGACGAGTTATGGACTCGTCCAGAGGGTCAGTTCGTGGGTCTTTGTCGTTTCCTCCACCGGGAGCGCGCGAGCGCACCCGGTGGGTGTAGCCCCCGAGCCACTGGGTGAATATTAAGTTCACTCAGGGGCTGAGATTCGTCTACCCGAATGGTCATGTCACCGCTCGGGGGCGTCGCTCCTTTAGAGGGTCTGACGCGAGCCTTAATCGCCTGCAGAGGGTCTCGTGACCCCGCGTCAGAGCTCGCTGCATGGCGTGCCTGCCACACCTGACCCTGACCCAATTGGTCATGTCGTCCTTTTTTAGGGCGGACCGCCACTGTTTCCCCGTGAGGGTTTTCGTCTTTTTTGGACCGACCGTTTGATCGTGCCGCGTGGCGGGATCCTGTAGCCCCCGCGTTGGGCCTGGGAGGAACGTTCTTTGCTATAAATAGGGGCCTTTGCTCTGGCTTTTCAAGCACCTGAGCTTAGGCTCTTCCTCCTTCTTCCTCCAGATGGAACAGACACACGTAGGCTTCGTTCGCGGGCGTTCGCCTAAGAGAGGGGCTAGGAGAACCGTTCGTTGATGCCAAAAGAATCCCAGCGAACCTTGGGAGTCAAGGTGCATGGCGCGGCATCTGCTCGGTGTTGTGGGGGCCCTCGGTACTACCGACTTGCTTCCCACACCTGCCACTTCGGAGGCAGTGGTGTGGTGGGCTGTTGTGTGTCGCTTGGTATAGGATCTAGGATACCGACTAGAGGGGGGGTGAATAGGCGGTTTGAACTAAAAACACAAGCACTTAAAATTTAATTAGTAACACAAGGGAGTAAAACTATTTCTACTCTTTCTAGCCTATGTGAGGGTTTGCGACCTAGGGTGATAATCAACAATTCAATCTCTATAAAAGAAAATTGCTCAAAGTAAATTGCAAGAATGTAAATGAGCAATAGAAATAACCGATGACAAGAGAAGAATTTTTCCCATGGTGTCGAGGACTTGCCGGTCACCCCTAATCCATGTTGAGGTGGATTCTTTGTTCCAACCGCTCCTCTATCAAGGCACCGCTTGATTTTTGAGCCGGCTTGGACCAAGAACCACTCCACACCTCGATTCCACTAGAGTTGCTCTTCACCACTCCGGCAAGGTGAGCACAATAACCTCTCACAAGGACAACCGGGGCTCCTTCACAATCTCCTTTGAAGGGCTCAATGGTTTCCACTCCTCCAAGCCGTCTAGGAGGCGGCAACCTCTAAGAGTAACAAGTTGATGACGCTTGCTTGAAGACTCCCTAGTGCCACAATGCTCAAACTCTTGATGCAATGCACTAGGATGCTCTCAATCTCACAAGAATGCAATCTCAAAGCAAAGTGAGTGAGAGAGTGAAGAAGAAGGGCTCAAGAATGTCAAGTTAGCTTTCCAAAGTTCCAAGAGAAACCACCCATGGCCGGGCAAGAGATATATATAGAGCCCCCTTCAAAATCTAGCCGTTACTCTCTGTAACCTGTGAAATACGAGTTTTCGCGGACCGTCCGCCTCACAAAGCCCGGACGGTCCGCCGTTAAAACCAACGGCTACAACAGCAATCAATGCTGTCAGAACCGACCGTTACAAGGGGCGCGGACCGTCCGTCCACCAGGGGCGGACCGTCCGCCAGGGGCGGACCGTCCGCCGTTCAAGTTCAACCATGGTCCGAACTGGGCGCTCCCTGGACGCCCACGAAAATTAGCCGGCGGACCGTCCGCACCCAGGTGGCGGACAGTCCGCCGTAGAAAGCTTTTCAAACACACAGAACCGGACTTGGTTCTGGTGGCGCCCGGGGAGAGGAGGCGGACCGTCCGCGTGCCCTGTGAGGACCGTCCGCCCCACAAACTTAAAAATCCACCAGAACCACTCCCGGTTCTGGTGGCTCGGGGTTAATGGCCGGCGGACCGTCCGCATGCCCTGCGCGGACCATCCGCCGGTCAAGCTTTTCAGCCCACCAGAAACACAACTTTTCTGTCCACGATTTTGATCCAAGGGCGGACCGTCCGCGTCCCTTGCGGAGACCGTCCGCCCCAACATTGAAAAACTCCCAAAACGACTCTGAAAACGGCTAAGTTATAAAAACGGTCCGCCTCACTAAAGGGAGACCGTCCGCCTCACAAACCAGTTAGCCCATTTTGAGAAAACCGCGTCGTTCTAATATCCATGATGTATGCCACTAATCCATATGCATGCAACACAACATTTGAGCAAGGTGGCACCATGGAATCGTCATGCAAATGACATTGACCCCTCTTGATAGTACGGCTATCTAGCCTATCAACCTGGTCAATGTTCCTTCTCTAATCTCCTTTTTGACCGGCAAAATAGAATTTCTATCTTATACCTTTGCCTTGAGATTCCACTTAACATCATGATTCCAACATTTCCAAGTTATTGAATTCCACATGTCACATCTCCGGGACTAACCCTATTTTCATATCTCAAATGAAATCGTTAGTCCACAATTGTTGTCATTAATTACCAAAACACAAATTAGGGGCCTAGATGCTTTCAATCTCCCCCTTTTTGGTAATTGATGACAACCTCATATAGGAGTGATGTAAAAGAGTTTTTCAAGCCAACTTTACACACAAGGTATAAGGTGGACTTGAGAGCGAATTTTGAGCATATTTATGGCATGATAATCAAAGGTTAAAAATAGATAACTATCATCAAAACTCAAGTTGCAAGGAAAACTCCCCCTTTATATGTGCAAGATGATATGAAATAAACAAGGCACATATACATAGATAGAAAATTTTTGGCGGGAAACAAAGGAAATTGAGGTAAACAATATAGCAAGAGATATTCAATGAGCATAATTTGATTGAAACATACCTCAATTTCCATGATACTAGAACTAGTCATAGAGATAATATAGAATAAATCCACATAGTCCATCACATTGATAAATCCAAGTTCTAGTATCTCACAATCAAACCACACATAAAGTGCATAAACTTAAGATTATTACAATCCAAAGTCTCATGCATCACACATATCACACATAATGCATAAGTTCAACCATAATATAAGATGCAACAAAGTTCCTATGAAATGCAACATATGCAATGATTCATGAGCTCCCAAATGCAACATATGCAATGATTCATGAGCTCGCAACATATGCAATGATTCATGAGCTCCCCCTAGATGTTATCATCTCGTCATCACTCCTCCAATAGCTTCTTCTCCCCCTTTGGCATCAAGTACTAACAAGGGAAAACTAGTCATCTTGAGGCGGTGGAGGAGGTGGATAGAATGGTTGATGTGGATAGAACGGAGGAGGTGGCACTGGAGCAGGATAGTATGAGTAGAAATGATCTGTAAAAGCAGTGAAGGTGTTGGAGAAGTCATCAAATCTGCCCTCTAGCTGCTGCTGCCTGTCCATGAGCTGTTGTGACTGCTCTGAGGTACCCAACTCACTGAATCTGGCATCCAACGCTGCAAGATCAGCATGCAGCCCCTGCTGAACATTATCAATTCTAGTCATAATTGGCTGATAATATGATGTGTTCATCTGCTGCCCAAATGACTTAAAGCCTACATCCAACTGTGCCTGAAAGCCCTGCTGCATATGCTGAAAACCTGCATATTGTTGAAGTATGGATCAAAATACCTTGCAGGAGGAACCCACTATGTCTGACCATGTGCATGAGGAGGAGGAGGGACTGCCTGTGCATCATCATCACTGTCCTCACTCTCTTCCTGAGCCTCTGCCCCAACAGGACCAGGAAAAGGTGTCACTGCCCTTTGCAAGAACCGAATATCATTCACAAAAGGCTTGTATGATATATGAGCCGAGAGACAAGCACCATTGAATCTTGTCTTATACTTAATCAAAGTCATGATATATGGAGCAAAGTAAATATTGGACTCAAGATTCACTTTCTTATCAGCCATTTGATCCATCATTAATCCAATGACATTAAACTTCTCACCAAACATAATGTGATGGATGACATTCCAGTATTTATCTCTGATCCTTTCTTTGTTTCCACTCTTAGGCATAAAGGTTAGCCTAAGGATTTTGTTTATCACAGCAGGATGATGTCTAAGTCCTTTAGTTTCACCATAAGAGCAAGCAATGTGAGTTCTAGGAGGCTCATAAAACTGAATCCTATCATCATCATCATACATAGCTTCTGTCAAAACATTCCTACTATCTGCAGCAGTGAGAAAATCATAGTCCAACTGATTTAAAGTGGCAAACTCTCTAAATGTTGCAGTGTATCTACGCTGCCCAGTCATCCACATAATAGTTTCCCCATGTATATCCATCTCATAAGTGGCATAGAATTGTCTAACAATAGTATCATTCCAATTGCACTTATGTTGTAGAAAACCAAGGAGCCCCAATGCATCAAACTTAGGAATTAACTCACACATACTAGGTTGCTCTTGCATGAAAGCTAAATTAATGGTTTTGTGCTCATATACCATTTTGGAGATGAGATGCCCAAAGAATGCCTCTTCTTAAACTTTAGTGTGGAAGAAGAGCACATTTGTAGTTCTTTCAGAGCATATTGATTGGGGCTTCTCTCCATTGAGTAAGTATGAGCATTCCATCTTTTCACTGAGCTTGGATAAGCATTCACATCAATTTCCTCATCATCACCACCTTGAGCTTGATCTTCCTCAGTGTCTGACTCTGCTGCAGAAGTTTCAGTTGCCAAGTCATCTTGATCGGGCATATACTCATCATCATCACGTCTTGGCCTTTTGGACGAAGAACCAACCTTTTTCTTGGCTGTCACTTTCTTTGTTTGCCCATGTTGACTGCAATCATGTGAGCAAGGATATATAAGAGTGTGAACTGAATGACCCAATTGACATATCACCCAAAAGATTCCATGACCAATCAAATGATGTATATGAATAAGTTTGCCCCAAGAACCACTGAGTTCCACTGCCTAACAGTCTCAAACATCATCAATCATTCATGTGTAAACAATCTTACTTTCCAATTCTTAACATAGCACAGCATGCTGCAGCCGTCAGTGACCGGCGAACGGTCCGCCCTTGTGGCGCGGACGGTCCGCCTGCCACTGTTTGGCCACGAACAGCAATAGTACTCCCTCAAATTCAAGTCCATGTATCTCAAATATTAACCAACAACTTTTAACCAAACTTTAGCCATATGTACTCCTCAATGTCCCAAACATATTCCACCAATCAAAAACTTGAATCCATGGCCCAAAACTAGATCAAGAGATGAAACCCTAGCCACCTTCATATGCAATATACATGAGATTGAGAAGGGGATTCAATGAGATACCGGGAGAACATGGTGGAGAATCATGCGGAGTGTCCGGGGATGTGCTCGGACGGTCCGGGGAACACGCCAAGGCTCCCCCTCAAGATGGGGTCCTTTTCTTTGTTTGAGAGGAGAAAGAGAGAGGTTGAAAGAGTTGTACTCGGTTTGGGAAGAAAAGGATGGGAACTGAATAGATAAGGTTCAGTCTCCCTGGTCCCACGCTAGCCGCGAAGACGCGGACTGTCCGCCCTGGGGGCGCGGACGGTCTGCCGTTAAGGAAACGGCCAGACACAGAAACAAGATCTATTCTGTTGAGTTCCGAACACATACCCGCGGACTGTCCGCCATCTGGGCGCGGACGGTCCGCCTCACAAATTTTTGGAGCAGCCAAATTTTCACAGAATCTGTCCATTCCATTCAATCCTTCTCAAATATACCTGCGGACTGTTCACGATCTGGGTGAAGACGGTCCGCCTTTAGCTTCCAAAACTGACCCGAGAACCATTTCTTTGAGATAACTTTGAGATTCCAATTGGGATCATTGCTCATATAAAAATGAAATGAATATGCTATACTCATGTAAATGTGTATGAACATGATATAAATGCATATGAACAAGTATTAGAGAATTTTAGTTATAAACAAGTACAAATGGGAAAATATATGAAAATGCATCAAAAATACTAGAAGACATAATAAAGAATGCACAAACAAGATATGTACCACACTTCAAGCCACATTTGAGAAGGCAATAACATTTAGCTCATTTCTCAACTTGCAAAACCGATTTTCATTCAAAGGCTTGGTGAATATATCCACCAATTGATCAATAGTCCCAATTCCATCAATCTTGATATCTCCCTTGTTCACATGATCCCTAAGAAAATGATGCCGAATATCAATGTGCTTGGTTCTTGAATGTTGAACCGGATTAGAGGCAATCTTCACTGCACTTTCATTATCACATAAGAGAAGCACTTCACCAAAATTTACACCATAATCTAGAAGTGTTTGCTTCATCCATAGCAATTGAGCACAACAACTTCCGGCTGAGATATATTCCGCCTCGGTG
>CM014273.1:22450938-22464333 GCA_004135705.1 Alloteropsis semialata | reverse complement strand
AGTCTTTGGGTTGGCCCACCTAAGATAAGCTAAGCCCAACCAGGCCCAACAATCTCATTGCGGGCGGCGATTCGGCGAACTCGCAGGTCGAGGCCTCGAGGGTTTCCTCTTTCATGCCGGTTGTCGGCTCCTTTCGGCGCCGCCATCGATCCCCCCTGATCCCGTTGAAACCCCGGCGGATCCTCATCTAGTTCCAGGTGCGGGTTTGGATTTTGATTTCTTTCTGTTGCAGTCTTTGATGATTTGATCGGCAACCTGAACCTACTAGACAAATCGTTTATTTGTTCTGTTTGGTAGCATGAACCCATCCATCTAGCGGATCCCCATCTTGCCTAAATATTTGTTGTTTCAGCGATTCCACATGTTAGGTTCTCGGTTAGTCTTTGCTTAGTTCTTGATTGCTGTTTGCTCACTGTTTTTGACTTAAAGCCAAATAAATAGGGCGCTGCCTGAATTTTTTTCCGCCACAACAAGCTGAACATTTTACAGATACAGGGAATAAAAGGTCTCAGAAAAGTTCACCTATATAGTATCCGCACCTATTTTTCCTTGAGATTTTCCAATTGCCATTATGATTATGCTTGCACTTTCATCGCTAGATGCAGCAGGCATTCCACTCTCTGATCAGTATCATTATCCTGTGAAAAAAACCTGAAAAATGAAACATGGTCCTGTACCAATCATGAACAACGATGGGAAGTTGCCTCGTTAAGTAATTTAATCTCCATCTTCAAGATAGACTGTTAATGGATGTAGAAGTACCTAGTTCGAATTATCACTGCCTATATGCGCTTCTTTATTAGCTTAACTGCCACATCGTTATTATGTTTGTATGCTTTGTTCTTAAATTCTATTTGCTTAATTTTAGCCTAGCACTCTGGATACCTGTTCAACCATGAGGATGCCAAACCGTGGCTGTGCACTTTCCATGGAAGATCTACCAGAGGCACTGCTTGGAGATATCATCAAGCGGCTTCCCAGGACAAGTGATCTTAATTCTCTTTCTCTTGTATCCAAGCGGCTATATACTGTTGAGGCAGAGCTAAGGGATTATGTTTGTGTTGGCTGTGGTGTTGGCCCTGTGACAGTGGCCTTGGCATCACTGTGCTCTCGGTTCCGAAATTTGTGCAAGGTGGAGTTTAATTACTCTGGTTGGACGCCCAACCATGGGATGCAGTTGGACAACCAAGGCCTCTATGTGTTTTCATCTTGCTGTCCCTCACTGACTGATCTCACCTTAAGCTTCTGCTCATACATCGATGACTCAGGTCTTGGTTTTCTGGCATGCGTCAAGAAGCTCATGTTCCTCAGGTTGAAAGCATTACCAGAAATAACTTCAGCTGGTCTTCTCTTGGTGGCTGTTGGTTGCAAGAGTCTATCTGCTCTCCGCCTTATGAGCTGCAAGAATGTAGGTGGTGCTGAGTGGCTGGAGTACATTGGCAAGACTGGATCATTGGAAGAACTTGTAGTAGAGAACTGTAACAGAATCAGTCAGATCGACCTCCTAACATTGGGTTCAGGATGGAAGAAGCTCCAGAAATTTGAGTTTCAGGATTTGTATAGGCCAGACATCTTTCATTTTCGTGGCCCATCATACATGGCAGACAACCAGCCTAGATATGGCTTCTGCTGTGATTCCATGAAGGATTTGACTTTGGGGCGGATCACAACGAAGGAAGAAATAGGACTTTGTTGTCTCCTGAGAAAGTGCAAAGCCTTAGAGAACCTTTCCCTTTATTATGTTCTTGGTGTACACGACAATGATATGATTACACTGGCCCACAACAACAGAAACCTTAGAAGCATCTCACTTATGCTGACGCCTCAACACTGTGAAGGTTATGTTTATAGGACAACATTGACTGATGCCAGCCTAAAGGCCCTAGCCCTCTGCTGTCCTATGCTTCAGTCTGTCGAACTCACATTTTATGGATGCGAACCTGATTGGCCTGAAATAGGCTTCACACAGGAGGGCCTTGTTATGCTCATTCAGGCCTGTCCAATTCGTGATCTAACGCTCGGTGGTGTTGACATCTTTGATGACAAGGGGATGATGGCCCTCTCATGCGCACGATTCCTAGAATCGCTCAAGCGTGTCTGTTGTGTCGCGGTAACTGATGCCGGGATGCACCTTCTTGCACATAGCTCATCTTTGATTAATCTCACGCTAGAGCTATGTCATGGTTTGACTAATGCTGGAGTGGTCGCGTTTGTGCGTTCACAGAAGTTAGAGTCTCTTACTATTGAAAAATGTTCTCAGATATCTCTACAAGCTGTGGAAGGGGCTGCCAGAACTGTTCACTGCACTGATGACTGCCCAGGATTCAAGGAGTGGCTTGAGCGCTGTGTGTATGGGCATCAAGTGTGACATCTTGCCATCTGAAGTCTCCACAAATTTCTCAATTTATATTGGAATCTCCAGTTGAAAACCGTGCATCATATTTCCCATCCTGCTTGACCTACATCCAGTCATTGCTCTGTATTGCTGGACTATATTAGGGTGCAATGTTGAACTTTGGATGTTAGGAAAAACATCTGGTTGTTTAAAAACATACTGGTAGTGTATTTCTTGTGGTTTTCATGTGTGACCCTTTCCAATTCCACAGCAAGTAGTCCCTATGTTCCCTGTTTCAGCTTAGTACTTGCAGAGATCTTAAAAGTACATATATTTCAAGCAAATGTTATGAAAACCTGGAAGTTCTGTGGAAACAATTGGGGATTTTCTCGACAGTTGCTATAGATGTTCCTTCATGAATAATCCAAATCCTGAGAAATAGGATTCAGTGATTCACGCATGGAAGTGTCGGCTATGTTTCAATTTGCAAGCAGCCAAATTGCCCTTTTACACTGTTGACGTGGCATGCCTTTTATTAATGTTCTTTATCTCTATAACTCTTTCTTTTATAAGGAACATCTCTATAACTCTTAAAATCGATATTTTGGTGAACGGAGTTGATTGCCTCAACTTGGATTGATTCACAATAAAGTTTCGTCTCTGAACTGCCCCGATAAAATTTTGGATATACTCTCGATGCTGAGAAGCCAGGAAGCCCAGCAACACTTGGCTTCTTCGACATGTCCAATATCATCCGTCCTTTGTTTTTGAGAAATTTGTCATTCCGTCTCGGATTTTTTTTTTAGAATGCAATCCGTCATTCCGTCCGAGCTTTTTTGACATAGATTTCGTCCCAGTTTGGAGTAGCAAAATCGGAACTCGAAACGATCTTCTCCAAGTGATGAATAATAGTCTTGGTCGGCCCACCAAAGCCCATCCAGGCCCAACAGTTGGTAGCAACGAGCACAAATAAAAGAAAGGCCACGGAAAAACGAATCCAACACTGCGGTTGCTGGACGAGGGTTTCCAGCCGGTTGTCGGCGCCGCCTTCGATCCCCTCATCCCGTCCCAGGAAGCCCCAGCTGAGCCTCTTCTGATTTCAGGCGTGAGGTTGGATTTTGATTTCTTCCTGTTACAATCTTTGATGATTTGGGCGGCAACCTACTAGACAAATCGTTTCTTTGTTCTGTTCGATGACATGAACCCATCCATCTAGCGATCCCCCAGGTTGCGTTTGCGTGGCTCCATTAATTGCGCATAAATCATTAGGTATCTTCGTAAGTAGGTTTAGTTTCATGCGATTCGTTAGCAGTTGGGCGATTTCCAGAATATGCCAGTTCGGTCGATGATTCTGGTTGTGAGTTTACTTCGCCTGCAATTTATAGTCCTTTGTTTTTTTAGTTTCAACAATTCCACATGCTAGGTTCTCGTTTAGTCTTTGCTTAGTGCTTGATTGCTGTGTGCTCACTGGTTTCTGGCTTTTGAGCCAAATAAATAGGGCGGCACCTGAATTTTTATTATCACGACGACAGCTAAGCTTTTAACAGCTATAGGGAAAAATGTCTCTCAAAAGTTCACATATATCTATCCACGCATTCCTTTAGATTTGCCAATTATGATTATGCTTGAACTTTCATCACTTGATGGAGCATGCATTCCACTCTCTGATCAGTATGCTAGTGAAAATAATCTGAAAAAATGGAACATGGTCATGTATCAGTCACTAATAACGATGGGAAGTTGCTAAGTTAAGTAATTTAATCTCCGTCTTCAAGATGGACATACATTTAATAGATGTAGAGTCACCTATTTAAATGTATCACTAGGTATATGTCTTTTTTTATTAGTTTAACTGCCACAATCTTACTATCTTGTTAATTTCAGTTCAAGCACTCTGGATACCTATTGAACCATGAGGTTACCAAACCAGCGTGGCTGTTCAATTTCAATGGAAGATCTCCCAGAGGCACTGCTTGGAGAGATCATCAAGCGGCTTCCCACAACAAGTGATCTTAATTCTCTTTCTCTTGTGTCCAAGCGGCTATATACTGTTGAGGCAGAGCTAAGGGATGCTATTTATGTTGGCTGTGGTGTTAAACATGTGACAGTGGCCTTGGCATCACTATGCTCCCGGTTCCGAAATTTGTGCAAAGTGGAGTTTAATTACTCTGGTTGGACCCCCAACCATGGGGCGCAGTTGGACAACCAAGGCCTCCATGTATTTTCACCTTGCTGCCCCTTGCTGACTGATCTCACCTTAAGCTTCTGCTCATACAGCGATGACTCAGGTCTTCGTTTTCTGGCATGCTTCAAGAAGCTGATGTCCCTCGGGTTGAGAGGATTACCAGAAATAACTTCAGCCGGTCTTCTCTCAGTGGCTGTTGGCTGCAAGAGTCTATCTGCTCTCCGCCTTATAGGCTGCAAGAATGTACGTAGTGTGGAGTGGCTGGGATACCTTGGCAAGACTGGATCATTGAAAGAACTTGTAGTAGAAGAATGTAAGAGGATCGATCAGCTTGACCTCCTAACATTTGGTTCAGGATGGATGAAGCTCCAGAAGTTTGAGTTTCAGACTCCGTATCTGCCAAACAGATTCAAATTTGATGGTCCTTCATACATAGCAGACAACCAGTCTAGATATGACTTCTGCTGTGATTGCTTGAAGAATTTGACTTTGGCACGGATCACAACGGAGGCAGAAATAGGACTTTGTTGTCTCCTCAGGAAGTGCAGAGCATTAGAGAACCTTTCCCTTTATTATGTTCTTGGTGTACACGACAATGATATGATTACACTAGCCCACAACAACAGAAACCTTAGAAGCATCTCACTTATGCTGACGCCTCAGCACTGTGAAGGTTATGTTTATAGGACGACATTGACTGATGAAAGTCTAAAGGCCCTAGCCCAGTGCTGTCCTATGCTTCAGTCTGTCGAGCTCACATTTTTTGGATGCGAACCTGATTGGCCTGAAATAGGCTTCACACAGGAGGGCCTTGTGATGCTCATTCAGTCTTGTCCAATTCGTGATCTAACACTTGGTGGAGCCGACATCTTTGATGACAAGGGTATGAAGGCCCTCTCATGTGCACGATTCTTAGAATCGCTCAAGCTTGTCCGTTGCATTGCTATAACTGATGCCGGGATGCACCTCCTTGCACGTAGCCCATCTTTGATTAATCTCACGTTAGAGCTATGTCATGGTTTGACTAATGCTGGAGTGGCTGCTTTTGTGCGTACACAGAAGTTAGAGTCTCTTACTATTGAAAAATGTTCTTGGATATCTCTAAAAGCTGTGCAAGGGGCTGCCAGAACTGTTCACTACACTGATGACTGCCCAGGCTTCAAGGAGTGGGTGGAGCGCTGTGTGTATGGACATGAACTGTGACCATCTTGCGTTCTGAAGTCCCTTCAAATTTGTCAGTTCATATTGGAATGTCTGGTAGAAAAGTGTGCATCATATTTCCCAACCTGCTTGGCCTTCCTCCTGTCATAGCTGTGTATTGCAATGTTGAACTTTGGATTTTAGTAAAAGCATCTGGTTGTTGAGAAACATATTAGTAATGTATTTCTTGTCGTTTTCGTGAGTATTTACCCTTTTCCAAATCCACAAGTAGTCCCAATATTCCCTGTTTCAGCTTAGTACTTGGAGATCTTAAGAGTACCATTTCAGGCAAATGTTACGGAAACCCGAAGTTCTGTGGAAACAATTTGGGAGGCAGATATGCCCAGGCATTTTCTCTTGACAGTAATAGAAGTTTCTTCATGGATAATCCTTTTTTTTTAGGCTATGGATAATCCATTTCAGAGAAATAGTAATCACGCATGGAAGTGTCGGCTATGTTTCAATTTGCATGCAGCCAAATTGCCTTTAACACTCTTGCTGTGGCATGATGCTTAGAGGCTTTTATTAATGTTCTTTATCTTTAAAATGCTTAAAATCAATATATTGGTGAACGGAGTTGATTGCTTCAACTTGGATTGGTTCAAGGAAAGTTTCCTCTCTGAACTGACATGATGATAAATTCTCTGATACTCTCTATGCTCCTTGAGAAAACACATTCCCCCACTTGTCAATTAGTTTAATGGATAGAAACTGGCATTTGCCCAGCAAAAAAACGTTGCATTATTACTACGAAGTCGTCACCTTTCTGCAGAAGCATAGTATCGTTTGTTTCTTTGAACGTAAATTAAATTGGAACATCCCGATTGTGAAACAGCAGCTGACCATTTTCAAACTAACTCAAACAGCACATTTTCAGAGTATTCGGTGCGTTCAAAATGAGATATCTCTTCGTCGAATCTGAAAATCTTTTGATTTGATGCTGTGTGAGTTGTACTCTATTTCCACCACATTTGTTCACCAACTAAATTACCACATGACCATGTTTCCTGTCATAAGTTTCATATAGAAACCTCTATCAGAGCACATCCATCAATAATGGTGGCCAGGATTGTAGCAACTACAAAAGTTACAACTATTGTGTCCATTGAAATTGTGTTACCGTGGACATACAAGCTAATGTAGCATCCAGGACGGACAGTCTAAATAATATGAGGATCTCGTACTTCCTGCACTTCTATATATTACCGTGTGTTTGGTTGAGCGATAAGAAGGGATAGGATGAGGCATTTTTTTTAGGATTCTATTTGCTTGTTTGGTTGGTGGGGCAGAACCATCACAGTTTTTGTTTGGAAGGGATACGAAGGGATGAGCTGGACTATCTTTGTTTCTTTCGTTACCAAACTGTCGGTGCAAGAAATCACCGATGAGTGAATTTAGTGGATTGCGTGCTAAGACCCGGGTGGTTCGCGAGCAGACACAAGGATTTATACTGGTTCAGGCACGAATGCCCTACGTCCAGTTTGAGGCTTCTCGTGTTACTCGTGTTGCTCGTAGTAGTGGTTACAAGCGATCGAGAGAGGGAACGAGCTCCCAAGTCCCTGTGAGCGTGTGTGCGTGTGTGAGTAGGGTGGGTGAATCAAGTGAGTCGAACCTGTGCTAAGGAAGGCCCCCCTCCCCTTTTATAGTCCAAGGGAAAGGGCCAGGCTGTTTACATGAGGGAGAGAAAAGAGGAAAACCGAGGGGAAGAAAGGAAAGGCTTCCCGAGGAAGATGGCCGTCCGAGCCTCTCGCCTGCTCCTGGGCCCCTCTCAGGGAGTTGTAGATGGCGCCCCATGATGAGCACCCTACGGGCGTGTCGCACAGTGTTATTTGACATATCCATGCCGCACACCAGCGCTCCATCATTAGTAAGGATGGAAGGATGGCCGGGCATGGCGATGTTCCGTCATTCGTAAGGGTGGAGCGGCCGCCGAGTTTGCCAGCGTCCCGTCCCCCGTTTATGATTGAGCAGGCGCTGAGCATGGCAGTGCCCCGTCATTCGTTTATGACGGGGTTGGCGCTGATCATGGCAGTGCCCCGTCATTCGTTTATGACAGGGTAGACTGCCGTATTAGGCGTACGGCGCCCATCCTAGCAATTAATGCTCGCAGTGTCAGTTCACGTCGTGAGCCAACCCTGTCTGACGGGGCTGGGCCTTAGGTCATGATGGCCCTTTGACTCAGGGGAGGTCGGGTGAGGCGGAGGAGAGGTCTGTGGGCCTTCTATCCCAACATGTGGGTCGGGCGAGGCGAAGGCTTTCGTCTACAGTGGTTCCCTCGCCCGACCCTTTCGTTGGGTCGGGCGAGGCGGGGTGGTTCGTCCGTTCGGGCATCTCTCCTTTGTCCTCCTCTCGGGGTCGGGTGACACGGAGCGCAGTGTGTCCGCCTGCAGCTGGGCCGTAGTTGGGCCGCTTGTGAAAGGGACGTCGTGAGTGGAGGGCCACATGCCTTATGACCCATTTTGAGTGGGCGATCCTTAAATGAAGGTCCTAATCTCGTTGGGTAAGACGTCCCAGATATTGATATCCGACAGTAGCCCTCGAGTCCTTGCGGAGGCTGTTATGACCTGTGCAGGGACTCATCGTCGGTGCCTGATCGATTCATCCATGGGTGTGCGCAAGCGCACCCACCGGGTGTAGCCCCCAAGCCTTTGGACGAGTTATGGACTCGTCCAGAGGGTCAGTTCGTGGGTCTTTGTCGTTTCCTCCACCGGGAGCGCGCGAGCGCACCCGATGGGTGTAGCCCCCGAGCCACTGGGCGAATATTAAGTTCACTCAGGGGCTGAGATTCGTCTACCCGAGTGGTCATGTCACCGCTCGGTGGCGTCGCTCCTTTAGAGGGTCTGACGCGAGCCTTAATCGCCTGCAGAGGGTCTCGTGACCCCGCGTCAGAGCTCGCTGCATGGCGTGCCTGCCACACCTGACCCTGACCCAATTGGTCATGTCGGTCCTTTTTTAGGGCGGACCGCCACTATTTCCCTGTGAGGGTTTTCGTCTTTTTTGGACCGAACGTTTGATCGTGCTACGTGGCGGGTTCCTGTAGCCCCCGCGTTGGGCCTGGGAGGAACGTTCTTTGCTATAAATAGGGGCCTTTGCTTTGGCTTTTCAAGCATCTGAGCTTAGGCTCTTCCTCCTTCTTCCTCCAGATGGAGCAGACACGTAGGCTTTGTTCGCGGGCGTCTGCCTAAGAGAGGGGCTAGGAGAACCGTTCGTTGATGCCAAAAGAATCACAGCGAACCTTGGGAGTCAAGGTGCATGGCGCGGCATCTGCTCGGTGTCGTGGGGGCCCTCGGTACTACCGACTTGCTTCCCACACCTGCCACTTCGGAGGCAGTGGTGTGGTGGGCTGTTGTGTGTCGCTTGGTATAGGATCTAGGATACCGACTAGAGGGGGGGTGAATAGGCGGTTTGAACTAAAAACACAAGCACTTAAAATTTAATTAGTAACACAAGGGAGTAAAACTATTTCTACTCTTTCTAGCCTATGTGAGGGTTTGCAACCTAGGGTGATAAGCAACAATTCAATCTCTATAAAAGAAAATTGCTCAACGTAAATTGCAAGAATGTAAATGAGCAATAGAAATAACCGATGACAAGAGAAGAATTTTTCCCGTGGTTTCGAGGACTTGCCGGTCACCCCTAATCCATGTTGAGGTGGATTCTTTGTTCCAACCGCTCCTCTATCAAGGCATCGCTTGATTTTTGAGCCGGCTTGGACCAAGAACCACTCCACACCTCGATTCCACTAGAGTTGCTCTTCACCACTCCGGCAAGGTGAGCACAATAACCTCTCACAAGAACAACCGGGGCTCCTTCACAATCTCCTTTGAAGGGCTCAATGGTTTCAACTCCTCCAAGCCGTCTAGGAGGTGGCAACCTCCAAGAGTAACAAGTCGATGACGCTTGCTTGAAGACTCCCTAGTGCCACAATGCTCAAACTCTTGATGCAATGCACTAGGATGCTCTCAATCTCACAAGAATGCAATCTCAAAGCAAAGTGAGTGAGAGAGTGAAGAAGAAGGGCTCAAGAATGTCAAGTTAGCTTTCCAAAGTGCCAAGAGAAACCACCCATGGCCGGGCAAGAGATATATATAGAGCCCCCTTCAAAATCTAGCCGTTACTCTCTGTAACCTGTGAAATACGAGTTTTCGCGGACTGTCCACCTCACAAAGCCCGGATGGTCCGCCGTTAAAAACCAACGGCTACAACAGCAATCAATGCTGTCAGAACCGACCGTTACAAGGGGCGCGGACCGTCCGTCCACCAGGGGCGGACCGTCCGCCGTTCAAGGTCAACCACGGTCCGAACTGGGCGCTCCCTGGACGCCCACGAAAATTAGCCGGCGGACCGTCCGCACCCAGGTGGCGGACAGTCCGCCGTAGAAAGCTTTTCAAACACACAGAACCGGACTTGGTTCTGGTGGCGCCCGGGGAGAGGAGGCGGACCGTCCGCGTGCCCTGCGCGGATCGTCCGCCCCACGAACTTAAAAATCCACCAGAACCACTCCCGGTTCTGGTGGCTCGGGGTTAATGGCCGGCAGACCGTCCGCATGCCCTGCGCGGACCATCCGCCGGTCAAGCTTTTCAGCCCACCAGAAACACAACTTTTCTGTCCACGATTTTGATCCAAGGGCGGACCGTCCGCGTCCCTTGCGGAGACCGTCCGCCCCAACATTGAAAAACTCCCAGAACGACTCTGAAAATGGCTAAGTTATAAAAACGGTCCGCCTCACTAAAGGGAGATCGTCCGCCTCACAAACCAGTTAGCCGATTTTGAGAAAACCGCGCCGTTCTAATATCCATGATGTATGCCACTAATCCATATGCATGCAACACAACATTTGAGCAAGGTGGCACTATGGAATCGTCATGCAAATGACATTGACCCCT
The DNA here is from genome assembly GCA_004135705.1 of Alloteropsis semialata. Taxonomy (NCBI): domain Eukaryota; kingdom Viridiplantae; phylum Streptophyta; class Magnoliopsida; order Poales; family Poaceae; genus Alloteropsis; species Alloteropsis semialata. The sequence continues at coordinate 22,453,727 of CM014273.1, read as the reverse complement.
CTTGATAGTACGGCTATCTAGCCTATCAACCCGGTCAATGTTCCTTCTCTAATCTCCTTTTTGACCGGTAAAATAGAATTCCTATCTTATACCTTTGCCTTGAGATTCCACTTAACATCATGATTCCAACATTTCCAAGTTATTGAATTCCACATGTCACATCTCCGGGACTAACCCTATTTTCATATCTCAAATGAAATCGTTAGTCCACAATTGTTGTCATTAATTACCAAAACACAAATTAGGGGCCTAGATGCTTTCAATCTCCCCCTTTTTGGTAATTGATGACAACCTCATATAGGAGTGATGTAAAAGAGTTTTTCAAGCCAACTTTACACACAAGGTATAAGGTGGACTTGAGAGTGAATTTTGAGCATATTTATCCATGGCATGATAATCAAAGGTTAAAAATGGATAACTATCATCAAAACTCAAGTTGCAAGGAAAACTCCCCCTATATATGTGCAAGATGATATGAAATAAACAAGGCACATATACATAGATAGAAAATTTTTGGTGGGTTTCCCTTGCACAAAGGAAATTGAGGTAAACAATATAGCAAGAGATATTCAATGAGCATAATTTGATTGAAACATACCTCAATTTCCATGATACTAGAACTAGTCATAGAGATAATATAGAATAAATCCACATAGTCCATCACATTGATAAATCCAAGTTCTAGTATCTCACAATCAAACCACACATAAAGTGCATAAACTTAAGATTATTACAACCCAAAGTCTCATGCATCACACATATCACACATAAATGCATAAGTTCAACCATAATATAAGATGCAACAAAGTTCATATGAAATGCAACATATGCAATGATTCATGAGCTCCCAAATGCAACATATGCAATGATTCATGAGCTTGCAACATATGCAATGATTCATGAGCTCCCCCTAGATGTCATCATCTCGTCATCACTCCTCCAATAGCTTCTTCTCCCCCTTTGGCATCAAGTACCAACAAGGGAAAACTAGTCATCTTGAGGCGGTGGAGGAGGTGGATAGAATGGTTGATGTGGATAGAACGGAGGAGGTGGCACTGGAGCAGGATAGTATGAGTAGAAATGATCAGTGAAGGTGTTGGAGAAGTCATCAAATCTGCCCTCTAGCTGCTGCTGCCTGTCCATGAGCTGTTGTGACTGCTCTGAGGTACTCAACTCACTGAATCTGGCATCCAACGCTGCAAGATCAGCATGCAGCCCCTGCTGAACATTATCAATTCTAGTCATAATTGGCTGATAATATGATGTGTTCATCTGCTGCCCAAATGACTTAAAGCCTACATCCAACTGTGCCTGAAAGCCCTGCTGCATATGCTGAAAATGCATGAGGAGGAGGAGGGACTGCCTATGCATCATCATCACTGTCCTCACTCTCTTCCTGAGCCTCTGCCCCAACAGGACCAGGAAAAGGTGTCACTGCCCTTTGCAAGAACCGAATATCATTCACAAAAGGCTTGTATGATATATGAGCAGAGAGACAAGCACCAGTGAATCTTGTCTTATACTTAATCAAAGTCATGATATATGGAGCAAAGTAAATATTGGACTCAAGATTCACTTTCTTGTCAGCCATTTGATCCATCATTAATCCAATGACATTAAACTTCTCACCAAACATAATGTGATGTATGACATTCCAGTATTTATCTCTGATCCTTTCTTTGTTTCCACTCTTAGGCATAAAGGTTAGCCTAAGGATTTTGTTTATCACAGCAGGATGATGTCTAAGTCCTTTAGTTTCACCATAAGAGCAAGCAATGTGAGTTCTAGGAGGCTCATAAAACTGAATCCTATCATCATCATCATACACAGCTTCTGTCAAAACATTCCTACTATCTGCAGCAGTGAGAAAATCATAGTCCAACTGATTTAAAGTGGCAAACTCTCTAAATGTTGCAGTGTATCTACGCTGCCCAGTCATCCACATAATAGTTTCCCCATGTATATCCATCTCATAAGTGGCATAGAATTGTCTAACAATAGTATCATTCCAATTGCACTTATGTTGTAGAAAACCAAGGAGCCCCAATGCATCAAACTTAGGAATTAACTCACACATACTAGGTTGCTCTTGCATGAAAGCTAAATTAATGGTTTTGTGCTCATATACCATTTTGGAGATGAGATGCCCAAAGAATGCCTCTTCTTAAACTTTAGTGTGGAAGAAGAGCACATTTGTAGTTCTTTCAGAGCATATTGATTGGGGCTTCTCTCCATTGAGTAAGTATGAGCATTCCATCTTTTCACTGAGCTTGGATAAGCATTCACATCAATTTCCTCATCATCACCACCTTGAGCTTGATCTTCCTCAGTGTCTGACTCTGCTGCAGAAGTTTCAGTTGCCAAGTCATCTTGATCGGGCATATACTCATCATCATCACATCTTGGCCTTTTGGACGAAGAACCAACCTTTTTCTTGGCTGTCACTTTCTTTGTTTGCCCATTGTTGGCGATTCTTAATGACAACTTATTACTGCCAATAAAGATATAAAATATGATAAAACAAGTGGACATAGGGTTGATTACTAATGAATTCCATGAGTTTTGGTGTATATGTGCTTACAGAAATAAAGTGGCAAAAGTAGAGCCAAAGTGGGCCCAGGACCAGGTCGCCCGACCTACCTTGGTCGGCCGACCTGGGTCTAAGCCCAGTGAGGTCCATTTTCAGCCCAACAGCAACAAGCACACTCAGGAGTGATCAGGCACGTTGAAATCAAGACGGTGGAAATGGAGAGTTGGGATTGGGCCATGTGGCAAGCACATGGATTCAT
>CM014273.1:22401460-22446583 GCA_004135705.1 Alloteropsis semialata | reverse complement strand
ATAAATTTGACAAATGAATAAAACTTCACCTATAGTCTTAGTAAGCAATGTAGTGTCAACCTTACCAATCTTGAAACCTTTTGAAATAAGAAAATCTCTAAGCCTTTCATACCATGCCCGAGGGGCTTGTTTGAGACCATAAAGAGACTTAGAGAGCTTATACACATGATTTGGCTTCTTAGGATCTTCAAAACTGGGAGGTTGCTCAACATAAACTAGCTCACTAATCTTACCGTTCAATAAGGCACTTCTGACATCCATTTGATATAGCTTTATGTTGTGTGAGCTTGCAAAGGCAAGAAGAATTCTTATAGCTTCCAATCTAGCCACGGGAGCAAAGGTTTCACCAAAATCCAAACCTTCAACTTGTGTATAGCCTTGTGCTACCAATCTTGCCTTGTTTCTCATCACATTACCATCTTCATTTTGCTTGTTCCGAAAAAGCCATTTAGTACCAATGACATTGTAATTCTTTGGACTTTCAACCAATTCCCAAACTTGATTCCGGGTGAGTTATTCAATTCTTCATGCATGGCATTCACCCAATCCGGATCACTCAATGCTTCATCTACACGGTTAGGCTCAATAGAAGATACAAAAGAGTAATGTTCACAAATGAAGCAACATGAGATTGAGTTTGGACACCCTTACTAATATCACCAACAATTTGATCCATGGGATGATCCTTTGCAATAGCATGATGAACTCTTGGTGCAACAATAGGCTCTTGTGTTGGTGTGGAAGATGAGGTAAAAGGAGATACTAATTGATCTTAAACTTGAGCATCATTCACATTTTCATCTACATCAATTGGTTGATCTTGATTACTTGAAGTAGAGGATGAGGGAATAACCCTTAATGAGATATTATTGTCATCATCTTCATCTTCTTCTCTAGGCTTGATATCACCAATGCTCATACCCTTGATAGCTTGCCTCAAGCCTTCATCTCTCACATCTTCTAGGTTTTCTTTTTCATCTTGGGAGCCATTTGTTTCATCAAAATCAACATCACATGACTCTTCAATAATACCAAGAGACTTGTTGTAAATCCGATAAGCCTTGCTACAAGATGAATATCCAAGAAGAAATCCTTCATCACTCTTGCTTTTAAATTTTGATAGCCTTGTGCCCTTCCTCAAAATATAGCACTTGCATCCAAAAACCCGAAAATAAGAGATATTTGGCTTTCTTCCAATGAGCAGCTTATATGGAGTTTTCAACAAGAGTCTATGACAATAAAGTCTATTTGAAGCATGGCAAGCGGTGTTGATTGCTTCCGCCCAAAAACTATCCGAAACATTATATTCTGAGAGCATTGATCTTGCCATATCAATTAAAGTTCTATTCTTCCTTTCAACAAGACCATTTTGTTGTGGAGTATACCTAGTTGAGAATTCATGCTTGATCCCATTTTCATCACACAATACATCAACTCTTGTATTCTTGAATTCGGATCTATTATCACTTCTCACATTTTTTATCTTCTTCTCAAATTCATTTTCAGCCCTCATCATGAATTTCTTGAGAATATCATATGTATCGGCCTTATCATGAAGAAAGAATACACAAGTATATCTAGTATAATCATCCACAATAACAAGGCAATAACAATTTCCACCAATGCTTCTATAGGTAGTAGGACCAAATAAATCCATATGCAATAATTCCAATGGCCTACTTGTTCACATGATACTCTTGGATGAATAAGAGCTAGGTACTTGCTTTCCGGCTTGACAAGCACTACACAATTTATCTTTCTCAAACTTTACATCCTTCAACCCAACAACTAGATCATGCTTCAATAAATGGTTGAGTTGCTTCATACAAACATGAGCAAGCCTTCTATGCCATAACCAACCCAAAGAGGACTTGGTAAATAAACAAGTTGACAAGTTGGCATGGTTTGAAGTGAAATCCACAAGATACAAACTCTCATGCCTAAAACCTTTAAAAATGAAATCATCTCCATTAAAGCTAGTTACTTCCACACCATCACTAGTGAAAATGCACTTGAAACCAAGATCACATAATTGGGATACCGATAATAGATTGAAATTGAGAGAATCAACTAACGACACATTAGAGATGGAGTGATCATTGGAGATAGCAATTTTACCCAATCCTTTCACTTCACCCTTGCTATTGTCACCAAAAGTGATATTATCATAACCGGCGGCTTCTTCATCAATTGAAGTGAACATATTTTTATCACCGGTCATATGTTGAGTGCACCCAATATCAAGTACCCAATGTCTTCCACCGGCCTTGTAATTCACCTACAAAGACAATTAAGATCTTTTAGGTACCCAAATTTTCTTGGATCCTTGCAAGTTAGTAACCAAGACTTTAGGCACCCAAACGGCCTTCTTCTTTTCAATACCAAGAGATATGCCTACATATTTAGCACACATTTTACCCTTAGTATCTCTAGTAAGAACTTAATGTAAATCATAAGCATTTGAGGATATAACACTCTTCTCTTGGCAGTCTTCTTCCAAATGAACAACTCTCTTGCATCTTTCACAAAACTTCCCTTCATTCTTGACAAAGGTAGTTTTGCAAGGAGCAAAGGCTTGCTTCCCTTGCTTATGAACATATCCAAAACCTTCATTGTTGATGGAATACCTTTGCTTATCCAAACATTGCCATAATTGGCTTTGATTTCCAAGCCATTTGTTGAGATCCTTGTTGAGACAACAAATTTCTTCTCTCAAGATATTGTTCTCCATGACAAGAGAACCATCACAAGAAAATCCACCATCATTTGAAGAAGTGCCACTTGAGCTACAAGATGAGTTAGTTGAACTAGAACAACATGGTATATCATCAACTATACCACAACTAACACCAATGCTAACTTTAGCTTTCTTGGTCTCTTGTACAAGAAGTGAGTGATGAGCTTCCTCAAGCTTCTCATGAGTTTCGTTAAGATTCTCATGAGAAATCTTTAGCTCTTCATAGGACTCTTGAAGAGATTTGAGTGTTCTCTTCAAGGCCTTCATCTCCTCAGGCCTTTTGCACATGAGATCATCGGTCACATTTATCATATTAACAAGTTTATCACAAGAATATTCAATATTATCATCATCATCATCATCATCATCAAGTGATACCTTGGTGTCACCTCTTGCCATTAGGCAATGTGGAGTGGAGAAGAGGGATGGAGCCTTCTTGATGGTGATGCCGGCAACCCCTTTTGATTCTTCCTCATCATCGGAGTCGGAACTATCATCGGAATCCCATTCCACATAATAAGCTTGGCCATTCTTCTTTTTCTTGAAGAACTTCATTTTCTTCTTCTTGTCACCATCCTTCTTGTCCTTCTTCTTTTCTTTCTTTCTTGGACAATTGATGGCAATGTGGCCAATTTCACCGCACTCAAAGCACTTTCTTTCTTCCAAGGGATTCTTCTTTGATGTTTGACCCCTCTTGCCAAAGTTCTTCTTCTTCATGAATTTTCTAAAGCCTCTAATGAATAAGGCCATTTCTTCATCGGTGTCACCATCATTCTCACAATCTTCATTTGTCACTTGAGCTTTCAAAGCCACACTTTTCTTCTTCTCATCAAAAGATGTACCATGGGCCTCTTCTTGTGACTTCTTGAAAATATCATGAGTGGTTACTTCACCAAGAATTTGAGTAGGAGTCATGGTCTTCAAATTTGACCTCACTAGCAAAGTAACAATTGTGACATATCTCTTCGGAAGGGATCTAAGAAACTTGTGGGAGAAATCCTCATCCGGCACATCAAAACCAAGACCCTTGAGCTCATTCACAATATCATTCAACCGATTGAACATATCGCGCACACTTTCATCCTTCTTCATTGCGAACTCACTAAACTTTCCTTTTGAGACATACAACTTGGCTTCTCTCACGGTTGATGTCCCCTCATATGTCTCAACTAGCTTCAACCATATCTCATTTGCGGTGTCAAGATTCTTGATGCGGTTGAATTCGGTGACACTTAGAGCACTATAAAGCACATTCATGGCTTGATCATTCAAAGCAATATTCTCATCATCTTTAGTGGTCAATTGCTTGTCATCAAGAATAACAAACCCCTCATGAAGAACTCTCCACAATTGCCTACTCATAGCCTTGAGATGAACCATCATTCTAGTTTTCCAATAGTCATAAGTTTTCCCCATCAAAGAATGGTGGCTTCCGCACATGATTATGATTGTCATTAGCCATATCCTTACTCCGGGATGGTTAAATCCTTAATGAAATGGAGTCCCTTGCTCTGATACCACTTGTAGGATCTAGGATACCGACTAGAGGGGGGTGAATAGGCGGTTTGAACTAAAAACACAAGCACTTAAAATTTAATTAGTAACACAAGGGAGTAAAACTATTTTCACTCTTTCTAGCCTATGTGAGGGTTTGCAACCTAGGGTGATAAGCAACAATCAATCTCTATAAAAGAAAATTGCTCAAAGTAAATTGCAAGAATGTAAATGAGCAATAGAAATAACCGATGACAAGAGAACAATTTTTCCCGTGGTGTCGATGACTTGCCGGTCACCCCTAATCCACGTTGAGGTGGATTCTTTGTTCCAACCGCTCCTCTATCAAGGCACCGCCTGATTTTTGAGTCGGCTTGGACAAAGAACTACTCCACACCTCGATTCCACTAGAGTTGCTCTTCACCACTCTGGCAAGGTGAGCACAAAAACCTCTCACAAGAACAACCGGGGATCCTTCACAATCTCCTTTCAAGGGCTCAACGGTTTCCACTCCTCCAAGCCGTCTAGGAGGCGGCAACCTCTAAGAGTAACAAGTCGATGACGCTTGCTTGAAGACTCCCTAGTGCCACAATGCTCAAACTCTTGATCCAATCCACTAGGATGCTCTCAATTTCACAAGAATGCAATCTCAAAGCAAAGTGAGTGAGAGAGTGAAGAAGAAGGGCTCAAGAATGTCAAGTTAGCTTTCCAAAGTGCCAAGAGAAACCACCCATGGCCGGGCAAGAGATATATATAGAGCCCCCTTCAAAATCTAGCCGTTACTCTCTGTAACCCGTGAAATACGAGTTTCGCGGACCGTCCGCCTCACAAAGCCCGGACGGTCCGCCGTTCAAAACCAACGGCTACAACAGCAATCAATGCTGTCAAAACTGACCGTTACAAGAGGCGCAGACCGTCCACCCACCAGGGGCGGACCGTCCGCCGTTCAAGTTCAACCACGGTCCGAACTGGGCGCTCCCTGGACGCCCACGAAAATTAGCCGGCGGACCGTCCGCACCCAGGTGACGGACAGTCCGCCGTAGAAAGCTTTTCAAACACACAGAACCGGACTTGGTTCTGGTGGCGCCCGGGGAGAGGGGGCGGACCGTCCGCGTGCCCTGCGCGGACCATCCGCCCCACGAACTTAAAAATCCACCAGAACCACTCCCGATTCTGGTGGCTCAGGGTTAATGGCCGGCGGACCGTCCGCATGCCCTGCGCGGACTGTCCGCCAGTCAAGCTTTTCAACCCACCAGAAACACAACTTTTCTGTCCACGATTTTGATCCAAGGGCGGACCGTCCGCGTCCCTTGCGGAGACCGTCCGCCCCAACATTGAAAAACTCCCAAAACGACTCTGAAAACGGCTAAGTTATAAAAACGGTCCGCCTCACTAAAGGGAGACCGTCCGCCTCACAAACCAGTTAGCCAATTTTGAGAAAACCGTGTCGTTCTAATATCCATGATGTATGCCACTAATCCATATGCATGCAACACAATATTTGAGCAAGGTGGCACTATGGAATCGTCATGCAAATGACATTGACCCCTCTTGATAGTACGGCTATCTAGCCTATCAACCCAGTCAATGTTCCTTCTCTAATCTCCTTTTTGACCAGCAAAATAGGAATTCCTATCTTATACCTTTGCCTTGAGATTCCACTTAACATCATGATTCCAACATTTCCAAGTTATTGAATTCCACATGTCACATCTCCAGGACTAACCCTATTTTCATATCTTAAATGAAATCGTTAGTTTACCAAAACACAAATTAGGGGCCTAGATGCTTTCACTTGGGTCGTCGGCGTCGTCGCCGGTCCCCCAACTCGGCCCTCCTGGTACCTGTGCTTCACGGGTGTTTCCAGAAGGGTCCGAGGTCATTTGGGATCGTAAACGGCCACCGCTATGCTTCATCCTCTCTTCTGCGAGTACCCGTTGTCGGTGCCAGCTGAATTTGAGGTGATGGAGGCTTGGCACTCACAGCGGCGGTCGGCTCATCGTCGGGAGCTGTGCTCCAGCACCTTCTCCCCTTTGGGCATCTTTGGGGGGGAGTGACGCCAAAAGAAGGCCAGCGATGTAAGCTCGCATGGCCTTCTGCTTGGTTTTGGAGGACTCCCCCTCTTAGACGCCCGAAATCGCCACTTAGGAGTGGCGATTCCCGTTTGTATCTCTCCACGGCTGCACGCCACATGTACTTTTTACCTCTTATTTATGAATAAGATGTTGTCCGGCTGTTCATGTTGTTTATGGTTTATACGGCCACGTCGTCGGCCTCTGTTTGTGATTCTGACCCTCCAATTTTGTTCCGGGACGCACGTCTGGAGGAGCAATCATTTCGACTTGTCTACGTTTTCCCCTCGCGCTATCTTGTGACAGGAAGGAGGGTTAGAGATGCATCGCACTTTGCCGTGTTGGCTGAAGCACGGATCTCGTTGAATTGCGAACGGGCTGGTTCAAGTGAGGTGGCAACTCCCTCTGAGGGGGAGTCAATGGATCAGCTTGTGATCGGCCTCAATGAATCCCTGGTGCCTAACCCCTTTTGTTCTCACAGCCATTCGACCGGCCGCAAGGGCTCGACACCTCTTTGCGATAAGATACATGGGGTCGGTGCACCTTTGGGCTCGAACGCGGGTCGGGGTGCCCGTGGTGCTCGCACACCAGGGTACTAGCCGCTAGCGGGCCCACCCGTCTCCGCTCACTCGGATGGCGCTTCGGAGCGGCCGTCGGACCCTCGCGGGCCGGCCTTAGAACTCTTCGGCTGTTTTGGGCCTTGATCGGGCCGCCCTCGCCTGGTGGTCCCTTACCTTTTGGGCCCACGAGGCCGCCAGAAGACGGACCTTCGCGAGAGTTATGACGGTGGGTCGTGGTGCAAAGAACGAGGAGGCGTGGGAGGAGACGTGCGCGGGTGGCATGGCATGCTTCCCGAGCACGCTCTGGCCCCGCCTTCTTAAAGGCGGACAGGGCCGGTCTCTCTCTCCCTTACACTTTCTTCTTCCCCTTGCCATTTCCGTGCCCGCTCCGCCATAGCGTCGCTGCTTCATCTTTCTTGCTTTCCCTCGCCGCCGCGACCATCTGCCTCGTTGCTTCCAATCTGCGATGGGGCAATGGATGCGGTCATCAGTGGTCGAAGCTCACTTGAATCGCTTGGTGGAGCGGGGTCTTTTGTGCCCAAGGACGGAGGCGATGGAGTGGGTCGTCCCCGGCTTCGAGGATCATCCGAGCCCGCCAGACGGCTATGTCATCTCCTTCGTCCCCTTCCATGAGCGGGGGTGAGGGGGGAGGGTGGAGGTCCCCCTCACTACTTCCTCCGAGAGGTCCTGCATCACTATGGGCTGGAGTTGCAGTACCTCAACCCCAATGGGGTTTAGCATATCACGCCATTTGTCGCGATGTGCGAGGGCTTCCTCAGAATAGAGCCCCACTTCGCCTTGTGGAAGTGGGTCTTTTGCATCGACATCGTGAAGGAGGAGGGGAGGGTGGCCCCGATGGGCTGCGATAGTATCCGCCTTCGCGAGCAACGGGCGTCCGGCTACCTCACGTTCCACCTTCCCTCTTCCAACAAGGGGTGGCACTCCCAATGGTTTTACATGAGCAGCGACCCCGCCGCCCCTTTCCAAGCCTTCACCGGGCGCACCATCACTGCGCGCCCGGATGTGTGGTTCTGGGGCCCGGATGTGGACGAGAAGAAGATGATTCCCGACCTCCTAAAGGGGGTTGAGCGGCTGGAAACTTGGATGGTGACCGGCGCGGGGGTGATCGGGGCGTATCACGCCCGCCGGATCCTCCCGTTCATGGTGTTGCGGCTGCCGATTTTTGAGATGACGCCTCAAGTGGACTGGACCAGGCTGGTGATGTCCCACGAGGCGTTGTTGAAAGCATCTAGGCCCTCTAATTATGTTTTGGTAATTAATGATAACCATATTGGACTAACTATTTCATTGAGGATATCAGAATATGTTAGTCCTGTGAGATGATTGAGCTTCAACGGTTAATTAACGATGGATATGTATGTTGGAACCAAGGAAGCTCAAGGCAAAGGTAAAAGATAGGATATTTTCTTTTACCGGTCATGAGGTGCTTAGAGAAGATTTTTGACCGGATTGATAGGCTAGATAGCCGTACTATCAAGAGGGGTCAATTTCATTTGCATGACGAGTCTCTAGTGCCACTTTGCTCAAATGGTTACTTTGCATGCATGAGAGCTAACACCATTGAGAAAGTGGGAGAGAAAAAGAGAATAGTTCATGTGCTGATTGTGGTACTGCGGACGGTCCGTGGGCTACTGGCACCTGCGGACGGTCCGGCCAGTAGCAAGCGGACGGTCCGCATGCTAACCAGTTTTCTGAGAATTTGACTAAGTGTTGAAGGGTCTGCCGAGACTTTGAAGGCGGACGGTCCGCTTGGTTCGGGCGGACGGTCCGCCTGTAAATCTCTGTGAAGCGGACCGTGGTGGCGGACCGTTTACGCAGAGATGGTGTTTTTAAGGTTCCAAGCCACTTTTATGTGGCGGACGGTCCGCCTGTTAGTTTTATGTGAAGCGGACCTAGTTAGCGGACCGTTTACGCAGAGACGATGTTTTGGGGGTTCCAGGCCTCTTTTATATTGCGGACGGTCCGCAGTTCTTTTGATGAGTCCTTAGTCTCGTGGAAAGCTGAGCTTCTAACTCTGAGGCGGACGGTCCGGCCTGAGGGGGCGGACGGTCCGCCAGCTGCATAACAGTAAACTCTGACACGTTTGACTTTTGGAAAGTAGCCGTTGGGGCTGAGGCGGACGGTCCGCCAAGTGTGAGGCGGACGGTCCACCAGTCCCCTGTTTTCACGGGATTTGAAGGTAACGGCTAGTTACGGGGTGGGGGAGTATAAATACTCCACCCATGGGATGAAGGAGGTTCTCTTGGCACTTTGGAAGCTTATTTGACATACTTGAGCCTTCTTCCACCTCTCACTCACTCCTATTGCTTAGAGTTGCATTCTTGTGAGTGTGAGAGAGTTCTAGTGCATTGCATCAAGTGTTTGAGCTTTGGGGCACTAGGAATTCATCAAGCAAGCGTCATCAACTTGTTACTCTTGGAGGGTGCCGCCTCCTAGATGGCTTGGTGGTTGTGGTCGGTTGAAGCACTTCAAAGAAGATTGTGAAGTTGCTCCCGCCTTGATTGTGAGAGGTTTGTGCTCACCTCACCGGAGTGGGAAGAGCAACACTAGTGGAATCGAGGTTTGGAGAGGTTCATTGATTCAAGCTGGCTCATACATCAAGCGAGGTCTTGATAGAGGAGCGGTTGAAGCTTTGGATCCACCTCAACGTGGATTAGGGGTGACCGGCAAGTCATCGATACCACGTGATAAATTTAGTCTCTCTTGTTCGGTTATTTCTTTGCTCTACTTAATAATCGCATTTACTTTGAGCAATTTACTTTCCTAGAGATTGAATTGTATCTTGTCACCCTAGGTTGCAAACCTTGACATAGGACTAGACTTAGTAGAAATAGGTTTCACCTTGTGTTACTAATAAAACTTGTTGAGTTTTGTGATTGAAGTTTAAAATTGCCTATTCACCCCCTCTAGTCGGTATCCTAGATCCTACAGTTGTCCATCGGCGAGATTCGTCGGTGCCTCCATGATGCCGTTGTCCACGACGAGGCGGATTATCCGATTGAGGGGCACCCACCGATGAAGCCCGACAATGGGGCTGTTGTCGTGGAAAGAGCTCATGTTCCTCTTTTCCTTTCTTCCCCTTTTTTTGGCAAGCATTCATCATTGATGGGAACTCCCTCCTAGGATCTGCAGGGCCTCCTCAATTACGTCACATCGTGTCCCCCTCTGCCTGAGGACGCACAGCGGAGGGCGCGAAACCGTGAGCGCGCAGAGGCAGAGAGGAGGGAGAAGGAGGCCGCGAAGAGGAAGAAGAAGGCCAAGCTGGCCGCCGAGGAGAAGAAGCAGGAGGAGTACCGTCACCACCGCAGCATCGCGTGGATGGAGGGGCGGTAGCACAAGGGCATGGGCCCCTATGTCAACGAGGAGGCCGTCCCTGAGGATGATGACGACAGCCTATCTGGGTTATTCGAATCGGAAACCGAGAGCGACGATGCCGAGGGCTCCAGAAGGGACGCTCATGGTGGCAGCGACGGGTCCCCTGTTCGCTAGGGAGAAGTGGAGAACGAAGAGGAAGGTGCCGCGGGTCGGGCTCGGGCGCCGCCATCCCCGCCATCGCGGCTGTTGACATCGTGCCCGACTCCGCGCCTGGTCCAGAAGCCGTGCCTCCTACGGCCCCGCCGACCCGGGGATCAGGGGTGGTCGTTCGAGGCCTGGGGGCTCGTCGAGGTCCGGTCGATCCTCCCCGACCCCAAGGGAAGACAAAGGCAAACGCCCGCGAGCCGAGGGGAAGGATTCTGACGAGCCGCCGCCGAAGAAGCCGAGCCTTCCGACCCTGGCAACCTCCTGTTATGTTCGGTTTTTTAGGCTGTCTTTTGAAGCAGGGTGGGGAGCCGAGCCATGCCCCTCGGGTTGGCGCCCAAGAAGATGGTCGCACGACAGGTGGTGGACGCCGCATTAGCTGCGGGGATAAGCTTCACCGATCCTCTGGCGCGAGAGCCACTTGGGATGGTGGACATGAGTGGTCACTCTGGCAACTCGGTCGTCGTCGGGAGCACCCCGTCGGTCTCGCTGGTCCCTACGATGGGAACCAGTCCTTTGACTCTGAGCACCAGCCACCCGGCCGCATCCTATAAGCCGGACCCAGACGTCGAGACCTTGCATCAAGGGTCGAGGGAGCCTGAGCTGCCTGTCCCGGATCTTGGTGCCGCGGGCAATCGGACGGCCCCGGTTTCGGGGGACGAGGTCGTTAGTCCGCGTGCCGAGCCCCCGAGCGGGTCGCGGAAAGACGCACAGACTGCGGCACCCTCGGCCTCGCCGCCTAGGCAGGTCGCTGAAGAGGTCGCGCGCTCCTCGCCTACCACAGAGGCCGTGCCGGAGGTCGAGCCGGCACCCTTGGAGAATCCGGATGAAGCCCTAGAGACAATCTTGGTTTGGGTCCCTTCCCCTGAGGTGGAGGTCACCGGGGGCCGTGAGGTGCTGCGGCTGGAGAGGGACGCCTTCGCGTTCGGAGGTCCTCAGCTCCGATGGGCCGACCGGCGGATTGAGGCCGGGGTCAATTCGGTGGTCGGGGCACTGCACGTTGCACTGAACACCATCCATACCGTGATCGTCCCGGCTGGGGAGGTAAGGCTCTTTTCTTTTTGGTTTTCTGGTTTTCTCATCCAGAGGGGTTGATTCCTGACCACCTTCATTTTTCTTCATTCCTTGATGGACCGTAGTCGCGACAAGTCGCTCTTCCTTCGCTGCAAGAAGGATGTCTAGGATCGGTCGGCTGCCAGAGGGAGCAGCGCGAGGCCCTTTTGGCGCAACTGGCTGCCGCCCGTCGCGAGGCGGACGAGGCTCGGGCGCAAGCTCAAGCGTCGCTCGTGGAGCAGCTGGCCACCGCTCATCGAGAAGCCGAAGCCGCCCAAGCCCGGGACCAAGAGGCGCTCATGGCGGAGGTGGCCGCCGCTCATAGGGAGGCCGATGCTGCCCGAGCAAAGGCTCAGGAAGCGTGCGAGCACACTGAGGACGCCGAGGTGAAGAAAAGGGACGTGCTCGCCTCCGGGGCGTCTGAGTCAGCCGCTTGAAATGAGGAGTGTCAGCAGTTATCGGAAGAGCGGGATCGTCTTCGTGATGAGCGGGACCAGGCCGCGGGTGCCCTGGAGCAGGTGTGCCAAGAGCTGGCGTGACGACGCCACTCGTCTTGCTGGCGTCCATGACCAGGATCTGGGGCGCGCCTACACGCCCTTGGAGGCTGAGAGGGGAGCTCGGATCGGGGCCGAGCGCGTCTGCAGCGATCTGGCGACTGTAACGGTGAGAGACCAGGTGAAGATCACCCGGCTAGAAGCGGACCAGTGTCAGCTCGAGGCTACGTTCAAGGAGGAAAGCGACGGGCATGACGCTCTTCGTGTTGCGGTCACCGTGCTCGGTGACCTCGGGATGAGGTCAGATGTGGGGTCAAGTTCGCTGCTAACCCAGGTACCCAGGATCCCGACTCGAGCGCGGGCATTGGTGGCGGACGGGCTGTTCCTCGGCGTGTGGCGGGCTTTTGCCATGGCCCGTTCACACCACGCCCAGATTCAGCTGCAATACCTTGCTGAGGGCTTCGCGCCGGGCACATCTCTTAAGGATGTGCGAGCGCTTGAAGAGGAGGTAGCCCCCTTGGCATCGGCGCCGGCTACAGTGACAGAGAAAGAGGACGGCCATGGACCCATTAGTAGGTTTTTCTTTTCATGTTCGAACTACTTTGAGCTCTCGGGCTCATTTTGTAATCAAATTTATGGCCGAGCGGGGCGTGCTCCTAGGTCAGCCGGATTTGGTTTTATTGTTTAAGTTTATGTACGCATACGTGTGTCAGCTCCCGAGTTCTTTTTTTGCTTTGTGCTCTGTGAGGGTTTTTCATGAGGAGGAGTGAACTCGGCGCGATTGGTGAGCGTCTGAGCCGCTGCCTTCGAGGCCTTTGGCTTTCCGCAGTCCAACCAATGTATCAAAGTCCACCCTGCCTCAGCCTACCCTTACCATCACTCGTGGCGTAAAAGAAGTCGGACGCTGGCCGAGTTCAGTGTCCAGGGGGACCTTGGTTAGCCCCCGAGCGACCTCCGACCCCGTGTAATGGGGTCGGGGGTTGGTATTTTAACGATCACAGATAAATCCGCAAGCGTACGGATACCGATGTAGCTTTCACCCGAGAGTATTCCAGGGTATCGAATCCACAGGGAACGTGTGTGTACTAGTGACGAGTTAAGAACGACCAAGGACAACAGAAGTGATAAATGTGTAGAAGGTAGAGAGGGTTATTCCTATGTATTCTGGATAACTAAGGATGAGCTCAAGTTGTTTACTGTATACTTGTTTCGGACGCCCAACCGTCCTAACCTCAGAAAGGGATGAGAAGGGGCTAGGCAAGCCAAGCAATGGTCCTACTACTCTCTAGTGCTTCTCACGTGGTGGACTACGTAGGCCGTCAGGGCTGTCACCACCTGGGGCTACCACTACAAATCCGTGGCACTAGGCGCACTCCAAGGTATTCAACAGACTAGATATCCATCTACTCAATTAAATACTATCTTAGCTTTGCAAGTACTAAGACACTTATCACAGCAAGGAGCCCACAAGTAAATAAAGTAAAGCTTGAACTTAATTAAATATTAATCCAAAAATACAAAGAAAATACCCGAATGATATTCGAACCTGAGCCGCATCCGCCGAGGTACAAGAAGAGGAGAGGAGCCGACATCCCCGGCTTCTCCCGGACTCTCGCCTCACCTCACACCTATTCTAACACTACATTGGATCTAATCTTTGAGCTTTGCTTCACTTCTTGTGTGTTAAATGAGGGAGAGGGGCCCTCTATTTATAGTGTAGAGGTGCCTTGGGAGAATATAGAAGGTCCAAGGATCCTAGAGGAATATTCTCCTTCCAATTCTCCCTTTGTGACACCTACCCCTGGAAACCGACGAAGGAACGTCGGTGCTGCGCAGGAATAGCGCATAGGGCTTTTTCCTTCGGCGATGTGCTTCCTAGGCCCGATCCCGTGCATTCTTCTGCTCTCAATCCATGTGAAATAGGTCTCGACGAATCCTGTCGTGCCACGTGTCCTGCTGGACCCATTCCTGCGTGCGGAAATTCCACGAGCGATCCGAGTGCGTAGGCGGTGGCCAACCCACGGGGGCCACAAGTCCCTGGGCCCGCTTCAACTGCAGGAGCGCATGCTCGGTAGGGTGTGCCCCGGGCGTGGTCTTCTTGGGCCAGCCTGCCTGGCGCTGTGCACCATGGGCCCGCATGGGCAGTGTTCCGGCGCTCTGGTCATGCGGGTGTTGGGCGGCCGCACTAGTGGCTGGGCCCGTCTGGCCTATGGCCAGCCACCACGTCCCCTTTGGTGCGAAGCAGGAGGGAAGATCCTGCGCCGGCGCTCTGGAGTCTGGACGCGCATGCGTCGGGGCCCGCCTAGCCGCTCCCATGCTCATGTGGTTGAGCGAGCCGGCCGCTGGGTCCCACTCCCGCGTATGTTGATTGACTGGGGGCATTGCGTCCCTATTATCCCTTCCTTTGGTAATATTAATACCTTTTTTATCTGATCTCCAAAGAATATAAATAATATATCCATCGGAATCGTCTCGACGAGCTCTACATAATGGTGTACTCGAACTGATTATTTGAGATAATTTGTAACATTGATATTTTTGGATCAATCTCAAGCCCATAGTGTAAATTCCTGCATGACGCGTTAAAACACCAGAACCTGTGGAAATAGTTAGTAATAAACCCTGTCACTATGTTTGATGTTTATATTTCATATGTTTTCTTCAGGTATTGACAGTCAAAAGTTGCACTTATGGACCGTCAACAAGCTCCCCACACTTAGCCTTTACTTGTCCTCGAGTAAAGTTTAATGGCTAAGGTGGAACAAAAAGACTACTTGATATAATACAAGCATATAAGTTATTCCAAGACATACCTGTACTTGCGAATTTTGAGGTGTCTATCGTGTCATCTTGGATGGTTGAAAAATGGAACGGCCTTGATTCAAGTCATCTCCACTCCTCTGTTAAGTAACTTGGGTTTTTGATACATTTTCAAAACAAAACCTTACCTAGCTCCTCAATTGATTCTCTCAGATCGCTCAATGTGTATGATTCCTCACCAAGGCATTAATTTGCCACTTTTCACCCTACTTCTAAAAAAGCTTATGTGGAGCTCAAGGTAGGAGTAATGATAAGGCATACTTGTATCACATATATTGCAAAATCAAAGAGCAGATGCAAGAAGAAAACTATTCATACAATCTGATCAAGACGTGCATGTGTGTGGAAAAATGGAGGGTGTATGAGAACACCTTTTTTGTGATATCTCCTTTTTCAATTTATTTTGAGAACATGGCTATCTCTCTTTTTTTCTTTCTCTTTTTTTTATGCTCAATGCTTTTATGAGCATGTACCCCTTTTTTTTCTTTCTTCTTTTTTTCTTGGACCTTCATGTGTCCAAAATGTTTTTCTATAGCCCATGTATCTTTTGCAACGGATATTTGGAGAGAGATTCATAAAACAGATGGAGCATTTATTTGGTGGATGAATGAATATTGCTAACTTCTAGTGTAGAAGTTTAGCATGTGTATGTGGAGTGTACGTGATGTTGGTCAAGAAAGTATGAAGAGTATCTTACAAGGGTCACAACAATTTGACGAAGCTCAATGCAATAACAAGCAGCATATATATAAGGTTTTCAATATGAACAACATATGGCTTTGGTAGGAATAAGGCATCACTTGAGGAGCTTTGTAAGGATAAAGGTTTTAAAACTTTTGCAAAAAACATCCCAAGTACTTTATACAGAAAGAGCAAGATTCATCTCATCATACCATATCTCATTCATCAACCATTTAGATAGCATGCTTTCCTAAAGATATATTTTCACAAGCAGCAGGTAAATGTGCAAGGAATAAAGAATATGCAAGCCAATCAAGGATGAGCGTATAGACCAAAGGAGCAACAAGTTTTATTTGAGTTTAATTTTGATGATTATCTCAAGATTATGTTTAAACTCATGAATGAGAGAGGATGAGGGATTGACATGCAAACCATCGCATTGGAAGAAATGGGAGACGTGGTGTGCCAAAGGACCTCTGATTGACGAAGAATTTGTTCAAGCCCCTTTGGTTCCCAACCATCGTGACCTTTTTGATGTTGGTCCATGCGATGTTACGTGCATAGTCGTGGGTGGTCTTAAATGTATGAACATGGAGAAGCCCGAGAGGTCCCCCACACTTGATCTTGTACCTGCAGTTATTCAAAACAAGGTGGAAACAAAACAACGACTCTACTGGCCTTACAAACCAGGGAGCTTGATCTTTATTTGAAATTCAAATATTTTTTTTGGTGTTTATAAGTTATACAAATTTTTATGGATTTTTTTTGTTTTCATGGCAAACAAATCTTGCATGGTAACTTAGCAGGGCGATTAAAGGAGAATAAATGCACAAAGTAACTTGGATACTTCGCTGGCGAAATTCCCCAAGCTTTGATCTTGCAAGTGAATGCAAGATTTGAGCTTAAGAGTGCCAAAAGATTTCTCCTTTGTTCGTCTTGCTTCATCATGCAAATTTTCTTCCATGTGACTAAAGATTTCAGATTTTGGAATTATGCTCGCCATCTTTTAGTCATCACTTCATCCCTGCAAAAAGTTAGTGGACAACAAATACCCGAAGGACCATTTGAATAGATATCATTATTGCCCTAGGGTTAGTTGTTCACATCCACACTTAAAAACAGATTGGTCCTTGACATCGTTAAGCGTAGATCCTGTTTGCCATTATTTTAGTATTTCTTTTCAAATATTTCTTTTTTTTAAATTTTATTTTCACTATTTTCTTTTAAGTACCACTCAAACAAGGCTGAATTGCATCAACATGATCATAAGGAGGTTTCGCCATTTACTCACAGTGCACCTTCAAAAGGCGATGTACCTCCTTATATGTTGTGCAACATTGTTGCTGTGCATCCAATGCCTTGGTTTATCTCCAATCGAGCTTGACGACTTACCCGCTCGAATTTGAAATCTTTTCTACAGGGGTTAGTCCATACATGCAACCAATATCTATACATGCATTTGCTCAAAGGTTCATTAATCAAACTTGACACCATGTCTGATTTGATTAAAGAAGAATATTTTAACCTAAGCACCATGCTTAATTTAAAGAGCCTATGAATGCGTTCCATGGATACGTTCAAACCAGAGCATACGAGCATAGATAAAGGTAGCATGAGAACATGATCAAGCGATATTCAAAAGGAAATAAACGTGAGCATATAAATGGTGAACTTCGGGTTACCTCCCGGAAGGGCTTTGTTTAATGTCAAAAGCAGGACATGGCACGTACCTTAGCATACTTACCGCTGGCGTTAGATGATGAGTTTAGAATTGCCATCATGGTAATTCCTTAGCTCTTGTTGCCATCTTTGATGGTGACGCTGTTGCACGCGGATTGCAAGTGTGCACTAAATGTTGGGATGCTCCCAACAAGTAGTTGGCAAAGAGGCAAAACACGAGGATGCAACAAACATTTTTTTTGTTTGAAAGCATGTACAAGAACCAAGGATGCAAGGAATGGTGAAACCAGGAGGCATAAGGGGACTACCGAGGTGCAACGGCACTGTGGCTTGCACACCCAGATGTCTTACTCCCACTACGCCTCGCCGGCTATATATTTTTTGTTTTTTATGCAATCATGGTTGGGAAAATAAATATGCCATCTAATTTAAAATGCATGAACAAAAAAAGTATGCTGGGTGATTGGAAAATCCAAAAGAGGGAAAATCAAAACATGATATGCAATTTGTAAGAAACTCGAGGCCTGGCGTTTCTCAAAGTACGAATTGATCAACCCTTTTGATCTAAATGACGTGGTGGGAGTCAGTTCCATTTAACCCTATTGATCGGTCTACCAACCATGTTCTGGCAATTGACCGACCCTGTAGGGACTGCATGAGTTGGACTACGAACCCGAATAGATAGGTGATGAAAGATTTCGCCATCCACCTAGACTAGGCACAGTGCCTGAATACAGTTCAAAGCCAAGGAGCCACCCGTTCAAAAAGAAGGCACAAGAGTTTGCTTGCAAATGATGCACAACATGAATGCTTGGAAACAAATATGATGTGCAACAAGAATGGTTCGAAATGCAAGGGATAATGCCTGGTTACCTCCAGGCAGGCACTTGGGATTTTTTTAATTTTTTTAATAGCAAGAAAGGATACATGAACTAGCATCATCTATAATCCAAAGATAAAATTGGCATTAATGGAACTTGTCATGAGACACGTACAAACCTCCCCACACTTGGATTTTTATGTCGCGGGACAACAAAATCAAGTGTGTGTATTGCCTCCTTCAAAATTGTTCCATCACCAAAACTTACAATGTGTTGCGAATGATGTAGCTCTCATGTTCTTAAGCATCGTAGATCCATCGTTCTTTTTAGTTACAACCTGTAATGGTTAGCGACAAAAAATACCCGAGAGAGACCTTAACCAAAGCACATGCTCTTGCTAGTTTTTTTATGAAGCGAATGGGTCATGATGATGAATATGGGTCGATAAAGATAAAAAAATGATGTGATGGTATGGATGGGGATACATTGGCGAACTCGGTTCGACACTAGTACAACCACCGTTCCCCGGCAACGACGCCAGAAATCTTGTTGATATTTTTAACAATCACATATAAATCTGTAAGCATACGGATACCGATGTAGCTTTCACCTGAGAGTATTCCAGGGTATCGAATCTACAGGGTACGTGTGTGTACTAGTGATGAGTTAAGAACGACCAAGGACAACAGAAGTGATAAATGTGCAGAAGGTAGAGAGGGTTTGTTGACGCTCGTTATTGGTACACTTTTAGTGCTATTTAGGTGGTGGTTTTGGACTAATTCATATATTAACCCGCCACTTGGCACGTGAACAACCTCATTTTCGCATATGCATGTATTTTTGGAGGATTTGGTTTACACAGGTTTTTGAGCTATAAATGAGCACTTTTGGACGAAAACCAAGATCGTGCGTAGCATGGAGGAATATGAAGGCCAAACCTAATGTGACTTGGATCTTGTTCATGCTCATCAATGGTGAACCAACCTCCAAGAATGGGCAAAGGCCCAGACTTCGGATGATGGAAGCTACAATCACTAACTTTGGACTATAGGCCCGCAAGAGATGCTGAGATTATATGGGCCATATCTTCTTCATCTTAAGTCCGATGAAGGCAAGTTATATAAGGAAATTGCATGGCTCAAAAAGATCTACAACTTTCGTATGGAGTGCTCGGGCATTTGGGGCCCCTAGGGGGTGGGCTGGCCGGCAGGCCGGCCGGCCTAGGGTTTTGCTGCGCCGCCTCGGCCTCCCCTTCGACGTGAAGCATCCTCGGACTATTTATAGCCCCGATACCCGGAGGCACAGCCATCCATCCACCAGAACTCGGTGAAACCTAGGGCATACATCAAAGGGAGACGACGGCCGCCGCAAGTCCTTGAAGTTGTCTAGGGATGGCTTAGGCCAACCCTAGCCACCATGGCCTCCCTGCGTGGTTGTGCCATGGTGGAGTTCAAAAGCTAGTTGGAGTCATCAATGGTATGTACTTGGTGGTGATGATCCAAACACATCTATTATATGAGTAATGTTATTCATGTCATCCGATCTTTTAGCGACTTGATTCCTCCCTTTATGATCTTGTGCTTTTCTTGGGTTTGCTTTGCTTTCAATCTTATTGATATAGATTGCTTGGGATGATCTTGTAGCCATGGTGGCTAGAGGTTCATAGCGGATCTACCAAGTGGTTCAACACGTTCTTCGTGAACGTGCTCTTAAGTTACCCACACCGATAGGGAGCATCGTGACAGGGTGTGATCCCGTGTATGTGGGGCTTTCGGGGGTTTGACTAGAGGATAGTACTTTAAAGACGGCTTTGGATGAGATGCATGATGTGCTTGCTCTATTTGGCTAGAACTGCAACTAGAAGATGATAGGCTCGTTTATCCTTCGGTTGCTCTTTACCTTTGTCTATGTTTATGGATGAGATCAACCCTAGACTTCACTCATATCCTAAAGGTTTACCCTCATATTCAATCTATGCCTAATGCTAGGACTAGATCCGTTAGATTAGATGGAAAACCCTAGGTAGTTCATTGTCAATCCATAGATTGATAAACCTTGGATGGAATACTCTAAGGGAAAAGCTACGATGATCCGTGCGCTTGCAGTTCACAATTGGCGCGTCTATGGACCGTCAACAAGCTTTTCTGGCGCCGTTGCCGGGGATCAGCAACTCGAACCCTAGGGTGATCTATATAATTTTTCGGACTAACCCTAATTTTATTATTGCATATATCCTGCATTTTTTGTTTGTGTCCAATGAATGCAGGTAAAACCCTAGACACAAAGTGATCCAGAAGTTCTCAACATCCGGACTTTGACAAGTCCAAATTTCGCTCAAACAAGTTGATGGCTACGTCAAGATTCCCTCTTTAGTGGTAGGTGCTAACTTTTGTTAGTGGCCCATCATCCGCTATTGAGCCTGCACCCAAAACAAGTGAAGATGAACAAGGTATGCCACCATGTCAATTAATTTTTAAGACTGATGTTTCTTGCTTTAGGTGATGAATCATGCTCCGAAGAAGTCGTGAGATCCGATCATCAAACATCTCTGGAAGCTTTCTGTTGAGACCAGTTTTTCGCCCAATACCAGAGAGATACCATGGAGGAACATTAGAAAATATGAAGCTCCATCGAGTCTTCTTTCCAACGCATCAAGAATCATAAATTTTGGAGATCGGTGCAAGGAGTTATGGTAACATCTTTCAACACTACGCGTTCTGAAATCTGTTCAGGACAGAACGTAGTGCCGGAGAAAAACAAGCATAATTCTTTCATCCGGAGTCCGTTTGGAGTGAATGAGCACTCGTTGGAAAGAGAATTTGATTCACATTGCAATGGAGTAGAAGTTTGATACAGGTTCTGCACTGGACGAAGAGCAATTCAATGAAGAAGAGGCAGCAACAAGCAACAGAGAAGGTGATGTTGATGTCAAGGGATGATTGGAGGGCCTTGAACACAAAAGGTGATGATTTGAAGTTGATCAAGACTGGAGGCAAAAAGATTAGAAGCACCATGACTCCAACAATCTTCTTCAGTAGGATGCTCAAGAAGCTTCTAATTGAGTGATGCTACCAACGAAGGAAACCGCTCAGATCATTGACACAAAGCACAAGAGCCACCCATGATCTCGGCACCTTGGGTAAAACAAGAACTATAGAGAAGATACATCATTGAAACCATGCTACTCACTGGTGAATCAATGGTGATGACCTTGAAGCCTAGAGATGCACAACACGATGCTCTAAAGACCACAAGATCAAGATCATCAACATCTCAGGATCAATTTGCAAGAAGGTACTGTTCACATCAAAAGTCTGCACAACCTCTGAAGAAAACAACAGTATACCTTTGAATATTTAAAATCCCCATGAAGTTCCAATTCCAACGAATCAAGAACCAAGTCAATTGGAGATTCCTACAAGTGGTTATGATCAAAACATCAAAGGTCGTGCATTTTGAAATTTTATGGAGAGCACGCAGCGCTGAAGTAAAATTGGCATAACTCTCTTATTTGAACTCCATTTAAGATGAATGACCACTCGTTGGAAAGGTAATTTCATAAACTTTTCAATAGAAATATATTTTGGTATATGTTCTATTTTGGACACAGGGAAAAATTCATGAAGAAGAGGCAAGAGCAACTTGATGAGAACAAGGTAGAGGAGATAATGATGACAACAATGAAGAAAAGCTTGGGCGATGCTTTCATCGAGCGTACAAGATCAAATTCAGAAGCTTAGAACAAAATAAAAACCCCTAAGAACATTGGCATATGAAGACACGTGCCGGCGACATTCGATTCATGAAGATGTTAGAAGCAAATCACGATGGATTACAAAAGGTGACATCAAGCTGCATGGACACTTTGGATTCTCGCACAAAGACCATGACTTCGCATGAAAATAATCGAGGTGAGAAGTCTAGCTCTATGACTTTAAATGAAGCGCTTTGCGGGAGGCAACCTGATCTTTTGTTTATTATCTATGTAAGATGACGGTCTATATTGTGCTCTTTAATCGAATCATCAAGTAACATTGTACCATTGCTCTAATAAATGCCACAACTTTATGTTGTATGATCTAAATGTTATTGAGGGAGCACTTTGTTATTTCATCTTGGAAAACTTGTAGACCCTTTTGTGTGCCTATTGCTAGTAGTGTTTAGAGTCTTTTTCTTTGTGTCTTTTTGAGAGATATATGAGGTATGACACCTCCCTTTGATTCTAAACTTATGGCTAGTTGACATAGGCTGACTTTTGTTTTGTTTTTAGACCACCATTCATGTCATGTCATTTTGTTCATACACCTCATGTTGCACTTCATGCCATGTTGTTCTCACCCTTGCATTGTATTGCATATTTTGTTTTGACCTAACTTTTGTTAAAACCACCTAACACCCCCGCCAAAAACCGGAGCCAACAAGGATAGGATCGACCTGTGTTGATCAGCTTGCTGCACCATTCGGATTAGCCAAGTCTATATCTATTCCTTGTCCTAACTGAAAACTTTGACTAGCCTCCCTACGAGATATTAAACCCTTAGGAAGACCTCTCATACCTATAGCCATCCTAAAACCATAGGTTTTGTTTTCCACCCAATGAAACAACCTTTGTTTTTCTTTTTGTTCTCAACCCTTAGGTAGATTTTCTAAGCTTGACTCCTCTCTTCAAAATTCTTGTTTTAAGCCAAAAATATAGGATACCCATGAACCTTCCCCTAAACCTCATTAGCTAGGTTGTTCGGTTATTTTCGATGAATGATTTTCTTGATGACAATGCTTCACCTCTTATGAGGTGGTTGGCCAAGCTTTGCCGCTGTAAGCAATTAATTTTTGAATAAATTGATTGCGAAACAACATTGAAAGACCTTTCAAGCCTTGCTAACCCTTGTTTTTGCTAACTCTTTGCATTTGCATTTTGCATCATTCCATCGTTCCATCATGCATTTGTTAGCTTGGCTCTCTCACAAAACTTCATGATGAATGCTTTCATATCGATGTCAATGCTTTGATCGGGCATTTTCCATTATGGTCTTGTGTAAACATGGTGTTTAGACATGATCGTGGACCATTATCATTTACTTTTGAGAGCCTTGTTAGCACTTACATTGCATTGGTTGGTTTATAAGCTTTGCAATGCGCTTTAATTTTTCTTGTGCTATAAGGAATTATTGACCTTGGGATAGACATAGTGTTTTGACCTTGGTTAACAAATCTTAATGACTATGGAGAAATTCGGCAATCTAGTTGTAAACTTGGTGTTTGGAAATAGGTGTAAACATTATCTTTGTTTATATGCTTTTCTCTCATTTACATACTCACTTTGCACACACGCACACCCATTAGGTTTTTATTTTTCTCTTTTACTAGGTTAATTATGCCACAAGTTAAGATCTTAGGGATGTCATTGGTTGTTGACATTTGCTTATACTCTCGACCATCACCCCAGGGATAGTTTGTGCATTTCATTTGTTTTGCAGGCATGACGAAGGAATCCCATGAATTCATAATCAAAGTTGCAACCAAGATCGTTAACATCTCCGAATATTTAAAGGGACACTGCTGTTTTCATCAAAAATCTGCACATTCTCAGATCTGTACAAGGAAGAAAAAGAATTATTCAAAGACTCTATCAAATTCTCATTCCAACGCATCCAAGATCAATGAATTTGAAGATCCGTACAAGGAGATATGACAAAAACATTGGGCGTTGTGCGTTCTGAAATCACTCAGGACAAATTGCAGAGCTAGAATAAAATAGCCATAACTCTCTTGTTCGGAATCTGTTTTAGGCGAATGATGACTCTTTGGAAAGAGAAATTTGTGTACTTTGCAATGGAGCAATGGTTCAGTACATGTCTTGTTCTGAAAATAAAGGAAAAATTTGTGGAAGATGAGGCAGCAACAAAGACAACATGCAAGGAGGTGATAACGATACGAAGAATGATTGGGACCATGACTTAGTGACAATGGGAAGTGGTTGAAGGAAAATTAAGACAACAAAGATAAAGAAGCATAAAGATGATCTCCAAACACATGGCAGAAGGACTTCAACAATCACATGATGGTTCACCATCTTTCTTTTTCCACGCTTAGCATCATGCTAAGCATGGGGGAGGACATGTTGGACAAAAAGGAAAAAGCCATATGGAGTACAATAATCATGATTGTCATAAGATGCTCAAGATTTTTCTTCCATGCTAGGCACAATGCTTAAGCATGGGGGAAGCCGCGTTACATATATACACTTCATTGCAAGCATCGAAAAGGACGGTAACTCTTCCTCAACCTTTTCTTTGTTCATCTACTTCTTAATGCTTGTGTATATGTATGCCATCGACCATAGGTTAGAAACCTTTGTATATCTCTCTTGTTAATAACATGGCTACTAGGAGGACAACCTAGTTTTGTTTTTGTTTTCTATAAATAATGATCACCATCACTTTGTGCTCACCACGATGACATAATTTGAATGCCTTTGCTTATGGAAAAGTGATGAAAGTTGCCGCTTTATTTTACCTACACCATGTTGTATATGACCTGACTATTTGCTCTCTATAAAATGATCTTAAATTGATTAAATACCGACTCGTTTATTTGTGAGGTTAAATGACTAAAATCTTGACCCGCATATTCCTTATGTCGCTCTTTGATTTAAGTTTACCGATGACCTTATGCCTTGTATTGTTTTATTGAAAACTTGATTCTTATGCTATCTACATTTGTGAATCTCTTGCAAAGTTCTACCTACCAAAGCCTTTACATATACATGATCTATCATGATGAAACCTTTAGAATTGCAAACTTATATTTTGATGAGTTAGATTAAGATTGATTTCTACGGTTCGAGACTAAGAATCTGGCCATTCCATTTTGCGTACCCTCTTTTTGCTAGCCTTTCTATCCATTCATTGTGGGTTTCTACACCGAAAACTTTGCAAACTTCACTAGATATCCACCCTATACCCAAATATCTTTTTGTGATTACCTCCTTGACCACAACCCACAATCGAGTATGGATCATTTTCTCGATGAAAATCCAGAAGAATTGAGAGCTTAATTTAGAGAACATCAATTTGGGAGGCATCGAGAAGAAACTCCCTGAAGATTCAAGTGATTTTCTAGAAGATGAAGATGGACTTTGTGTACTTACTTCAACAATTATCAACCCTCACTTCTATGCTCGAAGACGAGCAATCGATTAAGCATGGGGGAAGGATGCTGAGTAAGTACTATGTTGCCAAAGGTTCTAAGGAGCAAAAAGAAAGAAAAAGAAAAGAAAAAAAGAAAGAAAGAAAAGAAACAAAGATGAACAAAAAAAAATGAAAGAAAGAAAGAAAGAAAGAAAAAAAAGAGAAATAATGCTCCAAATTCCAAGTGCTTTGAAGACAATTCCATACTCAATTTTCCAACCATGTGCAATCCGATAACGAGGACATCATTTGTGCCTCGGGATCATCCACTTGCCATTTGCACATGTCCACCTATCTAAATATGTGTGTTCCATCCCTCTCTCTTTCCAACATTTATTCTCCATGGCCTTTTTGACTAGTCTCAGTAATTCCAATAGATCTCTCTCTTAGTTTGACAATATTTGATGTAATATTTTGCTAAGATTGTTTTTACCTACCAAGCTCCACATATGCCTTCCACTTTCATATATGAGTAGAATAGGTTGAAAATAATCTAGTATAGGCTTGAGCGACTTGATGAGATGAGTGTTTCCATGAGCTTTTGCAAGAGAATCTCACTTATGTTGAATATGCATCTTTTTGAAAACTCTTCACGATGGAACAAGGTAAAGGTCTAAAGTTCGCTTAAGTTCAAGAGTATTGCATTTATTATTATTGTGGCTTATTCTTTATTGCTAGTCTGTCTTCCATAATGAAAAGTAGCCGGTCACAACTTGAACTTTAAATGCCAAATACTTGAGAGCAAAGTGTCTTGTTGTGTATTACTAAGTGCAGGGAAGACATTGAAGGACAACGCTGATTTTCTAGTTAAGCAAAGATCCTAGACTTACTCCAGGACGAGCAAGGTTTAAGCATGGGGGGATTGTTGACGCTCATTATTGGTACACTTTTAGTGCTATTTAGGTGGTGATTTTGGACTAATTCATATACTAACCCGCCACTTCGCATGTGAAACAACCCTGTTTTCGCATATGCATGTATTTTTGGAGGATTTTGGTTTACGCAGGTTTTTGAGCTATAAATGAGCACTTTTAGACGAAGACCAAGATCGTGCGTAGCATGGAGGAATATGAAGGCCAAACCTACTATGACTTGGATCTTGTTCATGCTCATCAATGGTGAACCAACCTCCTAGAATGTGCAAAGGCCCAGACTTCGGATGATGGAAGCTACAATCACCAACTTTGGACTATAGGCCAGCAAGAGATGCTGAGATTATATGGGCCATATCTTCTTCATCTTAAGTCCGATGGAGCCAAGTTATGTAAGGAAATTGCAAGGCTCAAAAAGATCTACAACTTTCGTATGGAGCGCTCGGGCATTTGGGGCCCCTAGGGGGTGGGCCAGCCGACCCAAGTCCCCTAGGCCGGCTGGCCTAGGGTTTTGCTGCGCCGCCTCGACCTCCCCTTCGACGCGAAGCATCCCCGGACTATTTATAGCCCCGATACCCGGAGGCATGGCTATCCATCCACCAGAACTCGGCGAAACTTAGGGCATCAAAGGGAGATGACAGCCGCCGCAAGTCCTCGAAGTTGTCTAGGGGATGGCTTAGGCCAACCCTAGCCACCATGGCCTCCCTGCGTGGTTGTGCCATGGTGGAGTTCAAGAGCTAGTTGGAGTCATCAATGGTATGTACTCGGTGGTGATGATCCAAACACATTTATTATATGAGTAATGTTATTCATGTCATCCGATCTTTTAGCGACTTGATTCCTCCTTTTTTGAACTTGTGCTTTTCTTGGGTTTGCTTTGCTTTCAATCTATTATCGATATAGATTGCTTGGGGTGATCTTATATCCATGGTGGCTAGAGGTTCATACCAGATCTACCAAGTGGTTCAACACGTTCTTCGTGAACGTGCTCTTAAGTTACCCAGCCGATAGGGAGCATCGTGACAGGGTGTGATCCCATGTACGATGGGGCTTTTGGGGGTTTGACTGGAGGATAGTAGTTTGAAGATGGGTTTGGATGAGATGCATGATGTGCTTGCTCTATTTGGCTAGAACTGCAACTAGAAGATGATAGCGCCGTTTATCCTTCGGTTGCTCTTTACCTTTGTCCATGTTTATGGATGAGATCAACCCTAGAATTCACTCATATCCTAAAGGTTTACCCTCATATGCAATCTATGCGTAATGCTAGGACTAGATCCGTTTGATTAGATGGAAAACCCTAGGTAGTTCATTGTCGATCCACAGATTGATAAACCTTGGATGGAATACTCTAAGGGAAAAGCTATGATGATTCGTGCGCTTGCGGTTCACAATTGGCGCGTCTATGGACTGGATAGCTAAGGATGAGCTCAAGTTGTTTACTGTATTACTTGCTTCAGGACGCCCAACCGTCCTTACCCAGAAAGGGATGAGAAGGGGGCTAGACAAGCCAGGCAATGGTCCTACTACTCTCTAGTGCTTCTCACGTGGTGGACTACGTAGGCCGTCAGGGCTGTCACCACCTGGGATTACCACTACAAATCCGTGGCACTAGGCGCACTCCAAGGTACTCAACAGACTAGATATCCATCTACTCAATTAAATACTATCTTAGTTTTTGCAAGTATTAAGACACTTATCACAGCGAGGAGCCCACAAGTAAATAAAGTAAAGCTTGAACTTAATTAAATATTAATCCAAAAATACAGAGAAAATACCTGGATGATACTCGAACCTGAGCCACATCCGCCGAGGTACAAGAAGAGGAGAGGAGCCGACATCCCCGGCTTCTCCTGGACTCTCGCCTCACCTCTCACCTATTCTAACACTACATTGTATCTAGTCTTTGAGCTTTGCTTCACTTCTTGTGTGTTGAATGAGGGAGAGGGGCCCTCTATTTATAGTGTAGAGGTGCTTTGGGATAGTGTAGAAGGTCCAAGGATCCTAGAGGAATATTATCCTTCCAATTCTCCCCTTGTGACACCTGCCCCTGGAAACCGACAAAGGAACGTCGGTGCTGCGCAGGAATAGCGTGTAGGGCTTTTTCCTTCGATGATGTGCTTCCTAGGCCCGATCCCGTGCTTTCTTCTACTCTCGATTCACGTGAAATAGGTCTCGGTGAATCCTGTCGTGCCACGTGTCCTGCTGGACCCGTTCCTACGTGCGGAAATTCCACGAGCGATCCGAGTGTGTAGGCGGTGGCCAACCCGCGGGGGCCACGAGTCCTTGGGCCCGCTTCAACTGCAGGAGCACATGCTCGGTATGGTGTGCCCCCGTGCGTGGTTGAGCGAGCCGGCCGCTGGGTCCCGCTCCCGCGTATGTTGATTGACCGGGGGCGCTGACATCATGCCGACGTCAGCGTCCCTATTATCCCTTCCTTTAGTAATATTAATACCTTTTTTTAGCTGATCTCCAAAGAATATAAATAATATATCCATCGAAATCGTCTCGACGAGCTCTACACAATGGTGTACTCAAACTGAGTATTAGAGATAATTTGTAACATTTGTATTTTTGGATCAATCTCAAGCCCATAGTGTAAATTCCTGCATGACACGTTAAAACACCAGAACCTGTGGAAATAGTTAGTAATAAACCCTGTCACTATGTTTGGTGTTTATATTTCATATGTTTTCTTCAGGAATTGACGGTCAAAATTTGCACTTAAGGACCATCAACAGGGTAAAAGTATGCACAAAATTGACAATGATTTTAAGGTAAAAGCGATGTAGTTGTTCGATGTTCCAAGCATTGGTGAACTCCTCGCCGTCGGCATTCTGCAACTTGTAGGAGCCGGGTCGAAGGACCTGGGAGATGATGTATGGGCCTTTCTAGGGGGATGAGAGCTTGTGGCGGTCCTTATTAGTCTGGATCAGGTGCAAGACTAAGTCACCGAACTGGAAGGCGCGTTCCCGCACTCGGCAGCTGTGGTACCGCTGTAGTGCTTGTTGGTATTTGGCCGAGTGTGCTAGCGCAATCTCTCGAGCTTCCTCTAACTGATCGGCCGCGTCCTCCGGAGAGGTTTGGTTGCCGGCCTCTTCGTAGGCGTGGACTCACGTTGATCCATAGTCGAGGTCGGTCTGGAGAATGGCCTCTGAACCATGTACCATGAAGAACGGAGTGAATCTAGTTGCCCGGCTTGCCGTTGTCCTTAGACTCCAGACCACTGCGGGGAGCTTCTCGACCCATCGACTATCGAATTTCTTCAGTCATTCGAAGATTCGGGGCTTGAGGACTTGAAGGATCATGCCATTCGCACGTTCAACCTGCCCATTCATGCGGGGGTGCACTACGGCTGCCCAATCCACGCGGATTTGGTATTCGTCACAAAATCGTAGGAATTCCTTCCTGGTAAATTGTGTACCGTTGTCCGTAATGATGGAATTTGGGACCCCAAAGCGGTGGACGATGTCGAGGAAGAATTTGACCGCTTCCTCAGACTTGATTTGCGTAATTGGGTAGACCTCAATCCACTTGCTGAATTTATCGATGGCGACCAACAGATTGGTGAAGCCCCTGGGTGCCTTCTTGAGGGGCCAGACCATGTCCAGCCCCCAAACGGCGAAGGGCCAGATGATGGGGATGGTTTGAAGGGCCTGGACAGGTAGGTGGGTTAGCCTAGCATAGAATTGGCCAAGGGGTGGCATGATGGCCGCATGTTCCCCCGTGTATGTCTCTCAGCAGTTGTTGTCCCTCATCGATGGGAATGCAGCGCTGGAGGACATTGGTGTGACTCCTTCTGTAGAGCTCCTCTCCCACGATCGCATAGGATTTGGCGCGGCGCGCGATGCGCCAAGCCTCGTCCTTATTTTCGGGGAGCTTCTCCCTTAGGAGGCAGTCGAGGAAGGGCCGTCGCCAATCACTGGGGTCAGCCTCGGCGGCTTCACCCTGGGTAAGCGTGGCCATTGCCAAGGCTAAGAGGTCGGTCAAGGCTTGGTTGACCGGGTTGCTCTCAGTCGCGGGGTTCTTGACTTCCATGACCTCGGTTATGGTCGGGGTCGAGGTGTCATCAGCCCCCGAGCCCTGGGTGGTCGGCTTTGCTGAGTGCTGGGTAGGCTGCGCTTCTTTTGTCGGCTCAAGGCTCAGGCCGCTGATTGATGGGCTTTGTTGATCACTGGTGAAGATACCGGTTGGGACTGGTACACGGCTGGACGCCTTCTTGGCCAGTTCATCAACGGCTTCGTTTAATCGTCGCTTGATATGCTTAAGTTCGAGGCCATCGAATTTGTCCTCGAGCTTTCGAACTTCTCAGCAGTACACGGCCATGGTTTTGCTTTCACAGCTTGACTCTTTCATGACATGATCGACCACGAGTTGAGAATCGCATCTGATTTTGAGGCGTTGAATTCCCAGCTCGATTGCGATTTTCAGGCCATTGATAAGTGCCTCATACTCGGCCGCATTATTCGATGCCAGGAAATGCAAGCGGACTATGTACTTCATTCGCACCCCTAGCGGGGAGACAAAGACTAGTCCGACCCCTGCCCCCGTTCTGACCAGCGACCCGTCGAAGTACATAATCCAGTACCCTTGGTTGACTGGTACCAACGGCATCTGGGTTTCAGTCCACTCGGCGATGAAGTCGGTGAGGACTTGGGATTTGATCGCCGCCCGCAGGGCATACGTGATCCTTGACCCATCAGTTCGAGCGCCCATTTCACGATCTGACCGGTGGAGTCGGGGTTATTGATGATCTCGCCGAGAGTGAACGAGCGCACGACGGTGACCGGATGTGAGTCAAAGTAATGGTGTAGCTTCCTTTTGGCGATCAGGACAGCGTACAGCAGCTTCTGGATTTGCGGGTACCGCGTCTTCATGTCGCTGAGTACTTCACTGAAGAAGTACAACCGGATGTTGAACCTTGAGGGCGTGTCCTTCTTCCTCCCGCTCTAACACCAGCACTGCGCTTACGGCCTGCGTTGTCGCTGCGATGTAGAACAAGAGGGGTTCTCCCGGGGTCGGGGGAACCAGGATCGGCGCCTTCGTCAGGATGGCCTTGATTTAGTCAAGGGCCTCTTGAGCCTCCTGAGTCCAAGTGAATCGCTCGGATTTTTCAGGAGACGGTACAGGGGGAGGACTCGCTCTCTGAGCTTTGAGATGATTCGGCTCTACGCGGCTAGGCATCCCGTGACCCGCTGCACTCCCATGAGATTTTGGATCGGGCCTGTTGACGCTCGTTAATGGTACACTTTTAGTGCTATTTAGGTGGTGCTTTTGGACTAATTCATATCCTAACCCACCACTTGGCACTTGAAATAACCCCGTTTTCACATAAGTGTTGTGTTTTGAAGCATGTTGTATTTTTGCAGGAAAATGGCCCAAATTGAGGCATTTATATTCAAAGCCCAAAACTAACTACAAGCCCAAAGGAATTGAGCCTAGCAGAGGGAGCCCAACCAATGGACCATATGGGCTTTCATAGCCCAACTCATGGTCCTAGGTGTCCACATTCAATGAACCTTGGGTATGAGAGACTTAAGCATGAAGAAATTGAAGATTTGGAAAGTTATCCATTCGCGCAGTCCGGGACAGCATGATCTTTTAGTGTAAATTTGGAGATCTAAATGGCCTCTAATGACAAAATATTGAATACCAAAATTATAGCTATCGTCGAGATCTTCAATTTGGATATATGGAAAGCATAATTTGGAATATGGAGCTAGGAGATATGGCCCCCGAAATTCATGCTGCGCAGAGAAGTCTAGAATCAGACAGATTATCTTCTAGCGCTGTTTTGGGGATCTTAACTTCATTTTCAAGGAAACTTATGAATACCAAAGTTGTAGATAATGCCGTGCTACACAATTTAGACTCTGTGTTTGCCCTATTTGGAGTCCGGACGAGGAAGATATGATGTCGGGAATTCATGGCTGCGAATAAGAAAAATCTGGACGAGTCAAATCTTATGGAAACCAAGTTTGCTTAACTCCCAAGCAAGGATCTCATGGAAGGAAAGGTGGAGCACACCCCAAGGCTCCCCTAGGGTATAAATACAACCCCCTAGACACCCTCAAGAGGGGAGATTGAGATCTAACCACCACAAGTCGATGCGAAGAGGGACACACACCGAAGGAAGCCAACGGCCGCCGCAAGTCCTCGAGGTTGCCTAGGAGATGGCTTAGGGCATCTCCAATGTATAGAACCACCCCTAGTTCTATAAACAGGTCCCATAATGATGTGAAGTCATGTGTTGTTTTAGCTACAATGTATAGAACCAGGGATTGAATCTATAAATGGGACCCACAATCCTTCACTCTCTCTTTCTCTCTCCCTCTTTCCTCCATGGAACCAGGTTATATACATGGAACCAGGCTCACAGTGTATAGAACCTGGTTCCATAGGAGAGTGAAAGGTATAGAACCACCTTAGGACCTCCCATTGGAGAGGCCCTTAGGCCATGCTCTGGCCGCCATGGTTGGCCCCGCGTGGTGAAGCCATGGTGGAGTTCCGAAGCCATGCCTTGATCTCATCAAGGCATATGTACATTCGATGGTGATATCATTCTACTTGTCTTGTTTACTTTAATCTTCTAAGATGTATGCTTTCTCTCATATGTCTAGCTAGCCTATGTTCTTAGTAGGAATAGATCTAATCATGGTAATTAGTCTATGCCCTGCGGATACATCTTAGTAGTGCGTAGGAAGTCGGCATGATTATCCTCATGTGGTGACAGCATGAGAGAGGGAAAAGGTAGAACGATTGCGTAATGTTGAGTAAGATCGACGGCGAGTACCATGGGAGTTGTTGTGCGACCACCAAGGAGGAGGAGCTTCGAGTAAAGAGCACTTGGTGGGCGTTTGAGGTAAAGCTTTGCGAAACCTTAGGCATTGACGCGCACCTCGCAAGGGCGCCCGTGGGAAAGTTCTTGGAGATGACTCTTTATCTTTGTACGAGATTAGATTGATTATCGCTTTGGCTGGAGTTGCAGCTAGAAGATGATAGGCTTGTGCTACCTTTGGTCATGTTACCTCGTGTCGTGGGGTTGTGATCTATTCATTACATTCATCAACTTCACACACATGTTTAACCTCGTATGCAATCTATGCTTCATGATAGGATTAGATCCATTCGGATAGATAAAAAACCCTAAGTAGTTCTTTGTCGATCCACGGATTGATAAACCTCGGGAGAATATTCTAATGGAAAAGCTACTAATGATCCGTGCGCTTGCGGTTCACAATTGGTGCGTCTATGGACCTTCAACAGGGCCCATCTTATCAATGGGCTCGATTTTTTCCGGGTTGGCCTCGATCCCTCCTTGGGATACAATGAAGCCGAGTGGCATCCCTCTCGGCACCCCGAATACACACTTCTAGGGGTTGAGTTTGACACCGTTCGCTCGGAGTTTATCGAATGTTTTTTGCAAGTCGGCCACGAGTTGGTCAGCTTGCTTGGACTTGACTACGATGTCGTCCATGTATGCCTCTACGGTTTGTCTGATGAGGTCGTCGAAGCATCTGAGCATACATCGTTGATATGTAGCTCCCGTGTTTTTGAGCCCGAACGGCATCGTCACGTAGCAGTATGAACTGAACGGGGTGATAAAAGAAGTCGCGAGTTGGTCAGACTCTTTCATCACGATCTGATGGTATCCAGAATACGCATCAAGGAAGTAGAGGGTTTCGCACCCCGAGGTCGAATCGACTATTTGATCTATGCACGGCAAAGGAAACGAATCCTTCGGGCATGCCTTATTGAGACTTGTATAGTCAACACACATTCCCATTTCCCATTCTTTTTCCGTACAAGAACAGGATTGGCCAACCACTCGAGATGATACACCTCCTTAATGAATCCGGCCGCCAAAATCTTCACAATCTCCTCACCAATGGCCTTACGCTTCTCGTCGTCGAAGCGGCGCAGGCGTTGTTTCACCGGTTTGGAGCCAGGCCGAATGTCCAAGGAGTGCTCGGCGACTTCCCTCGGGATGCCTGGCATGTCCGAGGGTTTCCACGCGAAGACGTCGATGTTCGCGCGGAGGAAGTCGACGAGCGCGCTTTCCTATTTAGGGGACAGCTTGGTCCGATTCGAGCCACCTTCTCCTTGGCGTTGTCCGGGTTGAGCTGCACCTCCTTGGTGTCTTCCGTCAGCTGGAAGGAGGTTGCGCTGCGGTTGGAGTCTGGAGCCTCCTCCACCAGTCGGGCGCAAATTGGCGTGAGCTCCTCCACGGAAGCGATGGTCCCCGAGGCTAGCTCGCAGCTCTTAGCTTCGCATTGGTAGGTGCGCTGAAAGGACAAGCCTACAATGATCACCCCCTTCGGGCCCGACATCTTGAGCTTCACGTAGGTGTAGTTGGGGACGGCCATGAACTTCGCATAACACGGCTGACCCAAAATGGCGTGGTAGGACCCGTGGAATCCTACCACCTCGAACATGAGGGTCTCCGTTTTAAAATTGGATGGGGTCCCAAATGTGACAGGTAGGTCAATCTACCCGAGGGGGACGGCCTGCTTCCCAGGGACGACTCCGTGAAAGGGCGCCCCAGTCGGGCGGATACGCGCCCGGTCGATGCCCATCACATCAAGCGTATCAGCATAGGATGTTGAGCCCGCTCCCGCCATCCATCAGTACCTTGGTAAGTCACGTCCGACCAGGGACAAATTATGGGTGGTCTTTGTGATCAGAGGTTATTGCTGCCTCCGACCACCGGAGGAAGGCCGGCGTGACCGATTCTGCAGCGAATACCTCGCGACGCTCCGCCTCGGCTCAAGCCATGTTGACCGAGGCCTTGGTGCCGCCGAAGATCATCAAACATCCATCGGGCTCCGTAAGGGTCGGTCGCCATATCCTCACCCGCCTCGGGGTCCTTGGAGGTCGGATCGAGCTTCCGCCTCCGTGGCTCCCCTTTCCGAGTGTCCCCCGACATGAATTTCTTCATGAGGGAACAATCCTTGTAGAGATGCTTTACGACGTACTCGTGGTTGGGGCAAGGACCGTTCCACATCTTCTCGAAGTGGTCGGTCACCTCTCCCGTCAGAGGTTTAGGACCGAGCTTCCGCTCGGCCGCGGCTACTATGGCGATATCGGTGTCTTGGCACCGCGCCTTGTTCTTCTTCTTCTTGTTGTTTGGGCGGTCGGAGGGGCCCTCGTCAGCCTCCTCGTCCCTCTTGCCTTTTCCCTCGGAAGGGTGGTAAAAGATCACCCCGACCGCCTCCTCGCCGGAGGCGTGGCTCGTTGCTATGTTGAGGAGATCCTTCACCGTGCGAGGGCTTTTCTGTCCCAGCTTATGGACGAGGGACTTGCAGGTCATCCCTGACAGGAACGCGCCGATGACGTCGGCATCAGCGATGTTGGGTAGCTCATTGCAATGCCAATAAAAGCGCTGGATGTACTCCTAGAGGGTCTTCCCTTGCTTATGGCGGTAGTTCTTGAGGTCCCATGGGTTCCCCAGACGAGTGTAGGTCGCCTGGAAGTTCCTGACGAAAATCTCCCTGAGGTCAGCCCAGTTCCGGATCTGGCCAGCAGGGAGATGCTCGAGCCACGCCCTGGCCAAGTTGGCCAGGTACAGCGGTGGGTGACGAATGATGAAGTTGTCATCATCCGCTCCACCAGCTCGACAGGCGAGCCGGTAATCCTCAAGCCAGAGCTCGGGATTTGTTTCCCCGGCGTACTTCGGTAAGTTCGTCGGGGCGCAAAACCGTTGTGGGCACGGTGCGGTCTTGATGCGGGAGCTGAAGACGCGTGGCCCTGCTGCGTTCGAACTCGGACTTCGCTCCTCGTTGTCGTCATCATAACGGTCGCCCCGACGAGGGGCGCGTCCGCGCTGAGGCTCCCGGTCACCCTCGACTGGCTGGCGACGACGCGCATTCAGTATGTTGCGCACATCGCAAACCAGACCGAGGCATCCCTGGATTGGGGCTCCTGGTCGCCTGTCGGGCCCAGGACGCTGCTGGTGGACCGAGACATCCTGCGGGTTGTGGTCACTGCAGTCGCGCAGAAGCGGTCTCAAGGTGTGACGCTTACTGGCCTAAGAGCCACGTCATCGAGATTGCGAGCTCTTAGCCTGTTGCACTGACGCTCGCTCGAGAAGCTCACCTACCTCGTGTTGGGCTCTCGTGTTGGGCCTTCCGGGCTTCCGGTGTGACTAGGTCGGGAAGTCCCCGCAAGAGCACCGTTGGCCACGACGGCGTTGGTCATAGTGACATCAGCCACGACATCGCGAGCCGGTGGCTGGCCAGAGTCGTCGTCGCTCGCCTCCCCCAGCGCCCCGTCAGGAGTGTCCGCCATGAAACACTCACGGGAGGGGTGGTGGCTTTCCGTGGCCAGCTCCGTTTCGGATGTTTCCGATGATCCGTCGCTGAGCAGGTCGAAGACCGACTCCGAGACGTGGTCGATCATCCCAACGAACTCATTGTCCGTGGGGGGTTGGCACGTGTGTTGGCGCTCGTTATTGTCACACTTTTGGTGTCATTTAAGCGGTGTTTTTGGACTAACTCATATACTAACCCACCACTTGGCACGAGAATAACCCCGTTTTTGAATATGTGCTATATTTTGGAGTATGTTGTGATATGACAGGAAATACGACATATTTGGAGGGGTTGGACATGGACCAAAGTGCACACATGGACAAGCATCGCGGAGGAGGACCTGCACGCAAAAGATGGAGGCGAGAGGGGCCAAAAAGGGCCTAGGCCGGCAGGCCTAGGGCCTATGGGGCTTGCCAGTCTAGCCCATTTTTGGTCCCAAACGTCTCCATCTTTTTGAGCACGAAGTTGATGCGAAACCATAGTCAGATGCCCACCGCCAAGCGCCAGAGCCGCCTACAAAAGCCTCCGATGTCGACCACAACAAAAAAACCATTATTCTGGAGAATCAACAAAGAGAGGGAGCCGCATTCGAAGAGAGGGGCGACACCGGGAAACCCTAACAAGGTCCCTCCGGCACCGCCACATGATCAAGAACAAGGAGGAGATTGGATCTACAAGGGAGTAAGCAAGGCGGAGCTCGAGAGGAGGAAGAACACCCCCTAGCCGCCCCGGCGTAGGGATTTCCCTCCTTTGGATTGTCTTCCCCGTCGGTCTACATATACTTTGGAGGATTCTACACCATGTTCAGCGCTACAATGTGTAACATTATGGGGTAAAGTCCTTGTTTGTCCTTTGGGGTTGAAGGGAGATCTTAAGTTGTAATCGCCGAACCATTGTTTTGGATCTTTGCTATCATATTCTTGTCGTTGGTGCTTTTAATCTAATAGTCGGATGACTTTGCTTTGGGGATGCATACCTAGAATACATCGACAATCTTGTGCTCTTGTTGTTCAATCACGGATTACCCTCGTGTAGTGATAGTACGCGGGAGGGAAAGAGTTGAGCTTGGTGCACCTTTACTTTTGATAGATTAGATCGGTTCGTTCTTGCTCGGTGGTTACATCTTTAAGTGATCCTAGATCCCTTGGACAAGCATTCTATATATCTTGTTCTCTCCATATCATTGCTCTCTACGTTGTTCTCTTTAACATAGATTAGATTTAGTTCTTTACTCATACACACTATCATTCGATAAAGAGCTTTCAATCAACAAGTTTTGTGCTTAGCTAAGTGTAGCAATCCACTTGTTCCACGGATTGATAAAACCTCGGGGGATACTCTAAGGGAAAAGCTACAATCGATCCGTGCGCTTGTGGTTCGTAATTGGTGCGCTTAAGTGCCGCCAACAAGCTTTTCTGGCGCCGTTGCCGGGGAACAAGCTAGATTGCTACGTTTATCTTTGTATTAATTTTGTTGGTCACTAACACCTAATCTTTTCTTTAGAAAAAAAATCTTTGTTTTTGTTTTTGTTGTCTAGATGGCTCTTGTTGCTCAACCCATGGAGGAAGGAGAAAAATCACTAAGGTATTATGCAAGCCTGCGACCGGAGGACTTTGACATGCAAAAATCAGATTTGGCACTCAAAGCCACCGTGTACGAGATCAA
Source organism: Alloteropsis semialata (assembly GCA_004135705.1). Lineage (NCBI taxonomy): Eukaryota > Viridiplantae > Streptophyta > Magnoliopsida > Poales > Poaceae > Alloteropsis > Alloteropsis semialata. The sequence goes on along the minus strand of CM014273.1, from coordinate 22,408,594 downwards.
GCCTCAAATCATCAAGATGGCGACGACAAATCCATTTAGAGGGGTGGAGATGGACAATCCATATAGGCACATTAAGAATTTCACGATGCTATGCAACACGGTACAACAAGATGGAGTTCCACTAGATTGGTTTAGATGGAATCTTTTTCCATACTCACTTGTAGATGAAGCGAAAAGATGGTACACACTTGCATCCTTTGAGGTGAAGGGAAATTGGGATGAGTTGATGAAGAAATTTTGTGGACGGTTCTTTTCGATAAGCAAAATTCAATATATTCGGAGGCAAGTGATCACTTTCGCATAAGGAAATGACGAAGGAATAGATCAAGCTTGGGATAGGTTCCACGGATTAATCGAGCAAGGATCAAAGCTAGGACTCTCTGGTGATGTAGTCTTGCATACTTTTTATTTTTCCCTAACCCCCGAATGCATGCAATTTGTTCGGATGTGTGCAGGAGGAGATCTCATGGAGAAAACACTCACAGAAGCCGCCCAAATCCTACAAAGAATAAGCAAAGGGGCAGCCATGCAAAGAGATTGGGAAAATCGTCTTTCGGGAAGAGTTGAGCAAGAAACTCAAGTGGGAACGCTTGCTGGAATTTTTGGAAAAGAAGCCCCGGAAGCGAAGAAAGAAGAACCGAAGCAAGAAAAGATTGAAGAAGCAACTCACGATGAAGGAGGACCAATCCAGAGCAACAAAAATTGCAAGCCGAAAGAAGTAAAAGGAAAAAGTTTGGCGAATGCAAGGTCACTAAAAGAATTTGAGCAAATGGATTGGATCCCGATCGACTTTGGAGAAATATTCGAGAAGAGAAGACCATACCCAAATCAAAAAGGATCGGTGAAAACCATAGAATCAAGCTTTCTACCAGAGAAACACTCGGGGTATGAGTTGGACAAAGAATCGGCCGGTGAGATTATTCGAAAACTTTTCAATGAAGAGGAAGAGATAGACCCGGACCACATTGCGGAAGTGAAGAAAATTATGGGAGTGAAGCCGAAGACATCTCCATTCGCGCACCAAGCCAAGGTGTATGCCATAAAAGCCAATCATGTTGAAGGTACCCCGCTACCTACACCTCACATAAGTTGCACGATCAATGGAGAAATATCTTGCAAAGCTTTATGCGACATCGGAGCCCATGTAAGTGTCATGTCTTCAAAGTTTTATGATGAACATTATAGAAAAACTTTGAATCTTGCTCCTACACCAATTAAATTGATCATGGGAGATGGTAGAACAACCAAACCTTTGGGTATGCTCAGAGATTTAGATGTTGCAATCTCGGGTAAAGCTATTCCAACCAACTTTTTTGTAATTGATGCTTGCCATGATGAACATGATGATATAGTACCTGGTAGGCCTTTTCTTAAGTTGGTTAATGCCGTTCTAGATGCCGGAAAGGGTACAGTTACGATTGATCTTGATGGAACTAAATATACATATGATTTCCTACCCGCTTCTCATATTGCTTTACCTCTACCTCTTGATAATGAAGAGGTAGAGAGCCTTTGTTGTGTTGACAATTTCAGGGATCCTCTCCAACGTGCAATGGAGAATGACACTATTTATAATGATCAAGACGAAGAACTAGTGGAAGAAACCGAGGGATTGAAGGCACAATATGGAAGCATAAGGGAAGAAAAATTCGAAGATATCGGAGATTTGCAACAAGAAGAACCCGAAGCACCCGAAGTTGAACTAAAGCCATTACCCAATGGGTTGAAGTATGAATTTTTGGGAGCAAACAAGACGTACCCGGTCATCGTGAGCGATGAATTGAGTTCGGAAGAGATGGATAAATTGCTGAATTTATTGAGAAGACACAAGAAGGTGATTGGGTACACAATAAATGACTTGAAAGGTATTAGTCCAGCCTTTTGCACTCATCGCATACAACTTGAAGATCAATACAAGCCGGTTGTGGAGCATCAAAGAAGATTGGGTCATGCCATGCGTGATGTGGTGAAGAAGGAGGTGAATAAATTGTTGAATGCCGGAATAATATACCCCATGCCACATAGTGAATGGGTGAGCCCGGTGCATTGTGTGCCAAAGAAAGGAGGATTAACGGTCGTGAGAAATTATGGAGGTATTCATGGATGACTTCTCGGTTCACGGGACAAGTTTTGAAAGTTGCTTGGAAAATTTGGATAAAGTTCTAAAAAGATGTGGAGAAGTCGACCTAGTGCTTAATTGGGAGAAGTGTCACTTCATGGTGAAACAAGGGATAGTCTTGGGGCATGTCATCTCCGAGAGAGGCATTGAGGTGGATAAGGCTAAAATTGAGACCGTTGAGAAATTGCCACCTCCAATGGATATCAAATCATTGAGAAGCTTTCTCGGACATGCCGGATTCTATAGAAGATTTATAAAGGATTTCTCAAAGATCACAAAGCCATTGACGCAACTTCTCCAAAAAGATGTGGCATACGACTTCGACGAAAATTGCTAGCAAGCATTTCAAAAATTGAAGCAATCTCTCATTAGTGCAACGATTATCCAACCGTCGGATTGGAATCTTCCATTTGAAATAATGTGCGATGCAAGCGACTATGCCGTTGGAGCTGTTCTTGGACAAAGGAAAGAAGGGAAGGTACACGCAATTTATTATGCAAGCAAGACTCTTAATGAAGCTCAAGTTAATTATGCAACAACGGAGAAGAAATTGCTCGCCGTAGTATTCGCCTTTGAAAAATTCAGATCCTACATTGTGAACTCGAAGGTGATTGTGTATACCGACCATGCCGCGATCAAGTACCTTTTGTCCAAGAAAGATGTCAAGCCACGTTTGATTCATTGGATTCTATTATTACAAGAGTTTGACATGGAGATTCGGGACAAGAAAGGGGCGAAAAATGTTGTAGCCGATCACCTATCTAGAATGAATCATGGAGATGATGGGATGGAGCCTATTGAAGATAAAATGAGAGATGATCATCTATATTGGGTACTTGATAAGGATGGATGGATGAATGATATTATAAGGTGCATACGGAGGATGCCCTTGGATCACTTGGATAGATATGCAAAAAGAAGGGTGATCGCTGAGAGTAAAAAGTTCTATTGGCATGCACCATACCTTTATAGATATGGAGATGATGGAGTGCTAAGAAGATGCATACCGCAGGAAGAGAGACAAAAAATTCTAAGAAAATGCCACTCATCGGAATATGGAGGACATTATGGGCATTTCAGAACACATGCAAAGGTATGGGGAAGCGGATGTTATTGGCCGGAGATGCATGAAGATGCGAAGAGGTATGTTGCAACTTGCCCAGAGTGCCAAAGGACGGGAAACGTGTCACAAAGGAATGCCATGCCGCTGAATTATAATTTGCAAATTGATATGTTTGATGTTTGGGGTATCGACTTCATGGGATCGTTCGTGAACTCACATGGGTATGAACACATCTTGGTCATGGTTGATTATGTATCGAAGTGGGTTGAAGCGATTCCATGTCAGAAAGCATCTACGGAAGAATCTATTCAAATGATCAAGATGGTAATATTGCCTAGATATGGTGTTCCTAGAGTTTTAGTAAGTGATGGAGGCACACATTTTATGGGCAAAGATTTTGGCAAATGCTTGTCGAAGTTGGGAATTGAGCATAGAGTGTCTACCGCCTATCACCCACAAACAAATGGCCAAGCGGAGACTTCAAACAAGCAACTCAAAGATATCCTCAAGAAGACGGTGACTAAGGGAGGAAAAGATTGGTCAAAGAAGCTAGACGGAGCATTATGGGCATACCGAACCGTGCATAAAACACCAATAGGTATGACTCCATATCAATTCGTCTATGGAAAAACATGTCACATGCTGGTAGAGCTAGAGCACAAGGCTTATTGGGCAATAAAAGAGATGAATTTTGATGTTGATGCGGCGCAATTAAAACGGAGGATTCAAATAAGTGAACTTGAAGAGCTAAGATTGAAGGCATATCATAGTGCAAGCATCTACAAAGAAAGGATGAAGAGATGGTACGACAAAAGATTGCAAAAGAAGGAATTCAAAGAAGGAGACAAGGTCCTACTATACAACTTTAGGTACAAAGTCTTTGGCAAGGGAAAATTGCAAAGCAAATGGGATGGACCATATGTCGTGCACTCAGTGTCGCCTTCGGGAGCGGTAACAATCATGGACGTCAAGGGAGATCAATATGTGGTGAATGGACAACGACTCAAGGTGTTCTTGGAATCTTTCACACCCGGATTTACGAAGGAAATCCGAATGCTACTATATGTGTACCCAGGAAGTCTTTACACACATATAGCTCAGAAATGAATATCAAAGAAAGGAAAACAGTGCTCGATAACATAAACAGGAATAAAGTCATTACACCACAGGCATTACATTATTATCGAGTTTATCAAAGTAGCGGAAGAGTAAGCATCTAAATCCACTGAGCCTCCACAGGGACTCTGACTGGGGGACTGCACTGCCTAGAAGTCCAGAAACTCCTCGGGAAACGCATCCACTGGCGGCTCATCTGAGTACCCATCCGGGATTTTGTTGATATGAAGCAAGTGTAAGTAATCCATCTTACTTAGCAAGCATAACATGATTAAATGAGGCTCAAAAGGCTATGCAAGGTTTAAACTGCGGTTAGCATTTTTAGTTGATTACTTTTAGAATTAACCTGAATTACTACAGTTATATGACAACCCCAGTTGAAACCCACATTATGAAACATGTGAAGTATTATAAATGAACAACATCATAATTAACCGTTTATCCAGAAAACAAGGAACCGCTCGAAAAGGATCCAGGCCGCTCTTGACCGTGAGCACGGCTGATATATCAGATCATAACACTCTACAACTTTACCCACAAGTCGCGATCCCCCTTTGTCATAGACAAGTGTACCTCCAAAAATAGGTACGGGGTTTCACTACGAGACCTTTCAAAAGACACCCTAGCAGCTAGTGGCAGTGTGAACCTCTTCTGCTCCCACCAAAAGTAAATATCAGCCCATCCGAGACAAGTGAGGGACCCAAAGGCCCTCCCTGTTCCCACCAAAATAAATGTCAGCCCATCCGAGACAGATCGAGGCCACCGCTCCTGGCCCTCTCCTCCGAGTCAAGCCAGATAGCCACTTAGACAAGCTAGAGCCGTACAATTTACTTAGTCAAGACCAGAACCATTTGATCCTTGTGGTTGTACGGTTTTCCTGGGTGGCCGCTTTAAGAATCGGAACCTTAAAGAGAGACGCTTAGAGCAATCCAAACACATGCTCAAGCTCCCTAAACCAAGTTGCTAAAAAGCATATTTTAATAAGGTTCCAAGTATATCATTAATCAATATTAACATTTATTCATCGATCATTAGCGGTTGCAAGCAAGCTAAGCACAACTAACTTATCTACCCACATGCATGAACCCCAAGGTAAACAAGGTAAATAGGATAAACAAGACTAGTCAATCCTATGGTTTAACAAAATTAGACACATGCATGAATGAATAACATGATTAATGGGTGAATAGGTGTCAAGGGTTAATCATGCTACACTTGCCTTCCTCAAAGTATTGCTGCTGATCTTGGTCTTCAAAGTCTTGATCAAATCCGGCCTCGTACTGCTCGCACTCTAAACACGCATTCCATCACCACACATACATCCATCACAGGCCAATACATGCATAAAAGAGTATTTCTATTAGAACAGTACATCATACAATAAAAACAGAGACAAAAAGGATAGAAAACTAATCTACGCATTTCTACGATCACATGAACGCGAAAATCACTCTAATCGGATCTAGGATGAATAAACTACACTAGAAACAAGTAAAAGGACTATCCTGCGATAAACGGAGGACCTATACGCAATTAACCCTAGCTTGCAGGGGTAGCAGAGAAGTTTTGCAACACAGGGGTGGGGACTGCGGGTTGATTTGCTGATAAACCAGGGGTTCTTTAACAAAAACGAAAAGGTATCCTATGTTTTAATCTGGGCCGTTGATGAAAAGAAGGATGGCTCTGGTTGTTTTCTTCTCGGTGTGCTCGGTCCTGTTCTGTTCCTTTGAGCGTCTCTGCTCGACGGCAACCAGGGGCGGCGGCGCTGCACAGGCAGTGGCGGCAGCTCGCCGGCTTTTGGGCAGCGCAGGGGCTACGGACCACCGTTCCGCGAACGGTTTAGCCCAGGGGAAAGAGGACAGCAACGCGATTCGAGATGGGCGCTCTCGATTCCAACCGAGCAGCAACACAGGGCGGCAATGGAGGCCAGCGGGCGGATGTGTGCACAGAGGAGGTCCGGACCTTGGTTCGCGGTTCAGGATGGCGTCGAGTACTCCGGGGATGGACCTGCACACCAGAGGGAAACAAAGAGGGGAGGTCAGAGAGACTCGGGCTCGGAAAGGTCGATGGCGACGGTGGACGACGGCTCTTACCGTAGCGAACTCCGGCGTCCAGAAATCCGGCGAGAAGAGGACTGCCTTCGGGAAATTGGGCAGTGGGGAAGGCAAAGGAGGGTGGGGAGGAGCTCGTCCAGAGTTTTAAAAGGGAAAGAGGGTCTGGCCGGCCTGAATTTGAAGGGGAGGGGGCGAACTTCAGTTCCTCCATTACTGCCACTGAGATGAAATTGAAGTGAAGGGGGTTTCGGTGTTCAGTGGAAAGGGAAGGGGAAGGGGTAGCAGCGCTTGTGTGGAGAAGGGATAGGGAGGGGGCGCGGCTTGGTGGATGGGGTGCGGCCTTCTGGCTCAGCGACGCAGAGAGGAAGACGAAGGGGATGGCGTCGGTGTTTCTGCGCGAGGGGAGAGGGGCGACAGGATCAGGAGGGGGAGGAACCGGTCTGGGCTGGTTCTGCGTGCGATGGGAGAGGGAGAGGAGATGGGCTTGGGCTTCCTGCTTGTGTGCGTGGGAAGAGGAGATGGATCTGGTTTGGGCCCAAGGAGAAGAAAAGAGAGGTTGGGTTGAGTTGGGTCCAAGGGAGAAAGAGAGAGAGGGTAGGACCGGGAAGGTTTGGGCCTGCAGGGTTGGTTTTGGGCCGTGGCGAGATTGGATTTAGGATTGGACTTCGGGTTGGATCTGGATCGGGATATGGGTTCAGGGTTGGACATGGATCGGTTTTGGATAGGGTTTCCGAGCTCCGAGTTTTGGCACTAAGTTCTCGGATTTTGGGTCTTTAGGGTCG